>CM060926.1:528143553-528769386 GCA_030737875.1 Allium sativum
TCAAATATAAATTATGAATGATCTAGATGGAATTTAACCCTACGATATATTCCGAGTGATATCCATGGGCCTCTTGATTAAGTGAGACTGCGAAATGCATGGCCGTGCTCAAATATTGATTTGTTTCAAAAAGTCTACTTATTGATCAAGAAAAACAGATTAAATTATAAAGAGGATGATACAATCCATACCTCCAGTTTAATCTTGGATATAGCAGTTAAAAGGATTATATTACATTGAGACACTAATCACAGAAAGGTTGTATCGAATCATTGACATTATTATAACTTGGGTAACAGCGATGTATTTCTAGATGCCAATCACTATTTATGGTTTTAAATACGATTTAAAACCATTGCCAACGCTGTAATAACCTATAGGGTCACACGCTTTGAACATTGTAAGAGGAAGGATGTTTTTATTTTAGATAAAACAAAATATCAACCGTTGATATTTGTGGTTGAAAGGGTATAAGGAATTGTTCCATATTTTAATGTGCATGCGCATCTATCAAAAGGGGTTTTCTTCTTTATATAATACATGGTTATTCATTAATGGACCCCGACCCTTTAAGAAAAGGAAAAAAGCCCTAATCAAAATAAGAATGGCGGCTACGTGACGAAAAGGAATTTCGCTCGATCCGAACCAGTCGCTAAACCGATCTAGACCGTTCGAAACGCCGAATCATTTCGAAAACACGACAAAATAGAACGCATAAAAAAGAACATTTCATTGTATATTACAACAATTCCATCAGATTACAAGAATATAAGAAATATCCGAGATTTAAATTACATTTAAATACATAGCAGCGGAAAATAATACAATACACAACTAGAAGAGATATACGGATACAAAGCTTTCCGGATATCATTCCAGCTGTAAACCAGGATCCTGTGAATATAAATCTGCAAAACCAAAACTACTAGCTGCCCGTGTCAAAATAAGGGCACCCAGAGTTTAGGTTAAAACAATAAACTCCAGGTCAGTCATGTGATTGGTGTGAGAACTAAAACAGTTATTAGTCTTTATTTTAAAGTTCGGTAAATCAAGGGACCACGCCGTATAACACGAAACGGATTTCCTCCCAAGAATACCAGTGCATAAAACAAACAGCACAATGCTAAATAGAGAAAAATGAAGCTGTTATAAGACCCAGGTCCTATCATACAATGCAACGCAAGCCAGGGGATAGGGTTTTCCCTTATAACAGCCAAAGAATGCTTGATACGTTTTAAAGTAAATCATTTAATACTATCACCAGTGTATAGTGTATAAAACAATCTTCGAATCATAAGTATCAATCATAGGCGGCATGGGTACCATATATCATGTCGCCATACTAGTTCTACAATTAAAACCGCAAAATCACGTATTTGGAAATTGGATTTCCATCTATGAACCGAGGCAAAAGATAGTCCTCAACTGATTCGAGACAATCTAGCCTACCATGTCTCAGGAACAGAGCTCGAGTGTCCCTTGGATCCTCAGGGCCGGTCCACCGATGTGGATTAAAATGCCTGAACACTACGTTTCGCCGCCCTTTGGGGCGCAAATGAGCCAACGAATGACTCCATCAGACCCGGATCGTCCGATCAAACCGAGGCGCCTCGCAACAGCAACAACCACATATGTCAAACTCGTCAGGGCGTGTAAAACCACTGACGCCGCTTTTTAGCTAGAAAGAAAATCATGCCCTCCCTGACGTCCTCTCCCGTTTTTGGTTCATACCGGGTGTGAAGCTCGCGAGTCAAACGTTACACAAAGCTAAGCCACAAAGGCCGTGCTTTATCATCAACCACAAGACTTTGCTTTTCAACAGAAGCCTTGATCATTTGCCATTTAGGCATGCCACACAGGCAATTCACTCCATGCGTTGGATATCCATCAATATTTATCCCCTGAGCTCGTACGTCTCAGAGAAGGGCGTTAAGCAAGAGAATAGATTCTCTGCCGCCAAACAGATATATATTTAATAGAAATCAAACACACAGACTAAAATCCAATGTCAGACACACAGTCCATTCACAAGTCCGTTCTGGGTCTGAACGAAACCGGAGGCACCTAGTACCCCGCATATCCATCGATCTCCAAGTACGTCTGGGCGATCACCAACTGTTTCCATCTTCTTGGGTGTACATCCCAATCAAGATCATTAGTAATCACACAAACGACGTGAAGACCTCCGGTCTTCGACCACCGTCTTCATCTTCGACTTATCGTCGTATCAGTTATTCAGAATGGGATAAACCCGGTCTTTCCGAATAACTCGCGTATATTTTTAAATAAGTGTTACACAAGCACAACATACGCCTCATTCCAATTCATCAGTCACTAACCGTAAATTAACAAGAGAATAATTCCCCAAATATTAACCCCGAAGGCCGAAACCAACATCAGATCAATACCCAGAAAATCATTCTGCTTAGCTAACCGACAGTTAGTTTCTAAATTTCACATTCATAGGGAAAGGCTCCCATTAATTTTATCAAAGATAAATTCCTTTAATTTATTCTTTAATCTACTTTTGAATATCAATTCAAACTAGTCGGGATTAACGAACCTTACCGAAGTAATCGTTTTTTTTAATTTCCCAATCCCAACCTATTCATCCACTGAAGTAAAACGTGTCTTACTTCATATCTAACACCACGGTGTTATCGGTAAATTTAATTACCATTTCACGTTTAAATCTAATTAAATATTTAACTATCGCCTGGAGTAAAACTGGCGATACTCCATTCTCGATCTTTTCAATCTAATTAAAGAATCATTAAAACTCCACTTAGTTCTAATCTTTAACTGGGTTAAAGAATCAGTGTCATTTTAAAACACGGTTCACGATAAACCCAAAATCACATTCATTAATTATCGGGTTAAAGAACAAGTGTTATTTAAAACACTGTTCACGATAAACCAAAAAATCAATACCAATTCAATTCCAATTAAATATTATTTAATTGGTACACTTCATTAAATCTAAATAAAAAGATTTAATCTTTTTTTCAATTGGGTTCAAGAACAGTGTTAATGAAGACACCATTCACGACAAACCCAAATCACATTTGATATTAAATACAAGGCTCTGAATAGAAAATATACCGGCTTATATTCAATATCAAATTCTACGACCAACAAATATCGTATTGGAAATAACGATATATATATATATATATATATATATCTATATCTTTCAAATTTCCATAACAACATCTGTATAATCACGAAATCCAGCATCGAAATATTCCGAAGACAATTTCGATTCAAATCCATTCCAATGCAATCATTGGAAATTCTGGTTATTTTCAAAACCATTTCAAATTCAATTTATTTATTTAAAAATAAATAGAATTATAATTCTAGTTCAAAACTAGTTCATTTCGATAAAAACCTATTTTTATATTTTCAAATATGGAGTTTTTCATCCCAATTCTTCATATATCATTTCTTATGATATTACACAAATTATTGATATTTTTAATAATTTTATCAAGGCCCGTATAGTCGATTTCCATCAACGGCCATCGAACTGCACTTACAGCGACCTTTTCCAAATTTGATTTGGACGTATCTCCAAATCCAACCGTTAGATTTCTAATTTCTTACATTTGTTAGAGAGCTCTTTTCGATACGAACCCAACGGTTCCGGTTTTAGGAGAATCCGACGGTCGGATCTCCCGTAATGTCCGTTCGAAATCAATGGTCGAAATTCGCGAACTGCCACGGCGTGGCGCGTTCTATTCAGGCCATTGTATTATATATATATATTATATATAATATATACTTCGTCGATTTCTATTTAAAACGAAATTTATAAATCGTTTTAAATTCGTTTTCAAAACGTTTTCAACTTCATTTTCAAATTCAAATCAAAACTGAATTTTCTCTTTCAAATTCGGTTTAAATTCATTTCAAATTGATTCCAATTCAAATCGATTTTTAATTCAATTTTGATTCGTTTTCAATTAAATTTCGATTCGTATTCAATTCTATTAAATTTCAATTCGAATTCATTTCTATTCAAATTCAATACGAATTCATTTCTATTCAAATTCAATACGAATTCATTTCTATTCGAATTTCAAATCATTTCAGTGTATTTCGAATTTCAAATCAATTCAGTTTAATTCGAATTTCAATTCACTTTAAATATAATTCGAATTTCAATTCATTTCGATATAGTTCGAATTTCAAATCTATTCAATATTCATTGAAGAATGAATAAAATCGATATAAATATCGTTCACGTCAAAATGGCGTCAATCTAACCAACACGGCTTCGTATGTTTCTATTTTCAAATATTCTATTTCAAATATTTCTATTTCAAATACTTCTATTTCAAATATTTTTATTTCAAATATTTCTTTTTCGAAACTGGAATGAGGCCCAATTAATTACCATATAATGTTAATTATATGGATTTTCTACAACACATGTATATATCAACAACGATGAATAATCAACCATCATCCAAAGTGCATTCTACACTATATAAGCATCAAATATAAATATTCAACGCTTATAACAGTCTTTCAATCAATCAATCGACATACAACTAAACAATCGGGATTAGTGTACGTCAAATATCATCCCAATACCCGTGTGGGGTTTCAAACAATCAAACACAGATTTTATTTGTGCAGTTGGGCGATGTGTAAAATTTATCATCCCAATCAATATCAGTCAAATGTGTGTATATAAACAAATCGTCCGATTTGTTTATTTTTATTTCATTTCATATACACGTTAAAAATTCTATTTTTAACTATAAAATATTTTCAACTATATAAATATTTTATTTCATTTCACATCATATCACACAATCAACTACACATCAAAATCAAACAAACAAGCATACAAGCCGTCCATGGTCTGTGGACGATGGGTGTCGGGTGCTACTAAACACCGTCTGCATCCTAGTATATATTTTAACTAGAAAATTAAAATTAAAGAGCGAGAAATTCTCATAGAATAGCTAATCCAACGTCACGACTCTTCTTAGGTGGAAATCTTCGTCGTTCTGCCTCTTGTCACTTTCTCTGCCCGTATTCTCTACATATGTAAAAATCACATTTTTACCTCGCTATTCAATATATAAAAATCGAATTTTTACTTCGCTATTCAATATATAAAAATCGAATTTTTACTTCGCTATTCAATATATAAAAATCATATTTTTACTTCGCTATTCAATATATAAAAATCGAATTTTTAGTTTGCTATTCAATATATAAAAATCGAATTTTTACTTCGCTATTCAATATATAAAAATCGAATTTTTACTTCGCTATTCAATATATAAAAATCGAAATTTTTTCAATGCTATTCAATATATAAAAATCGAATTTTTTTCTATGCTATTCAATATATAAAAATCGAATTTTTACTTTGCAATTCAATATATAAAAATCGAATTTTTACTTTGCTATTCAATATATAAAAATCGAATTTTTTTTCTATGCTATTCAATATATAAAAATCGAATTTTTACTTCGCTATTCAATATATAAAAATCGAATTTTTACTTCGCTATTCAATACATAAAAATCAAAATTTTTACTTTGCTATTCAATATATAAAAATCGAATTTTTACTGTATAACTTCATATATAAAAATAACCTTTTAAACAATAAAAATCATTGTTTTTAAAAATCTAATTACATAGTAGAAAATATAGAGGAGTAATTAAATAAAAAGCTCACCATTCGTTTCAACGGAGGAAGGGGACGATTGGGGGGTGCTGGTGAGGGCGTCGGGTGCAGGCGGACCCAGTGGAGGAGGCGGAGCTGACTGGTGGCGGCGGTGGACGGGGCGTGGGCCAGGATAGTGGCGGATGCAGACTGCTTCGCGTCGTGGGGGCTTTGGGTACTTCGACTGCGGAGGAGAAAGAAGCGAGAGGAGGGGGGAGCGATCGATAGGGGGAGGCGGAGCTCGAGATCGCCGGTGGCGGAGCGGCGCGGTGGCTGGCAAGGAGGTGGGCGACGCGATTCGATATTTTTTTCCCTTTCTTCTGTAAATCCATTTTTTAAAAGGGGGATCGGAGAAAAATCTATAGGGGGTGTTGACTTTTCTATTTTAATTAATTTATTTATTTAATTAATTTATCCACCCGAAAAGTTATCTCCTCATTCGAACTCCAATCGAGGCCTAACGACTGTCGTCCCAAGCTAATTACCCCTATTCCGAACACAATGAGATATGTATCGTAAGCTGATTCGATCGTTTCGATCAGTTTTCGTCAAAATCAACATATAACTCTATATATTGAATTTGAACGCGCATTTCAATTTACTGGGGCCACATACTAACTAGAAAAACTCCATAAAAATATTTTCTAGCTTCGTATTGACGATACGGTCCTAACAAAACTAGTTTCGTCGAATTCTGAGACAATTTGAAAAATGGCCATTTTCCCGTCGATTAAAATCAACTAAAACCAGCCAAACGCGTTTTCCTTTGCCACACTCACATATTGATTCGAAAAATTATGAAATTTGGAATCTAGCAATAACTTGACATCACGTATCCAACAAAAGTAGTTTCGTCGAAATCCGAGGTCGTTTGCAAAATTTCCATTTTTAAGGGCCTGAATTCCATAGCGACTATTCTGAATTTTCAACTGGACATATCTTTTGATTCCCGCTATGAAATTTTGATTTTTCGGATTCATTGGAAAGATATCCTCAATTAGATTCCTTTTTTTTTGGTTTCACTAAAATCCGGATTATTTTGCACCCTGTACATTCAATTGAAGTTTGAAATTGAATTATCGAACTACCGCGCCATTTTCAATTCTATTTATATTTATATATAATTATTTATATTCTAACGACGAACTATATAACTATATACGTTCGAATTATATTCAAAATAAATTTCTCGTCGTCATTATTTAAAATAATTCATTTTAAATGTTCAAAATTCGCTAAAATTGCCAAAATAAAAAATTTAAACTGGCCCAGATTTTCGGGTTGTTACAATCTCCCCCACTTAAAACTTTTCGTCCCCGAAAAGGAACAAAGTGGAAAGTGGTTTGATTAATCAACTCTACGTTCGATCTGGCTTCCATTCTCCAACTTTTCAGTTTCTGAGAATTTTCAAATTCTTCAAAAATTTGGCTAACACCCTAAATTTTCGAAAAATTTCGCCATAACCTCCCCTGCACCGGGAGCCACGGGAAAATCCCGAAATTGCCATATAGGCCTTCTGATCTCAAAAAGAAAAAAAAAGAGCCAAGCGGCTAGCCAATAGGCTCATAAAATCATCATCACCCAAACAAAACAGTAAATTATAGTAAACATGTACCTATTTGTCGGGCAAACAAATTTTATTCTCTGCTCTAGCCTCCTTGCTATGACCTGTTCAATGTAAGTACAAGTACATGCAAGCAAATGCGACCAATTTTCAATACAATTCAATATTTGATCAATTTGGTTATATAATACAAATTTTAATTAATCAACAAATAATCAACAACACAACCATCAATCCATTAGTTGATTAGCTTTTCAAATGCATAACTTTGATATATAGTCAAAAATCACATTTTTGATGCCAAATCACAACAATAAGCCCTTTCTAATTTTTATTCTCACACCAGTCAATAGGAAATATATAGATATCACACCTTCGAAACACGAATACCAATTCTAATGATGTTCGAACTATCATCAGAATCATCTCCGGGCGACTAGAGTGTGATTCTATATCTATCCAGTATATTAAAACTTCAAATACACGTTTGCAAGGCGTATATGCAAAATCTTTATATACTGGACTGTCTTAATCAATATGAAATAAATAATCAAATACGAATAATTGATTTTAATTTTTCAAAACAAAATTGGTTTTCATTTTAAAAATATACTCTTCACACTCGTTCTAGGATACTACTGATCCTATCTCTAACGAGTCATTCCCATTGGATATTACTAATCCTATATCTGATGAATTCTTTCGTATGGTTCTAAGGTGCCTTGTTCTCTGAGCTTTGTAAACCAAAGCTCTGATACCAAATGTGACGAAAAGGAATTTCGCTCGATCCGAACCAGTAGCTAAACCGATCTAGACCGTTCGAAACGCCGAATCGTTTCGAGAACACGACAAAATAGAACGCATACAAAAGAACATTTCATTGTATATTACAACAATTCCATTAGATTACAAGAATATACATAAATATCAGAGATTTAAATTACATTTAAATATATAGCAGCGGAAAATAATACAATACACAACTAGAAGAGATATACAGATACAAAGCTTTCCGGATATCAATCCAGCTGTAAACCAGGATCCTGTGAATATAAATCTGCAAAACCAAAACTACTAGCTGCCTGTGTCAAAATAAGGGCACCCAGAGTTTAGGTTAAAACAATAAACTCCAGGTCAGTCATGTGACTGGTGTGAGAACTAAAACAGTTATTAATCTTTATTTTAAAGTTCGGTAAATCAAGGGACCACGCCGTATAACACGGAACGGGTTTCCTCCCAAGGATACCAGTGCATAAAACAAATAACGCAATGCTAAATAGAGAAAAATGAAGCTGTTATAAGACCCAGGTCCTATCACACAATGCAACACAAGCCGGGGGATAGGGTTTTCCCTTATAACAGCCAAAGAATGCTTGATACGTTTTAAAGTAAATCATTTGATACTATCACCAGTGTATAGTGTATAAAACAATCTTCGAATCATAAGTATCAATTAAAGGCGGCATGGGTACCATATATCATGTCGCCATACTAGTTCTACAATTAAAACCGCAAAATCACGTATTTGGAAATTGGATTTCCATCTATGAACCGAGGCAAAAGATAGTCCTCAACCGATTCGAGACAATCTAGCCTACCATGTCTCAGGAACAGAGCTCGAGTGTCCCTTGAATCCTCAGGGCCGGTCCACCGATGTGGATTAAAATGCCTGAACACTACGTTTCCCCGCCCTTCGGGGCGCAAATGAGCCAACGAATGACTCCATCGGACCCGGATCGTCCGATCAAACCGAGGCGCCTCGCAACAGCAACAACCACATAAGTCAAACTCGTCAGGGCGTGTAAAACCACTGACACCACTTTTTAGCTAGGAAGAAACGCATGCCCTCCCTGACGTCCTCTCCCATTTTTGGTTCATACCGGGTGTGAAGCCCGCGAGTCAAACGTTACACAAAGCTAAGACACAAAGGCCGTGCTTTGATCATCAACCACAAGACTTTGCTTTTCAGCAGAAGCCTTGATCATTTGCCATTTAGGCGTGCCACACAGGCAATTCACTCCATGCGTTGGATATCCATCAATATATATCCCCTGAGCTCGTACGTCTCAGAGAAGGGCGTTAAGCAATAGAATAGATTCTCCGCCGCCAAACAGATATATATTTAATAGAAATCAAACACACAGACTAAAATCCAATGTCAGACACACAGTCCATTTACAAGTCCGTTCTGGGTCTAAACGAAACCGGAGGCACCTAGTACCCCGCATATCCATCGATCTCCAAGTACGTCTGGGCGATCACCAAGTGTTTCCATCTTCTTGGGTGTACATCCCAATCAAGATCATCAGTAATCACACAAACGACGTGAAGACCTCCGGTCTTCAACTACCGTCTTCATCTTCGACTTATCGTCGTATCAGTTATTCAGAATGGGATAAACCCGGTCTTTCCGAATAACTCGCGTATATTTTTAAATATGTGTTACGCAAGCACAACATACGCCTCATTCCAATTCATCAGTCACTAACCGTAAATTAACAAGAGAATAATTCCCCAAATATTAACCCCGAAGGCCGAAACCAACATCAGATCAATACCCAGAAAATCATTCTGCTTAGCTAACCGACAGTTAGTTTCTAAATTTCACATTCATAGGGAAAGGCTCCCATTAATTTTATCAAAAATAAATTCCTTTAATTTATTCTTTAATCTACTTTTGAATATCAATTCAAACTAGTCGGGATTAACGAACCTTACCGAAGTAATCGTTTGTTTTAATTTCCCAATCCCAACCTATTCATCCCCAAAAGTAAAACGTGTCTTACTTCATATCTAACACCACGGTGTTATCGGTAAATTTAATTACCATTTCACGTTTAAATCTAATTAAAGATTTAACTATCGCCTGGAGTAAAACTGGCGATACTCCATTCTCGATCTTTTCAATCTAATTAAAGATTCATTAAAACTCCACTTAGTTCTAATCTTTAACTGGGTTAAAGAATCAGTGTCATTTTAAAACACGGTTCACGATAAACCCAAAATCACATTCATTAATTATCGGGTTAAAGAACAAGTGCTATTTAAACACTATTCACGATAAACCCAAAAATCAATACCAATTCAATTCCAATTAAATATTATTTAATTGGTACACTTCATTAAATCTAAATAAAAAGATTTAATCTTTTTTTCAATTGGGTTCAAGAACAGTGTTAATGAAGACACCATTCACGACGAACCCAAATCACATTTGATATTAAATACAAGGCTCTGAATAGAAAATATACCGGCTTATATTCAATATCAAATTCTACGACCAACAAATATCGTATTGGAAATAACGATATATATATATATATATATATATATATATATCTTTCAAATTTCCATAACAACATCTGTATAATCACGAAATCCAGCATCGAAATATTCCGAAGACAATTTCGATTCAAATCCATTCCAATGCAATCATTGGAAATTCTGGTTATTTTCAAAACCATTTCAAATTCAATTTATTTATTTAAAAATAAATAGAATTATGATTCTAGTTCAAAACTAGTTCATTTCGATAAAAACCTATTTTTATATTTTCAAATATGGAGTTTTTCATCCCAATTCTTCACATATCATTTCTTATGATTTTACACAAATTATTGATATTTTTAATAATTTTATCAAGGCCCGTATAGTCGATTTCCATCAACGGCCATCGAACTGCACTTACAGCGACCTTTTCCAAATTTGATTTGGACGTATCTCCAAATCCAAACGTTAGATTTCTAATTTCTTACATTCGTTAGAGAGCTCTTTTCGATACGAACCCAACGGTTCTCGTTTTAGGAGAATCTGACGGTCGGATCTCCCGTAATGTCCGTTCGAAGTCAATGGTCGAAATTCGTGAACTGCCGCGGCCCGGCGCGTTCTATTCAGGCCATTATATTATATATATATATATATATTATATATAATATATACTTCGTCGATTTCTATTTAAAACGAAATTTATAAATCATTTTAAATTCGTTTTCAACATGTTTTCAACTTCATTTTCAAATTCAAATCAAAACTGAATTTTCCCTCTCAAATTCGGTTTAAATTCATTTCAAATTGATTCCAATTCAAATCGATTTTTAATTCAATTTTGATTCGTTTTCAATTAAATTTCAATTCGTATTCAATTCTATTAAATTTCAATTCGAATTCATTTCTATTCAAATTCAATACGAATTCATTTCTATTCAAATTCAATACGAATTCATTTCTATTAGAATTTCAAATCATTTCAGTGTATTTCGAATTTCAATTCAATTCAGTTTAATTCAAATTTCAATTCACTTTAAATATAATTCGAATTTCAATTCATTTCAATATAGTTCGAATTTCAAATCTATTCAATTTCAAATCTATTCAATATTCATTGAAGAATGAATAAAATCGATATAAATATCGTTCACGTCAAAATGGCATCAATCTAACCAACACGGCTTCATATGTTTCTATTTTCAAATATTCTATTTCAAATATTTCTATTTCAAATACTTCTATTTCAAATATTTTTATTTCAAATATTTCTTTTTCGAAACTGGAATGAGGCCCAATCAATTACCATATAATGTTAATTATATGGATTTTCTACAACACATGTATATATCAACAACGATGAATAATCAACCATCATCCAAAGTGCATTCTACACTGTATAAGCATCAAATATAAATATTCAACGCTTATAACAGTCTATCAATCAATCGATTGACATACAACTAAACAATCGGGATTAGTGTACGTCAAATATCATCTCAATACCCGTGTGGGGTTTCAAACAATCAAACACAGATTTTATTTGTGTAGTTGGGCGATGTGTAAAATTTATCATCCCAATCAATATCAGTCAAATGTGTGTATATAAACAAATCGTCCGATTTGTTTATTTTTATTTCATTTCATATACACGTTAAAAATTCTATTTTTAACTATAAAATATTTTCAACTATATAAATATTTTATTTCATTTCACATCATATCACACAATCAACTACACATCAAAATCAAATAAACAAGCATACAAGCCGTCCATGGTCTGTGGACGACGGGTGTCGGGTGCTACTAAACACCGTCTGCATCCTAGTATATATTTTAACTAGAAAATTAAAATTAAAGAGCAAGAAATTCTCACAGAATAGCTAATCCAACGTCACGACTCTTCTTAGGTAGAAATCTTTGTCGTTCTGCCTCTTGTCACTTTCTCTGCCCGTATTCTCTACATATGTAAAAATCACATTTTTACCTCGCTATTCAATATATAAAAATTGAATTTTTACTCCGCTATTCAATATATAAAAATCGAATTTTTACTTCGCTATTCAATATATAAAAATCATATTTTTACTTCGCTATTCAATATATAAAAATCGAATTTTTAGTTTGCTATTCAATATATAAAAATCGAATTTTTACTTCGCTATTCAATATATAAAAATCGAATTTTTTACTTCGCTATTCAATATATAAAAATCGAATTTTTTTCTATGCTGTTCAATATATAAAAATCGAATTTTTTTCTATGCTATTCAATATATAAAAATCGAATTTTTTACTTTGCTATTCAATATATAATAATCGAATTTTTACTTTGCTATTCAATATATAAAAATCGAATTTTTTTTCTATGCTATTCAATATATAAAAATCGAATTTTTACTTCGCTATTCAATATATAAAAATCGAATTTTTACTTCGCTATTCAATATATAAAAAACAATTTTTTACTTTACTATTCAATATATAAAAATCGAATTTTTACTGTATAACTTCATATATAAAAATAACTTTTTAAACAATAAAAATCATTGTTTTTAAAAATCTAATTACATAGTAGAAAATATAGAGGAGTAATTAAATAAAAAGCTCACCTTTCGTTTCAACGGAGGAAGGGGAAGATTGGGGGGGTGCTGGTGAGGGCGTCGGGTGCAGGTGGACCCAGTGGAGGAGGCGGAGCTGACTGGTGGCGGCGGTGGACGGGGCGTGGGCCAGGGTAGTGGCGGACGGAGACTGCTTCGTGTCGTGGGGGCTTTGGGTGCTTCGACTGCGGAGGAGAGAGAAGCGAGAGGAGGGGGGAGCGATCGAGAGGGGGGGGCGGAGCTCGAGATCGCCGGTGGCGGAGCGACGCGGTGGCTGGCCAGGAGGTGGGCGACGCGATTCGATATTTTTTCCCTTTCTTCTGTAAAATGATTTTTCAAAAGGGGGATCGGAGAAAAATCAATAGGGGGGTGTTGACTTTTCTATTTTAATTAATTAATTTATTTAATTAATTTATCCACTCGAAAAGTTATCTCCTCATTCGAACTCCAATCGAGGCCCAACGACTATCGTCCCTAGCTAATTACCCCCGTTCTGAACACAATGAGATATGTATCGTCAGCTGATTCGATTGTTTCGATCAGTTTTCGTCAAAATCAACATATAACTCTGTATATTGAATTTGAACGCGCATTTCAATTTACTGGGGCCACATACTAACTAGAAAAATTCCATAAAAATATTTTCTAGCTTCGTATTGACGATACGGTCTTAACAAAACTAGTTTCGTTGAATTCTGAGACCGTTTGAAAAATGGCCATTTTCCCGTCGATTAAAATCAACTGAAACCAGCCAAACGCGTTTTCCTTTGCCACGCTCACATATTGATTCGAAAAATTACGAAATTTGGAATCTAGCAATAACTTGACATCACGGATCCAACAAAAGTAGTTTCGTCGAAATCCGAGGTCATTTGAAAATTTTCCATTTTTAAGGGCCTGAATTCCATAGTGACTATTCTGAATTTTCAACTGGACATATCTTTTGATTCCCGATATGAAATTTTGATTTTTTGGATTCGTTGGAAAGATATCCTCAATTAGATTCCATTATTTTGAGTTTCACTAAAATCCGGATTATTTTGCACCCGGTACATTCAATTGAAGTTTGAAATCGAATTATCGAACTACCGCGCCATTTTCAATTCTATTTATAATTATATATAATTATTTATATTCTAACGACAAACTATATAACTATATACGTTCGAATTATATTCAAAATAAATTTCTCGTCGTCATTATTTAAAATAATTCATTTTAAATGTTCAAAATTCGCTAAAATTGCCAAAATAAAAATTTTAAACTGGCCCAGATTTTCGGGTTGTTACAGGCTAGCACCGCTGGCCTTCCCTTTTTCTTCGATCTGTTCGACGATTCAAGATGGTGTTCATGTGGATATTGATAGAGGCAAGGTATTTTGTCTTGCTCAGGATTCAACGCTTCCCTGATTTCCAGTGTTCAAATTGGACCAGATCTATCCTAATTCGAGTTCATGAATTCTTGGAGTTTTGAACAGGCATGAATTCTAACCAAAAATAGTTTCGATTTACAAGTTTATAGTGTAGATCATGTTGAATTGGTTGCAATTTCATATTATACGGTCTGAATTCGAACCAATTCTTCTTTCAAGATCTAACTTAAATAGAAAAATCCCACAATCAAGTATAAAGAAAATAGGTCTGAATAGAAAGTCAAGCTTAGATCCAATTTCATAGTCATATTCCTAGGCAATAACCTCATAGGTGATTAGCCACAATTGTCCTTGTCATAGTTATAGGCAATAGTCTTATATTCACAGTTATAGGCATAGGCATGAATCGTTGAATCTTGATTTGATTGTAGAAGAAAATCCCCAATAAGAAATTCCGAGCCGTAGACTTCAAGAAATAAATCTTCACGTTTTAATTTAATTGATTTTAGAGGAAGAAGAAGAAGCCATGATCATAAAGAGTTTGAGCAGCATAAGGTTAGAGAAGAATGGTGTAAAGAGAATGAGGCTAGGAGGCTGTTTATATAGGGTTTCAAACTAATTAGAGCCGTCGATGAAGCTAGAAGAAATCAAGGCCATCCATCTCAAGAAAAGCCAATCAGAAACTGACAAGTCAGCCCTAGTGACACACCAGAGCTCAGAAATTCGACCAACACCCGACCAGGCCAGCCAGGGCCTGACCAAGCAGGTTTCTGCTCGGCCTGGGCGCACCTGCCAAGTGCTCCAATGCAAAATTGCATGGGTGCACTTCCCAAGTGCGCAAGTGCAATTTTGTTCTGGCGCACTTCCCCAAGTGCGTCAGTGCATTCTGGCCCGTTTCTGGTTTTTCTGCCTAACTTCGTTCGTCCATATCTTCCTCGTACGGTATCCGTTTTACGCAAACTCGAACTCTACTTCAAGCAGAATTCCGAGAAGAACGCAATGGCGTAACCCGTTTCCCTTGATTCTTATTTTAAAAATTAATTCTGCCTTGATTTATGGTTTTAACATGTTATAGAAATACGGGTTGTTACATTCTCCCCTCCTTAAAGGATTTCGTCCCCGAAATCTTCAAGTTAGGCAGAATGCATCCTATCATCCAATCAACCATCTACTCAACCATCATCCACAAGCAACCATTGTACTTAAAAGATTTCTAATGCTATTTGAAAATATGCAGAAAGTGTGTCTATATGTTCCTTATCTAATGCAAATGATCTGGCCTGATTGATCTTCTTAATGCAAAATATGTTTAGTGCCATGAATCCAACATGTATGCAAATAGTCCTAGTCACATAAACGCTATATGTGTGCACAAACATTCATCCATATGCTACATCCACATGATAACACATTCGATTTCATACATAAACAAGTATAAACACTCATGCATATGCAATATGAAAATGTGTCTGACCCGATCTAGTGCCTAATGTGTGTTATGCAACCACGAGCAACCACTTGCGACCACCTGCAACCATTTGCAAACATCAACCATAACATGTTTCAATCACATGTTTACATCCAAAAGGGTTCTACCTAAGGTTCTCAAGATAGGATTGAGAAGATAAGAAAGATAAAACAAAGCATCTAGGAGAAGAAATTAAAGATGTACCTCCAGAAGGTCCTGCTTGCGAGCCTTTCCCTTGCTTCTTAGGGCAGTTCTTGCTGATATGTCCAGTTTCACCACACTGGAAACATGCTCCCATCTTCATCTTCTTCTTTCTACAATCCTGGGCTATATGCCCCTCAATACCACAGAAGAGGCATTTTCTTTTCTTGCGTGTCTTGTTATCATTCTTCTTGTTGTTGTTCTTGCCTCCTTTCTCGGAGTCTACCTTCATTTTTGGAAGCTCATTCGCCTTGACCTCCTTCTTGCCACTCTTGTCTTCTTCATTTAAGAGCGCCATGTCTACTAGCTTTTCGTAAGTAGCCCACATGGGTCATAGCCAAGCTGTGAAGTGGCTTATTCAATCCTTTGACAAAACGAAGAGCCTTCTTATGAGGGGTATTTACTAAGTCCAGTCCAAACCGAGCCAGCTGATTGAATTGATTGACGTACTCTATGACCATCATACTTCCTTGCTTAAGAGATAAGAACTTTTCCAGCTGTAGACTTCGTTCAGCTTGTGAGAGGAATTTCGTCTCGAACCTTATTCTGAAATCCATCCATGTTTCAACCGGCCTCTCAGCGTTAGTGACTTCCCACCAGTAGGAAGCTTCGTCTTTGAGCAACCATACTGCCAACTGTACTTTCTACCTATCGTCTACCTCGAAGATAACGAACAGATCCTCGGTTTCTTTGAGCCAATTCCTCGCTTCTACAAATGATTCAGTTCCGTTGAAATCCTTTCCACCAATGGCTCTAAAATCTTTACAGATATTCGAGAAAGAAATTGCACGAGGAGGGGCGGAGGAGGAGGAATCGCTGCAGCTGGAGGAGGAATATCTGCTAGGCCTGCATCGTTGGCCCTAGCCTCTAAGTACCTCCTAAACTAGCCAGGTATTGGCACACCCTCTGGAAAGATAAGATACCCAGACATGCTGAATGAAAAAGAAGAGATTCAAACGAGGAAACAAAGGATAGTGCTAATGGCTTTTGGGGAATAGCCTTTAAATAAAACAAGATTTTTCTAGAAAAATGCTTCTTTGTAAACGGTTTTGAAAATAATTTCAGAAGGTTTTAAAAACTTTTGCCCAGTCTGGTAATCTTCTGCTCTAATACCAAATGTAACACCCCACCTCCGCTAGGGTCACTCACAAAGGTAATGCACTAGTTTTGGAGGAGCGTTATCGAGGTAAACAAACACAGAAATATTACAAGACAGAACATAGATAAAACAGTGGAAGAATCAAAAGATAAATTTCATTACTTCCAAAAAGAGTCAAAACCTTTTACATCAAATAGCCAAAGTCATTATTTTCCATTACAACAAATTATGTCTTGCTTAAACAAAGAAGCATAAACTTAAAACATCAAAAGTAGCTTAATTCCCCAAAGGTAGCAGAAATGCAGCCATAGCATAGCTCAAGATCAAACCGTACATGAGCAGAACCGAAAGCAAGTGAAATCCAAGCTAAGTGCTAGAGTTTCCTCCCTGAGAACCTAGGGGGGACGGAAGAAAAAGAGGCGAAAGAAAACGGGTCAATCATAAAGACTGGTAAGTCCAAGTGACTTTCAGCATAAAAACAGATAAAGGTAACATGACATGTATAAACTGAAAGTAAACATAAGGATGTTGTCAAGATGGGCAAGATAGACTAAGATAATATGATAAATCAAGTATAAATCAAGTATAGCATCACATATTCAAGGTTCGCTGCATCAACTGTACTAGAATCCCAAACCCATATCTTATATAAATCATGAAATAATTCCATGGCCCAATATCATGAAATGACCCATTTCTAGGTCCAACGAAACGATCCACTAGTCGATCGGCTCCCTACAAGTTCTAGCTCATCATGTGCCTGTGTCATACGGCCCTATCAAGAATGTAGTCACCTGTGCTAGGTCCACCATAGGGTGTATCAAGCCCTATGGTGCCAACAACCGACACGAATCAAGAATGCACAGATAAACCTACTGATGCCCAATGCCTGCTTTTTCAACAACGGACCACGTGCACGACCATAGCCTGCCTGAACCTGCATTGGCGCATCAACACAGCTGGTCGCTTACAATCAGCCCAACAATCGTGCTCCACCCTGCCTAGTCCTAGGGTACCATGATACATCTAGTGGGTTACTGCTGAAACGGACTACGTAACTAGGTTTTCCGTCCAATAGGTTAAGTGTTGTCATTTAAATTCGTGACTTAACCCCTATCAGTCTAGCATGTCAAGTTGGTTAAGTGTTGTCATTCAAGTTCGTGACTTAACCCACCTTCGAATCATGTATCAAGTTGGTTAAGTGTTGTCTTACATGTTCATGACTTAACCCTATCATGTGGCATTAATTTATTAATGCACCCCAACCTCTCACATCAGACCTATTGTTGTGGTCACTGGATATGACGGGCGTTTCCAGGCAGAATTACGCCACAACTAAGTCTGACCTAGGGTTTTCAAGTGCGATATGACCAACTATCCACATTGGATCATATTGTTTGTAGTAACTGGATTTGTCGGGCGGTTCCGGGCAGAATTACACTGCAAACTCAACCCAACCTCGAGTTGGCCATTTTCAAGTTCATTCTAGTGTCATGTCCATGTTCAAGTTTTCATGTCAAGTTTTCAAGGCAAGTTTATAATTTCCAATTTTTCCCAACGTTACCCCGTCTAAATATTAGGCTAACAAATCTTAGCCTAATTTTTCGTTCGCATGATTTTTGGCATATAATATTAGGCTAAAACTTAGCCTAATTTAACGTACGCAAAATTGGCATAAAGAGATTCATTAACATAAACACGACATAGGGGTAAACTTGGCATCTTTTTGGCATAGTCAATATGAACATCGTAGGTGTGTATTTGCAAAATAATCAACATGAATATCATAAGTGTGAACTTGCAATGTAGACTAAACCAACATACATATATGTGAATTTGCAACATAGACTAAATCAACTTACATATATGTGAACTTGCAAATCAATCACGAACATATGAATAAGTGTGAACTTGAAATATGACATAGGTTTAACATATACACATAAACATGTAGATCTAACATTTGGTCACATATGTTGATATGATTTCACAACCTAAAACTTGCATAACATGATAAACTACTCAACTTGTCATAACAGGTTATATTCCAAGTTCATATACATATGAATAGACTTATTCATTAATTCTCAATTCAACATGATAATAAAACTACAAGCACAAATCAATATCATTCAATTCCACATATAACATAATAAACATTGTCCTATTATCCATTTATTTCCAAGGCATGACATAACTGAATAAATTGATTAAAACATCGCAGGCATATAGCTATTATAACATTATGAACATGAAAAGGTTTGAATGATAATCTAGGTTCGAGAACATTGATAGATATAACTTAAATAGAAAAATCCCAAAATCAAGAATAAAGAAAATAGGTCTGAATAGAAAGTCAAGCTTAGATCCAATTTCATAGTCATAATCCTAGGCAATAACCTCATAGGTGATTAGCCACAATTGTCCTTGTCATAGTTATAGGCAATAGTCTTATATTCACAGTCATAGGCATAGGCGTAGTCTTATGTTCACAATCATAGGCATAGGCATAGTCTTATGTCCGCATTCATAGGCGTAGTCTTATGTTCACAGTCATAGGCATAGTCATAGTCTTATGTTCACAGTCATAGGCGTAGTCATAGTCTTATGCCATTAACAATAGTTTCAACGTCGTAGACAATATTCCCAATAGTCAAGATCCAAGAAGAAAACAAGAATAGATATGAATCATACATAAATCACTTCCAATTTATACCATGCCCATACTAGATTTATATTTTTTATCTAAAAGTAACTGGAACTTACATATCGTGGTCTAAGAAAGATGTAGAGGTCGAATCTATAAACTAGTCATCAAATTGTTGAATCTTGATTTGATTGTAGAAGATAATCCTCAATAAGAAATTCCTAGCCGTAGTCTTCAAGAAATAAATCTTCACGTTTTAATTTAATTTATTTTAGAGGAAGAAGAAGAAGCCATGATCATCGAGAGTTTGAGCAGCATAAGGTTAGAGAAGAATGGTGTAAAGAGAATGAGGCTAGGAGGCTGTTTATATAGCGTTTCAACCTAATTAGAGCTGTCGATGAAGCTAGAAGAAATCAAGGCCATCCATCTTAAGAAAAGCCAATCAGAAAATGACAAGTCAGCCCTAGTGACACACCAGAGCTCAGAAATTCGACCAGAACCCGACCAGGCCAGCCAGGGCCTGACCAAGCAGGTTTCAGCTCGGCCTGGGCGCACCTGCCAAGTGCGCCAATTCAAAATTGCATGGGCGCACTTCCCAAGTGCGCCAGTGCAATTTTGTTCTGGCGCACTTCCCAAGTGCGCCAGTGCATTCTGGCCCGTTTCTGGTTTTTCTGCCTAACTTCATTCGCCCATATCTTCTTCGTACAATATCTGTTTTACGCAAACTCGGACTCTATTTCAAGCAGAATTCCGAGACGAACGCAATGGCATAATCCATTTCCCTTGATTCTTATTTTAGAAATTAATTCTGCCACGATTTATGGTTTTAACATGTTATAAAAATACGGGCTGTTACACAAGTTTTGAAAAAAATGTTAATTCTATTCACTAATCAAGTTTTGACAAAAATGTTAATTCTATTCACTAATCAAGTTTGACAAAAATGTTAATTCTAAATGAACATCATTAACAAAAGTGATGTTTTAATTCCAAAGTAACATTTCTAGAAAAATGTGTATATTTAATCATGTATGACATTTCTAACAAAATGTATATTTTAATCATGTATGACAAAAATGTTTCTTTTTTTACTTCATTCCTTCTAAAGTGACAAAAATGTTTCTTTTTAACTAATCTTTCTCAATGGGTAAAAAGGTTCATTTCTATTTCACTGACATGTTCTAATTAACAAAAATGTTAATTTTGTTTAATTAAAATCTAATTAAAAAAATGTTAATCTTGTTTAACATAATCTAATTAACAAAAATGTTAATTTTGTCTAACCAATATAATTAACAAAAAAAAAATGTTAATTAGAACAGAAATGTTAACAAAAAAATTGTAAACTTTATATTACATGATAATTTAAACAGAAATGTTAATTTATCTAACATGGTGATTTATAACAAAAATGTTACTTTTAATCCCAATAAACATTTTTAATGGAAATGACATATTTATTTATCACAACATTTATACCAATCAAATGACATATTTATTTATCATAAATGACAAATTTGATTTCTATCATAAATGAAAAACTTGATTCCTAACATCAATGACAAAATTGATTTTTAACATTATTGAAAAAATTGATTTCTAACATATATGACCAATTGTTATCTAAAATGATAATTTATACTAACAAAACACTTCTTAACAAAATGATACTTTAATGTTAACAAAACATTTCTAAAAAAAATGATAACTTAATTCAAATATGAACAAATTTTCATAAAAATGATATTATTGTTTTACACAAATCAATTTGACAAAAATGTTAATTTTGTTTCAATTATTTTATTTTAACAGAAATGATTCCATTTGTTTCAACTAATTCTATTCAACAAAAATGTAAATTTTTGTTTGATCTCTTTCTATTCTACAAAAATGTAAATTTTTGTTTCTATTCAACAAAACATGATATTTTGGTTTCAACCAAAATAATTCGTTCAATCAACAGATCAGCTTAATAGAATTCATCAACCCAAACAAATCATGAATAACAACACATAGAATTTAACAGCAGACACGGTCATAATTAATAAATTTTAATTATATAAATAAGGGAATAGGATTTCTCAAATCGATTTCTCTGAACAGTTCAGATCTGAATTTGCTCTGAATTTTGATTCACTCTGTTTCAGTCCTAGTCTGTACCATCATGTAGATCTTGTTCATACGATTACAACGCTTCTGAAATTTCTGAATTCCGATTATATGCCAAGAAGTTATGATCCTTTAAATATTTGAATATTAAATGTATAATTAATTTAATTAAATTTATTAATCCATCTCTTCTACCGTCATTCTCCTACATCGTTCCTTTTGGAAACCCGTCGTTTGCCTGTTCAAGAGAGGAACCCATACATCGCACCATCCCTCCAGCCACGCACGTCCACCGATGAAACGACCCGAACTTCCCCGGTAAGGAAAGCCCGGATAGAGTGGAGAGCAAGCCACAAACGAACACAGACGGAAGATCATTTCATTGTATATTACAACAATTTATCAGATTACAAGAATATACAGAGTATAAATCAATATTACACAATTTACCAAATATCAAAGATTACAATAAATAACAAAGTAGCGGAAAATAATACAATACATAACTAAAAGTAATACACGTATACAGATCTTTCCGAGTATCGTTCCAGCTGTAAATCAGGATCCTATGGGTTATAAATCTGCAAAACCAAAACTACTAGCTACCCGTGTCAAAATAAGGGCACCAAGAGTTTAGGTTAAAATAATAAACTCCAGGTCAATCATGTGACTGGTGTAAGAACTAAAACAATTACTAATCTTTATTTTAAAGTTAGGTAATTCAAGGGACCACGCCGTATATCGCGGAATGGGTTTCCTCCCAAGAATACCAGTTCATAAAACAACACCGCAATGTTAAATAAAGAACAATGAAGCTATTATAAGACCCAGGTCCCATCACACAATGCAACGCAAGCCGGAGGATAGGGTTTTTACCTTATAATAGCCAAGAATGCTTGATACGTTTAAAACAAATCATTTGATACTATTATAAGTGCATAGTGTATAAAACCACTTCAAATCATAAGTATCAATCATAGGCGGCATAAACGCCCCATCCAAATATGTCGCCATATATAGGATTACAACTAAAATTGAAACGTCAAGTATTGGAAGTTGGATTTTCATCTTTGAACCGAGGCCAGGGATCGTCCTCTACCAATTCAAGACTCTCTAGCCCGAGCCTCAGGCAAGCGCGCAGACAAGCCTTGGATCATCAGGGCCGGTCCACCGATGTTGATTATTATGCCTGAACACTAAGTTTCCCCACCCTTTGGGGCGTAAATGAGCCAACGAATGACTCCATCGGACCCGGATCGTCCGATCAAACCGAGATGCCTCGCAACAGCAACAACCACATTAGTCAAACTCGTTAGGGCATGTAAAACCACTGACGCCACTTCTAGCTAGAAAGAAACGCATGTCCTCCTTGAGGTCATTCTCCCGTTTCTGGTTCACAACCGGGATGTGAGGCTCGCGAATCAACGCTACACAAAGCTACACCACACAGGACGTGCTTTGATCATCAACCACAAGACTCTGGTTTTCAACAGAAGACTTGATCATTTGCATCTTAGCATGCCACACAGAAAAACCACTCTATGAAGCCGATATCAGTCACACAGAATGAAATTTGATGTCAGACACATAGTCCATTTACAAGTCCGTCCTGGGTCAGAACGAAACTGGAGGCACCTAGTACCCCGCATATCCATCGATCTCCAAGTACGTCTGGACGATCACCAACTGATTCCCTCCTCTTGGGTGTACGGCCCAATCAAGATCATTAGTAATTATCCAAACGACGTGAAGACCTCTGGTCTTCAACCACCGTCTTCATCTTCGACTTATCGTCGAATCAGTTATTCAGAATGGGATAAACCCGGTCTTCCCGAATAACTCGTGTATATAATAAATAAGTGATACACAATCACAACATACGCCTCATTCCAATTCATCAGTCACTAACCGTAAATTAACCAGAGAATAATTCACCAAATATTAACCCCGAAGGCCGAAACCAACATCAGATCAATACCCAGGAAACCGTTCTACTTAGCTAACCTACAGTTAGTTTCTAAATTTCACATTCTTTGGGAAAGGTTCCCGTTAATTTTATCAAAGATAAATTCTTTTAAATTTATTCTTTAATCTTCCTTTGAATATCACTTCAAACTAGTCGGGATTTGCAAACCACACCGAACTAATCATTTATTTTAATTTTCCAATCCCAACCTATTCATCCCATGAAGTAAAACTGGTAATACTGCATATCTAACACCACGGTGTTATCGGTAAATTCAATTACCATTTCACGTTCAAATCTAATTAAAGATTTAACTATCGCCTGGAGCAAAATTGGTGATGCTCCATTCTCGATCTTTTCAATCTAATTAAAGATTCATTAAAACTCCACTTAGTTTTAATCTTTGAATGGGTTAAAGAATCAGTGTCATTTAAAACATGGTTCACGATAAACCCCAAAATCACATCACATTTCAATTAGTCCCTAACTGTAAATTAACAAGTGAGCAATTCCCTAAGTACTAACCCCGAAGGCCAAAACCAACATCAGATCAATACCCCAGAAACCATTCAACTTAACCAATCTCCAGTTAGTTTCTGATTTTCTTAACTCCTTAGGGTCTAGGAACAGTATTATTGAAGATACCGTTCACGACAACCCAAAATCACATTCTATTAATTATCGGGTTAAAGAACAAGTGTTATTTAAAACACTGTTCACGATAAACCCAAAAATCAATACCAATTCAATTCCAATTAAAAATTATTTAACTTGTACGCTTCATTAAATCTAAGTAAAAAGATTTAATCTTTTTCTCAACTGGGTTTAAGAACAGTGTTAATGAAGACACCATTCATGACAAACCCAAATCACATTTGATATTAAATACAAGGCTCTGAATAGAAAATATATCGGTTTATATTCAATATCAAATTCTACGACCAACAAATATCGTATTGGAAATAACGATATATATGTATCTTTCAAATTTCCATAACAACATATGTATAATCACGAAATCCAACATCGAAATATTCCAAAGACAATTTCGATTCAAATCCATTCCAATTCAATTATTGGAAATTCTAGTTACTTTTAAAACCCTTTTCAAATCCAATTTATTTATTTAAAAATAAATAGAATTATAATACTATTTCAAAACCAGTTCATTTCGATAAAAATCTATTTTTATATTTTCAAATTTGGAGTTTTTCATCCCGATCCTTCCCAAATTATTTCTTATGATTTTACACAAATTATTACTATTTTTAATAATTTTATCAAGGCCCGTATAGTCGATTTCCATCAACGGCCATCGCACTGCACTTACAGCGACCTTTTCCAAATTTGATTTGGACATAATTCCAAATCCAACCATTAGATTTCAGATCCCTAATATTCATTAGAAAGTTCTTTTCGATACGAACCCAACGGTTCTGGTTTTAGGAGAATCCGACGGTCGGATCTCCCGCAATATCCATTCGAAGTCGATGGTCGAAATTCACGAACTGCCGCGGCGCGGCGCGTTCTATTCAGGCCATTATATATATATATATATATATATATATATATACACATTATATATTTCGTCGATTCCCTTTTAAAACATATTATATAAATCGTTTTAAATTCGTTTTTAAAACGATTTCAACTTCTTTTCAAATTCAAATCAAAATTGAATTTTTCCTTATAAATTCGTTTTAAACTAATTTCAAATTGATTTCTAATTCAATTTCAGTTAATTTTCAATTCAATTCAATCTCAATTCGAATTCATTTCTATTCAATTTAAATTCGAATTTCAATCCTTTTCAAAATATCAGATTTTGAAATCACTTTCGATGTTCATTATAAAATGAATAAAATCGATATAAATATTGTTCATGTAAAAATGGCGTCAATCTAATCAATACGGCTTCATATATTTCTATTTTCAAATATTCTATTTCAAATATTTCTTTTTCAAATATTTCTATTCAAATATTTCTCTTCAAATATTCTATTTCAAAAGTGGAATGAGGCCCAATCAATTACCATAGATTTTATTTCTATGGATTTCCATACAACGCACGTATATATCAACAACGACAAACAACCAACCATCGTCCAAAGTGCATTTTACACTGTATAAGCATCAAATATAAATATTTAACGCTTATAACAGCCTGTCAATCAATCGATCGACATACAACTAATTATTGGGATTAGTGTACGTCATATCTCATCCTAATACCCGTGTGGGGTTTCAAACAATCAAACACAGATTTTATTTGAGCAGTTGGGCGATGTGTAAAATTTATCGTCCCAATCAATATCAGTTAAATGTGTGTATATAAACAAATCGTCCGATTTGTTTATATTTGTTTCATTTTAAATACACGTTAAAAATTCTATTTTCAACTATAAAATATTTTTAACTATATAAATATTTTATTTCATTTCACACCACATCACACAATCAAATACACACAAAATCAAACAAACAAGCATACAAGCCGTCCATGGTCTGTGGACGACGGGTGTTACTAAACACTGTCTGCATCCTAATATATATTTTAACTAGGAAATTAAATAAAAGGTGAGGAGTTCTCACCGACTAGCTAAACCAAACGCCACGACTCTTCATATGTAGAAATCTTCACCGTGTTCGCCTTTTGTCAAATTCATCGTCCGCATTCACTACATAAATAAAAATCACATTTTTATATTGTTACTATATAGATAAAAAATCTATTTTTACAACGGTGTTCATATAATAAAGATTATATTTTTATCACGCTATTCTCTATATAAAGATTTCGCCTTTTCAAATATAAAGATCTCGCCCTTTCAAATATAAAGATTTCGCCTTTTCAAATATAAAGATTTCGCCTTTTCAAATATAAAGATTTCGCTACACATATAAAGGTGAAATTTTTACTATCTATATAATATAAAAATCGTATTTTTAATACTTCTACTTTATAAAAATTATATTTTTATATTTCACATATGATAAAAATCATATTTTTATTATTTCTATGATATAAAACTCATATCTTTTTCATTATAAAAAAATATACTTTTCTTTTCCCTTCTCCTTTAAAAATCATAACTTTTATTTGCTATTCATTATAAAGAAAGTATAGTTTTTATTTCACTAACAAACACATGAAAATCGGATTTTTTCATATAATAATTAAAAAAAACTGCGAATGAAATTCAAATTGGAACACATACTTCGAATCGAGCAAAGAGGAGGCGGAAGTGATGCGTGGGGGTGTTGGAGCAGTGCTCTTCGGAGCAGGGACTGGCGCAGGAGGGTCTCGATCCTCGTGGTGGTGGCTTTGCATGTCGGCGGCGCTTCAGCTTCATGGGGGTACGGGTTTTAGGGTTGGTGTCGATTGAGGGGGTTCGGGGCTCGCTTTCAGGGGGAGAGGGAAGTGGAGTCGCGCACGTGGGGGTGCGGATTCAGGCGATGGTGGCGTGTGTGGGGAGGTCGGAGGGAGGTAGCGCCTCCAGCGGCGGAGGGGAGAACTCCTCCGTCGATCGCGAGATGGGCTCTTTTTTTTTCATTCTGTTTGACTGAATGGAGATGAAGAAAGGGTTGACCCTTTATAATATTATATATATTTAATTAATTGAATTCCAAAAAGTAACTTTTCATTCTGAACTCGAAATGAAACCCACCGATTGTCGTCTCCAGCTAATTACCCCCATTCCGAACACAATGGGATATGTATTGTAGGATGATTCGATCGTTTCGATCAGTTTTCATCAAAATCAAAATATAACTCTATATATTGGATTTGAACGCGCATTTCAATTTACCGGGGCCACATACGAACTCTAAAAATTCCCAAAAAATATTTTCTAACTTCGTATTGGCGATACGGTCCTAACAAAACTAGTTTCATCGAATTCTGAGATCGTTTGAAAAATGGCCATTTTCCAGTCGATTAAAACCAAATGAAACTGGTCAAACGCGTATTCCTTTGCCACGCTCACATATTGATTCGAAAAATTATGAAATTGGAATCTAGAAATAACTTGACATCACGGACCCAACAAAAGTGGTTTCGTTGAAATCCGAGGTCGTTTGCAAAATTTCCATTTTTAAGGGCCTGAATTCCATAGCGACTATTCAGAATTTTCAACTGGACATATCTTTTGATCCCCGCTATGAAATTTTGATTTTTCGGATTCGTTGGAAAGATATTCTCTATTAGATTCTATTATTTTTGGTTTCGCTAAAATCCGGTTTATTTTGCACCCAGTATGTTCATTTGAATTTAGAAATCGAATTTTTGAACTACCGCGCCATTTTCAATTCCTTTTATAATTATAAATAATTATTTATGTTCTAACGACAATTCATATAAATATATACGTTCGATTTCTATTCAAAATAAATTTCTCGTCGATATTATTTAAAATAATTTATTTAAATATTCAAAATTCATCGGAATTGCCAAAATAAATTTTTTTAAATGGGTTCAGATTTCCGGGTTATTACAATCTCCCCCACTTAAAACTTTTCGTCCCCGAAAAGGAACGAAGCCGAAGGTTGTTTTACTAATCAACTCAACTTTCATTATTTTCATTACGGCTTAAGTTCTTCAACTTTTCAGTTTCTAAGAACTTTTCAAAATTTTTAAAAAAAATTGGCTAACACCCTAAATTTTCGAAAAATTTCGCCATAACCTCCCCTGCACCGGGAGCACCGGGAAAATCCCGAAACTGCCATACAGGCCCTCTGATCCCAAAAAGAAAAAGAAAAAGAAAAACCCAAGCGGTTAGCCGATCTGCTCATGTAACACCCCGCGAATTCTATAACTGTGAAATTCACAAATTAAAGTATAATCAATTTGAAATCAAAGAACTAAGGGAAACGGGATACGCCATTGTGTTCATCTCGGAAAAATACGCGAGATAGAGTCCGAGTTTTCGAAAAACGGAGTCCATATGAAGAAGATATGGCCTTCGGAAGTTTCTGAATTAAGTTTAAAATTCAAACAGAATAAAATAGCTCAGAAAATCAAGTTTAAATTCCAAAATGGGGCCCAATGGGCCAGGGCGGAAAAACACCCGCCTAATGCACCCAGGTCGACTGGGCTGTCGACCTGGTCTAGCCAGGTCGACAGGGCTGTCGACAGGCATGTCGACCTGGTCCAGAGCCAGGTCGAACCCAGTCCAACCTGGCTGGCCTATTCTATGTTGGTCGATTTTCTGTAGACTGCTTTTTCATTAGGGCTAGGTGGCAGGCTCTAATTGGTCTTTCCTTAGGATGAATGGTTACGATCAAACCAAGCAACATCAATGGTCCTAATCAGTTCATAACCCCTATAAAAATGACCCTAGACTCAACCCTAATGTATTCATTCAAAAATAAGAACAAAGCCGCCATGTTGCTGAGGAACGACTAGGAGTAGCCACCAATTGGAGAGAGGATTAGGAGGCAAAATTCTAAGGCATAAAGCAACTCAATCAAATCAAATCGCATCTCCAAATTCCTAAATTGGAGAATTCGTCACACAATTGTAAGTAGAGTATTACTTTGGTATGAACAAATAGCTGTGTTGGTTGGTATACTTGATTTGTGGCGATAAAGTAATTCATATTTGTATTCTCATCGATTTGGAATATTGTATACGTTTGGATATTCTTGAATTATGTTATTTATTATGAAAAACTACATGCGGTAGTTTTATGCAAGTATACGTTTGGAATATTCGCAAATTATGTAATCTATGTTGAAGCTACATGTATGTAGTTGATTAATTGAAATTCATGCAAGTTTGGGGTTTTGCTACTATGCCATCATAATGTGTATTTTTATACAAACATCATTTTTGTGAAGTAATTGGAATAAGTTTGGGTTATCATAATCCATATGAAATTATGTTGAAAATTTGGCGTCATGATCTATGTATTAAGCCATGCTTTTGTACTAGAAAACCTATTTGCAAACTTATGAATATGACTAGGCTATGATTGATATTTTGCATAATTAAGTCTATATTGTTTACAAGAATTATATGATGACATATGTGGTACATAGCTAGGTTAGATTCAAAATCCCTTTGTGCAAGTTTGCATGACTAAAGTAAAAATCATGATTTCATGTTAGAAATATTTATGCCATGGTTATGTGAACAAATTTAACTATACTTTTGTATTAGTCACAAAAGTAGACACCTTTGTAAACATGTAGTAGTCTTATGAACATGATTTGCTTATGTTTGACATTATGCCTGGATAAAAATATAGGTTTATGTTGTAGTTAAAGCCTATGTGTCGATAGTGATATTCTTAACTTAACTACAAGTTTACATGCTTTGATTTATGTCACTTATGCTTTATGACCAAAGTATATGTCACTACTATGCAAGTACACCAGTTTCTATTTTGTATTTCCAACGTCATATTGCAAGTTCATGCGTTCACATTCCCCTTTTTGTGTATGTAATCACGCTTTAAGCCTCCCCTTTCCGCATGGCTAAGTTGGGCTTTAAAAGGCTAAGCCCAACATATATATAATAAACGGACGTGTTAAACGGGGGAAAATAACGTTGGGTTAAGATTACTAATGAATGAAAATATAAAGCAGAAGGGCCCAAATTCAAGTATGGGTTGGGCCCATGATTGGTGTAACCTTTACACCATTAACTTAATAATGGACCGCAAATATTTACATATAAGAAAATAAAGAAGAAAGACAAAATATGTAAATGTAGAACATACGTTGTGTTTAACCCGAGGTTGGATTGAGTTGTGATGTAAACCTGCCCGGAACCGCCCGGCTGTCCAGTAGTCACAACAATACTTATCCAATGTGGGAGGTTAAACATGGAGCCCAATAAGGACCCGAGGTTAGACTGAGTTGTGGCGTAAGACTGCCCGGAACCAACCGGCAACAGGCAGCCACAACAATACCTGTCTAATGTGAGAGGTCAAGGCTTTAATAAGACAATTAAGGCTGAGTCAGGATTGTTAGGATTAAGTGAACTAAAGACTTAATCAAAAGGGAACATGCTAAACTAAACGGACTGGTGGGGGTTAGGTTAGAAAACACTTAACCAACTTAGCATGTTGGCTAGAGATAGAAAACCTAGTAATGGGGGACCCTTTTCAGCAGTAACCCTAGAAGGTGTATCAGGATACCCTGAAACTAGGCAGGGTGGGGCACGATTACTGGGCTGGTTGTAAGAGGTCAAATCGACGGCGGTGGTGTAGCAGTGTAGGTTCTAACGGGGTGCGGGCGTGCACACACTCCGGCGCAGAAAAATAAAGCACTGGGCACCAGTAGCATACCTGTGCATTCTAGGATTGTGTCGGGCCGCCACCATGGGACTTGATACACCCCATGGTGGGACCAGCATAGGTAACTACAACATCGGGGGCCGTAAGACACATGTAACTATGCGAGTAGGAGCCGATCATCATTGAATGGATCACATCACCCTGATTATGGGGTGCCTGTTGGGAACTAGTTTATATGGGTTCAGAGATTTACATGGGGTACGATAGTATATTCGACCCTAGACAACTTAACCAAGTTTATAGTGCTTTCCCACTTCTTGTTTATACTTATCATACCCAGTTCTTTATTCATAGACAGAATAGTACTAGACTTACTCAGGCTTTATGTCTGACTCTACTTTTCTTTCGTCTTCTTTTCTTCCGTTTCCCCCCCCCCCCCCCCCCAGGTCCACAGGGAGGGAACACTGTAGCTTGACCAGCCTTAACATCCAGCTTGAAGAGGAGAAATGTATTGCTTGGACCTTTTCTTTTTGAACTATGGCTTTGGACAACCACTATGGGGCTTTTGCAATTTTATCTATGTTTTCTTTATGCTTCTTTAAATAATGTAATCAAGACAGATTATGAAAGTGTTATGTTTTTGGAAAAGATGTAAGACAATTATGGTGATGTTGTTGTAACACGTATTTGCTTTTATGAAATAAAAGTTGTTGTTTTTCCGCTGTTAACAAATATGTGTTCTTATATCTGTCTTGTATATCTGTGACTTATACTTATAAACCTCCACCAAAATTAGGGCATTCCCTTTGAGAGTGACCCTAACGGAGGTGGGGTGTTTCACTTGGTATCAGAGCATAGGTTTACCAGATAAGATAAAAAGTTTTGAAAAATTATTTTCAAAAAGGAAATTTAAAGAAGCATTTTTAAAAGAAAAATATTATTTTATTTTAAAAAGGCAAAGTCCACCCCCCAAAGCCATAGGTACTATCTCTTATCCTTCGTTTTGAATCTATCCTTTTTGTTTCAGCATGTCCGAAGATCTTAACTTGCCGAAAGGGATACCAATACCTGGTTGGTTTAGACGGTTCTTAGAAGCAAGGGCCACTCAGCCAGGTCCTACCGTTCCTCCTCCCCCAGCTAAAGGAAATCATCCAGCTGCAGCAGCGCCTTTTCCTCCACCTCCTCCACGGGGAAACACTTTTGCTAAGATATGTAAAGATTTTAAAGCTATGGGAGGAAGGGATTTCCATGGAACTGAGTCCTTCGTGGCAGCTAGAAATTGGCTGAAAGAAACTGAGGACCTATTCATCATCTTTGAGGTAGAGGATAGACAAAAAGTACAATTGGCAGTGTGGCTATTGAAGGGCGAGGCTTCCTACTGGTGGGAAGTCACTAATGCTGAAAGACCAGTGGAGACATGGGAGGACTTTAGGGCAAGGTTTGAGACTAAATTTCTCTCAGATGCGGAAAGAAGTTTGCAGTTGGAAAAATTCTTATTTCTTAAGCAAGGGGACAAGACAGTCAGAGAGTATGTGAATCAGTTCGATGAGCTGGCTAGGTTTGGGCTTGACCTAGTCAACACCCCGCACAAGAAGGCTCTCCGTTTCGTCAAAGGGTTGAATGAGCCATTACACAGTTTGGCCATGACCCATATACCCATGGGAGCCACGTATGAAAGATTGGTGCAAATGGCATTGCTGAATGAAGAGGATAAGGGCAAGAAGGAGACAAAGGCAGAAAGCTCTCAAGGGAAGAAAGAGGGTTTGCAGCCTAAGAAGACAGACTTTAAGAAGGGCGGAAAAGGAAACAAAGAGAAGAGGAAGTGCAATTTCTATGGCAAAGTGGGGCACTTAGTAAAGGACTGCCGGAAAAAGAAGGCCAAGGAGAATGGTGGGTGCTTTTCTTGCGGTGAGACAGGCCACAGAGCTAAGGACTGCCCAAAGAAACGAGGACAGGGGCAGAGGGCTGGATCCACCCCAGGGGCACAGGTTCATGTGCTGGAAGTGCCACCTCTGCAACAGCGAGGTATAAATACTTCTGTAGAAAGTGTAGTTTATCTTTATGATCACCCCGTTCGCACTTTATTTGATTCTGGCGCATCACACTCCTTTATCTCGTCTGCTCTAGTAGAATCTCTGCACCTAAAAACTAGTATGGTAGAGGACCCCTTAATTGTTTCAAACCCAATTGGGGGCCCAGCTCATTTGTCTATGATCTGTGTGGGATTGAAAATTTCTATTCTAAGCGTAGAATTTATATGTAGTGCCTTTGTTTTGGGCTTTTCGGGTTATGGTTTGATTTTGGGTATGGATTGGCTATCCAGTAATGGGGCCATCCTTGATTGTGAGAAAAGGGTTGTTAGGCTCCTAACCCAGCTCGGTAATACTTTGGAAATTTCTTGTAATCCCTCGTATGCGGTTATGCTTAGTTATCTTGAATCGCTAGATGCCTCTGTTGAAAATTTGCAATCAGTTAGAGTGGTCCGGAAATATCCGGATGTCTTCGAAGAGGTGAAGGGCTTGCCTCCGAAGCGGGAAATAGACTTCCGCATATATCTTGTAGATAATGCAAAGCCCGTTGCGTTACCCATTAGACACATGGCTCCACGGGAAAGGAAAGAGCTCAGTAAACAGATTAAAGAGCTTCTAGAAAAGGGGTTCATTAGGAGGAGCATTTCAGAATGGGGCGCTCCAGTGGTGTTCGCCACAAAGGCGGATGGTTCACTCCGTCTATGTGTTGACTATAGGGAGCTCAACAAGCTAACGAAAAAGAATAGGCACCCTCTCCCTAGAATTGACGATTTGTTTGACCAGCTTGTAGGAGTGTCTGTTTTCTCCCAACTCGATTTAGCAACCGGTTTTCATCAGCTAAGGGTGGCTGAAGATAGCATCGATAAAACGACGTTCAGAACCCCAGACGGCTTCTTTGAATGGCTTGTCATGCCTTTCGGCTTGACAAATGCACCTTCTTACTTCATGGACCTGATGAGTAGGGTATTTAGAGATTTCCTCAACAAATTCGTAGTGGTCTTCGTAGATGATATCCTTATCTTCTCAAAGAGTGAAGAGGAACATGCTCAGCACTTAAGGGCAATCATGGAAACTTTGCGAGTCCATCAACTAAAAGCCAAATTCTCCAAATGCCACTTTTGGAGAGAAGAGGTGAGGTTCCTTGGGCACATAGTATCCAAACAAGGGTTAGCAGTGGACCCTGCTAAGGTAGTGGCGGTACAGGATTGGAAGACACCAAGGAATGCAACTGAGGTCCGAAGCTTTCTAGGACTAGCAGGTTTCTATCGAAAGTTCATAAGGGATTTTGCGAAAATCTCAGCTCCGCTCACGAAATTGACTAAGAAGAATCTAGTGTTCAATTGGGATTTGGATTGCGAGTTTGCTTTCCAACGACTAAAAAGGGCTCTCACAACAGCCCCAGTTTTGACGCTGCCAGATGGGAGCAAGATGTTCACTGTTTATACGGATGCATGTGGGACAGGGCTAGGCGCCGTCTTAATGCAAGAAGGAAGGGTAGTAGCTTATGGAGGGAGGCAGTTGAAAGTGCACGAAAAGAACTACCCAACCCACGATCTTGAGTTAGCCGCCATCGTCTTTGCACTCAAGTCTTGGCGACACTATCTCCTAGGTGAGAAGTTCGAACTTTACACTGACCATAAATCGTTGAAATATCTTTTCTCGCAGAAGGATCTTAACTTGAGGCAACAAAGTTGGATGGAGTTTCTTGCCTCGTACGATTTCGAAATCTCCTACACTCCGGGCAAAGGCAACGTAGTGGCAGACGCGTTGAGCCGAAAGAAATTGACCCTAAGCCCGTTGTTTGTTGAAAGACAAAGCCTAGAGTTTATAGCCAGCTTCGACTTTAGGCCTTCCTCCGATTTCGTACCAGGCTTGCTAGCATCTCTCGAAGTGCGCCCAACTTTAGTGGATTCAGTAGGGACAACACAACGCGAAGACCCTCAGCTTGTGGAAACAATTGATAGGCTAATTAGGGGTGAGACTTCAAGTCACCTCAACAGATACTCCATCGACGATAAGGGGTTGCTAAGGCGAGACGGAAGACTATGCGTCCCACAGACAAAAGATTTAATAAAGAAGGTTCTCGAGGAAGCACATCACTCCAAGATGACGATACACCCAGGCGGAGATAAAATGTACAAAGACATAAAAAGGACTTTCTTCTGGAACGGCATGAAAAAGGACGTGGCAGAATTCGTTTCTAAGTGCATGGTGTGCCAACAGGTTAAGGCGGAACAGAAAAAGCCTGGCGGACTGCTACATCCTCTAGAGGTCCCGCAGTGGAAGTGGGATAGCATCTCAATGGACTTCATCGATGGGCTGCCTAGGTCTAGGAGAGGCAACACTAGCATTTGGGTAATAGTGGATAGGCTTACTAAAAGCGCCCACTTTTTACCTGTCAAAAGTAAGAGAACTGCCTCATCCCTAGCATCACTTTACCTCAAGGAAATCGTTCGACTCCATGGAATACCATCTAGCATTGTTAGTGACCGAGACCCCATCTTCACCAGTGAGTTTTGGCGGAGTCGGCAAGAAGCAGTAGGAACGCAGTTATGCTTGAGCACAGCCTATCATCCCCAAACCGATGGCCAAACAGAGAGAGTGAACAGAGTTTTGGAAGACCTTTTAAGGCTATGCGTCCTTGACTTCGGAGGGACATGGGAAGACCACCTTCCTTTGGTGGAATTTGCCTACAACAACAGCTATCAAGCAACCATCGGAATGGCGCCCTTCGAAGCTTTATATGGAAGACCGTGCCGATCGCCCACTTGTTGGTGGGAGTCTACTGATAAGCTCATACTTGGACCAGATATGATCCGAGAGACTTCAGAGAAAGTAGACTTAATACGAAGAAGGATGAAGACGGCCCAAGACAGACAAAAGTCCTATGCCGACAAGAGAAGGACCGACCTTGAATTTGAGGTTGGAGACAGAGTTTTTCTCAAGGTATCACCACTAAGAAACGTTGTTCGTTTTGGAACCACAGGAAAGCTAGCACCAAGGTTCGTAGGGCCATTCCCTATCATCGAGAAAATTGGGAAAATGGCCTATAGATTAGAGCTACCCGAGAAGTTGGCTGGAGTCCACAACGTTTTTCACGTTTCACATCTCCGAAAATGTCTACATGAGTCTGCTGAAGTGGTAGAGCCAAATATCCTCGAAGAAGCCGAAGTGGAACGCGAAGCAACCATAAGAAAAGTTCCAACACGCATATTAGGAACGGAAGTGAAGAAGCTACGCAACCGTGAAGTCAAGCTCGTCAAAGTTCAGTGGAGCGACGCCGAGGGAGACGCGACTTGGGAAACTGAAGCTAGAATCCGTACAGCCTACCCTTTTCTGTTCGAGGGTACATCCTTGATCTTTCCTTTTCCTTAAGTTGCGCTTTTATCTATCTTTTTAGATATATTTCCTCGACCTTATCTTTTAGGTAGAAACCCTTTGGATGGAAACATGTAATTGAAACATGTTATGGATGATGGTTGCAGGTGGTGGCAAGTGATTGCTAGTGGTTGCTCGTGGTTGCATATACACACACAATCTAGGTTTTAGATCGGCTCAGTCACTTCATATTGCATAGGCATATATGTTTGCATTCGTATATGGTTGAACTCTAATATGTTGTCATGTGGATGTTGCATTTGTATTGAATGATTGTGCACTCATGTAGAATCAAGAATAGGAAAATTTGCATACATAATGGATTCATGACACTTACATAATTCGCATTAAGGAGGTCAACTGAATCAGTAGACCGCCTGATTTTGCATTAGATAAGTACATGTACACACACACTTCGCATATGATCATGAAGCATTAGAAGTCTTTTAAGGACAATGGATGCTCGTGTTTGATGGATGAGTAGATGGATGATTGGATGTTAGGATATACATTCCTCCTAACTTGAAGATTTCGGGGACGAAATCCTTTTAAGTGGGGGAGAATGTAACACCCCGCGAATTCTATAACTGTGAAATTCACAAATTAAAGTATAATCAATTTGAAATCAAAGAACTAAGGGAAACGGGATACGCCATTGCGTTCGACTCGGAAAAATACGCGAGATAGAGTCCGAGTTTTCGAAAAACGGAGTCCATATGAAGAAGATATGGCCTTCGGAAGTTTCTGAATTAAGTTTAAAATTCAAACAGAATAAAATAGCTCAGAAAATCAAGTTTAAATTCCAAAATGGGGCCCAATGGGCCAGGGCAGAAAAACACCCGCCTAATGCACCCAGGTCGACTGGGCTGTCGACCTGGTCTAGCCAGGTCGACAGGGCTGTCGACAGGCATGTCGACCTGGTCCAGAGCCAGGTCGAACCCAGTCCAACCTGGCTGGCCTATTCTATGTTGGTCGATTTTCTGTAGACTGCTTTTTCATTAGGGCTAGGTGGCAGGCTCTAATTGGTCTCTCCTTAGGATGAATGGCTACGATCAAACCAAGCAACATCAATGGTCCTAATCAGTTCATAACCCCTATAAAAATGACCCTAGACTCAACCCTAATCTATTCATTCAAAAATAAGAACAAAGCCGCCATGTTGCTGAGGAACGACTAGGAGTAGCCACCAATTGGAGAGAGGATTAGGAGGCAAAATTCTAAGGCATAAAGCAACTCAATCAAATCAAATCGCATCTCCAAATTCCTAAATTGGAGAATTCGTCACACAATTGTAAGTAGAATATTACTTTGGTATGAACAAATAACTGTGTTGGTTGGTATACTTGATTTGTGGCGATAAAGTAATTCATATTTGTATTCTCATCGATTTGGAATATTGTATACATTTGGATATTCTTGAATTATGTTATTTATTATGAAAAACTACATGCGGTAGTTTTATGCAAGTATACGTTTGGAATATTCGCAAATTATGTAATCTATGTTGAAGCTACATGTATGTAGTTGATTAATTGAAATTCATGCAAGTTTGGGGTTTTGCTACTATGCCATCATAATGTGTATTTTTATACAAACATCATTTTTGTGAAGTAATTGGAATAAGTTTGGGTTATCATAATCCATATGAAATTATGTTGAAAATTTGGCGTCATGATCTATGTATTAAGCCATGCTTTTGTACTAGAAAACCTATTTGCAAACTTATGAATATGACTGGGCTATGATTGATATTTTGCATAATTAAGTCTATATTGTTTACGAGAATTATATGATGACATATGTGGTACATAGCTAGGTTAGATTCAAAATCCCTTTGTGCAAGTTTGCATGACTAAAGTAAAAATCATGATTTCATGTTAGAAATATTTATGCCATGGTTATGTGAACAAATTTAACTATACTTTTGTATTAGTCACAAAAGTAGACACCTTTGTAAACATGTAGTAGTCTTATGAACATGATTTGCTTATGTTTGACATTATGCCTGGATAAAAATATAGGTTTATGTTGTAGTTAAAGCCTATGTGTCGATAGTGATATTCTTAACTTAACTACAAGTATACATGCTTTGATTTATGTCACTTATGCTTTATGACCAAAGTATATGTCACTACTATGCAAGTACACCAGTTTCTATTTTGTATTTCCAACGTCATATTGCAAGTTCATGCGTTCACATTCCCCTTTTCGTGTATGTAATCACGCTTTAAGCCTCCCCTTTCCGCATGGCTAAGTTGGGCTTTAAAAGGCTAAGCCCAACATATATATAATAAACGGACGTGTTAAACGGGGGAAAATAACGTTGGGTTAAGATTACTAATGAATGAAAATATAAAGCAGAAGGGCCCAAATTCAAGTATGGGTTGGGCCCATGATTGGTGTAACCTTTACACCATTAACTTAATAATGGGCCGCAAATATTTACATATAAGAAAATAAAGAAGAAAGACAAAATATGTAAATGTAGAACATACGATGTGTTTAACCCGAGGTTGGATTGAGTTGTGATGTAAACCTGCCCGGAACCGCCCGGCTGTCCAGTAGTCACAACAATACCTATCCAATGTGGGAGGTTAAACATGGAGCCCAATAAGGACCCGAGGTTAGACTGAGTTGTGGCGTAAGACTACCCGGAACCAACCGGCAACAGGCAGCCACAACAATACCTGTCTAATGTGAGAGGTCAAGGCTTTAATAAGACAATTAAGGCTGAGTCAGGATTGTTAGGATTAAGTGAACTAAAGACTTAATCAAAAGGGAACATGCTAAACTAAACGGACTGGTGGGGGTTAGGTTAGAAAACACTTAACCAACTTAGCATGTTGGCTAGAGATAGAAAACCTAGTAACGGGGGACCCTTTTCAGCAGTAACCCTAGAAGGTGTATCAGGATACCCTGAAACTAGGCAGGGTGGGGCACGATTACTGGGCTGATTGTAAGAGGTCAAATCGACGGCGGTGGTGTAGCAGTGTAGGTTCTAACGGGGTGCGGGCGTGCACACACTCCGGCGCAGAAAAAAAAGCACTGGGCACCAGTAGCATACCTGTGCATTCTAGGATTGTGTCGGGCCGCCACCATGGGACTTGATACACCCCATGGTGGGACCAGCATAGGTAACTACAACATCGGGGGCCGTAAGACACATGTAACTATGCGAGTAGGAGCCGATCATCATTGAATGGATCACATCACCCTGATTATGGGGTGCCTGTTGGGAACTAGTTTATATGGGTTCAGAGATTTACATGGGGTACGATAGTATATTCGACCCTAGACAACATAACCAAGTTTATAGTGCTTTCCCACTTCTTGTTTATACTTATCATACCCAGTTCTTTATTCATAGACAGAATAGTACTAGACTTACTCAGGCTTTATGTCTGACTCTACTTTTCTTTCGTCTTCTTTTCTTCCGTCCCCCCCCCCCCCCCCCCAGGTCCACAGGGAGGGAACACTGCAGCTTGACCAGCCTTAACATCCAGCTTGAAGAGGAGAAATGTATTGCTTGGACCTTTTCTTTTTGAACTATGGCTTTGGACAACCACTATGGGGCTTTTGCAATTTTATCTATGTTTTCTTTATGCTTCTTTAAATAATGTAATCAAGACAGATTATGAAAGTGCTATGTTTTTGGAAAAGATGTAAGACAATTATGGTGATGTTGTTGTAACACGTATTTGCTTTTATGAAATAAAAGTTGTTGTTTTTCCGCTGTTTATAAATATGTGTTCTTATATCTGTCTTGTATATCTGTGACTTATACTTATAAACCTCCACCAAAATTAGGGCATTCCCTTTGAGAGTGACCCTAACGGAGGTGGGGTGTTTCAGCTCATAAAATCATCATCACCCAAACAAAACTGTAAATTATGGTAAACATGTACCTATTTGTCGGGCATACAATTTTAATTTTCTGTTCTAGCCTCTTTGCTATGACCTGTTCAATGTAAGTACATGTATATGCAAGCAAATGCGATAAATCTCCAATACAATTCACTATTTTATTCAATTTGGCTATATGGTACAAATTTTAATTAATCAACCAATAATCAACCAGCAATCAATTAGTTGATTATCGTTTCAAACTCATAATTTTGATATATAGTCAAAAATCAGATTTTTGATGCCAAATCATAACAATAAGCCCTATCTAGTTTCGGTTCTCACACCGGTCAATTGGAAATATGTAGAAATCTCACTTTCGAAACTCGAAAATAAATACTGGCGATGGTGCCCCGCCACCAGAATTATCCCCGGGCAACTAGAGTGTGATTCTATAAATATCCAGTACATTAAAACTTTGAATGCACGTTTGCAAGACATATATGCAAAAAAATTATATATTGGATTGTCCCAATTCAATATAAAATAAATAATCAAATACGAATAATTGATTTAAATTTTCCAATCAATTTTATTTCTAAAACACTACTCTTCACACTCGTTCTAGGATAATGCTGATCCCATCTCTAACGAGTCATTCTCATTGGATATTACTTATCCAATAACTGATGAATTCTTTCGTATGGTTCTAATGTGTCTTGTTCCCTGAGCTTTGTAAATCAAAGCTCAGATACCAGCTGAAACAACCCGAAATTCCCTGGTAAGGAAAGCCCGGATAGAGTGGAGAACAAGCCACAAATGAACGCAGACGGAAGAACATTTCATTGTATATTACAACAATTCATCAGATTACAAGAATATACAGAGTATAAATCAATACTACACAATTTACCAAATATCAGAGATTACAATAAATAACAAAGCAGCGGAAAATAATACAACACATAAATAAAAGTAATACACGGATACAGAGCTTTCCGAGTATCGTTCCAGCTGTAAATCAGGATCCTATGGGTTATAAATCTGCAAAACCAAAACTACTAGCTACCCGTGTCAAAATAAGGGCACCCAGAGTTTAGGTTAAAACAATAAACTCAGGTCAGTCATGTGACTGGTGTGAGAACTAAAACAATTATTAATCTTTATTTTAAAGTTAGGTAATTCAAGGGACCACGCCGTATATAACGGAACGGGTTTCCTCCCAAGAATACCAGTGCATAAAACAACAACGCAATGCTAAATAAAGAACAATGAAGCTATTATAAGACCCAGGTCCCATCACACAATGCAAAGCAAGTCGGAGGATAGGGTTTTTACCTTATAATAGCCAAGAATGCTCGATACGTTTAAAACAAATCATTTGATACTATTATAAGTGCATAGTGTATAAAACCACTTCAAATCATAAGTATCAATCATAGGCGGCATAAGCGCCCCATCCCAAAATGTCGCCATATATAGGATTACAACTAAAATCGAAACGTCACGTATTGGAAGTTGGATTTCCATCTACGAACCGAGGCCAGGGATCGTCCTCAACCGATTCGAGACTCTCTAGCCCGAGCCTCAGGCAAGCGCGCAGACAAGCCTTGGATCGTCAGGGTTGGTCCACCGATGTGGATTATTATGCCTGAACACTACGTTTCACCACCCTTTGGAGCATAAATGAGCCAACGAATGACTCCATCGGACCCGGATCGTCCGATCAAACCGAGGCGCCTCACAACAGCAACAACCACATAAGTCAAACTCGTCAAGGCGTGTAAAACCACTGACGCCACTTCTAGCTAGAAAGAAACGCATGTCCTCCCTGAGGTCCTTCTCTCGTTTCTGGTTCACAACCGGGATGTGAGGCTCGCGAATCAACGCTACACAAAGCTATGCCACACAGGACGTGCTTTGATCATCAACCACAAGACTCTGCTTTTCAATAGAATCCTTGATCATTTGCATCTTAGCATGCCACACAGGCAAACCACTCTATGCAACCGATATCAGTCACACAGAATGAAATCCGATGTCAGACACACAGTCCATTTACAAGTCTGTCCTGGGTCTGAACGAAACCGGAGGCACCTAGTACCCCGCATATCCATCGATCTCCAAGTACGTCTGGACGATCACCAACTGATTCCCTCCTCTTGGGTGTACGGCCCAATCAAGATCATCAGTAATTATCCAAACGACGTGAAGACCTCCGGTCTTTAACCACCGTCTTCATCTTCGACTTATCGTCGAATCAGTTATTCAGAATGGGATAAACCCGGTCTTTCCGAATAACTCGCATATATAATAAATAAGCGTTACACAAACACAACATACGCCTCATTCCAATTCATCAGCCACTAACCGTAAATTAACCAGAGAATAATTCCCCAAATATTAACCCCGAAGGCCGAAACCAACATCATATCAATGCCCAGGAAACCGTTCTACTTAGCTAACCTACAGTTAGTTTCTAAATTTCACATTCTCAGGGAAAGGTTCCCTTTAATTTTATCAAAGATAAATTCTTTTAAATTTATTCTTTAATCTTCCTTTGAATATCACTTCAAACTAGTCGGGAATAGCGAACCACACCGAAGTAATCATTTATTTTAATTTCCCAATCCCAACTTATTCATCCCATGAAGTAAAACTGGTAATACTTCATATCTAACACCACGGTGTTATCGGTAAATTCAATTACCATTTCACGTTCAAATCTAATTAAAGATTTAACTATCGCCTGGAGCAAAACTGGTGATGCTCCATTCTCGATCTTTTCAATCTAATTTAAGATTCATTAAAACTCCACTTAGTTTTATTCTTTGAATGGGTTAAAGAATCAGTGTCATTTAAAACACGGTTCATGATAAACCCCAAAATCACATCACATTTCAATTAGTCCCTAACCATAAATTAGCAAGTGAGCAATTCCCTAAGTATTAACCCCGAAGGCCGAAACCAACCTCAGATCAATACCCCAGAAACCATTCAACTTAACTAATCTCCAGTTAGTTTCTGATTTTCTTAACTCCTTTGAGTCTAAGAATAATATTATGGAAGATACCGTTCACGACAACCCAAAATCACATTCCATTAATTATCGGGTTATAGAACAAGTGTTATTTAAAACACTGTTCATGATAAACCCAAAATTCAATACCAATTCAATTCCACTTAAATATTATTTGACTGGTACGCTTCATTAAATCTAAATAAAAAGATTTAATCTTTTTCTCAACTAGGTTTAAGAACATTGTTAACGAAGACACCATTCACGACAAACCCAAATCACATATGATATTAAAAACAAGGCTCTGAATAGAAAATATATCGGCTTATATTCAATATCAAATTCTATGACCAACAAATATCGTATTGGAAATAACGATATATATATCTTTCAAATTTCCATAACAACATCTGTATAATCACGAAATCCAACATCGAAATATTCGACAGACAATTTCGATTCAAATCCATTCCAATTCAATTATTGGAAATTCTAGTTACTTTTAAAACCCTTTTCAAATCCAATTTATTTATTTAAAAATAAATAGAATTATAATTCTAGTTCAAAACTAGTTCATTTCGATAAAAATCTATTTTTATCTTTTAAAATATGGAGTTTTTCATCCTAATACTTCCCAAATCATTTCTTATGATTTCACACAAATTATTACTATTTTTAATAATTTTATCAAGGCCCGTACAGTCGATTTCCATCAACGGCCATCGAACTGCACTTACAACGACATTTTTCAAATTTGATTTGGACAAAATTCCAAATCCAACTATTAGATTTCAAATCTTTAATATTCATTAGAAAGCTCTTTTTGATACGAACCCAACGGTTCCGGTTTTAGGAGAATCCGACGGACGGATCTCCCACAATATCCATTCGAAGTCAATGGTCGAAATTCACGAACTGCCGCGGCGCGGCGCGTTCTATTCAGGCCATTATATCTATAAATATATATATATATATATATATATATAATATTTCGTCGATTCCCTTTTAAAACGTATTATATAAATCGTTTTAAATTTGTTTTCAACTTCTTTTCAAATTCAAATCAAAATTGAATTTTTCCTTATAAATTCATTTTAAATTCATTTCAAATTGATTTTAATTCAAATTGAATTCTAATTCAATTTCAGTTTGTATTCAATTCAATTCAATTTCAATTCGAATTCATTTCTATTCAATTTCAATTCGAATTTCAATCCTTTCTAAAATATCAGATTTTGAAATCACTTTCGATATTCGTTACAAAATGAATAAAATCGATATAAATATTGTTCACGTAAAAATGGCGTCAATCTAATCAACAAGGCTTCATATATTTCTATTTTCAAATATTCTATTTCAAATATTTCTTTTTCAAATATTTCTATTCAAATATTTCTCTTCAAATATTCTATTTCAAAACTGGAATGAGGCCCAATCAATTACCATAGATTTTATTTCTATGGATTTCCATACAACGCATGTATATATTAATAACGAAAAACAATCAACCATCGTCCAAAGTGCATTTTACACTGTGTAAGCATCAAATATAAATATTTAACGCTTATAACAGCCTGTCAATCAATTGATCGACATACAACTAATTATTGGGATTAGTGTACGTCATATCTCATCCCAATACCCGTGTGGGGATTCAAACAATCAAACACAGATTTTATTTGTGTAGTTGGGCGATGTGTAAAATTTATCGTCCCAATCAATATCAGTTAAATGTGTATATATAAACAAATCGTCCGATTTGTTTATATTTATTTCATTTTAAATACACGTTAAAAATTCTATTTTCAACTATAAATTATTTTTAACTATATAAATATTTTATTTCATTTCACATCACATCACACAATCAACTACACACCAAAATCAAACAAACAAGCATACAAGCCGTCCATGGTCTGTGGACGACGGGTGTTACTAAACACCGTCTGCATCCTAATATATATTTTAACTAGGAAATTAAATAAAAGGTGAGGAGTTCTCACCGACTAGCTAAACCAAACGCCACAACTCTTCATATGTAGACATCTTCGCCGTGTTTGCCTTTTGTCAAATTCGTCGTCCGCATTCACTACATATATAAAAATCACATTTTTATATTGTTACTATATATATAAAAATTCCATTTTTACAACGGTGTTCATATAATAAAGATTATAATTTTATCACGCTATTCTCTATATAAAGATTTCGCCTTTTCAAATATAAAGATCTCGCCCTTTCAAATATAAAGATTTCGCCTTTTCAAATATAAAGGTTTCTCCTTTTCAAATATAAAGATTTCGCTACACATATAAAGGTCAAATTTTTACTATCTATATAATATAAAAATCGTATTTTTAATTCTTCTACTTTATAAAAATTATATTTTTATATTTCACATATGATAAAAATCATATTTTTATTATTTTTATGATATAAAAATCATATCTTTTTCATTATAAAAAAATATACTTTTCTTTTCCCTTCTACTTTAAAAATCATAACTTTTATTTGCTTTTCATTATAAAGAAAGTCTAGTTTTTATTTCACAAACAAACACATAAAAATCAGATTTTTTTTCATATAATAATTAAAAAAACTGCGAATAAAATTCAAATTGGAACACATACTTCGAATCGAGCAAAGAGGAGGCGGAAGTGCTGCGTGGGGGTGCTGGAGTAGTGCTCGTCGGAGGAGGGACTGGCGCAGGTGGGTCTCGATCCTCGCGGTGGTGGCTCTGCATGTCGGCGACGCTTCAGCTTCATGGGGGTACGGGATTTTGGGTTGGCGTCGATTGAGGGGGTTCGGGGCACGCTTTCAGTGGGGAGAGGGAAGTGGAGTCGCGCACGAGGGGGGGCGGATTCAGGCGATGGTGGCGCGCGTGGGGAGGTCAGAGGGCGGCAGCGCCTCCAGCGGCGGAGGGCAGAGCTCCTCTGTCGATCGCGAGATGGGCTCTTTTTTTTCATTCTGTTTGACTGAATGGAGATGAAGAAAGGATTGACCCTTTATAATATTATATATATTTAATTAATTGAATTCCAAAAAGTAACATTTCATTCTGAACTCGAAATTAATCCCACCGGCTGTCGTCTCTAGCTAATTACCCCCATTCCGAACACAATGGGATACATATCATAGGATGATTCGATCGTTTCGACCAGTTTTCATCAAAATCAAAATATAACTCTATATATTGGAATTGAACGCGCATTTCAATTTACCGGGGCCACATACGAACTCTAAAAATTCCTGAAAAATATTTTCTAACTTCGTATTGACGATACGGTCCTAACAAAACTAGATTCATCGAATTCTGAGATCATTTAAAAAATGGCCATTTTCCAGTCGATTAAAATCAACTGAAACTTGTCAAACGCGTTTTCCTTTGCCATGCTCACATATTGATTCGAAAAATTATGAAATTGGAATCTAGCAATAACTTGACATCACGGACCCAACAAAAGTGGTTTCGTCGAAATCCGAGGTCGTTTGCAAAATTCCCATTTTTAAGGGCCTGAATTCCATAGCGACTATTCAGAATTTTCAACTGGACATATCTTTTCATCCCCGCTATGAAATTTTGATTTTTCGGATTTGTTGGAAAGATATTCTCTATTAGATTCTATTATTTTTAGTTTCGCTAAAATTCGGTTTATTTTGCACCCGGTATGTTCATTTGAATTTTGAAATCGAATTTTCGAACTACCGCGCCATTTTCAATTCCTTTTATAATTATAAATAATTATTTATATTCTAACGACGATTCATATAAATATAATACAACACATAACTAAAAGTAATACACGGATACAGAGCTTTCCGAGTATCGTTCTAGCTGTAAATCAGGATCCTGTGGGTTATAAATCTGCAAAACCAAAACTACTAGCTGCCCGTGTCAAAATAAGGGCACCTAGAGTTTAGGTTAAAACAATAAACTCCAGGTCAGTCATGTGAATGATGTGAGAACTAAAATAGTTATTAATCTTTATTTTAAAGTTAGGTAATTCAAGGGACCACGTCGTATATCACGGAATGGGTTTCCTCCTAAGAATACCAGTGCATAAAACAACAACGTAATGCTAAATAAAGAACAATGAAGCTATTATAAGACCCAGGTCCCATCACACAATGCAACGCAAGCCGGAGGATAGGGTTTTTACCTTATAATAGCCAAGAATGCTTGATACGTTTAAAACAAATCATTTGATACTATTATAAGTGCATAGTGTATAAAACCACTTCAAATCATAAGTATCAATCATAGGCGGCATAAGCGCCCCATCCCACTATGTCCCCATATATAGGATTACAACTAAAATTAAAACGTCACGTATTGGAAGTTGGATTTCCATCTATGAACCGAGGCCAGGGATCGTCCTCTACCGATTCGAGACCCTCTAGCCCGAGCCTTAGGCAAGCGCGCAGACAAGCCTTGGATCGTCAGGGCCGGTCCACCGATGTGGATTATTATGCCTGAACACTACGTTTCCCCACCCTTTGGGGCGTAAATGAGCCAACGAATGACTCCATCGGACCCGGATCGTCCGATCAAACGAGGCGCCCCGCAACAGCAACAACCACATAAGTCAAACTCGTCAGGGCGTGTAAAACCACTGACGCCACTTCTAGCTAGAAAGAAACGCATGTCCTCCCTGAGGTCCTTCTCCCGTTTCTGGTTCTCAACCAGGATGTGAGGCTCGCGAATCAACGCTACGCAAAGCTACGCCACACAGGACGTGCTTTGTTCATCAACCACAAGACTCTGCTTTTCAACAGAAGCCTTGATCTTTTGCATCTTAGCATGCCACACAGGCAAACTACTCTATGCAACCAATATCAGTCACACAGAATGAAATCCGATGTCAGACACACAGTCCATTTATAAGTCCGTCTTGGGTTTGAACGAAACCGGAGGCACCTAGTACCCCGCATATCCATCGATCTTCAAGTACGTCTGGACGATCACCAAGTGATTCCCTCCTCTTGGGTGTACGGGCCAATCAAGATCATCAGTAATTATCCAAACGACATGAAGACCTCCGGTCTTCAACCACCATCTTCATCGTCGACTTATCGTCGAATCATTTATTCAGAATGGGATAAACCCGTTCTTTCCGAATAACTCGCATATATAATAAATAAATGTTACACAAACACAACATACGCCTCATTCCATTTCATCAGTCAGTAACCGTAAATTAACCAGAGAATAATTCCCCAAATATTAACCCCGAAGGCCGAAACCAACATCAGATCAATACCCAGGAAACCGTTCTGCTTAGCTAATCTACAGTTAGTTTCTAAATTTCACATTCTTAGGGAAAGGTTCCCATTAATTTTATCAAAGATAAATTCTTTTAAATTTATTCTTTAATCTTCCTTTGAATATCACTTCAAACTAGTTGGTATTAGCAAACCACACCGAAGTAATCATTTATTTTTATTTCCCAATCCCAACCTATTCATCCCATGAGTAAAACTAGTAATACTTCATATCTAACACCATGGTGTTATCGGTAAATTCAATTACAATTTCATGTTCAAATCTAATTAAAGATTTAACTATCGCCTGGAGCAAAACTAGTGATGCTCCATTCTCGATCTTTTCAATCTAATTAAAGATTCATTAAAACTCTACATAGTTTTAATCTTTGAATCGGTTAAAGAATCAATGTCATTTAAAACACGGTTCACGATAAACCCTAAAATCACATCACATTTCATTTAGTCCCTAACGGTAAATTAGCAAGTGAGAAATTCCCTAAGTATTAACCCCGAAGGCCGAAACCAACATCAGATCAATACCCCAGAAACCATTCAACTGAACTAATCTCCAGTTAGTTTCTGATTTTCTTAACTCATTTGGGTCAAAGAATAGTATTATTGAAGATACCGTTCGCGACAACCTAAAATCACATTCCATTAATTATCAGGTTAAAGAACAAGTGTTATTTAAAACACTGTAACACCCCGCCTCCGCTCTCGCAAAGGAATGCGCTAGCTTTAGAGGGGCATTATTGGTAAACATGCACAGAAATATCACAAGACAGAACATATAAAATAGCGGAAGTAAAATCAAACTTTCATAACATGAATAAATAAGGTCTAAAGCCTTTTACATCAGAGTACATCAAAACCTGTCTTGCAATAGTAAAGAAGCATAAAGACATTTTCATAAATTATTCCCCAAGTAAAAACAGTAAAGTAGCCATTAGCCAAGAAAAGTCCAAGCCATCCATGATGACCTTCAAGCAGAAGAAGTCCAAACTAAACAACAGTATTTCCTCCCTGTAACCTGGGGGGAAACGGAAGAAAAGAGGCGAAACAAAACGGGTCAGTCAAAAAGACTGAGTAAGCCCTATCTACTATTAGCATAAAAACTAGTAAAGTTATCTGACATGAGAAACTGAGATGAACATAAGCATGATAACAAGATAGATAAGCTAAATCAAAATAACAGGATGAACTACTGAACTCAGATAAACTAAGGTGTCATGATAAATTACGATGTCAAGATAAAACAAGGTATCACATCGTCAGGTTTCTATCAAGTATAATATCCCCAAGATATCTGTCACGTATAACGCCCCGTGATATCTATCCTGTATTTTAGCTCTGCACCTACCGTACTAGTATCCCCACCGTGTCATGTGTTAACCAAGAATGACCCTCACTCAAAAGTCATGTAATGGTCCATGTCAACCTAATATATCGCATATATAGGTTACTCAACTTGTATGTTTTATTCCATGTAAATGTTCAGTCCCTTGCCGTAGACCATATGGGCTTTCCCATGAAATTCTATATTACTTTAACATAGTTCCATGATCCTTAAGATCGGTTTGGACTGTTACCCTAAACCTAGCTAGGGTCTTCCAACATGAATTATTGTTTGTACAACTAGGACTTATGCTACCTAGGGCTGCTAGGGATTATGCTTACCTATTGCACGTTTTCATATCTCGGTTTGGGTTCAACCACCTAGGGCCACTAGGGATTACGCTAACCGCCAACCGCGCCCTTTTTCCCACGCATTCATCGTGAATCGCTTTTCCATGACTGTATGCACATGTATCACATCGTGCCATCCGAGTCCTATCACAGGGCAAATCAAGAAATACAGGACTCGGTCGGGAGCTTTCGATTTATCTGCCGATGCAGATGCTAAGGTCTGTTTTTCTTATACGTGGCTATGGTCCCACGAGACCACTCCCTCAACTAGTGAAAGACAAGACAGGATAAATCCTGTATGAGAACACAACACTGGCCAACCCACATCCAAGCCTTACCGCAACCATAATTAGATAGCAATTATGGTCTTTTGGGTGTTCTCTGCCTTTCCGTACGTACACGCTTGACCAAAGATGGTAGGTAGCCTGACGAAATGCTATCTAGGGTACGACCGTGTATCGTCGACTATCCCCTATCCATCCCCGTCTTTAGGTCGCTCGTATAGCAACCAAGGCATACTCTTGGTTCTTCTAACACAGACCTTAACCTCTCATGAGCCTAGTATAATCACCTGGCAGCTCATAGAGGGATACCAAGAATATCCTCACGTTCCCCGAAGCCGCTACTTCGTTACCCAGTTCGCTGGAGCCTTTATCTAAATCAGATACTTGCTCCTACTCGTATACTTAAACGATGACCTACCGTATCAGGTTACTCATCTATCTATGAACTGGTCTAAATTTCCTTGACTAAGAATCATTACTTAGTTATTCTTCAACTAAGGTTTACCACTTAGCATTGTTCCCGTTATCCTTTTTAACTACGGTTATCCACCTAATCCTCAGAACTAGGGTTTACATAATGGATTAAGTGTCACTTAAGTTCATGACTTAACCCGTCTACAAATCCTGTCAAAATTGGCTAAGTATCCAAGTTCAAGGCTTAACCCTACAAACCATGCTCAAGTTGGTTAAGTATATTAAGCAATTCACGACTTAACCTCGTCCAATTATCATTCTAGATTAGTTAAGTATATATTAACTTGACCCTATCAATTTACTTAGTCAAATCGGTCAAGTGTATTCAAGCGATTCATGACTTAGCCTTATCATGTTTTCACGTTATATTGGTTAAGTATTGGTTAACTTAACCACAATAAATTAACGAGTTAGATTGGATAAGTATAGGTCACTTAACCACATCAATTCATCATGTTTAGATTAGTTAAGTGTTTAACTTAACCCAATTAAACTACCAAGTGGGATTAATTAAGTCTAGGCTAACTTAACCCCATCCGATTTCCATGTTTAGACTAGTTGAGTCTAATCTTAACCCCATTCGTTAACCGTGTTTTTCGGTTAAGCGTCATTAAGAAAACTTACTTAACCTTACCAAGTTATCGCGTTGGATTGATTAAGTGTTGGTTAACTTAACCCCATCCACTAGTCATATAAAAATGGTTAAGTGTCATTAGGCAAATCAAGTTACTTAACCTACCCAACCTTGTCATGTTTTGTTAAGTATCATTAGCCTAATTAAATTACTTAACCCATTTGTCCATGTCATATTTGGTTAAGAGTCATTAATCAAATTAACTTAACCCTATCATGTGGCATTAATTACTTAATGCACCTTCACCTCTCACATTAGACTTTGTTGTGGTTACTAGTTAAGCCGGTCGGTTCCGGGTAGCTTTACACCACAACTTGGTCTAACCTCGGGTTCAAGCACAACATGACCAACTTCTCACATTGGGTCCTATTGTTTGCAACTACTAGTTAGGCCGGTCGGTTCCGGGTAGTTTTACGTTGCAAACTCAACCCAACCTCGAGTTGGCCACACTTATATTATCTAAGTGTCATGTCCATCATGTTTCCCAAAACATGTTACAACTTTTCAAGCATTTGGGTAGACCTAACTGAATAGGTAAATTCCCAAAGGGTAGACCTAACTTAATAGATAAATTCCCAAGCTTATGTTTTTATGCATACTTACATGTCAACTTCCATGTTATATTTCAAGTCATGTTTTCTAGTTGTATTTTCATGTCATTAGAAATTACCCATAACATAACCCAACGCTTTTAAACTCGCATATACGTTCGCGACAACGTAATGGATTAAAAGAAGAGACTTGGCAAAGGCATGACAAAAATGGATATTAAGCCACAAGTTAATCATGGTGGCAAATGAGGCACAAATGTGTTCATTAACTTGCATGTTACATTCTTAAGCCTCAAAACATGCATAAACCCAAACTTGGCACATAAGCGAATCATGGTGACAAAAGATATGGAATGATGACTAGTAACTCGCATATATCATCATATAAGGGTTATGACTTCATATGCAAGTTGACATAAAGGTTATGAGGGTTCTCATGTTGCCTAATGCAACATTTCAACATAAAGGTTGTAGCTTTTAGCTCACAAGATCAAGATAATGACTTCATAAACTTGCATGAGATGATAGCATATATCATACTCAATGATCAAACCCAAACTTGCAACATGAACATTTAACTACATAGTTAATATCTAAGAGTAGGGAAAGGGCTTACATTGCTATGAAGGCACAAAAGATATGAAAAAGCCCTTATGCAATCAAATAGACCCAAAATGCAAGCTCTAACATAAAAACCCTTGAGCCAAAATGATCAAAACCCTTGCTTTATGATGCAAAGATAGAAACTTGACTTGAATGCGAGCTAATGACACTCATACAAGCTTGAAAACACTTGTATGCATGGAAAATCTCTCATAGAAACCATTTAGAAATTTTATGAAGAGAGTGGAGGCCATGAGAGGTAAAATTTGCCATAGTTTAGTTGCATGAATGAATAATGAGGATTTAGGATAGGTTAGGGTCTTATTTATAGATTAGGCAAGTGTTTTAGGCCATAGGATTAAACCTAGATTCAATCCAAGCCATCAAAGCATGTCTTGGGGAAGAAGTCAAGTGTAGGAACCATCTAGGGCCTTTAGATTAAAGATGACCCATGAGAACCATCCAAATGCAAAATCTGCATTTGAGCGAATCGGCCCACGGGTTGACAGCCAAACACCCTGGATTAACCCCTAGTCGACCCAGCGAGCTCGGGTCGACCTCAAAATTCGGCCGGTTCGGTTATTCCCCTCTCCCAATTCGCTGTTTTGAACATTTTTGCATATTTATTTATTTAATTTTCAATTATATATATATATATCAATATATATATATATTTCTCTGCGCAACCCATTTCACTTAATTAAGTATACTTTAATTTGGGAATTTTTCGTGAAACTTCGCGAGGCCATATCTTGGTCATACGTACTCCGATTTTCGAAAACTCGGACTCTATTTCGTGTATTTTTCTGAGACGAACGCAATGGCATAGCCCGTTTCCCTTGATTCAGATTTTACAGTTTAATTCTGCCTCCATTTATGTTATAACAGGTTATTGAAAATACGGGTTGTTACATTCTCCCCACCTTTTAGGATTTCGTCCCCGAAATCTCGAAGTTAGGAAGAACATATCCTACCATCCATCATCCATCTACTCAAAACATCATCCACAAGCAACCATTGTCCTTAGATGATTTCTAATGCTGTATGAATATATGCAAAACGTGTGTGTACATGTTCCTTAGCTAATGCTAATGATCAGGCCTGAATAATCTTTCTAATGCAAAATATGTATAGTGTCATGAATCCAACATGTATGCAAATAGTCCTAGTCATATAGATACTATATGCGTGCACAATCATTCATTCATATGCAACAACCGCATGATAATACATTCGATTTCATCCATAAACAAGTATAAATACTCGTGCATATGCAATATGAAATGTGACCGAGTCGAGCTAGTATCTAATGTGTATTCATGCATCCACGAGCAACCACTTGCAACCACTTGCAACCATATCAATCATAACATGTTTCAAATACATGTTTACATCCATAGGGTTCTACCTAGAATTCCCTGAAACAGGGTCGAGAAGATAAACAGGACAAACTCCTTACAGGGTTTGTAACGGAGAATAGGACCGAGAGGATGTCCACAAAAGATAGCCTACAAGTAAGCTCTACAGAAAACAGGGATCAAGGATATACTCCCAAAAAGAGATATCATGCGCGTATCTAGTCTTTGACCATCAAAGTCATCTTTTAACTTCGCGATTTTGTAGCTTCTTATTCATGTTTCCATAACATGAGCTGGAACTCATTTCTTCGTCGCCTCTCATTCCACTTGCACTTATCCTTTTCCTAGAATACTTGACGCAAACATGACTGCGTACTCATGATCTCATGCAAGCTTTCCAAAATTCACTAGTGAATCTTGGATCTCGTTTATATACTATAAGGCATTCCATGTAGAAGAACTTTCTCTTGAAAGTAAACAGATGTCAATCAGGTTATCATGCGCACTTACTAGGGTGATCTCTATAACCCATGCATAAATGAAGTAAACCATCCGTCTTATTGGCGAACACCACTCGATCGGGCTTCAAATTTCCAATAAAGGCATCAAGGGATTCTAAGTAACTAGTCATGACAGAACCTCAAAAAGGTTACCCGATACTTCGAGGGCATTACCAAGGCTAGTCAAAAGGTCTAACTACCCTCCTATCAAAACCGAGAGTGGCACCCCTACTGGATAACCACTTCATCCCTAGAATCCATCCATAGCTTATAAACATAAGCATTATTTCCAAACTCAACACTTGGCAAAGACATTCCCAAATCCAAACAAGTCATGTATAAATGGACTGATTCTCCAATAGGACTTTGAGACAAAAATGGGATTCTCTATTACGCTAGTACTTAAGGTGCAGAGACTCAACTATCGAAGCAGACTTAAATGATACGAACAACGAAGTCCTAACGGGATGATAGAGAAGAAAAGCTAAACCTTTAACAAGATCGTTACCCTCCTTCCGAGTACTCTAGAAATGAGAGCATACTACTGCCCTCCCGATGATCTTGTCCTTGTCCCATAATACTTAACTATCCGCCCCGTTTTACCATGCCATAGGTACTCTCTCGTCATGGGTTTCATTGTTCATCTTTCTCCCTCCTTTGAGGACTAAGCCATACCAACAAGTTGCTCATCCTTAAGCTCGTATCCTTTATCCTTCTTTCTCACGATCCTTTCTTATAACGCGGCCACTGGTCTCTCGAGAACCACCTCCATCGTATGGAAAGCACTTTCGTAGGTAGAAAAGACTAGTTGTAGTTAAAACTACTGTGACTACAGATGGAGGAAAGAAAGGAAAAGAGACTCAATTAAGGAAACAAGGATAGTGCTAATGGCCTTTGGGGAATAGCCTTTTTCTTTTAAAAGAAAATTTTCTTGAAAAATGCTTCTTTGTAAACGGTTTTTTTTTTAATAGTTTTCAGAAGGTCTTTAAAAACTTTTGCCCAGTCTGGTAACCTTCTGCTCTGATACCACGTGTAACACCCCGCCTCCGCTAGGGTCACTCGCAAAGGAATGCACTAGCTTTAGAGGGGCATTATTGGTAAACATGCACAGAAATAGCACAAGACAGAACATATAAAATAGCGGAAGTAAAATCAAACTTTCATAACATGAATAAATAAGGTCTAAAGCCTTTTACATCAGAGTACATCAAAACCTGTCTTGCAATAGTAAAGAAGCATAAAGACATTTTCATAAATTATTCCCCAAGTAAAAACAGTAAAGTAGCCATTAGCCAAGAAAAGTCCAAGCCATCCATGATGACCTTCAAGCAGAAGAAGTCCGAACTAAACAACAGTATTTCCTCCCTGTAACCTGGGGGGGAAACGGAAGAAAAGAGGCGAAACAAAACGGGTCAGTCAAAAAGACTGAATAAGCCCTATCTACTATTAGCATAAAAACTAGTAAAGTTAACTGACATGAGAAACTGAGATGAACATAAGCATGATAACAAGATAGAAAAGCTAAATCAAAATAACAGGATGAACTACTGAACTCAGATAAACTAAGGTGTCATGATAAATTACGATGTCAAGATAAAACAAGGTATCACATCGTCAGGTTTCTATCAAGTATAATATCCCCAAGATATATGTCACGTATAACGCCCCGTGATATCTATCCTGTATTTTAGCTCTGCACCTACCGTACTAGTATCCCCACCGTGTCATGTGTTAACCAAGAATGACACTCACTCAAAAGTCGTGTAATGGTCCATGTCAACCTAATATATCGCATATATAGGTTACTCAACTTGTATGTTTTATTCCATGTAAATGTTCAGTCCCTTGCCGTAGACCATACGGGCTTTCCCATGAGATTCTATATTACTTTAACATAGTTCCATGATCCTTAAGATCGGTTTGGACTGTTACCCTAAACCTAGCTAGGGTCTTCCAACATGAATTATTGTTTGTACAACTAGGACTTATGCTACCTAGGGCTGCTAGGGATTATGCTTACCTATTGCACGTTTTCGTATCTCGGTTTGGGTTCAACCACCTAGGGCCACTAGGGATTACGCTAACCGCCAACCGCGCCCTTTTTCCCACGCATTCATCGTGAATCGCTTTTCCATGACTGTATGCACATGTATCACATCGTGCCATCCGAGTCCTGTCACAGGGCAAATCAAGAAATACAGGACTTGGTCGGGAGCTTTCGATTTATCTGCCGATGCAGATGCTAAGGTCTGTTTTTCTTATACGTGGCTATGGTCCCACGAGACCACTCCCTCAACTAGTGAAAGACAAGACAGGATAAATCCTGTATGAGAACACAACACTGGCCAACCCACATCCAAGCCTTACCGCAACCATAATTAGATAGCAATTATGGTCTTTTGGGTGTTCTCTGCCTTTCCGTACGTACACGCTTGACCAAAGATGGTAGGTAGCCTGACGAAATGCTATCTAGGGTACGACCGTGTATCGTCGACTATCCCCTATCCATCCCCGTCTTTAGGTCGCTCGTATAGCAACCAAGGCATACTCTTGGTTCTTCTAACACAGACCTTAACCTCTCATGAGCCTAGTATAATCACCTGGCAGCTCATAGAGGGATACCAAGAATATCCTCACGTTCCCCGAAGCCGCTACTTCGTTACCCAGTTCGCTGGAGCCTTTATCTAAATCAGATACTTGCTCCTACTCGTATACTTAAACGATGACCTACCGTATCAGGTTACTCATCTATCTATGAACTGGTCTAAATTTCCTTGACTAAGAATCATTACTTAGTTATTCTTCAACTAAGGTTTACCACTTAGCATTGTTCCCGTTATCCTTGTTAACTACGGTTATCCACCTAATCCTCAGAACTAGGGTTTACATAATGGATTAAGTGTCACTTAAGTTCATGACTTAACCCGTCTACAAATCCAGTCAAAATTGGCTAAGTATCCAAGTTCAAGGCTTAACCCTACAAACCATGCTCAAGTTGGTTAAGTATATTAAGCAATTCACGACTTAACCTCGTCCAATTATCATTCTAGATTGGTTAAGTATATATTAACTTGACCCTATCAATTTACTTAGTCAAATCGGTCAAGTGTATTCAAGCGATTCGTGACTTAGCCTTATCATGTTTTCACGTTATATTGGTTAAGTATTGGTTAACTTAACCACAATAAATTAACGAGTTAGATTGGATAAGTATAGGTCACTTAACCACATCAATTCATCATGTTTAGATTAGTTAAGTGTTTAACTTAACCCCATTAAACTACCAAGTGGGATTAATTAAGTCTAGGCTAACTTAACCCCATCCGATTTCCATGTTTAGACTAGTTGAGTCTAATCTTAACCCCATTCGTTAACCGTGTTTTTCGGTTAAGCGTCATTAAGAAAACTTACTTAACCTTACCAAGTTATCGCGTTGGATTGATTAAGTGTTGGTTAACTTAACCCCATCCACTAGTCATATAAAAATGGTTAAGTGTCATTAGGCAAATCAAGTTACTTAACCTACCCAACCTTGTCATGTTTTGTTAAGTATCATTAGCCTAATTAAATTACTTAACCCATTTGTCCATGTCATATTTGGTTAAGAGTCATTAATCAAATTAACTTAACCCTATCATGTGGCATTAATTACTTAATGCACCTTCACCTCTCACATTAGACTTTGTTGTGGTTACTAGTTAAGCCGGTCGGTTCCGGGTAGCTTTACACCACAACTTGGTCTAACCTCGGGTTCAAGCACAACATGACCAACTTCTCACATTGGGTCCTATTGTTTGCAACTACTAGTTAGGCCGGTCGGTTCCGGGTAGTTTTACGTTGCAAACTCAACCCAACCTCGAGTTGGCCACACTTATATTATCTAAGTGTCATGTCCATCATGTTTCCCAAAACATGTTACAAGTTTTCAAGCATTTGGATAGACCTAACTGAATAGGTAAATTCCCAAAGGGTAGACCTAACTTAATAGGTAAATTCCCAAGCTTATGTTTTTATGTATACTTACATGTCAACTTCCATGTTATATTTCAAGTCATGTTTTCAAGTTGTATTTTCTTGTCATTAGAAATTACCCATAACATAACCCAACTCTTTTAAACTCGCATATACGTTCGCGACAACGTAATGGATTAAAAGAAGAGACTTGGGAAAGGCATGACAAAAATGGATATTAAGCCACAAGTTAATCATGGTGGCAAATGAGGCACAAATGTGTTCATTAACTTGCATGTTACATTCTTAAGCCTCAAAACATGCATAAACCCAAACTTGGCACATAAGCGAATCATGGTGACAAAAGATATGGAATGATGACTAGTAACTCGCATATATCATCATATAAGGGTTATGACTTCATATGCAAGTTGACATAAAGGTTATGAGGGTTCTCATGTTGGCTAATGCAACATTTCAACATAAAGGTTGTAGCTTTTAGCTCACAAGATCAAGATAATGACTTCATAAACTTGCATGACATGATAGCATGTATCATACTCAATGATCAAACCCAAACTTGCAACAAGAACATTTAACTTCATAGTTAATATCTAAGAGTAGGGAAAGGGCTTACATTGCTATGAAGGCACAAAAGATATGAAAAAGCCCTTATGCAATCAAATAGACCCAAAATGCAAGCTCTAACATAAAAACCCTTGAGCCAAAATGATCAAAACCCTTGCTTTATGATGCAAAGATAGAAACTTGACTTGAATGCAAGCTAATGACACTCATACAAGCTTGAAAACACTTGTATGCATGGAAAATCTCTCATAGAAACCATTTAGAAATTTTATGAAGAGAGTGGAGGCCATGAGAGGTAAAATTTTGCCATAGTTTAGTTGCATGAATGAATAATGAGGATTTAGGATAGGTTAGGGTCTTATTTATAGATTAGGCAAGTGTTTTAGGCCATAGGATTAAACCTAGATTCAATCCAAGCCATCAAAGCATGTCTTGGGGAAGAAGTCAAGTGTAGGAACCATCTAGGGCCTTTAGATTAAAGATGAACCATGAGAACCATCCAAATGCAAAATCTGCATTTGAGCGAATCGGTCCACGGGTTGACAGCCAAACACCCTGGATTAACCCCTAGTCGACCCAGCGAGCTCGGGTCGACCTCAAAAATCGGCAGGTTCGGTTATTCCCCTCTCCCAATTCGCTGTTTTGAACATTTTTGCATATTTATTTATTTAATTTTCAATTATATATATATATATATATATTTCTCTGCGCAACCCATTTCACTTAATTAAGTATACTTTAATTTGGGAATTTTTCGTGAAACTTCGCGAGGACATATCTTGGTCATACGGACTCTGATTTTCGAAAACTCGGACTCTATTTCGCGTATTTTTCCGAGATGAACGCAATGGCATAGCCCGTTTCCCTTGATTCAGATTTTACAGTTTAATTCTGCCTCCATTTATGTTATAACAGGTTATTGAAAATACGGGTTGTTACAAACACTGTTCACGATAAACCCAAAAATCAATACCAATTCAACTCCAATTAAATATTATTTAACTGGTACGCATCATTAAATCTAAATAAATAGATTTAATCTTTTTCTCAACTGGGTTTAAGAAAACTGTTAATGAGGACACCATTCACGACAAACCCAAATCACATTTGATATTAAATACAAGGCTCTAAATAGAAAATATATCGGCTTATATTCAATATCAAATTCTACGACCAACAAATATCGTATTGGAAATATCGATATATATATATATATATATATATATATCTTTCAAATTTCCATAACAACATCTGTATAATCACGAAATCCAACATCGAAATATTCCAAAGACAATTTCGATTCAAATCCATTCCAATTCAATTATTGGAAATTCTAGTTACTAAACCCTTTACAAATCCAATTTATTTATTTAAAAATAAATAGAATTATAATTCTAGTTCAAAACTAGTTCATTTCGATAAAAATCTATTATTATCTTTTCAAGTATGGAGTTTTTCATCCCGGTCCTTCCCAAATCATTTCTTAGTATTTTACACAAATTATTACTATTTTTAATAATTTTATCAAGGCCCGTACAGTCTATTTCCATCAACGGCCATCGAACTGCACTTACAACGACTTTTTCGAAATTTGATTTGGACATAATTCCAAATCCAACTGTTAGATTTCATATCTCTAATATTCATTAGAAAGCACTTTTCGATACGAACCCAACGGTTCCGGTTTTAGGAGAATCCGACGGTTGGATCTCCCACAATATCCATTCGAAGTCAATGGTCGAAATTCACAAACTACCGCGGCGCGGCGCGTTCTATTCAGGCCATTATATATATATATATATATATATATATATATATATATATATATATATATATATATATCGTCGATTCCCTTTTAAAACGTATTATATAAATTGTTTTAAATTCGTTTTCAAAACGATTTCAACTTCTTTTCAAATTCAAATCAAAATTGAATTTTTCCTTATAAATTCGTTTTAAATTCATTTCAAATTGATTTCAATTCAAATTGATTTCTAATTCAATTTCAGTTCGTTTTCAATTCAATTCAATTTCAATTCGAATTCATTTCTATTCAATTTCAATTCGAATTTCAATCCTTTTCAAAATATCAGATTTTGAAATCACTTTCGATATTCATTATAAAATGAATAAAATCGATATAAATATTGTTCACGTAAAAATGGCGTCAATCTAATCAACACGGCTTCATATATTTCTATTTTCAAATATTCTATTTCAAATATTTCTTTTTCAAATATTTCTATTCAAATATTTCTCTTCAAATATTCTATTTCAAAACTGGAATGAGGCCCAATCAATTAACATAGATTTTATTTCTATGGATTTCCATACAACGCATGTATATATCAACAACGACAAACAATCAACCATCGTCCAAAGTGCATTTTACAATGTATAAGCATCAAATATAAATATTTAACACTTATAACAGCCTGTCAATCAATCGATCGACATAAAACTAATTATTGGGATTAGTGTACGTCATATCTCATCCCAATACCCGTGTGGGGTTTCAAACAATCAAACACATATTTTATTTGTGACGACCCGCCCCGCACCAGCCTGCATTTCCTCCAAAAGTACGCTGTACACATGCCCGACTAGCACGGGACAGTCGTCAGAAGAAAGGAAAGAAGGGAATTAACTAAACGAGGAACCTGTAGAATGTCTCACAGCGCATGGAATAAAATATAATAATAACATACTTGACATAAAACAGGTGAGACAGTGCATAAGCTGATAACTAAAATCAACATCAACATTAGAGCAGCGGAAATCCAAATACAGCTTATTACAACTTTCCAAATTTACTGTCTCTAAACAAAAGAAAGCTAAAGTAGAAGATGCACCACCAATGCTCAAGCAGTGATCTTCAACAACATAGGGAGAATACTATATATATATTACGTTGAAGCCTCCTGCTCGTCTCCGGATCATCTACCCGTGCATCACCAGCTAACCTGTCTCTAGTCTGCTCGTGTGAGCACCCAGAGTAATAAGAGGAGACATAAAACTCTGGGTCAGACATAAAGCCTGGTATGAGCGATAAGCATCTAAACAGAACAATAACAGGTATACTAAACCATACCTGAACCTGGACCTGCAACCAAAGAGTTAGTACCACATACCGTACAATACTCTAAGGTGCCACAACAAATAGTGTAGAAAATACGGGGGTGGGGTGTGCATGTCATAATGATGGAAAACAAATCATCCATAGCAATCATCCTCACATCTCTCACTCAGTGCGTAAAGCATACGATGTCCACCACTGTCAATCACTAGACCCATCGAAGTAGGGACGGTGTTCAACTTGTACAACTACTGCTACTACCAAGCTTACCACATGGAGTCATGACCAAATCTTTACAAATGACCCCACTTCATTGGTTTATAGCCCCTTAGTCGTACATAGGCCACTGTGGCCTTGAATCCGTTCACGTACTTCCCATACATAGTGATCCAAAGTCATAGACATCGATAGCCCCTTGGCACACGTCCCGAAGCAAAGCCCAGTCATGAAGTGAACTCATCGGTTACGAACTGGATCCTGAGCTCTAACTTCCCATATTGGACTACCTTTGCATCTCGGGTTATTGGTCAATACTGGGTCGGGTCGGGTTCTCTTTCTAGCCATCGGTTCGGGTCGGGTCCTCTACTTTGGGTCGGTTCGTAGTCTTCTCCTGTAGCGGTTCGGTTCGGGTCCACAGCGTCGCATCGGTTCAGGTCGGGTGTCCCACTTCGGGTCGGGTCGAGTTGCAATCTTCCCTCCAGTTCGTGCTCCTTCGGGTCGGATTTCCATCTTCCCTCCATTTCGTGCTCCTGCTCCGATCAGCTCCATCGTTCTCCATTTACTCCGATCTGATCCTCCTCCTTTAGCCGATCCTACTCCTTTAGCCGATCTGATCCTCCTCCTTTAGCCGATCCGATCCTCCTCCTTTAGCCGATCCGATCCCCCTCCTTTATCCGATCCAATCCCAATATTGCTAGCACGGCCTTCCTTTTGGCCAGATTTCTCAAGTGTCAAGTTCCGATCCGATTGAATCCCTTGCCCAGTTCACTTATCCGATCCGATCCCCCATATCCGATCTGATCCGAAACCCTGCACAACTTTCTGTAACTTTTTCCAGCAACTTGTTTACGCCATTCGACGACGTTTTCAACAAATCTAACTATACTAGTCAACCACAAATCATTTCAAACAGTCATAGCAACATAGTAAACTAACCACAAACACCAAAACAATGAATTTATATGTCAAAATGGATCAAATATACCCAAAACCCCATATTTTCCCTTAAGCATGTTTAGCAAAACTAATCATAGGGTTAACAAAACTTAACCAAATTAAACCAAATTTCTACCAGAGGCATAAAATATTATTTTCGAATTTATAGATATTTTTCCATAATTTATTAGTGTATAAATTCGCTAATCATCACTAATTACCCTTAATTAACCGTAATTAGTGTCAAAACAATGCTAATCACTCACCTTGGCCACAAATAAAATTCTCAGAACTGAAACCTCGCTGATTTGGGTGGACACTGATGTCTAACAGCAGCTCTAGCCTTGCTTTTGTATTTTCTCTCCTTAATTTGATGTAGATTAAGCCAAAACTTGATTAGAAAGTGATTAGAAGGTGATTTGGGTGTTGGAGGCCATTACTAGAGTTCCAAGAATGAAAGGGCGACTTAAAGAAATGTTTTCTAACCCTAATCAGCCCCTATACATCTCAAATATCGAAATCCCCTTTGGGCCTAGCTGCTAATTACCCGGTTAAGCCCAATTAAGCTGTTTTTCACCATCTGAAGCTTGTTTCAGCCATATCTCTCAAACGGTGAGTCCGTTTGGCTAATGTGACCACTCTACGGAATTGTAAACCATCATCCGGAGCTAATGGAAGTGGATTCAGGTCAAAATTCCTTTCCAGTCAAAAGTTATGGCCAAAACAGTACCAACTAGGGGTAAAATGGTCATTTAAAAATCGACAAAAATCATGAACATGGGAAATGACCCCAATAGTCGTTTCCCAAAGTTACATGACCACACGACTTCGTATGTGAAAGAAATAAATATTCTACGATCCTATGATGCGTAGAATACGGGTCGTTACACTCTCCCCCCCCCCCCCCCACCCCTTAAGAAATTTCGTCCCCGAAATTCCTTAATCCAAAACATACAAAAGATCCCGCATGCCTAACAGCCACATACTACAATCAAACATGCAAAACAAGCAAACAAGCCTACCCTAGCATGCGGAAAACTAAATCGAAGTCAAAATCTTACCAGGCAAAGAGTTCTGGATATGTCTTCCTAATGTTCTCCTCTGTCTCCCAAGTACAATCATTCTCGTCCTCGCCCCACTGAACCTTGACTAGCTTCACCGCCTTCTTTCGAAGTTGCTTCATGTCGTGCTCGACAATACGGGCCGGCTTGCGGTTCCCAACCGCCTCGGGTTCTACTTCGAAGTCCTCTAACTGATCAGGTGAAATAGTCATATCTGGGTCGTGAACGAACTTTCTTAGTTGGGAAACATGAAATACATTGTGAACTCCCGCCATCTTCTCTGGTAAGCCAACTCTATATGCCAAATTCCCGACTAGTTCAAGAACAGGGAATGGGCCAACAAATCTTGGTGCTAACTTGCCTCTCCTGCCAAATCGTATCACGCTCTTCAACGGAGAAATCTTGACAAACACCAAGTCACCAACGGAGAATTTTAAATCTCTTCTCCTCTTATCAGCATAACTCTTCTGCCTATCTTGGGCAGCCTTCATTCGTTGTTGAATGATTTTGATCTTATCTGAAGTTTCCCTCACCACATCTGGTCCAAGCATAAACTTCTCGCCAGTCTCTATCCAACATGATGTTGAGTTGCACGGTCTTCCGTACAAAGCTTCATATGGAGCCATCCCGATACTGGATTGGTAGCTCTTATTATATGCAAACTCTACTAGATGCAAATGGTCATCCCATGATCCACCAAAATCCAATATACATGCTCTCAAGAGATCTTCCAAAATACGATTCACCCTCTCCGTCTGACCGTCGGTCTGAGGATGATATGCGGTACTGAGGTGTAACTCTGACCCTAGAGCCTCTTGTAAGCTCTTCCAAAACCCACTAGTGAACAACGGGTCTCGGTCACTCACAATGCTTTTAGGTATTCCATGAAATCTCACTACCCACTTCATATACAATTCTGCTAAATTAGTTGCCGTTCTGGTCGATTTGACTGGTATGAATCTTGCACTCTTAGTCAATCGATCCACAATTACCCAAATGCTATCATGTCCCGATCTAGTCCTTGGTAAACCATCGATGAAATCCATCGAGACTTGCTCCCATTTCCATTCGGGAATTTCTAATGGTTGCAATAACCCACTAGGCTTCTTTTGCTCGGCTTTAACTAGCTGGCAATTCATGCATTTGGATATAAACCTCCCAATGTCTCTTTTCATCCCTTCCCATTAGTAGGTCTGCTTCATGTCTCGATACATCTTGTTACCACCGGGGTGTATAGTCAGTTTTGAGTGATGACATTCTCTGAGCACTTCATCTCTCAATCCATTGACATTAGGTACAACAAGCTTTCCATTCTTTCTAAGCCATCCATCTCGATCAAGCCCATATTTGTTCATCTCCTCATTGATACCCATCTCTAACTTGGAGATGATTTCCAATAGGTTAGGATCGTCCCTCTGGCTGGAACCAATCCGCTCTATCAAAGTGGGTATGATCGCCAAACTAGCTAGCATGACTGGATCCAATTCGCACTTTGGTCTGAAATTAAACCCCGCGATATACTCCAGTTGCTTCCATTCAAGAAACATAGCCCCTAAACTGGCATGTCTCCTACTCAGGGCATCGGCTACCGCATTACCTTTCCCAGGTGTATATGCGATGTCGAAATCATAGGAAGCCAAGAATTCTAACCACCTTTGTTGCCGGAGATTTAGATCCTTCTGGGAGAAGAGATACTTCAACGACTTATGATCTGTAAACAGCTCAAATCTTTCTCCCAAGGGATAGTGACTCCACATCTTTAACGCGAACACGATCGCTGCCAATTCCAAATCATGGGTAGGGTATCTTCTCTCGTGCGGTTTCAATTGCCGACTTGCATAAGCTACAACCCTACCGCCTTGCATCAATACAGCACCCAGTCCGGTACCACAGGCATCCGTGTATACCATCATCTCTCCATTCCCCTTAGGGATGACTAACACTGGTGCGCTTGTCAACTTGTCCTTTAGACTCTTGAATGCATTCTCACACCTTTCATCCCAGACAAAAGCTTGATTCTTCTTGGTCAACTGGGTCAATGGTGCTGCTATCTTGGAGAAATCTTGGATAAACTTACGATAGTATCCAGCTAATCCCAAGAAACTTCTTATGTCCGTTGCATTCTTGGGCGTAGACCAATCTTGCACCGTAGCCACCTTTGCAGGATCCACGGCGATACCATTTTATGAAACAACATGGCCCAAGAACCTCACTTCCCTCCTCCAGAAGTGACACTTAGAAAACTTTGCTTTCAATTGGTGTTTTCTCAACACCTCCATCACTATTCTTAAATGTTCCTTGTGTTCTTCCTCTGTCCTCGAGTAGACCAAAATATCATCAACGAACACAAGGACAAACTTATTCAACTGATCTCTGAATACCCTATTCATAAGATCCACAAAATATGTTGGGGCATTGGTCAGCCCGAATGGCATGACCAACCACTCATAAAACCTAGACGGCATCCAAAATGCCGTTTTAGCTATACTCTCAGCTTCCACTCTAAGCTGATGAAAACATGTCGCGAGATCCAACTGAGAAAATACTCTCGCGCCACCCAACTGATCGAACAAATCATCTATCCGCGGTAGAGGATACTTGTTCTTCCTCGTCACTTTATTCAACTCATGGTAGTCTACACACAAACGAAGGGAACCATCCGCCTTGGTAGCAAACACAACTGGTGCTCCCCATTCAGAAACACTCCTTCTGATAAATCCCTTCTTCAAAAGATCGCTGACTTGCACCTCGAGCTCTCGCTGCTCCCTTGGTGCCATACGACGAAGTGGCATCACTATAGGTCTGGCATCTTTAACCAAATCAATACGGAACTCAATCTCTCGATGTGGTGGAAGCCCGGTCACTTCTTCGAAAACATCTGGATACTGGCCAACCATGGGCAAACCTGACAACTCACTATGTGGAATATCGAGGGAGTTTAGAAAACTAGCCAATAACCCCTCACTGGGTAGACCACCAAACACTATCCTCCGCCCATCATCCGCTCTAGCTGTCACCAAAAAGCCCTCACAGTCTACCACCACCCCGTATCTTTAGAGCCAATTTACTCCCAAAATAATGCCAAACCCAGTAAAGCCCAAAACAAAGCAATCACAAACAAACATGCATCCATGACTCGATAAGACCACATTACGACAAATCATGCTAAGGCTAGTCGAACCACCAATCGGGTTCGTCACTACTAAAGGTCTATCGACAATCTCGGGCTCCAATCCCAACCTATCTACCAGGTCACTAGATATGAAAGAACTGGAAGCTCCGGTATCAAACAAAACTCTAACAGGAACATCATAAATAGAAAGCATACCTTGAATGACGACATTCTTTCCTTTCTCCGCCGCATTTGGGGCATTCGACGAAGAAGGAATAGCATTAAGGGCATAGGCTTTCATCATTTGCTTTTCTTTAGGGGGTTGCGGACACTTGTCCTTGTGATGTCCCATTTGGCCACAGTTGAAGCACTTCCTATCCGCTGGCTTGGCCCGACAATTACTAGCATAATGGACCTTCTTACCACAGCTGAAGCACTCAACATCTTGCTTATTCTTTTTCTTCTGGCCATCCTTAGTCTGACTCTACTTTCTCTTATTCTGGGAACCACCCTTGCCTCCACCACTTGCTTGTGGTTTTGGCTCCTCTGCAGATGCAACCTCAGTCTTCGGCTTAGGGTAGAGACTTTCTGATCTCAATGCTTTCCCTACAATCGATTCAAACGTCTCATCGATGTGGTTAATAAGCCTTTCCCCCATGTACTGATCCAAACCAGTTATGAATTTCTCATTCTTCTTCTCGGCAGTATCAATAAGAGATAACCTATACTTCGACAAAGTGTTGAATTCAGCAATATACTTCGAGACAGCTCTGCCATTCTGCTTGAGCTCCAAGAATTTCTTAAACAACACTGACTTCTGAGCAGCTGGAATGAACTTCTCGCTAAAGCAAACCTTAAACTGCTCCCAAGTAATCTGATCTTCGGGTGTAGCTGGCTTTATAGCATTCCACCAATTCATTGCCCGCCCTTGCAGCTGACGGGACGCTAGCTTTCTCTTCATCGCATCCTCGATACCCAAATCCTCGAAGATACGTTCGCAACTATCCAACCAATACCGAACATCCGTAGCCGACTCCGTTCCGTGGAACGGCTTCCCACCAAGGCTAGTATAATCCTTATTTAGCTTGGCGAAGTCGACCCTCGGCGCCTGCACTATTGGACCACCACCATTTCCACCATTGGGAGCTGCCCTCTGCACATCCCTAAGCATCTCTCTCACGAGGTCAGTAAACATCGTCCTCATGTCAGCAGCATTCCCATTATTGGCTCCCCTACCAGCACCTCTAGTATATCGGCTCATCGTCAATCTGTAAAAGGAAACTATTAACGACCCCATAGTGGTGCTAGTGCAGTATGACTTCACCCTTATACTACTAATAGTATATACATATATAGCTTTTAAAAACCAAAGTAATCACAAATATGCTCTCTTGTATACGTATATTATCTCTCCCTGATAACTTCCCTAGGTTAACTACGCAACCTAGAGCTCTGATACCAAGTAATCACAAATTGTAATTTTGTCTAATTCCTTTTAATGTACAAAATGTGATCATTTTGTCAAATTCCTGTCGATGTACAAAATATGATACTTTTGTCTAATCTTTTAAATGTAACAAAATATGATAATTTTTTCTAGTCTTTTAAATGTAACAAAATATGATAATTTTGCCTAACCTTTTTAATGTAACAAAAATGTTTATTTTATCATATTTAACATTTCTAAACAAAAATGTTTCTTATATTCACTAATCAAGTTTTGACAAAACTGTTAATTCTATTCACTAATCAAGTTTTGACAAAAATGTTAATTCTATTCACTAATCAAGTTTTGACAAAAATGTTAATTCTATTGACTAATCAAGTTTTGACAAAAATGTTAATTCTATTCACTAATCAAGTTTGACAAAAATGTTAATTCTAAATGAACATCATTAACAAAAGTGATGTTTTAATTCTAAAGTAACATTTCTAGAAAAATGTGTATATTTAATCATGTATGACATTTCTAACAAAATGTATATTTCAATCATATATGACAAGAATATTTCTTTTTTTTACTTCATTCTTTCTAAATTGACAAAAATGTCTCTTTTTAACTAATCCTTTTCAATGGGTAAAAAGGTTCACTTCTATTTCAGTAACATGTTCTAATTAACATAAATGTTAATTTTGTTTAACTAAAATATAATTAACAAAAAAAATGTTAATCTTTTTTAACATAATCTAATTAACAAAAATGTTAATTTTGTCCAACCAATCTAATTAAAAAAAAAGTTAACTAGAACAGAAATGTTAACAAAAAAAATGTAAACTTTATCTTACATGATAATTTAAACAGAAATGTTAATTTATCTAACATGGTGATTTATAACAAAAATGTTACTTTTAATCCCAATAAACATTTTAAATGGAAATGAAATATTTATTTATCACTACATTTATACCAATCAAATGACATATTTATTTATCATAAATGACAAATTTTATTTCTATTATAAATGACAAACTTGATTCCTAACATCAATGACAAAATTGATTTTTAACATTAATGACAAAATTGATTTCTAACATATATGACCAATTGATTTCTAAAATGATAATTTATACTAACAAATTAACAAAATGATACTTTAATGTTAACAAAACATTTCTTAAAAAAATGATATCTTAATTCAAATATGAACAAATTTTCATAAAAATGATATTATTGTTTTACACAAATCAATTTGACAAAAATGTTAATTTTGTTTCAATTATTTTATTTTAACAGAAATGATTCCATTTGTTTCAACTAATTCTATTCAACAAAAATGTAAATTTTTTTTGATCTCCTTCTATTTTACAAAAATGTAAATATTTGTTTCTATTCAACAAAACATGATATTTTGGTTTCAACCAAAATAATTCGTTCAATCTACAGATCAGCTTAATAGCATTCATCAACCCAAACAAATCATGAATAACAACACATAGAATTTAACAGCAGACGCAGTCATAATTAATAAATTTTAATTATATAAATAAGGGAATATGATTTCTCACATCGATTTGTCTGAACAGTTCAGATCTGAATTTGCTCTGAATTTTGATTTGCTCTGTTTCAGTCCTAGTCTGTACTATCATGTAGATCTTGTTCATACGATTACAACGCTTCTGAAATTTCTGAATTCCGATTATATACCAAGAAGTTATAATCCTTTAAATATATGAATTTTAAATGTATAATTAATTTAATTACATTTACTAATCCATCTCTACTACCATCATGCTCCTACATCGTTCCTTCTGGAAACCCGTTGTTTGCCTGTTCAAGAGAGGAACCCATACATCGCACCATCCCTCCAGCCATGCACGTCCACCGAGGCGCCCTGGACTCGATCGGAGATGACCACTGCAACCGCCTCGCCAACCTCCACCTACGTCCCTACCCATGGCCAACTCAGCCCATTCCTCTTGCCGGAAAGCACGACCAAACGGAGCGAGTTCGAGCTCCAATCTGCAGCAAAATACTAATCGAGATCTCATCAGGACCGTTGGTATTATAGAGCATAGAAGCCTCTTCAATTCCCTTTTTGAAGTTTCTAATTTCATAGAGCGGATTGAGAGAATGAAGGAGGGGAAATCGAGAGCTTTTTGGTCATTGTTTTTAAACAATGGCGGCTGGTACTATATGGTATTCGGGTTAGGGTATAGTATACGATATATTTATATAATAAAATAATATTTAAATTCTCTAATTATCGGTTTAAGCCTGTTAACCCATTTCAGCTCCAAATGCAGCCCAACGAAAGTTGTCCTTAAGCAAATACCCATGTTCTGGACGTAATGGGCTAGGTCTCGTCAGCCCAAACGAAGGTCTTCAGCCTGTTTTATTTAATTTAATATCGAAATCATTTATTTAATTAATTCAATCTTACATTTAAATTTATAGGGGCCACATACAACCTCTAAAAATTACAGAAAAATTACTATCTTTGTTTTGACGATACGGTCCTAAAAAAACTAATTTCGTCGAATTCTGAGACCGTTTGAAAAATGGCTATTTTCAAGTCGATTAAATTTGACTAAAATTGACAAAACACATTTTTGTTTGCCACGCTCACATATTAATTCGAAAAATTTTGAAAAATTAAACTTAACAATAATTTGACATTTCGGTTCCAACAAAAGTGGTTTCGTCGAAAATAGAGGTCGTTTGTAAAATGACTAATTTTAAGGGCTATATATCATATTAATATATATATAAATTCTACAGCGACTTTTCCAAATTTTAAACTGGACATAACTTACAACTTTTAAAGTGAAATTTCAGTTTTTCAGATTCGTTAGAAAGATATGATTAAACAGATTTAAATATTTCTTGTTTCTATCAATTCTAGTTTAAAATGAATCCTGTATATTAAATTGAATTTAGAAATCTAATTTTTAAACTGCCGCGCCATTTCAAACTCCTTTTTTTAATTAAATTAAATTTATTCGTTTTAAAATAATTTTTTAGTCGTTATTATTTAAAATAAATTATTTTAAATATTAAAAATCCATTAAAATTTCTAAAATAAAATTTTTTAATTGCCCCCAAAATTTTGGGTTGTTACATTCGGGTTAGTTGACATCATTGCTTGTGATGAGCTTGGCTAACGCGAGTATATAGGTAGGGGTTTACATCTCGGGTGAATGGGAATGACAAGGCACACAATTGATGGAACAGGTATATCGGTTCCAAGAAGTGTATCCTTCCGGGGGTGCATGCGCTCTATCATTCCTTTTAGAAACCCACACTTCATCTCGAGGTATGTCGTACCTCTTTCAAATCTACTTCAGTGCATCCTTATCGATCCGGGAGGCAACCGAATCAGAGGGCTCTATAATATGACGCATCACCTATCATGTATGGTTCCTGAAGAGTGTCTTTTTGCTTATCACCCTCATCCTTAGCTTATAACATGACTTTGTCCTTCTCTTGTGTAACGACCCGGAAAATATGAACCAATTTAAAATTTTTAAATTGGCTATTTTAGTTGATTTTAAATATTTAAAATAAATAATTTAAATAATAACGATGAAAAGTAAGTTTAAATCGACATTTGAAAATGAATATAATTAATTCTAATTATAAACAAGGCCTAAAATGGCGCGGTAGTTTCAAAATTTGAATTCAAACTTTGACTGACTATACCGGGTGCAAAACAAAACGGATTTGAGTGAAACCAAAAATATTTAAATCTGTTAGTAAATACCTTTCTAACAATCTTAAAAATCGAAGTTTCATAGCGGAAAGCAAAAGTTATGGCCAAATGAATTTTCAGAAAGGTCGCTATGGAATTTATATAGCCCAAGAAAATGGCCATTTTGCAAATGACCTTGGAATTCGACGAAACCACTTTTGTTGGATCCGGGATGTGAAGTTATTGCTAGGTTTCAAATTTCATAATTTTTGAAGCTAGTATGAGAGCGTGGCAAAGGAAAATGTATTTTGGTCAATTATAGTTAAATTGGATCGACCAGAAAAGGGCCATTTTACAAACAGTCTCAGAATTCGAAGAAACTAGTTTTGTTGGGACCATATTGTCAAAACATAGCTAGATTTATTTTTCGGGAATTTTTCGAATCAGTTTGTGGCCCCGGCAAATTGAAATGTAAGTTTAAAGCAAATATTGAAGGTTTTATATTTTAATTTGAATGAAAACTGACTGAAACATTCGAATGGGCCTTCGAAACATATCCCATTGTGTTTAGAATGGGGGTAAAACGCTAGAAACGACAGTCGTTGGGTTTGAATTGAAGTTCGTGTGTGACAAGGGGTATTTTAGAAATTTAAAAATATATAAATTAATAAAAAAAATCTCATTGGTCAGAAAATTCCTTTTCTCTCTCCCCGACAGTCGATTATAGGCGGAACCCTCTTTAATCCTTCTCTCTTCTTTTTCTCACAATCCACGCCGAATTAGCTCGTGCCAAAGTTGAACTTTTTGAAGATCTCCCCGGGCTCTTCAAATCCATACCTGGTTGGGATTTTTTCGTTGTGTGGATTGGGGGAATCGGCGCCAGGAAGATCGCGACTTTCAACCGCCACCGTGGACAGCTCCGACCGCCGAGTTCAACCCCCTCCCAGGCGATGACGCGCCACTCCAAGCTCTTCGACGTGGCATAGGTGGTTCGGTCTCAAGCCGCACGGATTTGAGGAAAACCCAAAACCTAGTTTTGAAGTTTTTTTGAGAGGTACGGCTATGATAATTTTCAACTGTTTTAACACCTTTAAACTATTGCAAACTTTGAAAAATTGTATCTTTCTCATGTGTTGACGAAAATCGATGAAACAGGAAAATCGTGACCGTGTGGACGTCTTATACATTCAAGAAGAGACCGCATATTTTTCTGAGCCTTCTGCTATTTTTGGTGGAGTGGAACCCAATGTGAGATTTCTAATTTATAAACGATATAGAAAACGACGATGTATAAATTATATAGTCGATGTATGAGTTATATAAGCGTTGTACACCTCTTGTATAAGTGTTGTATAAGTTGTACGTTCGATGTATAAGTTATATATGCATTGTAAAAATTATATAGGTGTTAAAATAGAAGTGAAATGTTATATATATATATATATATATATATATATATATATATACGCCCCTCGTCCACAAACAATGGACGATATTTATTGGTTGTGATTGGTGTGAAAATTGATTGATAGCGAATGGTTGATTGAAATTGTTTGTGGTTGAAATTGATTGATTGTGGTTGAAAAATACCCGTTTGTGGTTGAGAAATATTTGGTTGAAACCACATAGGATTAGTTTGTGGAAATGAGAAAAATATACATGTCGCCTGCGTGTGAACTAGATGCATGATTCCCCATTGTCAAAAGCTGCGAGGCTTTAAGGTAGAGCGAGGAGCCGTACTAGGGACGGTCCCTGTTTTAACTACCCTGCCGTTATGCTGCCAAAATTTTGAATAATATTCTTCATGTGTTGAATCGAAATTCATTCGTTGAATTGAAATTCATGTGTTGAATGGTATTCGTGTTTTAAATATAAAAATCACCTTTTTACCTATATATACAAACTATAGAAAACCTTCATGTGTTGAATAGAAATTCATTCGTTGAATTGAAATTCATGTGTTGAATGGTATTCGTGTTTTGAATAAATTGTTTTAACAATAAAATCACCTTTTTTTATCTATATATATAAAAACTATAGAAAACCTTCATGTGTTGAATCGAAATTCATTCGTTGAATTGAAATTCATGTATTGAATGGTATTCGTGTTTTAAATATAAAAATCACCTTTTTATCTATATATACAAACTATAGAAAACCTTCATGTGTTGAATCGAAATTCATTCGTTGAATTGAAATTCATGTGTTGAATGATGTTCCTATTTTGAAAGAAATTGTTTTATAATAAAAATCATATTTTTATCATCTATATGAACTATATAAAATAGTCGTGTTTTGAAATAAATTTTTTTACATTAAAAATCACATTTTTATTATATACATGAATTGTTAAAAATAGTGAAGTGTTGAAATAGAAGATAGTTAGATAAAATATCATTTTTATCAAAAGTATGAAAATCATATAGTTTGGCAATCGAAGAATTGATATATATATATATATATATATATATATAGAATTGAAATATATCGAATAACGAAGCTGCAGTTCATATTTTGAAACTGTGATTTCAAACGATTAGTGCGGGAGATCCGACCATCGGATTTTCCCGAAACCGCAACCATTGGGTTCGCTTTGGAAATATCTTTCCAACGGCACCAACTTTGTAAAAATCCAACGGTTGGATTGTGTGGAATGTTCAATTCAAATATGAAGAAAAACAGCGCCAGAATCGATTATATATATATATATATATAATTATATTTAATCGAATAACGACGCTGCAGTTCATATTTTGAAATCGAAATTTCAAACGATTGTACCGGGAGATCCGACCGTCGGATTTTCCCAAAACTGGAACCGTTGGATTCATTTTGTAAAGATCTTTCTAATGATATAAATTTTGTGAAGATCCAACGGTTAGATTTTCAGATATGTGTAAGTCAAATCTGAAGAAAAACAGCGCAATGGCCGCGTTATGGCCGAAGCGTCGTTTGAATAAATTGGCTATTTTAAAATAAATAAAAATAGCGATAAATCGTTATAAAATATTATAAAGGATATGGAAGTGAAATTTAGAAACTAACTGAAGGTTGGCTAAGTCGAATGGTTTCCTGGATTTTGATCTGATGTTGGTTTCGGCCTTCGGGGTTAATATTTGGGAAATCGTTCTCTTACTGATTTACGGTTAGCGACTAATGAATTGAAATGATGCGTATGTGTGTCTGTGTTGCACTTGTTTATTATATACGCGAGTTGCTCAAAAAGACCGGGTTTATCCCATTCTGAATAACAGAATCGACGATAAGAAATCGAAGATGAAGACGGTGGTCGAAGACCGGAGATCTTCATCACGTTTGGATGGTAACCGATGTCCTGATTGGGTGGCATCCCGAAATATGGATAATGAGTGGTGATCGTCTAGACGTAAGTGGAGATCGATGGGTTTGCGAGGTATATAGTGCCTCCGGTTTCGTTCAGACCCAGAACGGACTTGCAAATGGACAGTGTGTCTGACATTGGAATTTATTCTGTGTGATTGATAGCCATCAGTTACATGGCGTGAATTGCCTGTGTGGCATGCTAACACGCTGTGAGCAAGGCTTCTGTTGAAAAGAAAAGTCTTGTGGTGATGATCAAAGCACCGCCTGTGTGGCATTGCTTTGTGTAAAACGTGAAATCGCGAGCCTCACACCCCGGTATGAGCCAGAAACGGGAGAGCACATCAGGGGGTCATGCGTTTCCTTCTAGTTAGAAGTGGCTTCAGTGGTTTTACACGCCTTGATGAGTTTGACTTATCTGGTTGTTACTGTTGTGAGGCGCCTCGGTTAGATAGGACGATCCGGGTCCGATGGAGTCATTCGTTGGCTCATTGACGCCTCATAGGGTGGGGAAACGCAGTGTTCAGGCATTTTAATCCACATCGGTGGACCGGCCCTGACGATCCTAGGGTCACTCGAGCTTTGATCCTGAGACACGGGCTAGAGCATCTCGAAGTCGGTAAGGACTATCTTTTGCCTTGGTTCATGATGGAAATCCAATTTCCAAATACGACACCATGCGGTTTTGATTGTATATATGTATGGCGACATGATATATGGTACCCATGCCGTCTATGATTGATAGTTATGATTGAAATTGTTTTCAAAACCTATAAACACTAGTAATAATATCAAATGCTTTTGTTTTATTCGTATCAATCATATTCTGGCTATTATAAGGTAAAACTCTATCCTCCGGTTTGCGTTGCATTGTGTGATGGGAACTGAGTCTTATAATGGCTTAATTTTTATAAAAAGCATTGCGATGTGTAAAAGAATTATTTGTTTTAGAGCACTGGCAATCCGATGGAGTAAACCTGTTCCATGAAAGTGGCGTGGTCCTGTGATTAGCCATATTTTAAATGTGTTGAGTAGATTTCTCATACCAGTCCCATGTCTGACTCGTAGTTTGTTCACTTTCAAACTCGGGTGCCCCTTTTTCTACACGGGCAGCCTTGTATTCAGGTTTTAGCTGGCTTTATCTGGATAGCTGGAGCTGAAGATGGATTCTATTATTTATCTCTTTTTATGCTGTTCAGCTCCTATTGTACATTATGTTTGTTTTCCGCTGTAGACATTTATGTATAGCTGAACTGTACTTGTACTAAGTATGATCCTGTATACTGTGTAACTCTGATCATTATGTTTATCCAGTGTATTATTTGTTCATTATCTGGTGTGTTTATTTAATTCTGTCCTGTTGTTATCTGTTTATGTGTTATATTCCAAGGATTACCCTTGCTGCCATCAGTACGGGGTTTGGGGTCGTCTCATTTGGTATCAAAGCTTTGGTTAAGCTTAGTTCTGGAATATAACATATCAATGAACTCGTTAGAAATAGAACCAGTAGTGTTCTAGGACGGGTAACTCTATACAGATAGGATCAGTAATATCCTAGTATAAGTAAAGCAGAATGAAATACACCCCAGTAGACACATTTACATTGAAGTATTTGTCTCTATGTTTTGCAATATCTTTTCTGTTGACCTGACACTTTGTCTGCTAATTGCAGACGCACTAGAAATTGAGTGACAGGAACAGAAGAAATAATCGTATGGCTCGACCGGCTAATGAGCCAGTTGTGCTCCCACAGCCAGAATCAAATATAGAAGTTCTATTCAAGATATTTCGAATTCTGGGTGGATCACCATTCTTAGGCAAAGAGTCCATTATGGAAACACAAGCTTGGATTCGTTCTGCAGAGAAAATCTTTGAAGGTTTAAAGCTGAGAGATGATCAGAAAAGATTACTGGCATCTTGGGCACTCAAAGAAGAAGCTTTATTTTGGTGGGATGCAGTTATTAAAGATAATCCAGAAGGTGATATCACCTGGGATAGATTCAAAGTGATTTTCCTGGAAAGATTTACTCCTCCCAAAGCAACCGAGAGGTTATGTGATGAATTTTCTTATCTGATACAAGGTGATATGACCATCCCAGAATATCATAAGAAATTCAACGAACTTTCTCACTTTGCTCCTCATCTGATTCAAGATCCAAAGAGGAAGAATCTAAGGTTTATTCATGGCCTGCAAAGAAAATATCAGAATAGTGTGTTGTGGAATGTGAAACTTCCTTTCTCTGAAATGATATACATGGCTTACCAGTATGAGGATCTTGACAAGAAAGGTATGTTGCGCGACGAAGAAGAGGTCAATACTAGAAATAAAGGTGAGTCTGAAACTGATCGTCCTGAGGCCAGTAAGAAGCCTAAAGTGAATCGGAAAGGTGCCAGATCTGAGAAAGAACCTTTAACGACCGCCGTATGCAATAACTGCCATCAGAAAGGGCATTTGTCGATAAACTGCGGACCCTTAAAGAAGCGATTAAAAGGTGGGCTTCAATCCAAGAAGGGTATTCATGAGAATAGAAAGTGCAGTGAATGCCGTCAGTTGGGTCATCTTTCCAAGGCCTGCCCACTATCTCAGAAATCTGAAGCAGTACATATAAATGAAGTAGCAGAGACTTCCAAGCCCTCGGCTAGTCAAGAAAGGGCTGATGTTTTGGAAGGCACGCTTAATGTCAAAAATATTCCAGTTAAAGTATTGTTTGATATAGGCGCGTCGGGAAGCTTTATTGCAAAGAATGCGGTTAAGAAACTGGATTTGAATTTGAAGAAGCTTAAAGAACCAATGACTGTCCAAAATCCGGTCGAGGGTTCCATCGATCTCAGTTGGGTTTGTGTAGTACCTGTCTCTTTTTCCTGCTATAAGTTCCCTACCATCTCTATCGTCATGAATTTTACTGAATTCGATCTTATCTTGGGGTTAGACTAGTTGAGCAAATATATTTCAAGGAAATTGTTAGACTACATGGAGTGTTGCTCAGTATAGTCAGTGATAGAGACCCGATATTTACTAGTAAATTCTGGGAGGCATTTCAAGTAGAGCTGGGAACAAAGCTGAACCTAAGCACCACCTACCATCCTCGGACAGATGGTCAAACTGAGAGGGTGAATCGTATACTAGAAGATCTATTGCGGGCTTGTGTTCTAGATTTCGGTGGATCATGGGAAGACCATCTGCATTTGGCTGAATTCTCTTATAACAACAACTACCAGGCGAGCCTGACAATGTCGCCATTCGAAGCACTGTATGGTAGACCATGACGATCTCCTGCTTGTTGGGTCGAACCTGGTAATAGACTAGTGTTGGGGCCAGATATGATCCGAGAAGCTATCGACAAAGTCGATTTTATTAAGAAACGATTACTCATCGCTCAAAGCCGCCATAAAAGCTATGCCGATAAGAGAAAGAGAGATATATCGTTTGTTGTTGGCGACTATGTATATTTGAAAGTATCGCCGATGAGAGGAGTTATCCGGTTCGGTAAAACAGGGAAGTTGGCGCCCAAATTCATTGGTCCATTTCCTATTCTTGAACGGATTGGAACTCTCGCTTATAGGGTTAAATTGCCTGATTGGTTGCCTGGAGTGCATGATGTATTTCACATATCTCAACTTCGAAAGCACGTTCATGATCCAGACTTGATCGTGGAAGAAGCAGCTCAACAGGATATTGAAATTACTCCAGAATTAGCTGTGAGAAGAGAGCCGCTAAAGATTATCGGCAAAGAAACCAAAGAGCTGAGGAACAAGAAGGTTCACTTAGTCAAAGTGCAATGGAGTGGAGATCCACGAGATTGTACTTTGGAAACTGAGGAGAGCATTCAAAAAGCCTATCCTTAGTGTCGAGTGGATATCTCTAATTGACTCCGGTGCAAGGTACATTTACCATAATTTGCATTACCAATTAGTTCTCTACTCTGTTGTTATTTTCTTTCCATGGATGTGCATTTTTAATTCTATAGTCTGAATGATTTTAAAAGAAATATAGAAATTGATTAGTATATTTTTGAAAAGTAAAAAAAACAAATTGCTTGTTATTTGCATTATGTGATAGTAAATTGGATTAATTAAATTATTGAAACGATAGTTAATTTAATTACTAAGATAATGAATGGTAGGATTTATTCATTTAACTCACACATTGAACTGATTTAAAAATAGATAGAAATATATACTTGTGCATTATATATGTTTGAACAGGTAATTGGATAACTGTTGAGTAAAGATTTTATTTGCGTGCCCGACAAATAGGTAAACCTTAATGAGTTGGATGCGAAATATTATTATATCAACTCCTGTGAATGCCATTGGATGCGGAGTGCTGGTTGTTCTGTATGTAATAATAAACATCGCCATAGGATAGTAACAATTAATTTTGAACTACACTGCATGGCATACTTCTGAAGATAGACATACTTCATCATATACCACATAAGCATTTGGAGCTTGTGTGACGAGGTGGAAGATTTACCATACGAGCGAGGGGCTTGTATGGCGATGACTATATTTTACAGGTTGAACTGATGACTAATATGGACATATAAAATTGTAACGATAAAATTGCCAGTTTAATAAAAACCCCACACGGGTCTGGAGTTGACAATAATCACGTCTCTCTAGTCATTAGATATGGCACATGGATTATTTATTTCCCACACGGGACGAGGTGACGAGGATTTATCCTGTTGAGCAATTAAAATACACACTCCCTCACGCTTTGACAGGGTGACGAGAATTTATTCTCTGGAGTTATTATCTATACAGCTCCCCTGTAGACACCAGATTATATCACTATAAATATGTGTATGCTTTATAGGATTTATTGCGTACCTAATACGACCCGATAAATTTCCAAACTCCTCCCCGTACAAAGGAGGTTATGGCGAAATTTTTCGAAAATTCCGGGTGTTAGCCAAATTTTAAAGAATTTGAAAATTCTCAGAAACTGAAAAGTTGGAGAATGGAAGCCAGATTGAACGTAGAGTTGATTAATCAAACCACTTTTGACTTTGTTCCTTTTCGGGGACGAAAAGTTTTAACTGGGGAGATTGTAACGACCCGGAAAATATGAACCAATTTAAAAATTTTAAATTGCCTATTTTAGTTGATTTTAAATATTTAAAATAAATATTTTAAATAATAAAGATGAAAAATAAGTTTGAATCGACATTTGAAAACGAATATAATTAATTTTAATTATAAACAAGGCCTGAAATGGCGTGGTAGTTTCAAAATTTGAATTCAAACTTTGACTGACTATACCGGGTGCAAAACAAAACGGATTTGAGTGAAACCAAAAATATTTAAATCTGTTAGTGAATACCTTTCTAATGAATCTGAAAAATCGAAGTTTCATAGCGGAAAGCAAAAGTTATGGCCAAATGAATTTTCAGAAAGGTCGCTGTAGAATATATATAGCCCGAGAAAATGGCCATTTTGCAAACGACCTCGGAATTCGACGAAACCACTTTTGTTGGATCCGGGATGTGAAGTTATTACTAGGTTTCAAATTTCATAATTTTTGAAGCTAGTATGAGAACGTGGCAAAGGAAAATGTGTTTTGGTCAATTACAGTTAAATTGGATCGACCAGAAAAGGACCATTTTACAAAAAGTCTCAGAATTCGATGAAACTAGTTTTGTTGGGACCGTATCATCAAAACATAGCTAAATTTATTTTTCGGGAATTTTTCGAATCAGTTTGTGGCCCCGGCAAATTGAAATGTACGTTCAAAGCGAATATTGAATGTTTTATATTTTAATTTGAATGAAAACTGACTGAAACATTCGAATGGGCCTTCGAAACATATCCCATTGTGTTCGGAATGAGGGTAAAACGCTAGGGACGACATTCGTTGGATTTGAATTGGTGTTCGTGTGTGATAAGGGGTATTTTAGAAATTTAGAAATATGTAAATTAATAAAAAAATCTCATTGGTCTGAAAATTCCTTTTCTCTCTCCCCGACAGCCGATTATAGGCGGAACCCTCTTCAATCCTTCTCTCTTCTTTTTCTCACAATCCACGCCGAATTAGCTCGTGCCTTAGTTGAACTTTTTGAAGATCTCCCCGAGCTCTTCAAATCCATACTTGGTTGGAATTTTTTCGTTGTGTGGATTGGGAGAATCGGCTCCAGGAAGATCTTGACTTTCAACCGCCGCCGTGGACAGCTCCGACCGCCGAGTTCAACCCCCTCCCAGGTGATGATGCGCCACTCCAAGCTCTTCGACGTGGCGTAGGTGGTTCGGTCTCAAGCCGCGCGGATTTGAGGAAAACCCAAAACCTAGTTTTGAAGTTTTTCTGAGAGGTACGGCTATGATAATTTTCAACTGTTTTAACACCTTTAAACCATTGCAAACTTTGAAAAATCGTATCTTTCTCATGTGTTGACGAAAATCGATGAAACAGGAAACATCGTGACCATGTGGACGTCTTCTACATTCTAGAAGAGACCGCATATTTTTCTGAGCCTTCTGCAATTTTTGGTGGAGTGGAACCCAATGTGAGATTTCTAATTTATAAACGATATGGAAAACGATGATGTATAAATTATATAGTCGGTGTATGAGTTATATAAGCATTGTACACCTCTTGTATAAGCGTTGTATAAGTTGTACGTTCGATGTATAAGTTATATATGCGTTGTAAAAATTATATAGGTGTTGAAATAGAAGTGAAATGCTATATATAATTATATATATATATATATATATATATATATATATATACGCCCCTCGTCCACAAACCATGGACGATATTTATTGGGTGTGATTGGTGTGAAAATTGATTGATAGCGAATGGTTGATTGAAATTGTTTGTGGTTGAAATTGATTGATTGTGGTTGAAAATTACCCGTTTGTGGTTGAGAAATATTTGGTTGAAACCACATAGGATTTGTTTGTGGAAATGAAAAAAATATACATGCCGTCTGCGTGCGAACTAGATGCACGATTCCCCATTGTCAAAAGCTGCGAGGCTTTAAGGTAGAGCGAGGAGCCGTACTAGGGACGGTCCCGGTTTTAACTACCCTGCCGTTATGCTATCGAAATTTTGAATAATATTCATGTGTTAGAATTATTTTCCTGTGTTGAAACTATATTCGTGTGTTGTATAGAAAACCTTCATGTGTTGAATTGAAATTCATGTATTGAATGGTATTCGTGTTTTAAATATAAAAATCACATTTTTACCCTATATATACAAACTATAGAAACCTTCATGTGTTGAATCGAAATTCATTCGTTGAATTGAAATTCATGTGTTGAATGGTATTCGTGTTTTAAATATAAAAATCACCTTTTTATCTATATATACAAACTATAGAAAACCTTCATGTGTTGAATCGAAATTCATTCGTTGAATTGAAATTCATGTGTTGAATGGTATTCGTGTTTTGAATAAATTGTTTTAACAATAAAATCACCATTTTTATCTACATATATAATCTATAGAAAACCTTCATGTGTTGAATCAAAATTCATTCGTTGAATTGAAATTCATGTATTGAATGGTATTCGTGTTTTAAATATAAAAATCACCTTTTTATCTATATATACAAACTATAGAAAACCTTCATGTGTTGAATCGAAATTCATTCATTGAATTGAAATTCATGTGTTGAATGGTATTCCTATTTTGAAAGAAATTGTTTTATAATAAAAATCATATTTTTATCATCTATATGAACTATATAAAATAGTCGTATTTTGAAATAAATTGTTTTACATTAAAAATCACATTTTTATTATATACATGAATTGTTAAAAATAGTGAAGTGTTGAAATAGAAGATAGTTAGATAAAAATATCATTTTTATCAAAAGTATGAAAATCATATAGTTTTGAAATTAAAGAATCGATATATATATAAAAATAGAATTGAAATATATCGAATAACGAAGCTGCAGTTCATATTTTGAAACCGTGATTTCAAACGATTAGTGCGGGAGATCCGACCATCGGATTTTCCCGAAACCGCAACCGTTGGGTTCGCTTTGGAAATATCTTTCCAACGACACCAATTTTGTAAAAATCCAATGGTTGGATTGTCTTGAATGTTTAATTCAAATCTGAAGAAAAACAGCGCCAGAATCGATTATATATATATATATGTGTGTATAAATATAATTATATTTAATCGAATAACGACGCTGCAGTTCGTATTTTGAAATCGAAACTTCAAACGATTGTACCGGGAGATCCAACCGTCGGATTTTCCCAAAACTGGAACCGTTGGATTCGTATTGAAAAGATCTTTCTAATGATATAAATTTTGTGAAGATCCAACGGTTAGATTTTCAGATATGTGTAAATCAAATCTGAAGAAAAACAGCGCCACGGCCGCATTATGGCCGAAGCATCGTTTTAATAAATTGGCTATTTTAAAATAAATAAAAATAGCGATAAATTGTTATAAAATATTATAAACGATATGGAAGTGAAATTTAGAAACTAACTGAAGGTTGGCTAAATCAAATGGTTTCCTGGATTTTGATCTGATGTTGGTTTCGGCCTTCGGGGTTAATATTTGGGAAATCGTTCTCTTACTGATTTACGGTTAGCGACTAATGAATTGAAATGATGCGTATGCGTGTTTGTGTTGCACTTGTTTATTATATACGCGAGTTGCTCAGAAAGACCGGGTTTATCCCATTATGAATAACTGAATCGATGATAAGAAATCGAAGATGAAGACGGTGGTCAAAGACCGGAGATCTTCACCTCGTTTGGATGGTAACCGATGTCCTGATTGGGAGGCATCCCGAAATATGTATAATGAGTGGTGATTGTCCAGACATACATGGAGATCAATGGGTTTGCGAGGTATATAGCGCCTCCGGTTTCATTCAGATCGAGAACGGACTTGCAAATGGACAGTGTGTCTGACATTGGAATTTATTCTGTGTGATTGATAGCCATCAGTTACATGGCGTGAATTGCCTGTGTGGCATGCTAAGATGTTGTGAGCAAGGCTTCTGTTGAAAATCAAAATCTTGTGGTGATGATCAAAGCAACGCCTGTGTGGCATAGCTTGGTGTAAAACGTGAAATCGCGAGCGTCACACCCCGGTATGAACCAGAAATGGGAGAGGACATCAGGGAGGGCATGCGTTTCCTTCTAGCTAGAAGTGGCGTCAGTGGTTTTACACGCCCTGACGAGTTTGATTTATGTGGTTGTTACTGTTGTGCGGCGCCTCGGTTAGATCGGACGACCCGGGTCCGATGGAGTCATTCGTTGGCTCATTGACGCCCCATTGGGCGGGGAAACAGTGTTCAGGCATTTTAATCCACATCGGTGGAATGGCCCTGACGATCCTAGGGTCACTCGAGCTCTGATCCTGGGACATGGGCTAGAGCATTTCGAAGTCGGTAAGGACTATCTTTTGCCTTGGTTCATGATGGAAATCCAATTTCCAAATACGACACCCTGCGGTTTTGATTGTATATATATATGGCGACATGATATATGGTACCCATGCCGTCTATGATTGATAGTTATGATTGAATTTGTTTTCAAAACCTATAAACACTAGTAATAATATCAAATGCTTTTGTTTTATTCGTATCGATCATATTTTGGCCATTATAAGGTAAAACTCTATCCTCCGGTTTGCGTTGCATTGTGTGATGGGAACTGAGTCTTATAATGGCTTCATTTTTACAAAAAGCATTGCGATGTGTAAAAGAATTATTTATTTTAGAGCACTGGCAATCCGATGGAGTAAAACCGTTCCACGAAAGTGGTGTGGTCCTGTGATTAGCCATTTTTAAATGTGTTGAGTAGATTTCTCATACCAGTCCCATGACTGACTCATAGTTTGTTTCACTTTCAAACTCGGGTGCCCCTTTTTCTGCACGGGCAGCCTTGTATTTAGGTTTTAGCTGGCTTTCTCTGGATAGCTGGAGCTGAAGATGGATTCTATTATTTATCTCTTTTTATGCTGTTCAGCTCCTATTGTACATTATGTTTGTTTTCCGCTATAGACATTTATGTATAGCTGAACTGTACTTGTACTAAGTATGATCCTGTATACTGTGTAACTCTGATGATTATGTTTATCCAGTGTATTATTTTTCATTATCTGGTGTATTTATTTAATTCTATCCTGCTGTTATCTGTTTATGTGTTATATTCCAAGGATTACCCTTGCCGCCGTCAGTACGGGGTTTGGGGGCGTCTCATCTTGCACTTCTTGAGTGGAAGGATCTTATTCTTGTTGATCCAACGGTGGCAATCCTTTGGGTTTCTCCAATTAGTCATGCGCACTAGACATCCTTGCTTGTTAGGAAGGAGTGGAGGCTTCAGAGGTTTCACGATGGCTAACAGTTAGGATGGTGTCATGCGAAGATTCATTCGATTTTGAAGACGGTTCTATGGCTTCAACCAATAAGCCTCAAATTCATCGAGATCTCCTTGATGCCATATCAAACTATACATTAAGATAGTTGCAATATTTAGAACGATAAAATATGTGCCCCCGTGTTGGTGTAAACTAACGTGGAATGTGCAGTGTTGTGCATGCTAATGCAAATGCAACAAACACTTCAGGACGTGGTGACGAATTTTAGTTTTCTAACTAAAACTATCATCATCACCGACCATCGTCATGGTTCTTAGAATGAGCTATGATTATATCGTGATTGGTTGAGAAACGAACTCTGGAATTGATAGTTCAGTCATAAGTTCACAGTTCAGTTTTATGCTCTAATCCTATGTACATATCTGGATTATTTGTCGAAACAAGTTCATTTTTCGAGCGCCAAGTCATTAAGATGCAATACATTCAATGTTAAACCTCAACCCAATCATACGACGTTGCGAAATGGTTAGTGTACGTGAATTCTCATTCTGAATCAAAAAAATCCTATGTTTTTTAGATAAGAATTTTATTTTCGTACCCTCAAGCACTTTGAAAAACTTCACTTCATGTAACACCTCTCATTTTTAATTAAATAATAAAACAAAAATTTGAAATTATTTCAGAATTTGGTTACGGAATTAACGTCTTTGCATCCATGGAGATTTTCTGATTAATTTGGAGCTATGGTTTGTAGAAAATGAATTTAAAATGAAAACAAAAATTAAATGAAGTTTTAGAACAAATGTGAAAAGGAAGATGTAAGAGGAACATAAATAAGAATGATAAATACTAACGTTTTTAGTTTTATGAACAAAAGCTTGTGTAGTCAAGTTGGTAGAGGCATGTCTCTCCCATGCAAATGGTGCAAGTTTGAGTCTCACTAACGTTATATTTCTAATTTTAGAGAGAGCTAAAGAAATTGCATATTCTAAGAGAAAAAAATATAAATATACATACAAGAAAAATTATATACATATGTGAGTATGTTCGTATATATATGTACATGTATATGTGTATGTATGTGTGTGTGTGTATATGTAAAATCCATAAGTAACATGCAATTAATCAAAATGGAAAAGAAATAAATGTCGGCATAATGCCATTTAATTTTTTTTTCAAAATGAAGTTGTGCGTAAATATATACACATAAATTCAAAAGTTGAAATTAGAAGTGTAGTTTAAGAGAGGGAAGTAATAAATGTGAATGAATAAAAAAAATAGGTAAGAAAATATCTACATTTGAAATTTTAATATATATATCAAAAGGAAGAAATCAATGAATTGATGGCATTAATAATGACATTAATAGGGCAACTACGAAAGGACAAAGATTTGAAGAGTTATATGCATATATGTGTGCATAAGTTCGAAATTTAAATATTGGGTATGCATTATAAATGGAAGAAAATTTTTTGCATAAGCAATATTCAGAAGAAAACAAAACATAATCAACAACATTAAACAAGAAATTAATATTAGCAAAATTAACATTGATTTACCAAGCCATGGGTCGACACACCTTAAAGGTGGGTCGACACAGGGGTTGACACACCTTAGAGTTGGGTCGACACATCTCTAGGACTAAATCACGTAATATTTTTCCTTGTACAGTTCGGATTTTTTTAATTTTAATTCGACATACCAGAATCTCCTTGTACAGTTCGGATTTTTTCTCCAAATCTTTTAGAAATTAGAATATTAGTTTTTAGGAATTCTGATTTAATATTTGAAGAAAAAAATGTAAATGTACAATATAGGTGTTCAGATTTCTTGTCAATATAAGGTAAATCATGTGAATCTGAATTATTTAGGTTTCTTTCTTTCCTTCTTCTTTTAGCATCAAATTTGTAAATCTGTGGTTATCTAGATATTAGATTCAATTAGAAAAACCACGGAATAGTAGATTTGGATCGGATTCAAGGAATGGAAAACAATCAGGCGAATGGATTTGAATAATACATTTTGGTAATGGTATATTTATCGTTTAGATTCCACATAATTCTTAACGTGATAAATAATTGTAATTTTTGGTAATTGCGATATAATATATTTCTAAGTGAATTAAGAATATTGTTGTTGTACAAATTTATTCTATTAATTCTCTGTTTGGGTTAGGAATTACTGTAATAGTGAAATGGTAAATTTGACAATAATTTTGCATATGTTCTTGAGATTGTTATCCAATAATAAATTAGATATGTTGAAAAAGTCGATTATAGTGAATTGTGGAAATAATGGTAGAAGAATTGATATGCCTAATTTTATATAGAAATTTACAGTAATTGGAAATGGTAAATGAAAATAGGAATTAACATCTAACTCAGAAAAAAGAGGAAAATCAGTAGTGAACTAAGTTAGTTGGATTGTGGGAAAATGGATACATTTCCATAACGGCAAAATTACTGTGAACGTAGTAGCAGGAAAAGAATGGAAAAAGGGATTAGTGTGAAATATGGATTCTTTTAACGTATTGCACACTAATTGAATAAAATATATATGTATGCCCACGATGAAAATTAAATAAATAGCTTTCAACTTGGATCTTGGTTGATGTCGTTATGAAAATGGATCTTTACATCTTTCCACTAACCAATCTGATGAGGTATGAAACATTTTCCTAAAATAATGAAGACATACAAAATGGTAAATAAACGAATGTTACTACAGTAAAAGTTTGGTTAATATCAAGGAAACTAGGTAACATGTGATGAACGGGGAGTACAACCTATTTTAATTAATTATATAAATGAGAATGTAATATAATAGGTAGGCTTGTCCTAGGGACAAGTGGAATTATAACATGTTTATAATAATTGAACACAGAACTTATTAATAGACCTTAGTTAAGGGAACTAAGTTAATAAGAAAACTCACAAAAACGGTTGTGATAACAGTGTAAGATAAGGATATGATTAAATAAGAAAGAATAAAGTAGGCTTATTATTAGTAGACTCATAATTGGAAGTATCAAGTCTAATTACTATAATAAATAATAAGTAGAAGTTTGCACCGGCGACATACAGCTGAATAAAGAAAGTAAGAAACCAATTGTGAGCTAATAGACAAAGTAACTTGAATAAAAAGTGAATATGTGGATAATCAAGTTAATTAGAAATGTGATAAGCTAAAGCAAGTGCATGATAAAAGATTAGAAATAAGATCTAATAACTCGATGGCATGATGCGCTTGCACTAATATGTATGTATAAAGGTGAAGAACCCAACGGCATAGAACATCGTGGTGTTTGGAGACACGAGAGGTGCATGTCCAACTGATTATTCTATGGGATTGAAGGGAAGCATGTGGCTTCTGCGAGACATGGTAGGGTACTTCGGATGATCCTCTGTGATAGGCTACGGGCTGCACTCACAGAGGTTTGGTCTATACGGTACCATCTGGTGAGTATACCTTGACTGCAACTATGGTGTGGCAGTCAGAAGGCTGTGGCGGATGGTGTTGGGTGATTCGGCGGTTTGCCTTGCCAGTGGGAGAGGTTGGTCAGGACCAAATTAAGGATATTAATCGTCGGATACTTGTCATCGGCAGTCAGTGGGATGCGGAAAGACTAGACCTAAACCTATATACCTTCAATTTTTCACTATCTGGATGTTGTTTGCGAGACACGCCAAATTATATGTTAGATTGGTTGATAAAGGCACGTCACTTAGCTCTTGAAGACATCATTCATTAGTTGAGAGGGCCAGGGTAGCGCCATAGCCACCATGAATAAGCAAACCATATGTGAATATATGTATTGTAGGCCTAATGAAGCTATCCTTTGCATATATTGAAAGCTCCCGACCGAGTTTTTGTGCATTGGATGTAGCCCTACTACAAGACTTAGGTTATAGTAGGCAGTACGCTTATGTGAGGGTCTAGATACACGCACTAGGTGGTGTATTGTAGACGTTAGGGGATTACTTCACATTGAGACATGATTCGACCAAGGAGTTCAGATACGAGGATCCGTACATTACGTGGCATAGCAATGGTAGTTTTTTATGATTACATGGCATAACTATATAGATTTCTGTATGCGATTTTACGTAGGATGGAGGTTGTGAATGCTTCTATGGTATAACGACATAGACCAAATGAGGAGGGTACTATGGGGAGTACCTTGAGAAGTTGGGTATAACTACATATATACTATATTAGGTTTGATCTACTGGGAGTAGATGGGTACGACGTGAGTGCAGAGCCTTGAGTGCTGTTAACCCAAATAACCTAATAATTAAGAAAACATAACTGAATAGTATATGTAGGGTTATTTCAGAAAGTATAATTTGTCCATCCACCAGGACTTTGTGTTCTGAGGCCCCCCTCATAACATACTCGCAGGTTAGGTCAATGGTAGAGATTTGGTAGCCTTTGCACACTTTTCAGACGGTGTTATTGTTTTGGTAAAGCTACGCTTGATTATTATATTTTATCCATTCCGCAGTGAGATGTTTTATCAAGCTAAGATATATTTATTTTCTTTGTTTTTTCTATAGAATACCAGACAAGCCAACTCGAGCTTCGATAGATTGGGATTTTTGAAAAAAAAAAAATTGGTCTATCGAAATTCGGGTTGTTGCATTTCCATTCTCGAATTTGAATTTCCACTCCATTCTCTAAATTTCCTCTTCTTCCAAAAATGTGCAAAAAATGGCCTAAGTTTTCTACGTACAAAATTAAATTTCATATCCTCAAATAGTTGAGGGAAACATGAAAAGTAACACCAAATTTCTGGGTTATGAAATTTTACCTTGTATCTCAAAAATTTAAGTTTTTATCCCCTTCTCTAGTTCTCTAACTCCTCTTTCCTTCCTCTCTACTGATCTGGACTTCTCCCTCATTCTTCATATTCTAAACTCCTCTTCCCACTTCATACTCCCCTTTGTCCTTTCAACTACCTGCTTCCTCCTAAAATTCAAAGCCTAAAACCCATCACCATGATTATGCTGTTCCAATATCATGCCACCTCATCTCATCCATTACCACAGCCTCCTCATTCTCCTCCATGCAACACAAATCAATGAATTCATGAGAACTAGAACCGAATTGAGGGGAAGAAGGGGATAACCCACTTGAAATTGATGGTTAGTGATTGAGAAGTGGTGTAATGGGTGTCGAAATTCCAAGATGGACGAGGTTGGGAGGCGAAATGACTAGCGCTGGAGTAGTAAAGGAGTTCAAAAATTCTAAAGCACAAAAAATCTTTAAGTTGTGGGGATACGAAGTAGAGGAATGAAAAAATGTATCTGGGTATTTAAACTGGGAGAGAGGACTTCTCTAAAAGTTGGAGAAAACAACAAGTAATAGGGGATCGATATCGATCCATAGATCGATACCAATCGCGGACGACTAAAAAATGGGGGAGCAGAAGAAGAGAAGAGAAGTGCAAAGGAGTAAATGACAAGATCGAGATTTCTTAATTCCAAACTGTGACTATGATTGCATGCACTGATTTTCAAAGCTCCGGTCATTATTACAAACTCGAGTTGGTAAAACAGGCACGTACTTACCACTCTTAATGATTCGAGATTGCGTGATTGATAATCGAATTTAATTTCGACTTTGCTTTGAAAACTAACCTGCATGATCAGCCCAAACATATCAACTTTATCACGTCTTATATTACCAACTTTGATCATATCGTGCAGAAACACATACGAACGTATGAGTGCATATATGACTCTGTGCCGACAATGACTTACTTACACTTCGGTGTAAGTAAACGCCGACGAGTAATGTTTACTTCCTTGAATCGACGGAGATTAGATGTTCACCTGAGAAAATAGATAGATTTCAATCTCGGTTGTCAAGTTTAAGTCGATCATAACCATCAGTGGTGCTGGAATTGTACACTTGTACCAGCAAACTTTGACAAGTACCGCAACCGCACTGAAGCAATACAACCATTGGTATACACTTCTTAATGGAGAGATCACGACTGTTCCCTGGACACATCTTGGAGATCTCTCCAGATATTAAAAGACTTGTCTTGTGATTCAAAGCATGCCATGTTCACATAAGACATACTTTAAAGGGAAAGTGTTACCCAACCCTTTGCCCTGCTATCAAAAGCAATCCAGACCGACATGGCTCGACCATCGTGTGGCTAAATAACATAGAAGTGTCACTTAAACACCCAAAGATCAAGTTCATATGGAGTCATTCAATAACTATCATTCAAGCTCGTCAAAATAACTCTTGAATGCACAAGTGTTTGAGAATCCGTAGAAATCCACTCTGGGATCGGTATGATTCCACGCACTCCAAATATCTCAAAAAAAAGTACAATGTATTGGTGATCAGTACCACTCTCCAACATCACAAATTCCATAATGACAAACCAAGGTCAGTATAACTCAGCAACCATTAAGGACTGGTATGAATCAGCAGCACAACAATTCCTCCAACTTCAAATGTTCGTACTTTCCAATCCCTTCATCAAATCGCAATCAAATTCCACTACAAGATAGAGTGAAGAAAAAGGAGAAAAATCCATGAAGCTAATGTCCCTAAAACCATGAATAAATTATGGTGGATCGGTACTAATCTCGGGTAAGGTACCAATCACATTACACATGGTTTTGGGCCTTGTGGTCCTATGAGTCATGATTCCCGTGCACTCACCATCTTCCCTCCATAATTTCACCTATAAATACCTCATTCCTGAGCAAGAATATCACTTTCGGCACTTGTATTTTTCATTTCTTTTGTAAACCCCATGAGTGATATCGATCCTAGGGTGTAAATTGTGATTTTCATTATTAAAGTGCTAAAAAATTGGAAATGGGTGTAGGCTTTGACAAGTCGAATAACTATAAAAGTTATGTTGCTATTTATTTGGATTTTATCTATAAAAATTCTCGTTTTCGTTTAGTTTTACTATCTCCAAACTCTTTGGGTATTGTGCCAACATTTGGACGTCAACATAGTACATTTATCTATAGGTGTACAAATCAAAAGGTAATCCATTAACTTGTAATTGAATGGAATTCAATCCCAATACATATCTCTATTGTTCTTATTACGCCAAACTACGCTAAAATGTGGGATGCAACCATTTCAACTATATTGATATCTTTATTAGTGGAATTATTATAATTCTGTTTGATTTACTACAAATATTTTAGATATCATAGGGAAAAAGCTCATCTGTATTTAGATGTGGTGTGATCTTATGAGATACCTTTGTTTTCAGAAATATTTTTAAGTTACTAAGAATCATTACTTGAGTTTTCTGAGCATGGTATTTGGGACTGTCCTAGGTGTTATTTTCTAATAATGATTAGGTCATACTAAGCATATTTCTAGATTTTGTTTGGATTTCTTTGAATATTTAGGAGAAGAGTTAGAGATCCTAGTCATATTCTCATATATTTACTTATACTTTGTTATGTGTATTTATTGTTGTATTTGTCAGATTTGTAAGGATAGTTGTTATAACTATCAAAGTTGATATGTAGCTTTGTACTCTGATGTGCCATATAAATTTCAGATTCCTTTTGTGCAAAGATTGTTATATGTTATATATTGTTCATTCCATTAAGTGATTTTATTCTACCTTTTCTTCCTTTCCACATAACAATTGTCTTTCCAACACATGAATGTTCATCAAGAAAATATTGAAGATGTATTATTGCTAACTTTAATGGGTTGAAAAGTCGGAACATTAGAGCGGTATTAGATCTTAGGTTGAGCAAGCAACTAGTTTCTAGAAATTGGTTTAGTAATACCCTAGAATGATTTTGAGTGCATTTTATATGATTGTGAATTTACTAGTTTGATAAAAATGATTTATATTAATCAGTCTACTAAATTTGAATTCTGGAATTTTGATCGATACGGCTGACCATTGGACCGATGATTATTCCTAAAAACCTAAATATAAGAATGATACATAAATTTTGAAATTAGTACATTAATTAATTTTATTAGGTATTATATTTTATATATAGAAGGCTAGTTTTCAAAATAATTGGGGTTATTTTGTTGTGATTGTTTGCTAGGGACATTAATATTAACTAATTAGCATATGTTTGTTTACAATAGTTTAATTAGTTTATAGGAATCTAATTGTTGATTTAAATTTAAATTTAAAATTAAATATGTACAACTTATGAATTCAGTTTCATGATCAGACTATAAGGCTTTCGTAAATCTTTTTATTTTAAAAAAAATATAGATTTTTAAAATGTGTTTATAAAATTAAGAGCATCTGAGATTTTAAATTCTTATGACTTTTGAGAACTGGATTTTCAAATAATTTTTTGGGAATGATAATGATAGCAATGGGGTTAAAATTGACGCCAATACCCTAAATTTCGGTAACTAAAATCCAATCATCGATCATAGATGTGTAGTCACGGAAACGTGGTCACACCCACAAATCACAATAAGTAAAATGTAGGAAACAGGAAAATTAACAGATTTTTATAACGGTATGTCAACCTCTAAACTAGGTCCACTGTGAGGTAATCCTTTTATCATATTGTAAGATTTAAAATATAGTATGTTATTCATGAGAAATTAGAGATGTGTGAGATGAGGTCTTAATCCAAAACGCAGCAGTGCCTCCACGTATTTCCAGAGAAAAAAAAATCACTTTTCCAAGCGTCATGTGTGGTCTATTATAAAGTGTCTAAAGTTGGATCAGGCGAATAATTTGCTGGGGACTACAAAACAGCAGGAATATAAAGCCCATAGAGTGGGCCTAAATCACTGAAAATGGGTTTTGGATTGGTACCGACCCAGATTTTGGGTCGTTACAGATTTAGATGATGTCATGACATATGGCATCCAGTTAGGGGGATTCCTATGGCCTTTTGTCGATTCATTAGTGGTAGATATATAATTCTCCTATTCATCTTCGAGTTTTTAAGCGTTAAAGTTGATTTTGAAGTTTTGAGTTGTTGTGACTTGGATTTTCATGGATCTGGAATCCATCCCCGTCCAAATTTACAACAAGCCAATTTTAGATCCCTGGTCGAATGCTCCCCTTTAACCATATTTTTGTGTCATTGTCTGTCATCGAGTCCTGATGTAACACCCCGCATTTTCTATGAACGTCAAACTAACAAACTAAAGTATACTTAGTTTCTAAAAGAAGAATTAAGGGAAATTTGTTATGCCATTGCGTTCATCTTGGAATAGAGTCCAAGTTTTCATAAATCGGGCTTCGTATGCGAAAGTTATGACCTTCAAAAGTTTCAGGGATTTAAATAAATTAAAATAGCTCAGATTTAAATTCAAAATTTGAATTCGAAAACACAGAAACAGAGTATGCGGGATTTTTCCCACCCCAGGCCAGGTTGACTAGGGGGTCGACCTCCCCTATATAGGTCGACTAAGAGGTCGACCTCCCCCCTAACAGGTCGACTTGTTTTCAGATCCGAGGCAGATTCGGGATTTTACACCTAGACTTGTTTTCTGGACTGATTCTTTGGCTCCTAACCTATTTAAACACCCCAAACCTCACTTTCTCTCCACACCAAACCATTGTAACGCTATTGTAACAACCCATATTTTAATAACATGTTAAAACCATAAATTAAGGCAGAATTAATTTTTAAAACAAGAATCAAGAGAAACGGGTTACGCCATTGCGTTCGTCTCGAAATTATTCTTGGAATCGAGTCTGAGTTTTCGAGAAACGGAGTCCGTATGAGGGAGATATGACCCTCCAAAGTTTCAAGGATTTTCATAAAAGAAAAACAGCTCAAATTCGAATTTGAAATTCGAATTCAAACCCCAGCGCAGACTGGGCAGGAATTTTCCCGCCTAGGACCAGGTCGACCTGGGGGTCGACACTATGGTCGATCTCCCAGGGACCAGGTCGACACTATGGTCGGCCTCCCAGGGACCAGGTCAACACTATGGTCGGTCTCCCAGGGACCAAGTCGACACTATGGTCGACCTCCCAGGGACCAGGTCGACACAATGGTCGACCTGGGGTCGACCTGGTGCTGAAACCCTGTTTTGAGCCTGGGTTCATTCTAATGTTTCTGGTCTCGTTTTCAGTCTAGATTCGTTCGCCTAATCCTATATAAACAGCCCCCTAGCGCCATTCGCTTTACACCATTCTTCTCTAATCTTATGTTGCACAAATTCTTGATGGACATGGCTTCTTCTTCTTAATTAAATTAAAATAAAACACAAAGACTATTTCTTGAAGACTACGGCTAGGAATTGCATATTGGGGTTGTTCGACTAGAGCTTCGATTCTGCTTTCTAAATTCTTAGTCCACGATCTGTAAGTTCAAGTTTCTTTGAGATTTAAACTTGTTACTTGTAATTTGGACATGAGATAAAGTGAAATTGGACTTAAGTATAATAATCGATTCACATCTATTCTAGTTTCCATCTTGGATCTTGACATTTGGGTATATTGCTATGAAATCAGTTTGGACCTATTCATGTTGTAAATCAAACTCTTTCATGTCCGTAACATTATCATGCCTGTGATGTTGAATCAGTCTATTATTTACAAGTTTGGTACTATCACTTTATGCCATGACTATCATCTTATTATGCTAAATTTGAGATCCTATTATTTTCTATATGCCAGTGATGTTGTAACCAATTATCTCAAGTTATGTCATGCTAGTCTTGTAATCCCTTTTATCACTTTATGCTCGTCCTTTTTGCCTATTATAGTTTTGATGTTATTCCCTTAATTTCTGGATTTGGATTTACTTGTAATTTAGGTCGATTCACGTTTACGTGCGATGGGAATACGATTTGGGTAGATTAGGCAAAACATGAATTGGTTATGAACATGAATCATGAACTTGATAATAGGCATAAGTTGAAACTTGACATGAAACTTGCCATGAAAACTTGACACGAACTTGACATGGAATTTGAACATGGACATGACACTAGAATGAACTTGAAAAAGGCCAACTTGAGATTGGGTTGACTTTGTAGTGTAATTCTGCCCGGAACCGCCCGGCAAATCCAGTGACTGCAAACAATAGGATCCAATGTGGGTAGTTGGTCATATTGCGCTTGAAACCCAAGGTCAGACTGAGTTGTGGTGTAATTCTGCCCGGAACCACCCGGCATATCCAGTGACTACAACAACAGGTCTGATGTGAGAGGTTGTGGTGCATTAATGAATTAATGCCACATGGTAGGGTTAAGTCATTAACATGAAAGACAACACTTAACCAACTTGACACATGATTAGTGGGGTTAAGTCATGAAATTGAAAGACAACACTTAACCAACTTGACATGCTAGACTGATGGGGTTAAGTCAGGAATTCAAATGATAACACATAACCTGTTGGACGGAAACCCTAGTTACGCGGTCCATTTCAGCAGTAACCCACTTAGATGTATCATGGTACCCTGGAACTAGGCAGGGTAGGGCACGATTACTGGGCTGATTGTAAGCGACCAGAACGTCGGCTGAGTTATTGCGCCAGTGTAGGTTCAGGCGGACTATGGTCGTGCACGTAGTCCGGAGTTGAAAAGGAAAGCATTGGGCATCAGTAGGTTTACACTGTGCATGCTTGATTCGTGTCAGTGGTTGGCACCCTATGGCTTGATACACCCTATGGTGGACCTAGCACAGGTGACTACATTCGTGATAGGGCCATATGACACAGACGCACGATGAGCTAGAACTTGTAGGGAGCCGATCGATTAATGGATCATTCCGTAGGACCCCGAAATGGGTCATTTCATGATATTGGGCCAAGGGATCATTTCATGGTTAATATATGACGTGGGTTTGGGATACTAGTACAGTTGGTGCAGCGAATCTAGAACATGCGATGCTATACTTGATTTATCATGTTATCTTAGTCTATCTTGCCTATCTTGTCATCATCCTTATGTTTACTTTCAGTTTATACATGTCATGTTACCTTTACCTGTTTTTATGCTGAAAGTCACTAGGACTTACCAGTCTTTATGACTGATCCGTTTTCTTTCGCCTCTTTTTCTTTCGTTTCCACCCCTCCCCTAGGTTCTCAGGGAGGAAACTCTAGCACTTAGCTTGGATTTCTCTTGCTTTCGGTTCAACTCATGTATGGTTTGTACTTAAGCTATGCTATGGCTGCATTTCTGCTACCTTTGGGGAATCAAGCTACTTTTGTTGTTTTAAGTTTTATGCTTCTTTGTTTATTCAAGGCAGAACTTGTTGTAATGGAAAATAATAGTTAGTACTTTGGATGTAAAAGGTTTTGACACTTTTTGGAAGTAATGAAATTTAGCTTTTGATTCTTCCGCTGTTTTATTTATGTTCTATCTTGTAATATTTCTGTGATTGTTTACCTCGATAACGCTCGTCCAAAACTAGTGCATTCCCTTTCTGAGTGACCCTAGCGGAAGTGGGGTGTTACACTTGGTATCAGAGCAGAATGTTACCATATTGGGCAAAAGTTTTTTAATACCTTCTAAAACTATTTTCAAAACCGTTTACAAAGAAGAATTTTTCAAGAAAAGTTTTGTTATATTTAAAGGCTATTCCCCAAAAGCCATTAGCACAATCCTTTTTTTCCTCGTTTGAATCTTCTTCTTTTTCATTTCTGCATGTCCAGGAATCTTAACCTTCCTGAGGGCGTGCCAATACCTAGCTGTTTCAAGAGGTACTTAGAGGCTAGGGCCAACGATGCATGCCCAACAGATATTCCTCCTCCAGCTGCAGCGGTTCCTCCTCTTCCTCCTCCTCCTCGTGCAAATGCTTTCTCAAAGATCGGTAGAGATTTTAGGGCCATGGGTGGAAAGGATTTCAAGGGAACTGAATCATTCGTAGAAGCAAGGAACTAGCTTAAAGAAACGGAGGATCTGTTTGTTATCTTCGAGGTGGACAATAGGCAGAAGGTACAGTTGGCAGTACGGTTGCTCAAAGACGAAGCTTCCTATTGGTGGGAAGTCACTAACGCTGAAAGAGCTGTTGACACATGGATGGATTTCAGGATAAGGTTTGAGATGAAATTCCTCTCACAAGCTGAACAAAGTCTACAGCTGGAAAAGTTCTTATCTCTTATGCAAGGAAGTATGACGGTCAAGGAGTACGTCAATCAATTCAAACAGCCGGCCCGGTTTGGACTGGACTTAGTGAATACTCCTCATAAGAAGGCTCTCCGTTTTGTCAAGGGATTGAATGAGCCACTTCACAGCTTGGCTATGACCCACATACCTACGGGGGCTACTTACGAAAGGTTAGTAGACATGACACTCTTAAATGAGGAAGACAAGGGCAAGAATGAGGCAAAAGAAGATGTGCCTCAAGATAAGACGGGGGAAGGGTAACAGAACAAGAAGACTGATCCAAAGAAAGCCGGGAAGAACAACAAACCCCGTGAAAAGAGAAAGTGTATTTTCTGTGGCATTCCTGGACATCTGGTCAAAGACTGCAGGAAGAAGAAAAGGAAGAGGGGTGGTTGTTTCCTCTGTGGTGAGACAGGACACATGGCTAAGGCCTGCCCAAGGATGCAAGGGCAGGGAGCTGGACCTTCTTCTAGGGGACAAGTCCACGCTCTCACGGTACCTCCGCAAGAACAAGGTAGAAATATTTCTTTCGAAAGTTTAGTCTATCTTTTTGATCATCCTGATCGAACCTTGTTTGATTCTGGCGCATCGCATACTTTTATTTATTTTGATATTATTGAAACTATGCACCTAAGTACTAGTCTAGTTGAGGATCCCGTTATTGTTTCAAATCCAATTGGTGGCTCCGCTCATCTATCTATGATTTGTGTGGATTTGAGGATTTCTCTCTTAAGCGTAGAATTCACGTGTAATGCTTATGTTCTTGGATTTATGGGATACAGTTTGATTCTAGGCATGGATTGGTTGTCCAATAATGGAGCCATTCTCGATTGTGAACGAAGGGTAGTTAGACTCGTGACTTGCCTTTGTAATACCCTTGAAATTTCTTGTAACCCTATGGGTCCTGTCATGTTATGTTATCTAGAATCTCTTGACTCGTCTATCGATGATTTGTAATCAGTAAGGGTAGTCCGAGAATATCCCGATGTCTTTGGTGAGGTTAAGGGATTACCCCCTAAACGCAAGATAGATTTCCATATATATCTTGTTGATAATGCAAAGCCAGTTGCATTACCCGTTAGACACATGGCCCCGCGAGAGATAAAAGAGCTTAGTAAGCAAGTTAAGGAGTTGCTTGAGAAAAATTTCATTAGGCGAAGCATTTCTGAATGGGGTGCTCCGGTGGTATTCGCTATTAAGGCAGATGGTTCGCTTCGTCTATGCGTAGATTATCGTGAGTTAAACAAGCTGACTAAGAAGAATAGGTACCCACTACCGAGAATCGACGACTTGTTCGACCAGCTTGTAGGAGCGTCTGTTTTCTCTCAACTCGATCTAGCTACAGGATTCCATCAGCTTAGAGTGGCTGAGGATAGCATTGATAAGACTGCATTTAGGACTCCGGATGGTTTCTTCGAATGGCTCGTCATGCCGTTTGGTTTGACAAATGCACCCGCATACTTCGTAGACTTGATGAGTAGGGTGTTTAGGGAGTTCCTTAACAAGTTTGTGGTGGTCTTCATGGACGATATTTTGATCTTCTCAAAGGATGAGGAAGAATATGCTAGACATCTCAAGGAAGTCATGGATACGCTTAGAGCACACGAGTTAAAGGCTAAGTTCTCCAAGTGTCATTTTTGGAGAAAAGAAGTTCAGTTTCTTGGACATGTAGTTTCTAAGCAAGGTATGGCTGTGGACCCTGCAAAGGTAGCTGCGGTGCAAGACTGGAAAGTTCCTAAGAACGCAATGAAAGTGAGAAGCTTTCTCGGTTTAGCGGGCTACTATAGGAAGTTCATTAAGGACTTCGCTAAGATTTCAACCCCTCTTACTAGGTTAACGAAGAAGAACCTAGCTTTTGCATAGGACATAGAGTGTGACGTTGCTTTTCAAAGGCTTAAGAGAGCCCTTACCACAACTCTAGTTTTGGCATTACCCGACGGAGGTAAGATATTTACGGTGTACACAGATGTGTGCGACACGGGATTAGGCGCTGTCCTAATGTAAGAAGGGAAAGTGATATGCTACGGGGGTAGACAACTTAAAGTTCATGAGAAAAACTATCCCACACATGACTTGGAATTGGCCACGATTGTTTTTGCGCTTAAGTCTTGGCTCCACTATCTTCTAGGTGAGAAGTTCTAGTTGTATACCAATCATAAATCGCTTAAGTACCTCTTTTCGCAAAAAGATTTGAATCTAAGGCAACAGAGGTGGATGGAATTCTTGGCATCGTATGACTTCGATATATCTTATACCCCTGGCAAGGGTAACATGGTGGTGGATGAGCTAAATAGGAAAAGGTTGACTTTGAGTCCTTTGTTTGTTGAAAGGAAAAGTCTAGAGTTTATAGCAACCTTTGATTTCACACTTGTTGTTGAGTCATTGGCTAGCACGTTAGCATCTCTTGAGTTAAGGCCTACACTTCTAGATCAAGTAGGGACTTCACAGAAGGAAGACCCACAGATAGTCGAGATCATGGACAAGTTGATTAGAGGTGAGATGTCAAGTCACGTCAGTAGGTACGCCATAGATGACAAGGGATGGCTAAGGCGTGATGGTAGACTATGTGTCCCACAAGTAGGAGGCTTAGTAAAGAGAGTTCTGGAAGAGGCGCATCACTCGAAGATGACTATATATCCTGGAGGTGATAAAATGTACAAGGATATGAAGCGCATTTTCTTTTGGAACGGGATGAAAAAGGACATGGCGAAATTCGTTTCTAAGTGCATGGTGTGCCAACAAGTAAAGACCGAGTCGAAAAAGCCCGGTGGGCTATTGCATCCTTTGGAGGTTCCGCAGTGGAAATGGGAGAGTGCCTCGATGGATTTCGTGGATGGATTGCCTAGGTCAAGGAAGGGCAATACTAGCATATGGGTTATAGAAGATAGACTCACGAAGAGCGCTCACTTCATTCCTGTGAAGAGCAGGAGGACCGCATAATGGCTAGCGTCTATATACCTTCAAGAAATAGTAAGGTTGCACGGAGTTCCTTCTAGTATAGTTAGCGATCGTGACCCGATTTTCGCTAGCGAGTTTTGGAATAGTTTACAAGAAGCAATGGGTACATGACTAAGTTTAATCACGGCCTATCACCCACAGACGGATGGACAAACCGAAAGGGTAAATAGAGTACTAGAGGACCTTTTGAGACTATGCATTCTTGACTTTGGTGGTACTTGGGAAGATCACCTACCTCTCGTTGAGTTCCCGTATAATAATAGTTATCAAGCTAGCATAGGAATGGCACCATTCGAAGCTTTATATGGAAGACCGTGCAAGTCACCAACTTGTTGGTGGGAGTCGACAGACAAGCTCATACTTGGACCCAACATCATAAGGGACACTTCCGAGAAGGTTGAGTTGATACGAAGACGGATGAAAATGGCCCAAGATAGATAGAAATACTACGCGGACAAGAGAAGGACCGACCTAAAGTTCAAAGTCGGAGATATGGTCTTTATAAAAGTTTCTCCCTTACGCAATGTGGTTCGCTTTGGAGCGGTTGGAAAGTTAGCACCGAGGTTCGTAGGACCGTTCCCTATCGTCGAGAGGATTGGACAGATGGCCTATAAGGTAGAGTTACCCGAGAGGTTGGTCGGAATACACAATATCTTTCACGTTTCTCATCTCTGAAAGTGCTTACATGAGTCTGCCGAAGTGGTTGAGCCAAGCATCCTTGAAGGCATAGAAGTGGAAAGAGAAACAACATTGAGGCGAGTTCCAATTCGTATCTTAGGAACGGAGATCAAGAAGCTAAGGAATCGAGAAGTCAAGCTAGTTAAAGTACAGTGGAGTGAAGCCTAAGAAGTCGCAACTTGGGAAACCGAAGAGAAGATACGCTCGCTATACCCATTTCTTTTTTAGGGTACTTTCTCTTTTTCCTATAAGTTTACATACCTTCGTATCATGTACATGCTTTTCCTATCCATGTTTGTTTTGTTATCTTCTCGATCCTATCTTGAGAACCTTAGGTAGAACCCTTTTGAATGTAAACATGTAATTGAAACATGTTATGGCTGATGATTGCAAGTGGTTGCAAGTTGTTTCTCGTGGTTGCATAACACACATAAGGCACTAGATCGGCTCAGTCGCATATTTCATATTGCATATGCATGGGTGCTTATACTTGTATATGGATGGAAATTCGATATGTTGTTATATGGATGTTGCATATGAATGAATGTTTGTGCACTCGTGTAGGGATTATAAAATATGTTAGGGATTTGTATACATGTTGGACTCATTACACTAACATATTTTAAATTAAGGAGGTTTACTAAATCAGTAACCGCCTGATCTTTTACATTAGATAAGTACATATACACACACCCTTGCATAAATTCATACAGCATTAGAAATCTTTTAAGGACAATGGTTGCTTGTGGATGATGGTTGAGTAGATGGTTGATTGGATGATAGGATTCATTCTTCTTAACTTGAAGATTTCGGGGACGAAATCTTTTAAGGAGTGGAGAATGTAACAACCCGTATTTTAATAACATGTTAAAACCATAAATCAAGGCAGAATTAATTTTTAAAACAGGAATCAAGGGAAACGGGTTCCGCCATTGCGTTTATCTCGAAATTCTGCTTGGAAACGAGTCCGAATTTTCGAGAAACAGAGTCGATATGAGGGAGAGATGACCCTCCGAAGTTTCAAGGATTTTCAGAATAGAAAACAGCTCAAATTCGAATTCGAAATTCAAACCCCAGCGCAGACTGGGCGGGAATTTTCCCGCCCAGGACCAGGTCGACCTGGGGGTCGACACTATGGTCGACCTCCCAGGGACCAGGTTGATACTATGGTCGACCTGGGGGTTGACATGGTGCTGAAACCATGTTTAGAGCCTTGGTTCATTCTGTTGTTTCTGGTCTCGTTTTCAGTCTAGATTCGTTCGCCTAATCCTATATAAACAACCCCCTAGCCCTATTCTCTTTACACCATTCTTTTCTAACCTTATGCTGCACAAATTCTTGATGGACATGGCTTCTTCTTCTTAATTAAATTAAAATATAACACGAAGAATATTTCTTGAAGACAACGGCTAGGAATTGCATATTGGGGTTGTTCGACTAGAGCTTCGATTCTGCTTTCTAAATTTTTAGTCCACGATCTGTAAGTTCTAGTTACCTTGAGATTTAAGCTTGTTAATTGTAATTTGGACATGAGATAAACTGAAATTGGACTTAAGTATGATAACCGATTCACATCTATTCTAGTTTCCATCTTGAATCTTGACATTTGGGAATATTGCTATGAAATCTGTTTGGACCTATTCATGCTGTAAATCAAACTCTTTCATGTCCATAACACTATCATGCCTATGATGTTGAATTAGTCTATTATTTACAAGTTTGGGACTATCACCTTATGCCATGACTATCACCTTAGTATGCTAGATTTGAGATCCTATTATTTTCTATATGCCAGTGATGTTGTAAACAATTATCTCAAGTTATGTCATGCTAGTCTTGTAAACTTTTTTATCACTTTATGCTCGTCCTTTTTTCCTATCATATTTTTGATGTTATTCCCTTTATTTTTGGATTTGGATTTACTTGTAATTTAGGTCGATTCACATTTACGTGCGATGAGAATACGATTTGGGTAGATTAGGCAAAACATGAAATGGTTATGAACATGAATCATGAACTTGATAATAGGCATAAGCTGAAACTTGACAGGAAACTTGCCATGAAAACTTGACACGAACTTGACATGGAATTTGAACATGGACATGACACTAGAATGAACTTGAAAATGGCCAACTCGAGGTTGGGTTGAGTTTGCAGTGTAATTCTGCCTAGAACCGCCCGACAAATCCAGTGACTGCAAACAATAGGATCCAATGTGGGTAGTTGGTCATATTGCGCTTGAAACCCAAGGTCAGACTGAGTTGTGGTGTAATTCTGCCCGGAACCACCCGGCATATCCAGTGACTACAACAACAGGTCTGATGTGAGAGGTTGTGGTGCATTAATGAATTAATGCCACATGGTAGGGTTAAGTCATTAACATGAAAGACAACACTTAACCAACTTGACACATGATTAGTGGGGTTAAGTCATGAAATTGAAAGACAACACTTAACCAACTTGACATGCTAGACTGATGGGGTTAAGTCACGAATTTAAATGACAACACTTAACCTGTTGGACAGAAACCCTAGTTACGCAGTCTATTTCAGCAATAACCCACTTAGATGTATCATGGTGCCCTGGAACTAGGCAGGGTGGGGCACGATTACTGGGCTGGTTGTAAGCGACCAGAATGACGACTGAGTTGTTGCGCCAGTGTAGGTTCAGGCGGACTATGATCGTGCACGTAGTCCGGAGTTGAAAAAGTAGGCATTGGGCATCAGTAGGTTTACACTGTGCATGCTTGATTCGTGTCGGTGGTTGGCACCCTAGGGCTTGATACACCCTATGGTGGACCTAGCACAGGTGACTACATTCGTGATAGGGCCGTATGACAAAGACACACGACGAGCTAGAATTTGTAGGGAGCCGATCGATTAATGGATCGTTCCGTAGGACCCCAAAATGGGTCATTTCATGATATTGGGCCAAGGGATCATTTCATGGTTAATATATGACATGGGTTTGGGATACTAGTACAGTTGGTGCAGCGAATCTTGAACATGCGATGCTATACTTGATTTATCATGTTATCTTAGTCTATCTTGCCTATCTTGTCATCATCCTTATGTTTACTTTCAGTTTATACATGTCATGTTACCTTTACCTATTTTTATGCTGAAAGTCACTAGGACTTACCAGTCTTTATGACTGACCCGTTTTCTTTCGCCTCTTTTTCTTTCGTTCCCCCCCCCCCCCCCCCCCACGGTTCTCAGGGAGGAAACTCTAGCACTTAGCTTGGATTTCTCTTGCTTTCGGTTCAGCTCATGTACGGTTTGATCTTGAGCTATGCTATAGCTGCATTTCTGCTACCTTTGGGGAATTAAGCTACCTTTGTTGTTTTAAGTTTTATGCTTCTTTATTTATTCAAGGGAGAACTTGTTGCAATGGAAAATAATAGTTGGTACTTTGGATGTAAAAGGTTTTAACTCTTTTTGAAAGTGATGAAATTTAGCTTTCGATTCTTCCGTTGTTTTATTTATGTTATGTCTTGTAATATTTCTGTGATTGTTTACCTCGATAACGCTCCTCCAAAACTAGTGCATTCCCTTTGTGAGTGACCCAAGTGGAGGTGGGGTGTTACAACTATGCTGCCTCAATCCTAATTTAAATAAATTAAAGATGTCCTTATGTTGCTCTAGTTCTTCAAGAAATCAAGTTTAGAATTCAAGTAGAGATTCAAAGGCTAATTCAATGACTTCAACAACTATTTTCTAAGAATCAAATCTAAATTAAAGAATTGATAATCTATGTCATTGTATAGCTTTTCAGTTTCAGAAAAAAAATTCCGGAAATACAAGAATCATTCTCTTTTTATAAGTTCAATTTACTGTCAGATGTGAATTCTTAATTGAAATTATTGGCATGTAATAATCTGGATCCAAGCTACACTTGATTATAAGATAATCCTCTTGGATTTATCAAATCTAATCTATTAAATTTATGCCTGCGATGTTATTCAAATCTAATCCATTAGATTTATGCCTGATGTAAGTAATCCTTTCATTTGAATCTGTGCTTGTATATGCCTTTGAGAATCATTATTGACTATGGAATTGGTCCAATCATATATATCCTTGTTGTATATCGAAATTGTAATCCTGTTTAAGTTCATGATATAACTCTTGTCAAACCTATAATTTGGCATATTGAACCTAGAATTGGCATGAACGACAAAGTATGAAATTTGGCATGAAAAACCTAGTTTTGGGCATAAACTGTAAATTGGAATATTAAATCTAGCTTGGGATTAACTATTGATTTGGGACGCCAAACATATTGCAAAGTGATTTTGGGCATGACTATTATTGCAAGTTTGGGAAGATTGGGTGTAACCTATTTTGAGTAATAACTTGTAATTGGCTTAATCGAGCATAACTTGAGAATTGTAACATGACTAGTTTTTGTGAAATTTGGATAAATAGCAAATAAAATATAGGCTTGGACATGTACTGTAAACATGTAAATTAGAGAAGAGATGAACGTGCCAAACCCGAGGTTAGATTGAGTTGTGGTGTAATATTGTCCGGAACCGCCCAGCACATCCAGTAACCACAACAACACCTATCTAATGTGAGAGGTTAGTGCATCATGCCCAAGAAAAACCCGTGGTTAGATTGAGTTGTGGTGTAAAACTGCCCGGAACCGTCCGGCACATCCAGTAACCGCAACAACACATATCTAATGTGAGAGGTTGGTGCATTAATAAATCAATTAATGCTAATGAACAAGATGAATGACTAAGGTTAAGTTAATAGGAAACACTTAACCGGTATAGCATGACGAATGGGTAGGGTTAAGTTATAAGAAACAGTTAACCAATATAACTTGATTTGTGGTAAGGTTAAGTTAAAACAAGAGGGCAACACTTAACCAATATAACCTGATTTGTGGTAGGGTTAAGTTAACAAAAGAAGGCAACACTTAACCAAAGTAACATGACAAGTAGGTGGTTAAGTTAACTTGAATTGATTGATGACACTTAACCAATATAACTTGATGAACGAATGGGGTTAAGTTAATAAGAAATACTTAACCAACATGACATGATGAATGGGTGGGTTAAGTTAACATGAATGGACAACACTTAACCAATATGACATAATGTGCGGGAGGGTTAAGTACATATCGGGTTGGTGGGTATAGTAAATATAGGCCCACAAAACTTAACCATTAAATAAACATGCTTGAATCAGTAGGAATGTTAAGTACATATCGGGTTGGTGGGTAATATTAGTAAATTTAGGACCACAAAACTTAACCATTAAACAAACATGCTTGAATCAGTAAGAGGTTTAAGTACATATCCGGTTGGTGGGTAATATTAGTAAGTATAGGCCCACAAACTTAACCATTACATAAACATGCTTGATTCAGTAGGAGGGTTAAGTACATATCGGGTTGGTGGGTAATATTAGTGAATATTGGCCCACAAAAACTTAACCATTAAATAAACATGCTTGAGTCAGTGGAAGGGTTTAGTACATGTCGAGTTGGTGGGTAGTATTAGTAAATATAGGCCCACAAACTTAACCAGTAGGAAACCCTAGTAACGGGGACCCATTTCAGCAGTAACCTACATAGATGTATCATGGTACCCTGAACTAGGCAGTGTGGGGCACGATTACTAGGCTGATTATAAGTGGTCAAAACAGCGGTAGGGGTTACGTTAGTGTAGGTTCCGACGGTTTACAAGCGTGCACGTACTCCGGAGTGGGAAAAAGCAGGCACTGGGTACCAGTAGTTATACACTATGCATCTTGAATCGTGTCGGGTTACAATCATAAGGATTGATACACCTTATGGTGGGACCAGCACAGGGTATCTATACACAAGAGAGGGCCGATTGACACAGACCCAAGAGAAATTAATACAAGTAAGGAGCCGATCGAAGTGTAGTAAGGGTATATCTAACACATTCATGGCAATTAGGCAGACTGAGGTGGAACCCTCATAATAGATGTACATCTGAAGGCTACCACAATTCTTGGGATTGGGATCACGTTATCATATTATCATTTTGTATAGATTACTAGTTGGGACACTATTTAGGTGGTGCAGAGATATAGAAATCAGAATAACAGGGTAGTAATGAAGCAAAGAAAGAGTAGAAGCGCATTCAGTTTATCTTGCCTTATCATGCCTTATACTTATCTTATGTTATCATGTTATCCCTGTTACACGGTATTGTCTTATATTCAGTTTATTCATGTCATGTTGCTTTTAACTGTTTACATGCTGAAAGTCACTGAGCTTACTAGACTTATGTCTGACCTAGTTTGTTTTTGCCTTTTTTCTTCCGTTCCCCCCCCCCCTCCAGGTTCGCAGGAAGGGAATATTACTACTTAGCTCAGTTTTCTTTCCAAGCTCGAAGATAGTCGATGTACTTCTCTCTTTTTCCACTGCTATGGCTGGCTCATGCTTTATTGGGGAATATAATTGTCATTTTATTTTTCTTATATACTTTGAAGTTTTTGAATCAAGACAGAAGTTTTATGTAATACTTTTAAGTATGATCAATTGTTGTAAAGGCTTGACTGAATTAAGTTTTTTGTAGAATGACTTTATTTTTTGCTGCTTTACTTGTATGTCTTGTAATTTATCTGCATCTTTTACCTAAAGAGCTCCACCGAAGTTAAGGCATTCCCTTTGTGAGTGACCTTAACAGAGGTAGGGTGTTTCACTTGGTATCAGAGCTGAAGGTTACCGGATCAGATAAAAGATTTGAAAAATTATTTTCAAACGGTTTTAAAGAAAGCATTTTCAAAAGAAAAGTTTTGTTTTAAAGGCATATTCCCCAAAGCCATATGCACTATCTTCTGATCCTCTGTTTGAATCCTTGTTTCCTTCCTTCCTGAGTCTTCGGGGCTCCTGGCTTTCTGGGAGGTAACCTCATCGTAGCATGGTTCCGTAGGCTTGATGAGACTATGACACTTGTCAAAGGGCAAATAAGCGCCTAACTTCCATATATAGCCGCAGTAGTTTCACCTACGACTAATTTTCTTCTGAGGTTTGTAGGATTTTCCATCTGATGGAGGCGGCTTTCGAGAGACTTGTCAACGTGTTACACAAGGAAAGTAAAGGTGAGAATGAGGGAGTTTGGTTAAGGAGCACAAACCAAGGATGAGAAACTCATGGATATGGACTTGGTTCACAAAGAGGCAAAAAGGAAGATGTGTAAGTGGAAGAATTACAGGACAAGAAGGGAGGAAAGAATAGTAAAACCTAAGACAAGAGGAAGTGTCTTTACTACGATACAACGGGTCATATAATTAAGAACAAGGGCAAGAACAAAGAACATGATTTTCAGGATGGCAAGTGCATGCTCTCACCTCCAACATACCTGAGAAAGAGGTAATAAAGTTTCTGTTGAAAAAAAAGAGGTTTAGCTTTTCTTTTTGATCCTCCTATTAGTACTTTTTTTATTTTAGCGCTTCTCATTCGATTGTATCTGCTTCCATAGTTGAGTGTCTGCACCTTAGTACCTGTATAGTAGAAGATCCCATTATTGTCTCAAATCCAATTAGTGGTTTGGCTCATTTATCTTTGGTTTGTAAGAATTTGAGAATATCTATATTAAGGATTGAGTTTAAGTATACTGCTTGTGTTTTTGGTTCCATGGGCTATAGGTTGACTCTGGGCATGGGTTGGTTAGCTAGTAATTGCAAAAAGAGGGTAGTTACACATTTTACTTACCTCTGGAATACCCTCGAGATTTCGTTCGATCCTGAGGAGATCAGTTAGGCTTAGCTACCTAGAATCACTTGATGCATCTATTGATGATTTGCGATCCGTTAGAATAGTCCATGAGTACGTAGATGTTTTTTATTAGGTTAGGGGTTTTCCCCCTAAAACTCAAGATAGACTTCCGCATATATCTAGTTGACAATGCAAAGCCAGTTATGCGATCAACGATAGTTTTGGAGCAAGATTGGCGAGGATAGCCAGAGTCGGTTAAGTGCTCAATTATTTGGTTGTTTTGCTAGTACTATCTCACATATATCGTCCAAATTCAGATGAGGTATTCCTTGGGTGCTTGTCTGATATTGGTTTAGGCCTTTGGGGCTTGTACTTGAGGGATGTCGAGTTCGACTAGGATAGTTTGCGTGAGAAATAAATGGTTGTGGCAGGCGCCCTAACTGAGACTGACCTTAAGAGAGGTAAAAAGTACATAGCAACCTTTAGCTTTAGACCCTCAGATTTGTGACATGATAGATAAGCTAAGTAGAGGAGAGACCTCTAATCATCTTAGTATATACACTTGGTATCATGATTAACACCTGTTTATCTTGGAAAGGTAGTTCGACTACATTAGATACCCTCTTGCATAGTAAGTGATTGAGGTCCTATCTTTACTAGTGGGTTTTGGAAGTGGACGTCAAGAAACTTCGCAATCGTGAAGTTAAATTAGTTAAGGTACACTGGAATGAAGCTCAAGAAGATGAGACTTAGAAGACTGAAGACTAGATACGCGCATCATACCCTTTTTGAGGGTATATCCTTGATTCCACTTTTTTTTGTAATGTTTATTTGCATGTTAGTCTATATCTTTTAAATATATCCTCTAGGTCATTGTTGGCTAGCTTTTGGACCAAGCCACCAAGATTCGAACACAAGTTCAGGATGAAGCTTTACTTGTGAGAAGGCCTGGACCCGATCGCGATCACCCCCTGCTATCCCGATCCGACCCGCTTGTGTCAACCAGATCCGACCCGCTCCTCCTAGCTCGATCTGATCGATCCATGAAAGCGCAATCTGATTCAAGCCCAGGAGACGTGATGAAGGCCATGACTGAGTCCATCATGATCCGCAAACGAAGGATCTCGCGACACCTATCCGTAACAGTCATATTGACCATTTCTTCCTCAAGCTACGAACCAGTCCTAGATTCTCGGGATTTGCGCCATATATGACCGCGATCCGTCTGCAAATATCAACTATAAATAGCCCCAGATTTGGCATTTTTAAGGATCTTTTTGGCAATTCTGAGTTCTGAATCCACAATTATTACACCTCCATTATTGTTCATAGTTGTCTCGAAATTATTGAGTGAATAAACATTGTAAGAGTTAGATTGAGGGATAAATCATCGATTGTACTCTGATTCCAAGTATAATCATAGATATAAAGTGGACATAGGCTCATTAACGCCGAACCACTATAAATCTTGTGTCTTTTCTGATTTTCTAGCATTTTTTCTGATATTAATTTTTGCATAATTGAATAACTTGGGTGTTAGAGCCAATTTTGAATCTAACATTTCGGCGCTTTCACTGAGAAATAAAGTCTCAGTACGTTGGATTGTTGCTCTACTATTTGGATATACAAGTCCAAAGAAGACAGTCCAAAGCTCAACAGTTTTGACTTTTGAAGATTTTAGCGATACCCAGATATCATGGCTGGAAAGAAGTCTAAGGAATTAGGAGCTTTGCAGGCGAACGAAGCTACGAATGAAGCGATCGAGGAAGGTGTGCACGAGCAGGTTGAAGAAGAGCCTTCGGATCGCGATGACGTGGGGGCGATCCAGGCCGAAGAGTGTACCATGATCCGACCTGAAGGGGGCGCCGCGATCCGGGTCTCTAAAAGAGTCACGACTCGATCCCAGGACAACGCCACCATCCTCCCATCTAATGCCCCCGCGATCCGATCTCAGGGTGCCACCACGAGCCATCGACACACGGGTAGCACGATCCGAAGCAACAATCAGACCACGACCCGACCCGGAAAGGAAGTTATGGCTCGTTCTTCTCGTGCTGGTACAACTACTCGACCTGGCCCAAGTTCTTTACATATAAGAGAGAATGTTGATGATCAATTTGACCCTTCTGCCCCAGTTACTGAGGGACATTTAACTCGAATACTTGAAGCATTGGATAGGCAAACCGATGAACTGGCTGCTCAAAGGCAGGAGAGCTTGTTGCTGCGTCAAAATATTACTACCTTAGGCAGGAGAATTGATGATATTCAAAGGCAGGTTTCGCCACCTCCAGCTCACCCTTTTTCTCCGGAACATACATCGTCATCTGAAGAGCCCCGAAGGAACCAACGATGGCCCCGCCTAGAAAGGCCCAAAAACATAGAACGACTTCGATTTGGGTCACTTCCGTCTCGTGAAGAGGAGGCATTTAATCAGGGAACTAGTAACCGCAACTTAAATGAGCCTGTTCTACCACCAAGGAATGGCATGCCTCCCGCTCATCACGTGATCGACCGCGGCAACAGGGGGCAAGGGAGTTCTGCTCAGGGCCCAGATTTTATAGCAGCACATCAAAGAAACGCTTGAGGAGGACGTTGGGTAAGGAGCACTGATCCCGAATCTACCCTGACCCATGCAGAGGTTGAAGCAATAATTAAGAAAGTCATGGTAGATAGCCGTGGACAGAGGAATGAAGATTGGGGCATAGACCGTCGTCACACACCTTTTACTGACGAAATATTGGATGTTATATTCCCGAGGCGCTTCAATATGCCAACCATGAATCGCTATACGAGCAGGACTGACCCCATCCAGCATTTAATGCGGTACTCCTGGCCAATGAATGTCGCTGCAGCTATAGACGCGGTTAAATGTAAAGTGTTCCCTAAATTCTTGGAAGATGTGGCATTATTGTGGTTTACCCACCTTCTAACACGGTCAATGTCCAGCTTCAGGGAATTGAGTGAGAAATTCATAAACCAATTCCGTCTTCATGCCCAGAGGTCTAAGAATGTGATCGAGCTATCCCTCATTAAACAACGACCGGACGAAAGCCTGAGGTCATATTTGGATCCTTTTAACTTGGCTGTCACAGAAGTCAAAGATCTGCATGAGAAAACTGTGTTGATGGCCTTGATCGTGGCGTCAATAAAGATACCGAGTTTGGAAGATATCTGGCTGTTAAACCTCCCCCGACCAGAGAAATATTTTATGAAAAAGCCAATATTCGCCTGCGTCGGGAGGAGATATACGCTAATCGAAAAAGAAAAGCTACTGATAAGGAAGATATCCAAAGCAACGTGGCCATCAACAAAGCGGGACATAGCTCAGGAAAGGTTGAAATTAACGTTGGGAAACAAAAATCAAGACAGCGGTCGCCAATCAGGGAATAATAATAATAATCGGAAGAGAAATCGAGGAAACGACTCTCAGAGGAGATCCCGGTCCAGACCATTTGAGAACTTCACACCGCTAAATGATACACTGGAGAACATCTTCCTGGATACATATAATGTCCTCCAGTATAAAAGACCCCCTCCGAGAGATTCTATCGAGAAAGAGCGTAAAACTGGGAAATTCTGTCCTTTTCATCAGATCCACGGTTATTCCACAAACGAATGTCGTCACTTGAGAGATGTGGTTGAAAGGCTGCTCCGAGAAGGGAAGCTTGATGAGTATAAGGTGACTCCCAGGGACAGGGGCAAGCCATACAAGCCCCAAACCAAAGCCAACCTACTGTTAAACCGACGCCTCAACAAAAAGGGAAAAATATTGTTATCAATACTATAATTGGTGGGCTCCACCTAGCAGGGCACAGTTTCAGAGCTATGGATTAATTTATAAATGCAGCTAAACAGCATTTCGAAGTGGGAGAGTGTAGTAACCCCGAGGACAGCGCTCCGATTAAGTAACAAAAGACGATGTCCAATGACGTCATATTTCGCGAGCGAGAGAGTGTTGGAGTACACTCCCCAACTGAAGATCCGTTGGTGATCACCGTCACCACTGGCCTAGCGATAGTTCATAAGATCTTGGTAGATAACGGGAGTTCCATCAACATTTTGTTCAAGAAAACGTTCGACCAAATGAAAATCGAGCCGAAGGATTTAAAGCCATGGGAAGGTTAGATACACGGATTTAATGGGGCCTCAACCGCTCCAATAGGATACGTGGAATTATCAGTAACCCTTGGGGAAGGGGAACGCCAGAGAGTGAGGATCCTCCCCTTCGTGGTCTTGGACATTGAATCGCCATACAATGCCTTCTTGGGCCGACCGGCCCTAGCCAAATTCAGGGCCTGTATTGCACCCTGGTGCTTATTGTTGAAATTTCCCACGGATTCCGATGTGGGTATTGTTAGAGGAGATCAAGTTGTGGCACGAGCATGCTAAATTGCAGAGTTAAAACTGCTCCGCAAAGGAAGAGATATATAAGCGAAAGGTGGCTCCTCCCCTCCAAGGGAGGAATTGTCATAGCAACTAAAGGAAGTACCTTTGGGAGGGTCGCCTAGAGAGTTGCCCGAGGACATAGATCCTAGAGAGGATGAAGAGCCTGGGGTAGAATGGCGACTCCTAATGATGCAACTGTGGATGTACCAATTGATGATAGTGACCCAGAGAAGGTCCTGAAGATTGGATCCCAGTTGGATCCCGCTCGAGCCAAGCAATTAACAGACTTTCTGAAAACTAACTTGGATGTATTTAACTGGACCCATGCAGACATGTGTGGGATATCTCCTTCGGTTATGAGCCATTCGCTAAGCATTAACCCGAAACATCCCCCTGTCAAGCAGAAAAGGCGAATGTTGGGTCCAGAAAGGTCTACCGCATTGAAAGAAGAAGTCGAGAAATTGAAGAGTAATGGATTTATTAAAGATTCGATGTACATTGACTGGATTTCAAATCCGGTTTTGGTAAAAAAGGCCAATGGAAAGTGGCGAACGTGTATCAATTTCTCTGATTTAAACAAAGCTTGTCCGAAGGATAGTTTCCCGTTGCCCAGAATCGATCAATTAGTAGATTCAACTGCAGGTAATGAATTCCTTTCCTTTATGGATGCCTATTCAGGATATAATCAGATCCCTATGCATGTCGCAGACCAAGAGCATACCAGCTTCATTACAGATTTGGGATTATATTGCTATGTGGTAATGCCTTTCGGTCTGAAAAATGTCGGCGCAACATATCAGCGGTTGGCGAATAGGATGTTCTACAACCATATTGGGAAAACGATGGAGGTATACGTCAATGATATGTTGGTAAAGCCCAGATAGTCGTCCGATCATACCAACGATTTGGCAGAGATGTTTCAAATTCTCTGAAAATATGGGATGAAATTGAATCCTTTGAAATGTTCGTTTGGGGTTGCATCTGGAAAATTCCTAGTGTTCATCATAAGCTCGCATGGAATTGAGATTAATCCAGACCAAATTACAGCAATCCGAAATATCCAAGAACCAAGGCAGATTAAAGATGTGCAAAGCCTTGCTGGAAAAGTCGCAGCGCTAAGCAGATTTATTTCGAAAGCTACAGATAAATGCATCCCATTCTTTGAATTAATAAAGCGAGGCAAGCGCAACTTTAAATGGACTCCTGATTGTGTAGAAGCTTTCCAATCTGTTGAATCATCTGGAGAGATCCCCGATACTGTCTAAGCCTGTTGATCACGAGGATTTATTCGTCTATCTGGCAGTGTCATCCCACTTGATCAGTTCGGCTTTGGTAAGAGAAGAGGATAAGGTGCAAAGACCAGTATACTAGTGGGCAAGAAATTGGCAATCGCATAACGAAATTACCCAAAGATAGAAAAGCTCGCATACAGTTTGTTGATCGCATCTAGGAAGCTTCGTCACTACTTCCAAGCTCATCCCATTACTGTTTATACTGATCACCCGCTTAAGCAAGTCCTACAAAGGCCAGAAGCATCGGTAAAATTGCTCAAATGAAACATCGAACTGAGTCAATTCGACCTGAACTTCCAACCTCGGAGGTCGATAAGAGGGCAGGAACTTGCAGACTTTATAGCAGAATTTACCATCCCAGAAGATGATGCGGAAACTAAAGAAGACGATCCGCTAAAGCTACTCCTTGACCCTAATGCCTGGAAACTATATACTGATGGAGCTAAAAATGACAGACGATCAGGTGCCGGAGTTGTCCTTGAAACTCCAGAGAAACGGATAATATACTACGCTCTTAGATTGGAGTTCCACGCGACTAATAATGATTCCAAGTATGAAGCTCTGACTGCCTGGTTGAAGCTTGCAAAGGAACTAGGCGTAACAAAGCTAGACATCTTTTTTGACTCCAATTTGGTCGTTAACCAAGTTAATGAAAAATTTCAGGCTAAGAGTCCAAGGTTGATATCATATCTGGAAAAAGTAAGAATATTGTTGGGTGGTTTTGAGCACCATAGTATATCTCACATTCCTCGAGCAGAGAATCAAAGAGCGGACAAGTTAGCAAAGATGGCTAGTTCCTATAATCCAGAACATACGGAGATAGTCCCGATTGAAGTATTACGGTTCCCCAGTGTGGATCAGATGGAAGTTGATCCGGTACTGGAAATTGAACCTGAAAGGGAGTCATGGATGACCCCCTTGAAGAATTTCTCAATGAATGGGACGCTCCCAACTAAGAAAAGCAGAGGTGCATGGTCATATGGAAGGCTTCCCGATATGTGTTGCAAGGCGAAGTCCTGTACAGACAAGGTTTCTCGATGCCTCTCCTTCGGTGCATTGCCCACGACGACATCAAGCGTGTGCTGAAGGAAATCCATGAAGGTGAGTGTGGCGACCACACAGGAGGGCAAACATTGGCAAAGAAGATATTGCGATACGGCTATTTCTGGCCCACTATAAACAAGGATGCAGCCAAGCATGCACGACGTTGTGATGCTTGCCAGAAGTTCTCCAAAATTCTATGGCGCCACCTAACCAGTTGAAGAAAATGATAAGCCCGTGCCATATTGCTATGTGGGGAATTGACATTATTAGGAGCCTCCCCATAGCAAAGGGCGGAGCAAAGTTCGCTATGGTGGCCGTGGATTATTTTACTAAATGGGTAGAAGCAGAGCCTTTGACCACGATCACGACCAAACGAGTGATCACCTTTGTCGTTAAGAACATCATCTGTCGATTTGGGACCAAAAGTCATCATAACCGACAATGGGACCCAATTCGACAGCATGAAGTTTCGAGATTTCTGTTGCAAGTATCACATCGAGAAAAGATACACCTCTGTGGCACATCCGCAATCGAACGGACAGGTTGAAGCGGCAAATAAGGTGATCAAATCCATTCTGAAGAAAAGGTTGAAGAGGGCCAAAGCTATGTGGGTCGATGAATTGCCCCTGGCACTATGGGCCTACAGAATGACGTACAAGTCGGCAACGGGTCACACCCCGTTTTCCCTTGCTTTCGGAGCTGAAGCAGTTATTCCGGTCGAGTTAGAAGTACCATCCCATCGTTCCATTTATTACGACCTGATGACCAACAATGAGTTGCTCCTTGAATCCCTGGACATGATTGAGGAAAAAAGGGACGAAGCCGACTTACGTGCCTTAAGGCACAAACAACAAGTAGCTCAGTACTACAACAGAAGAGTCCTAGCTCGCACATTCGAACCAGGAGACTTGGTTCTGAATCATGTCTTTCCGTCCCCGGTACATATGGGCCCGAAATGGGAAGGACCGTACTCCATTTTACGAAGGCTTGATAATGGAACCTTCAAGCTAGCGACCATAGATGGAGATGCAATCCCCAGAGTGTGGAATGCCCAACATTTGTAGCTTTACCTGACATAAAAAGTGTCAGTTTTATTCTTTTGTATTTAGAACCATGTAAAAAGGCTTGCTTTGCCTAAGAACAGTCTGGTTATTTGAACAAAAGATTATAAAGTGGACGTAGGTCATGATTCGACCGAACCACTTTAAAAATGCTGTGTGTTATTTACCCTTACTGCACCATTTCTTATCTACTCTTTTATTTTAATCAATATATATATGTTACCATTTCAGGAATTTTTTTAAATTTATGTAGTAATCTCAAAACAGCTAATTCAAAATACCGTTCGGCAAATCGGAAAGTTCGCAATGATTAAAGCTTCAAAAGGTGCAGCAGGGTAAATTGCATTACAACTTAACTCCCGAGATCAGGGAGAGAATATAAAGGACGCGAAGATGACATCCTCGAGACGTGCAGGTGCACCATGATAAAACCGCCTTGGCAACGCTCTAACCCGCTGAAGGATCGGGAGAGTATAAAGGCGCTAGAGACTTAGCGCCCTCAGAACATCTTCCCCGCTAAAGGATCGGTGAGCATACCAAAAACTGAGCTTGAACTCTAACCCGCTGAAGGATCGGGAGAGTATAAAGGCGCTAGAGACTTAGTGCCATGCAAACTCTAACCCGCTGAAGGATCGGGAGAGTATAAAGGCGCTAGAGACTTAGTGCCACGCAAACTCTAACCCGCTGAAGGATCGGGAGAGTATAAAAGCGCTAGAGACTTAGCGCCACAAGAACCATTACCCAATGGAAAGACCATGGCAGTACGAATATAATTCTAATCGATTGCCAACAAGCCTTGGCCAGGCACTATAATGATGATCAATTAGGAATGTATACGTGCATTACTACACGATTGCTTAACACATGTATTTCCCGATGATTGTTTTCGTTATGATTAATGATCGCTACTTACAACTTTAACATTTAACTATGAAAGCTTCAATTATGATTACTTAAACTCTGCTAACACGATGAATTTGCAGGAACATTATGATGCAAAAGAAATAGGTCCTTATTTACTGGAAACGGATATACAAAAAATAAGAAACTAAGAAAAAAGTGAGGGCCAATCTCACGACTACATATTTTGGCCAAAAGAAATCCTAAAACTAAGACATGATCCAATAGCTGCATTCTACTTGCGCTTGGGAGATGGCTTTGATTTCTTCTCCTTCTTCTGTTTCTCTAACTCCTCTTTATCAGTACTGGAGCGGTCGCTTTTCTTCCTCTTCCTCTTGTCGACAAGGGGCTCCGGAGAAGGACTGGAAGGTTCAGAGGCAAGCTGTGAAGTTATCGATCTAGAAGAGAATCTTATAACCAACCCGGTCTTGGGCTCGATTTCAGAAATAGGGGTCACGAACACAGGATTTTGTTCCTCCCTCTTAAGAGGCAACTGTTTCTCCTACCTAGCCTGTATGTCAGCCAAGGTTTCACTATCATCACCCTTGGCCTCGTCAATGATTTCTACCTACTCTTCCTCATCTCCATGACTGTCGTCTGAGTCATGTAGAGCAGCAATGATCTCGGCGTCTATAGGAGCGCCAACGCCAGGCTCCACGGGTGCTATTGTGACTCTATCACTGGTTGAGCCCCCAGTTTGTTTTAAGACCACGTAAGCTTCGATACCAGAACTCGGGGGAATCTCAACCTTCTCAGCCTCTGCCTTCTCCTCCGCACCCTTTTCGACCACTTTGGTACCTACACCATTAGAAATAAGGGTTAGCAAATCGAGAGGAGATGTGGCCATGTCAGTTGTTTGTCCCATGAGACGACGACAAGTTACGATTGCTTTAATGAACTGTTGAGAAAATGTAGAGACACCTTCGGATGACTCATCTCCTAGATTTGTACTGGTGGTCCCGACAATCGGAGGAGTAGGTGCCAAGGGGATCAATGGTGTTGAGTCGAAGCGTCGATGGTTATTTTGATTTATGACAAGAAGAAGCTTCTACATCGACAAAAAGAAGACAAGATGACTTCATAGGTTAGAAGTCGATTATTTAGAGTTATAAAATGTTAAAATCTATCCTCAAATAATCATACTTCTAATTGTTTGAAAATACTACTCATGAAGACATTTTTTATGCATATGACCGAAAACATGTCGACCTACAATTTTTTATAGGTCAACAGGTTTTTAAATTGTATCGGTCAAAAATAGGTCGACCTATAAAATTTTATAGGTCAACAGGTTTTTGAATTCCAACGGCTAAAAACATGTCGACCTATAAAATTCTATAGGTCAACAGGTTTTTGAATTTTGACCATTATATTGAAAAGTCATCTTCTTTCTTCAAGAGTTGCATCCATTTTTCTTCATGAATAATCACTCCTTTTAGATGCATCTTTTCACCAACATTTGCAACCTCTCGATCTCTATAAATACATGATTTTACAATCATCCAAATCACCGAAATTTCTCTCTATTTTCTGATCTATCTTGCAATATACTTCTCGTTCAAAAAAGCACTCAAAAAGCATTCATTTTATCGGTTGAATCTCCAAGCATATTTCATACACTTGTGATTCAATTCGATATTATACTTCCTAATCTTTCTAAACATCAAATTTCATTTGAGGATAAGATTATAGGAAGGGTGTACTCAATCGTTGGCTAATCAGTGTTGAAAGAAGAACACAGTCAGAAGTCAAACTCTTGTAATTGTCCTGTGTGGGTAAGCTTGTAGCCCGTAAAATCAAGTGGGTAAGCTTGTGGCCCGTAAATCAAGTGGGTAAGCTTGTAGCCCGTGAAATCAAGTGGGTAAACTTGTAGCCCGTAAATCAAGTAGTTGTGAACCTGTTCCTCCGGGTGAAGCGAGGGTGTTGTTTAGTGAAAAGCCGAAGAGGAGCTTCGGGACTGGACGTAGGACTGGAGGTCCGAACCAGTATAAAAATCCTGGTGTCGTTACTCTACTTTACTTTACTTTACTGCATTTATAGTTATTTGTGATATATATATTGTTTGCGAATATTTATTCGCATAACTATTGAATAGCTTAAGTTATCACATACATTCCGCATAGCCATATTATAGATCCTGCACAAGTCGTACACACCCAACCTTTTCATTTGGTATCAGAGCAAGGTTATCTTATAACCGTAACACAGTTATTTGATATGTTCTAGTAATATGGCAAATAACGCAAGCACTAGCACTAACACTTACACTGAAGGTCAATCTACACAAAGACCTCCTTTCTTTAATGGCCTAAACTATAGTTATTGGGCAACACGTATGGCTTTCTATATGCAATCAACAAGTTATGATGCTTGGAATGCTACTCAGAAAGAAATAGTTAATCCAACTACTGAGTATGCAGAATGGACTCCTGCTGAGAAAACAGCAGCAGTAGTAAATGCAAAAGCAATAAATATGTTGTTTTGTGCATTAGACCAAAATGAGTATAACCGTGTTAGTATCTGTACCACTGCTTATCAAATTTGGCAAACGCTAAAAACAACTCATGAAGGTACTAACAAGGTTAAACAAGCAAAAATAGCTTTGTTGAAAAGTAAATTCCAAAATTTCAAAATGAAGCCAAATGAAACAATCAATGAGATGTATTCAAGGTTTCAAACTATTCATCATGCTCTTATTGGGTTAGGACAAAAATATTCTGACTTTGATGTAGTTTCAACAATCCTACACTCATTGACTAATGAATGGGAAGGAAAAGTATTAGCTATAGAAGAAGCTAATGATCTTTCTACCATGAAGCCAGATGAGTTGATAGGAAATCTAATGTCCTATGAAGCAAATTTACAGGCTAGAAGAGAACAAAAAGAAGAAAAGAAAAATGTTGCTTTTCATGCCGAAAAAGATGAAGACATTTCAGATTCTGAAGATGAAGACTTAGCACTTATTGCAAAAGGCTTTAAGAAGTTTTTGAAGCAAAGAAAAGCTAGTCGATACGACAAAAGGAAGTTTGGATCAAATAAACCATCATCTTCAAATATGGAATGTTTCAATTGTCACAAAAAGGGACATGTGCATAAAGATTGTCCGGATAAAAAGAAGAATTCCGAAAAATTCAAGAAGGACAAATCAAAGAAGAGAGCTTTCTCAGTAACCTGGGATGATTCAGACTCATCTTCATCTGATAGCGAAAGTGACTCAGACACTGAACAAGCAAATGTATGTTTTATGACAACAGAGGATGAGGTACGAATTCCTACTCTTGAGGATATGCTTGATATTTATGATAAAGTAATGATTAAACTTAAAGATACAAAATATCAGTTAAAAGAAGTCAAGACAATGTTGAATAGATCCGAATTAGAACGAGATATGTTAAAAGATGAGAAGAAAATATTAGAAGAAGAACTTGAAAAGGCTCAAGAATCGTTTTCTAATTCTAATTCTCAACTATCTCTTTTGACTCAAGAAATTGAAGTTCAAAAAGAGAAGAATGATGTTCTTATTACTGAAAATCATGAGCTTAAAACAAAAGTCAAGATTCTAGACCTTGAAAAAGCTAGTCTACAATCAAAATTAGATGACATTACAAAAAATGTTTCTAATTTTAACAAAGGTCGAGAAAATTTGACAAAACTTATTGAGAATTCACAATCAACTTCAAATAAGCAAGGATTGGGATATAAGAAACAAGTTATCAAGAAAAATCTTGGTAAAAGAAAAAGGAAAAATAAAGTAGTACAAGAAACTGAAGCTAAGAAAAATCTTAGTTTATTATATTCCAAACCTAAACCGATTGTGAAACTTCAAAAGAAGAATGTCGAATCTATAAAAGTATGGGTTCCTAAAACAAATAATAGTTTGATTAGGAACAAGTACATTCAAAAATTTTTAAGTACTGTACATCATAATTCAAATTATTTGTATAAAGGGGATACCGGACCCGTATGGGTTTGGACTCCTAAGACCTAACTCTTAGGACCCTATAAAAAGTGGGTACCATGAACTTAATATTATTTTTGTAGGTCCCACTAAAGAAAAGAGGAAAATGGATTTTGGACAGTGGTTGCTCAAAGCATATGACTGGAGACAAGAGCATATTGACGAATATTACATATTTTGATGGAGGCTCAGTCACATTTGGAGATAATTCAAAAGGCTTTATCATCGGAAAAGGTGATGCGAGCAATTACGGTACATCTAATTTACCTCTTATTACAAATATCATGCTAGTTAAAAATCTAAAACATAACTTACTTAGTATAAGCCAATTATGTGACAAAGGGTTTACGATTTCTTTCTCAAACAATAAATGTAGTATACTGGACAAAGATCAAAAGTTAGTTTTTGAAGGATATAGAGACAGAAACATATATATTCTGAATATGAATATTAATCATAATTCAGATATGTGTCTTATCGCTAATGATAACGATCCATGGATATGGCACAAACGTTTTTGTCATATAAACTTTAAAACTATTGACAAGCTAGCTAAAAATAATCTAGTCAAAGGTCTACCGAAACTTAGTTTCAAAGTTGACAATCTTTGTGACGCATGCCAAATCGGAAAATTAACTAAGTCATCATTTAAATCTAAGAAGGTTATCTCAACATTACAACCACTTGAACTATTACATTTGGATTTATTTGGACCCACTCAAATACAATCCATAAATCATAGTAGATATGTGTTTGTAATTGTTGATGACTACTCTCGATTCACTTGGACTATTTTCTTGAAAAGTAAAAGTGAGACTTTTGAAAAATTCAAATCTTTCGTCAAACGTATTCAGAAATCGAAGGGACTTAAAGTCAAGAATATAAGAAGTGATCATGGCGGAGAATTCGAAAATAATGATTTTGAACATTTTTGTACAACAAAAGGTATCAATCATAATTTTTCGTTTCCTAGAACTCCACAACAAAATGGAGTTGTAGAACGGAAAAATCGAACATTACAAGAATGTGCAAGAACATTATTAAATGGAAGCACTTTACCAAAACATTTCTGGGCAGAAGCTGTTGCAACTGCTTGTTATGTTTTGAATCGTGTGTCTATTCGACCTCTGACTAAAAATACATCATATGAGCTATTTAATCAAAGAAAACCGAATATCTCATACTTCAAAGTTTTTGGTTCAAAATGCTTTATTCTAAACACGAAAGATCACCTTGGTAAATTCGATTCAAAAGCTGATGAAGGAATATTTGTTGGTTATTCGGATCAAAGCAAGGAATATCGTGTATATAATAAAAGAACTAAAAATATTGAAGAGTCACTTCATATATCATTCGATGAATATTATAAACATCAAAATACTTTTGATGATAAGGACGAAAATATTATCTCAGAAAATAATAGTGTCACAAATATAGATTCTGACTCAGAAATAATTGATAACAATATTCAACAAGAAGAGCCAAGATCTCCACCAAGAATACGTTCTCCAACAAGAATTTTAAGAGATCATCCAGTTCAAAATATAATTGGAGAAATATCGTCTCAAATAAGAACTAGAAGTCAACTTAACCAAATGGGACATGTTGCATTTATTTCAAATATCGAACCTAAGAATCCTAAAGAAGCTGCTACTGATGAATATTGGATCATTGCTATGCAAGAAGAACTAAATCAGTTCGAACGCAATGATGTATGGGAACTTGTTCCAAGGCCAACCGATCAATCAGTTATTGGAACAAAATGGGTTTACAAAAACAAGGCTGATGAACAAGGAAACATAACTCATAACAAAGCACGATTAGTAGCACAAGGATATAATCAAGAAGAGGGTATCGATTATGAAGAAACTTTTGCACCTGTTGCTAGACTAGAAGCAATTCGAATACTTTTATCTTTTGCTTGTCACCATAATTTTAAATTATATCAAATGGATGTCAAGAGTGCATTCCTAAATGGGTTTATAAAAGAAAAAGTATATGTTGAACAACCACCATTATTTAAACATGAAAAATATCCAGATCATGTTTTCAAGCTCAAAAAGGCTTTGTACGGTTTAAAACAAGCACCACGTGCCTGGTATGAACGACTACGAAGTCATCTTATCAAATCTGGGTTTCAAATCGGAAAGGTTGATCAAACATTATTTATTAAACAATCACACAAAGATATACTTATTGTTCAGATATATGTGGATGACATAATCTTTGGTTCAACAAACGAAAGACTCTGTAGAGAATTTGCAGATGTCATGACCAAAGAATTTGAAATGTCACACATGGGAGAGTTATCATACTTTCTTGGTCTTCAAATTAAACAATTTCCGAATGGTATTTTTATAAATCAAGAAAAATATTGTGAAAATCTTATTAAAAGATTTGGACTTGAAAATACTTCTGGAAAACCGACTCCAATGAGTACCACTAGTCATCTTGAAAAGGATGAAAGTGGAAAGAGTGTAGACCAAAAGACGTATCGTAGTATGATAGGTTCTCTCCTATATTTAACAGCTAGTCGTCCTGACATTATAATGAGTGTTTGTTTGTGTGCACGTTTTCAAGCTAATCCCAAGGAATCGCATTTGCGAGCAGTGAAACGAATTATTCGATATCTTAATAACACCAAAGATTTCGGTCTTTTCTATCCTAAGGAATGTGCATTCGAATTAGTATCCTATAGTGATGCTGATTTCGGAGGATCACGAACGGATAGAAAGAGTACAAGTGGTACGTGTCATTTCATCGGAAAATCACTTGTCTCTTGGTTTAGTAAGAAACAAAACTGTGTTTCACTATCGACATGCGAAGCAGAGTATATTTCAGCAGCTTTGGCATGCACGCAGGTTATATATATGCAACAAACACTTAAAGACTTCGGTATAAATCTATCGAATTCTATTATATATTGGGATAACACTAGTGCGATAAATTTGTCCAAAAACCCAGTTAATCACTGTCGGACTAAGCACATTGACATTTTCTACGAGATAACATTGAAAAGGGAAATATAACTCTTGAATATGTTAACACGGAAAATCAACTAGCAGATATTTTTACAAAGCCTCTACAAGAATCATGTTTCATTAAGTTGCGTAGAGAGCTAGGTTTAGTATCTAAAAGTGAACTCGAAAATTAAAGGATATATATATATATATATAACTTAAAAGAGTTCATCTACAGAAACTAACATTTTAAATATTTTAATATTAACTATACAAAGTAGAGAAAATTTCTACGGTAAAATGAATATGAAACCAACAATTCATATTCTATAAATAGAAATATTTCTCTATATATATCATATTTTGAGTGCTTTCTGAAAACATTACCTCAATTTAATTCATTCATATTTCTGAAAATATGGCTCATATTTGTGAAAAATGTGCTGAAAATTCACACATTTCGATTACAAGTTCCGAACCAACTGAATATAACTCCCCAAAAACACCAGAGCATCCACCTGGTTATCATCCACCTTCTCGTACTCCGGGAACTACGCCTACTCCTAAGAGAAGCAAGAAGGTGTTGTTTTGTTCTCCCCGAACTAAAGAAAAGATAGACGAGATACACTACTATCAACAACAAATATTTTACGAGCAGAAACTGACGACTTCTCGTTTGACTTACCTCCAACGATTAGCTACTCTCTTCTGCAGCTCTGACAGGCATAATGTACATGAGCCAATGCCAATACCATCGTCTTCACGAACTCCGAACTCATGGGATAGAAATTATCAAAACAATGAAGGAGCTAGTGGAAGGTTCAACCCTTGGGAACCAAAGAATTCATGGGAGCCAAAGAGATAATTTATATCGTTTAAACTTCTCATTGAAAATAAATTTGTTTTTTCAAAAATTTGTTCTTTTGAATTTTTGTTTGAATAAAGTTTGTTTTATATTTATTATCTTCCCAGAAAATTAAAAGAATCCATCAACTGTCGACCGGTCTATAAAGCCCTGTCGACCGCCATAGTTCAACTTAAAATTCATTTTCAACCAGAACTATTACCGGTCGACCGCTACAAAAACACCTGTCGACCGATCAAGTCAAAATCTTATACATTTTCATCCAGAGCTTTTTCCTGTCGACCGCCTACTTTCTACCCTATCGACCGGCCGTTTATAATTTATATGGCCAATATTTCCAGAACTTTTAACGGTCGACCGCCTCTATATCACCTGTCGACCGGCCTTAAGAAAATTTTGTTTGTTTTTTCCAGAACATTTCACGGTCGACCGGTCTAGGATTATCTGTCGATCGGTTTCACTGATTTTTGTTTTCTTTACAAAACAACACGTCCTTTCCTTTTTAAATCTTATATCCCTTCACCAAAGGTCTTTTTTTTTCTCATTATCCTTCTTGTTAAAACCCCTTCTTCAAAAATTCTCTAAAAAATCTTCCAAAAGGAATCAATGGCCCCAAAGCAAAAGAAGTCCAAAACATCATCTTCTCAAACTCCTATTCAACCTATTGATACTCAAATCAAACAATGGCTAATGGATCCTCTTGCGGTGAAGAGATGGAACAAGATGAAAGACTATACAATTCACCACGGATCCTTTCTCAAATTCTCTAATTTCGTCCTCTACGAAGTTAGAAATCTATCAAACAGAGCGGGTATAGAGTCTCTTCTAAATTTTGAAGATAATCATGTTGAGATAAGCCATATTTTAATAAAATTATTCTATGCTAATCTCAATTTAGACAAATTTAAGCCTCAAAATTCTGATGATTGCTTATGGTCAGTGGTGTGTGGCCAACACATCTTTCTCTCCAAAGATCGAATGGCAGAAATTCTTCGAACCCACAATGATGGAATTCAATTTACTAGTGAATTCTGCCCTATTCATATTCGTGATAAATATAGTCACCTTTTTATAGAAGACCATAAGTCAAGTACTAAAGGTATAAATCTAAGACCATCCGCTAGAGTTCTACACCTTTGTACCACCCATTCTCTTCTTCCTAGAACCGGAAATTTTGATGCGGTATACAAAGAAAACTTTAAGGCACTATATGCCATTTATGCAAATATCAGGGTGAATTGGGTTGCGATGATATTTGACGAGATTTTGATGGTTAATAAACGTTCAAGGCCTCACTTGTTTTATAACGAGTATATTATGCGTTGCCTCATGGAATGTGGCGTAAGATCTCCTCCATCAAGAATATCAATACCAAAATGTATTGATAAAGCTTCTAAAAAGAGGATGAAGCTTCCAATTCCATATTTGAATATTATTCCCTTTGAACAATATGTCGAACAAGGACCACCTCCACCTCCACAAACTTCCACTTCTCAAGTTCCTACTCATAGGCCTGAAGATGTTGTGATTCCGCCTCCCACTTCTTCTACTACGGATACACTTGAGCAAATCGCCCGAAATCAGTTCTTACTTGAAGCTAGGCTTAAAAGAACCGATAATAAAATCGACCGCTTAGATTCTAAACTTGATAAGCGGTTCAATAAATTGAAATCCTTCTTTGGGACGATTTGGGAAGCCATCTCTTGTGCTTCGACCTCCGCACCACTTGCTCAAGACCCAGGTAAACGTCCGATGCCGCCTACATTCACATGGTCTTCTTCTGAAGAATGTACGAGTTCGGGAGCAAGTACTCAACACATGCTAGGTCGTGGAATGTCACACATTGAGGAGGGAACTAATGACAATGATAGTAATAGTGATGATGAGGAACGAGAGGAGGAAGGTGACAAGGACGAAGGAGAAGATAGTGATTCTGATTGGCCTCCACAATCACCACAATAGTCTCTACGCATCATTTCTTACGCTTTGATCTATGAACTTCTATGTCATTTGTTTTGTATTAACTATACTGTCTCCTTGTGCACGTTTTGTTTGACTTGTAACTCGTACAATATTCTATGGATTTTTAGTAGTATGATATCTCTGTGAATTATTGTTCTCTTATACATTATTATGAAAACCCTTTTTGTCGATGACAAAGGGGGAGAAAATGTTACTAACAAGTGTTATGCAGATTGTATAATTCAAGGGGAGCATATATACAGGGGGAGCAACACATTGTATAATTCAAGGGCAGCATATATACAGGGGGAGCAATATACAAGGAACAATACCTTTATTATGCCAAGTTGTCATCAATCAAAAAGGGGGAGAATGTTGAGTCGAAGCATCGATGGTTATTTTGATTTATGACAAGAAGAAGCTTCTACATCGACAAAAAGAAGACAAGATGACTTCATAGGTTAGAAGTCGATTATTTAGAGTTATAAAATGTTAAAATCTATCCTCAAATAATCATACTTCTAATTGTTTGAAAATACTACTCATGAAGACATTTTTTATGCATATGACCGAAAACATGTCGACCTACAATTTTTTATAGGTCAACAGGTTTTTAAATTGTATCGGTCAAAAATAGGTCGACCTATAAAATTTTATAGGTCAACAGGTTTTTGAATTCCAACGGCTAAAAACATGTCGACCTATAAAATTCTATAGGTCAACAGGTTTTTGAATTTTGACCATTATATTGAAAAGTCATCTTCTTTCTTCAAGAGTTGCATCCATTTTTCTTCATGAATAATCACTCCTTTTATATGCATCTTTTCACCAACATTTGCAACCTCTCGATCTCTATAAATACATGATTTTACAATCATCCAAATCACCGAAATTTCTCTCTATTTTCTGATCTATCTTGCAATATACTTCTCGTTCAAAAAAGCACTCAAAAAGCATTCATTTTATCGGTTGAATCTCCAAGCATATTTCATACACTTGTGATTCAATTCGATATTATACTTCCTAATCTTTCTAAACATCAAATTTCATTTGAGGATAAGATTATAGGAAGGGTGTACTCAATCGTTGGCTAATCAGTGTTGAAAGAAGAACACAGTCAGAAGTCAAACTCTTGTAATTGTCCTGTGTGGGTAAGCTTGTAGCCCGTAAAATCAAGTGGGTAAGCTTGTGGCCCGTAAATCAAGTGGGTAAGCTTGTAGCCCGTGAAATCAAGTGGGTAAACTTGTAGCCAGTAAATCAAGTAGTTGTGAACCTGTTCCTCCGGGTGAAGCGAGGGTGTTTTTTAGTGAAAAGCCGAAGAGGAGCTTCGGGACTGGACGTAGGACTGGAGGTCCGAACCAGTATAAAAATCCTGGTGTCGTTACTCTACTTTACTTTACTTTACTGCATTTATAGTTATTTGTGATATATATATTGTTTGCGAATATCTATTCGCATAACTATTGAATAGCTTAAGTTATCACATACATTCCGCATAGCCATATTACAGATCCTGCACAAGTCGTACACACCCAACCTTTTCAAATGGATCATCGGGGTTATATCCCTCAACTTCAGAGGTTTTGGGCTCTACTATCGAACTCGAGCTCTCGCCAACTTTATCCTTACCCTTGAGCCTGCTCTTCTCCCTCTCCATTTTCTCGTGGATAAGGCGTATACCTTCCTCCAAAGCCGCGGGTTCTTCACCTCTGAGAAAGGTTTGCATCAGCTGGTGCTCGTCAATTTCGTCGACCCCCAGTCGCCGCTTCTCGCCCTCGACAATTGTGTCTCATATATTGGCCAAGGTAACATGGTAGTAGGGAATCCAAGAGATATCTCGATGCTTGATAACTTGACCAAAGAAATCGAACAATAATTCTTCAAAGCTATCTATATCCTTCTCTTTTTCAGCAAGCTTATCAGCCGCAACAGCTGCTGACTCAAGAGCGCTATTGGCATTGCTTTCGGCGACAGCTACCCGCTCCTCAGCTTGAGTAAGTTGATCATTTAGAACCTCCTTCTCCTTCTTAGCAAGGGAAAGGTAATTTTTTAAGCTCGCCTTCTCTTTCTCCCAAGCCTCTTTCTCAATAGAAAAGCGATCCTGTACTATCTTCAGTTCAGTATTAACCGCCCTGAGATCCTCCACTTTTTTCCTCAGGGCCACCCGTTCCTGGCTATTTAAGTCAAGCTCATTGCGAAAACGCACCCTGGCACTTTCCAACTCAGACTTGTAATTCTCTGCGTCTCGCCGAGCTAAAGTCGGTTGGGCCTGTGCATCCTCCAGTTCCTTTTCCATTTTGCACCTAGCTCTAGCATCATTGTCAATCTTTACTCTGGCCCTGGCTGCGTCCGTCTCCATCCGGCGGATGATAGAAGAGAGTGTAGCAGCATGCTTCTTCATTACCCCTTATTGTTTAGCTGCATGGCACACATACCCTATCACCTCTATGTCCCAATCCTCGGGGACCGGTTCAAGATCTGGGCGAACACCATCCTCTCAAGGTAAATGTCGAGAAACTGTTTTCGTAAACGCTCTAACCTGGCCGTGATCTCAGAACTGGGGGCAACATCCCTTGCAGCAGTAGTGTCCAAGCCACGCTCACCAAAGGAAGTAGGAACTGTCTTCCCCTTCTCTATAATCCTGCCCTCATCTTCGTCCTTGTCCTTTGGCTCGGCGTGTTTCTTAGACGATTGAGCATGAGAAGGAGTGCTTTATGGAGGGGTTAAATCTCTAGAAAGTTGCTTCCCCCCAGCTGGTGGCATTGGACGACTAGGTGGCTTTCCATAACTTTGCTTTGGTGGAGATCGAGGTCGTGCAGGATAAGATTGATGAGAATCCCGGGGTCGATGACTATCCCTTCCCCGACTATCGCTACGAGTGTGCTCAGGATCTGAAAGGAGACTTGGTGTGCCCTCGCGAAGGGAACGGTAGGAATAAGACCGTTTGCGAGACATTTTTCCTGTAAAGAAAACAAATGCGTGTTAGAACTGTGAACCACAGTAGCAAAAGAGTGTTATGATAAATGGTGCATGTGTTTTGTGCATCCCGTGGAATCCCCTTTTTTGAAACAGACCAAGGCCCGAAGTTAGGCTTGTCTGGGTAACTTCTTTTTCTCCAACTGGGGCACCCGTCTCTTCGAAAAGGGGAAAAGTTGGTTCCCCTTCAAAATCTTCTTGGGTATAAATATCATCTGGCAAAGGAATTTTGCTTAATTCCCCGAAAATCTGTTCTTCCGTTAATTCGTCGTGAGCGACAGACTCAACTGGCGATGAAGTCCTCAGTGGAGACTACCCCTCGGAGGTTGGAACCTCCTTTGATTTATCATCTCGTCCCTCATCTCCTTTATACACGTTTAAATCTTCATCGTCCTGATTAATCATCGGCGAAGGACTCTTGCAAAGAGTAGTCGTCTCTGCAACTTGAGAAGTTCCTTCTTCAGCTGGGGGCACATACTTGTAAGGTTTGCCGCCCGCGCCAAGTCCGAATTTTATATCCAAAAGATGATATTTTTGAAGGTTTTGTCGGTAATACATTTCTTGATTCTCAAGAAGTCAGACTTGCTTTTTAGAAGACGGGATAATCGATCGTTATACACTGAGCCTTCTATCTTGGGGAATGTGTGATCTGCGCAAAGGAAAAGGAAACATGTTAATACTTCGATTGTGTAATTCAGTCATGCATCTAGAGGCTCGAAACTTACTAGATTTGAATCACCTCCTCGCACACCCAACCTGGTGTTTTATGTAAAACCAATCACCTTTGGGATCTCCTATGTTGCTGTAACCATCGGACAGAACCTTCCTGTTGGCTACTGATTCAAAGAAAGAGAAATTTGGAGTCGCTGTGGAACGGTGCTTGAAAAGATAGTAGAATTTCAAGTCTTTAAAAGTAATCTCAGTCTGCAGAATCTCTGCATACGCAACATATAGAGTGTACAAGGCTGCGTAAGCATTGGGATGAAGCTGCATAGGGGCAATACACAATCGTCTTAAGGTTCTAATGACGATTGGAGGAAACGGAGGAATAGCGCCTACCCAGCACATGAGTTGGATTATTGCCATGTACCCTTCTGGAGCAATATGAGGTCTATCTCCGCTTTCGGGTGTTTTCACATTGTCCCACGGGATCCCGTGTTTCAAACAAATTTTCTTAAGTTTTATATCGTCTAGTTTGGAAGCTAAAGAATTAGTGAATTTCTCAATTCCTAGAATGCCGGGAATCTCATCGGGAGCTCGGTCATCCACTTCGGACTCCTCCTCTAGCGAGGTACTCTCAGATGAATTTGATTTTGTCTCTGCCTCATATTCGGATTCAGAATCCTCGTCCTCTGGATTAATTGGAGGAACCTCGGGATTATGGTGTTCCGACACCTCCAGGTCCACCTCTGTTTCAGATCTTTCAGGAGAACGATTATCTGACATTGCTGTTTTGGTGAGCAAACATGAGAGATTAGATGATAATAACGCGTGGACCCTGTGTATGTGCTAGTGCTTGTGTGTGCAAGTGTGTATGATACTGGAAAGTAAAGTCACAAAGCGAATCGAATAAGCGTAATAAATACGCTGTTAAGTCATGTTGTCAATCAGTCCAAGAGGTTCCTCTCGGAGGCTCTAACCTAACTGTTCAAAGTCTCGTGATAACATTGCATTGCTTAAGTTAAAAGTGCATATGGGATCGCTTCCAGGTCGGTTCATGGGAAAGATGGAGGTCGGATCGCTGGAGAAAAGGCTAGTGCATAGGATCGGGTCGATCCATAGGGATCAGATCGCTGGAGAAAAGGCTTGTGCATAGGATCGGGTCAATCTATAGGGATCGGATCACTAGAAAGCTAAGTCGGCAATGGAGCATCGATTCGTGAGTCGAGATTTGGACAGCGGAACGATACGCCGTTTCGTGAATAAGACCCCTTCATCCGTTCTCCCCTTCTTGTCATCTTCACAATCCATATCGATGCCACGACCCGATCCGTTAAACTCCTTCCTCCAACTAATACCGCGACACGAACCCGAACCACACCTACGACCCGACCTGATCAACTCCTTCTTCCTCTCCTCTCTTCCTCCTCACTCGCGAGCTCGAACAACTGGACCCATCAACCGTCGTCGCCTCTAAAACCATGAACGCCACAAAACCCCGCCATCCTTGCCTTTCAAATTAGTAAAAATTAGAGAGAAACGAGAGTGAAATAACTTGGAAGCATTCCTAGTGTAATTACTTATTTTATGAAGATCGAGATTAGGGTTTTTGAGAAAGAGAAGCAGGCGGCGGTAGAAGCAGAAAGAGAAGGAGTAAGGGAGGAAGGGGGGAGCGGGCTATATAGCTAAACCAAAAGTCCTTTCGTCTCCCTTTCTTTTGTCACAACTCGGCCCACAAAAATCCACAGGCCGTGGGATTTGTGAAGGCCCATCAGGGCTAGGGTGGCGATCCTCTCACTTGGTCGGCCCATGACGTCAACCCTAGTAACGAACTACGCGGAACCGAACTCGAGAGCGACCGTGAAATAAAAGAAATGAAAATACATGCAGAAGATTTAAAAGCTTACCAAACGAGCTGATTTTTATTTTCCTCTGAAATTCAAGATACAAAATTGATCTAACAAGTGAAGAAATAACCAAAGAATTAACTTGATATTTATACTGGTTAAGGGCGCAATTTTCTGAAATGGTATGACATTTCAGACAAACACAACCTTTGGTTCATATCGCTTCATGAAAAGATAGCTTAGTAACTTCGAAGCATGTTCCATTCTCGATAAAACATACTTCGAGGGGGCAAAATGTTGGATAGCTTTTGGACCAAGCCACCAAGATTCTAACACAAGTTCAGGATGAAGCTTTACTTGTGAGAAGCCCTGTGTAACAACCCGAATTTTTATAACATGTTAAAACATGAAATCAGGGCAGAATTAAATTTTAAAATAAGAATCAAGAGAAACGGGTTGCGTGGTTGCGTTCGTCTCGGAATTCTGGTTGGAAACGAGTCCAAAATTTCGTAAATCGGAGTCCGTATGACCGAGATATGGCCTCTAGAAGTTTCACGAAAAATCAGAAAACGAAAACAGATTTTCGAATTTCAAATTTTAGCCCCAAACGGACTGGGCGGGAAATTTCCCGCCCAGCCCCAGGTCGACTGGGGAGTCGACCCCCCCAGGGACCAGGTCGACTGCCCAGTCGACCTGGGTGTCGACCTGGGTGTCGACTTCCCTTGTCGAGCCAGGTCGGCCAGGGTGCACCTGCATGGTCTTTTGGCTCTGGTTTGGGGGCCTGTGACGATTTTGATGGCTCAGATCTAAACTAGGGTTAATCTAAGGGCCTAAACTAGTCCTAATTCCTATAAAAACACCCTAAGACCTAGCCTAATTCACTAAAAATCATTCTAGCAACTAAGTGCTGCCAAAATGCTCCTAAATCATGGCCTCCATCTTCATCAATGAGAGCTTGAGAGTTCTAAACTAAAGCTAAGGAAAAGGAGCAATCTTTCTCCATCAAATCAAGGAGCTACTTACATTCTCAAGGCTTCTAGTGTTGCTACATCATTCCTAGAGCTTCTACAACGATTCTATGATGATTCTTGCTCCTAATTCACTAGCCACGCTTTGTAAGTTCTAGCTACTTTTAGATCTAAACGGTAGTTCTAATGTTGACGTGGAATAAAATGAGATCAAACCTAAGTATGCTAGTCTATGTGAATCTAGTCTTGCCTCTCTCTTGAACCTATGACTTTGGGCTATTTCTTAGTGATTAAATCATGCCACTCATGTTGTGTTTAACCTAGTTTATCATGCAAGATTGAATCTTGACTTGTGGAATGTTGGCATGAATCCTTAGAACAATTTGGCTTATGGAATATTCATATGAACTTGACTTGGGGCTTATGCATGTAAAAGACCTAAACCCCTCATGACCATTTACATGCCTATGATGATGAACCTAGTGTTATGCTATCATACATGCTTGAGGCCAATCCTTTTATGCTATCATACATGTTTGAGGCCAATCCTTTTATGCTATCATACATGTTTGAGGCCAATCCTTTTATGCTATCATACATGTTTGAGGCCAATCCCTTTATGCTATCATACATGATTTGAGGCCAATATGTTGTCATATTATTCCTACTATGTTGACTCGCTTTCACTTGCGTTGGGAATACGCCTTGGGAAGTTTAGGCAAACGTGAGATGGGTTATGAAATTTAACATGAATTAAGTAATGGGACAATGGGCACAAGTGTAAAACGTGGACTTTGTCGTAGCCTAAATTTGACATGAACATGATAAGTAGGAAAACATGAAAGTGGCCAACTCGAGGTTGGGTTGGGTTGGTAGCATAAATCTGTCCGGAACTGCCCGGCAAATCCAGTAGCTACGGACAATAAGACCCAATGTGAGAAGTTGGTCATATCGCGCTGAAAACCCGAGGTTAGACTAAGTTGTGGTGTAATGCTGCCCGGACCCGCTCGGCGTAACCAGTAACCACAACAAAGTCTAATGTGAGAGGTTGGGGTGCATTAATTTACTTAATGCCACATGATAAGGTTAAGTTAGTTTGACTAATGGCACTTAACCGATATGACATGAATGGGTAGGTTAAGTAAGACCAGACTTGATTTCTTAAAGACACTTAACCATATAACATGATTAGCGGATGGGTTAGTTTAACCTAAATGGTTTGATAACACCCGACTGGGATAACGCGATGCGTGGTAGAGTTAAGTAAACCCACAAGAATGATACTTAACCATTATAAATACGACTAGTGGATGGGGTTAAGTTAACCTACACTTATCCAATCCGACTCGGTAATTTGATGGGGTTAAGTTAACTTACACTTAACCAATCCGACTTGATGATTTGATAGAGTTAAGTCACGAACCTCTTAAATATACTTAACCAATCCGACTCGATAATTTAATGGGGTTAAGTTAACCTACACTTAACCAATTTTACTCGGAAATTTGATGAGGTTAAGAAAACCTATACTTAACCAATCTGACACGGTAAATTTGATAGGGTTAAGTTAACCTATACTTAACCAATCTGACATGGTAAATTTGATAGGGTTAAGTTTATCCATACTTAACCGATCTGACACGATAATCTAGGGTTAAGTCATGAACGTCTTGATATACTTAACCAACTTGATACATGGTTTGTAGGGCTAAGCCTTGAACTCGAATACTTAGCCAATTTTGACATGATTCGTAGGCAGGGTAAGTCATGAGCTCGAATGACAACACTTAACCCATTAGACAATACCCTAGTTCAGGAAACTAAGTGATAAACCTTAGTTAAGGATAACTAAGTAATAATTCTTAGTCAAGACAATTGGACCAGTTCACAGATAGATGAGTAACCTGATACGGTGGGTCATCGTTTAAAACGAACTCACGAGGAGGAGCGAATGTTTATCTGACTTAGATAAAGGCTCCAGCGAACTGGGTGATGAAGCGGTAGCTTCAGGGGACGTGAGGGTACTTTTGGTATCCCTCTGTGAGGTTGCAGATGATCCTCCTGGGCTCACAGAGGTTAAGGTCTGCGGTAGAAGAACTAAGGGTATGCCTTGGTTGTTGTGCGAGCAACCTAAAGACTGGGGTGGATTAGCGTGGAGTCGGCGATATCTAATTTAGCCCTGTGATAGCACGTCGTCGACTACCTACCATCTTTAGTCAATCGTGTACGTATGCGGAAAGGCAGAGAACTCCCAACAGACCATATACTTGCTATCTAGTTATGGGTGAGGTGGGCCAATAGGAAAGTAGGGCATGGATGGCCGGAGTATAGTTCTCGTGCATGATTTTTCTTGTATTGCCTTTCAGTAGTTGAGGGAGGGGTCACGTGGGGCCATAACCACCGGTAGAAAAACAGACCTTGATATCTCCATCGGCAAGTAACGTAAAGCTCCCGACCGAGTCCTGTATTTCTTGATTAGCCCTATCACGGGACTCGGATGGCACATTGAGATACATGTGCATCTAGACATGGAAAACGATTCCCGATACATACGTGGGAAAAAGGGGCGTGGTTGACGGGTAGCGTAATCCCTAGCGGTCCTAGGTGGCTTAAACCCAAACCGAGTTACGAAAACGTTTAGTAGGTAGTGTAATCCCTAGTGGTCCTAGGTGGCATAAATCCTAGCCGAACATTCGAGAATTCATGGTAAGAAAATACAACTAGATCAAGGGTGACAGTCCAAATGATTTCAAGGATAATGGAACCACGTTGAAGTAGTATAGAACTACGTGAAGAAGCCCGTAGGATTTACGGAAAAGGACTAAACATATACATGGAAAGAAACATACGAGTTGGGAAAACCTACATTAGGTTGACATGGACCATTTCATTGGGCAAGGGACATTTTGTAGCTAACACATGACACGGGTTGGGATACTAGTACGGAAGGTGCAGGGCAAATATACTTGATAGATGTAACACCCCACCTCCGTTAAGGTCACACACCAAGGGAATGCCTTAACTTTGATGGAGCATTTTAGTAAACAGAACAGAAACTTACAAGACAGATAAAATAGTACTTGAAAATTTTATAACTTTATTTCAACAGAAACCGAAATAAACTTGGTTACATCCTTTCAAATCACATTATCAGAATTCAAGTACAAAATATCAGTCTTGTACAAAAGCCTTCAGAATGCATAGTTTAAAATCATAATCCCCATAGAACTGAAGCTATACAGAGCCAAGCCATACTTTAAGCACTTCAAGCATAAGAAATCCGGATCAAGCTAAAGTATTCCCTCCTTGGATAACCTGGGGGGAAACGGAAGAAACGAGGCGAAACAACAAGGGTCAGACAAAAAGTCTGGCAAGTCCAGTGATTTTCAGTTATGAATAGATAATAATAACATGACATGAAAATAAAACTGGATGAGAGATAACTGTAACAGGTGTAATAGATATAACAGAAGATCAGAATGATATAAGCTATCATTTTACACTTCTCTGCACTAATACTAGTATAACAGAATTAGGTGTCACCCTAATGTCTAAACTGAAACAGAAACGGGTATAGAATAATTTAACAGAAACAGAACGCTAATAATGGGCCTTTACTACCCAATCAGAAACAGACAGAAGCAGAAACAGATTAATCCCTACGGAAACAGAATGTAGAATTAGGTGTACACTAGTAATGGGCCTTTACCACCCGAACAGACGGTACCACATAGAAACAGACAGGTGTTACCACCCAACAGAAACAGACGGTACCAACAGAAACAGACAGAACTAAGTGTACCCTAATACCCTACCCCAAGCGATCGGCTACCTAATACATAAATATCCTGTGTCGGCCCTACAGTAGGGTGTATCACTCCGTAAAGTGACAACCAATTGGCACAGACCTATTTACAGATGTCACGGCGTCTTACATCCTCAGAGGCAGCCCGTGATCCATGCACGCACATGACCCGGTTGGAACGCACCACCAACACCCCTCGCCATTATTAAAATGAACCGCTTATAATTAGTTCAGTAAGCGTGCCCGGACCCTACTTACTGTTGGGTCAAAGTTTTGATACCAGAAAGGGTTACTGACTAATATGGGTCCCAAACAACAGATGACACAAGTAATTCCCCCTCCTAACTTTGTGTCCCCAGACTAACAGATTTCGGCTTAACTTGTCTACAAGTTTCAGACATACAAAGTTTAGATTAATTAGTTTACAAATCATACAATCAAGTTAACAGGTTTTCAGATTAACGGATCAGATGTTCGGATTAACAGGCTTACAGATTAACAGACTTACAGATTAACTGGTTACAGATTATCTAACTTTGTATTGGGCCTACGGATTCACGGAACGGGTTTATCAGATTCATTGGTCCAATTGGTTTAACCTTACCCAACACGTTTTAGACATCATAATTATCTCAGATTTTCATTAATTAAATATTAATGCCCAAACCTCTCACATTAGACTGATAGTTTGCGGCTACTGTTTAGGCCGGTTGGTTTCGGGCAGGTTTCTATCGCAAACTGAGTCTTACCTCGGGTTTCAAGCACGTTATGACTAACTTCTCACATTAGATCCTATTGTTTGCGACCACTGGAATATGCCGGGCGGTTCCGGGCATAATTACGCTGCAAACTCATTCTAATCTCGAGTTAGCCATGTTTATCTTTGCGGCCAATTAATTAATGATTTACCATTTATACCCACGCCTAATATACATGTCAATTATTCATAGCTAATTCAGATTATGTCAATAGCAGACTAATTATATCAACTCAACAGATATTGCAGATAACAGATTTTTCAGATTAGGCGAGTTAACAGATTTAGCAGATTAAGCAAACTAGCAGATCTAGCATTTTCAACAAACTTAGCAGATGACAGATTTGGCAGATGAACAAATCTAGCAGACTAGGCAGTAGAGCAGAACTAGCAGATTAAGCAATATAACAGAACTAGCAGATTAAGCAATATAGCAGAACTAGCAGATTAGGCAAATATAACAGATTTAATCATTCCTTAAAGTTTCACAAATATATCTTGCCTAATTTTAAATTTGGCCTAAGCATGCCTAAATAATTGTCATGATTCACACTATGATCATATACCAAATATAACCATCGATTACTATGCATGTCATATATCCCAAAGATCCCTTACTTAGGTGTTTATTTACATTTAATAGATGTCCTACCTTAATGTAAATCTTTATACCTAAGCCATATTTTCTTTGTCTCAAGTCATATGTTAACATACCATGGTTCCTCTTCTTCCAATTCACAGAATATGCATAGATCTAAATCTAGTTTACAACCTATGTCCTTTTTCTTAAATCAGTCATAGATTAACCATGTCCAATTATTCCACATTCATTATTGGTCCCTAACATTCTAGCGTTCGTGCGTTAATCTCTTAGGAGATTGGCGCAGCATCGTAGTAGCCTGGCTATAGAATAGAAAAAAGAAGAGATACAGAATAAAATAGATCAGAACAGAACATACACAATCTCAAATTCAGATTTACAATCATGTCACAATTATGATTAAAGTTTATATCGGAAAATAACTGCACTTGCCTTGGTTGGATTAAAGAAATAACTTTAATTGTTGTAGAATCGTTGCAGAAGCTTTAATCTCTAATTTGAATTGAGTTGCTTAGGTTGATGTTGATTAGCTTCTAGTTTTGATTCCAGCAGAGTAGCGACGCCATTTTTATTTTTTATTTAGAACCGAGGCAGAGAAGAAGAAGAATAGAATTGTGTGTAGAGAAGGCTAGGTCTTAGGTTGTTTTTATAGGTGTAGCAATTCATTTAAGCCATCAGATTAACCCTAAAACCAATCCGGACCATCAAAAATCGTCCCTGGGCTTCAAAAACGTGTTCTGGACCGAAACAGGCCGACCAGGTCGACCTGTAGGGGGGAGGTCGACACTATAGTCGACCCCCATGGGGGAGGTCGACTCCCAGGTCGACCCCCTGGTCGACCTGGCCACCAGGTCGACCTGCCCAGTTCTGTGCTGACCGAAACCTTCTGAATCTTCTACAGGCCATAACTTCTTCATCCGGACTCCGATTTTCGAAAAATCGGACTCTATTTCATGGAAAATTTCGAGAGGAACGCAATGGTGAAGTCCGTTTTACCTAATTCCTGATTCTTAAATTAATTATCCTCATTTTACTATCTTTTCCGTTACACACACCGTTATCGAACTAATTTTTCTTCTCTTTCATGTATTAATTAATTCTTCTTATGCATCACCATTATTTACCTATCATAAGCATATTTTCATATATTTTATTTCATTTTTAATTATACTTAAAAATGCGGGGTGTTACATTCTCCCCTCCTTAAAGGATTTCTTCCCCGAAATCTTCAAGTTAAGAAGAATGTGTCCTACCATCCAATCATCCATCTACTCAATCACCAATCACAGGCATTCATTGTCCTTAAGAGATTTTTAATGTTGTATGAACATATGCAAGAAGTGTGTGTATATGTTCCTTGTCTAATGCAACGATCAGGCGGTCCACTGATTCAATTGACCTCCTTAATGCGAATTATGCCAGTGCCATGAGTCCAACATGTATGCAATTTTTCTACTCGATACATATCATTTCTATATGAGTGCACAACCATTCAGTCATATGCAACATCCATGTGCTGAGTCAATCATTTTGCATCCGCAAAAATTAAAAATGCTCACACATCCATATGCAGTATGAGAGTGTTTTCGAGCCGATCTAGTGCCTAGTGTGTGTATATGCATCCACGGGCAACCACTAGCAACCACTTGCATCCACTTGCAACCACCAAAATAACATGTCTCAAACACATGTTTACACCCATTAGTTTCTACCTAAAGTTCGAAGATTCGATCGATAGGATACAGTCGAATGATGGAAACGAGTACAGATAGAACAAAAACTTGGTTCCCATTAGGCATGGGTCCTAAGTATCGGCCCCGAAGATCGAAACCAACATCAAATTGACACCCAGAGGATTACCCTCTTTAGACAATGTCAAAACTAGAAATCTTATCAGAAGTATTCAGATATTTACAGACTACAGGTACAGATCAGGTTCCCTAATGGCTCTTAGGAAGTTAAGCATGATAAAATCATACCCCACGAAAACTCAGAATGTATGCGTCATACTTGACGCCTAACACAGATATCCCTCAAACCCCAATCTCAAACAGATGAGCCATAACCCTTATGGGTTTGAGTCTACAGCGGAATTCAAAAATAATACTAGTATTAAAGTGCAGAGTATCGATTACAAAATCAAAATACCAGAATCAGAAAAAGTCTTAACTCCATAATCAGATAAAGAAATTAAACCTACTATAGAAATTTTCCTATTTCTATCCTAGCCACTAGCCTCAAGATTGTTCGCCTGCCCTCCTTGCCCTCGTCTCTTTGGGCAGTCCCTAGTGAAGTGTCCCATCTCTCCACAGTTGAAGCAAGTGCCTTTCCTTTTTCTGCAATCCTTGTTCAGATAAGTCGAGCTCCCACAAGTAAAGCACTTTTTCCCCTTCTTATCTTCAAACTTCTCATCCTTCTTTTTTGTTTCCTTTTTGGGCCATGCTTTCTTATTCTATGGTTCTTCCTTCTTTGTCTCTTTCGGGCCCTTGTCTTCCTCGGGCAGTAGTGCCATGTCCACCAATTTCTCGTAAGTCGCCCCCATGGGTACGTGGGTCATGGCTAGGCTGTGCAGTAGCTCGTTCAATCCTTTAACAAAGCGGAGAGCCTTTTTATGCTGAGTGTTGACAAAATCCAATCCGAACCTAGCTAGTTGTTTGAACTGGTTGACGTATTCCTTGACCGTCATACTTCCTTGCTTAAGAGATAAGAACTTTTCCAGTTGTAAACTCCGTTCAGCTTGCGAGAGAAATTTTGTCTCAAACCTTGTTCTGAAATCCATCCATGTCTCAACCGGCCTCTCGGCGTTAGTGACTTCCCACCAGTAGGAAGCTTCGTCTTTGAGCAGCCATACCGCCAACTGTACCTTCTGCCTATCGTCCACCTCGAAGATAATGAATAGATCCTCAGTTTCTTTGAGCCAGTTCCTCGCTTCAACGAATGATTCAGTTCTCTTGAAATCCTTTCCACCCATGGCCCTAAAATCTCTACAGATCTTTGAGAAAGCAATTGCACGAGGAGGGGGCGGAGGAGGAGAGGGATCATTTGCTGGACCTGCGGCGGCGGTCCTAGCCTCAAGATATCGACGAAAGCAACCGGGTACATGAACACCCTCTGGTATCTCAGATGCTTCAGACATGCTGAAACGAAAAAAGGAAAGATTCAATACAAAAAGGACTGAAGGAAAGATATATGGCTCTTGGGGATCATGTTTTTCAAAATAAGCTTTATTTTTAAAATACTTCCTTTCAAAACCTTTTTGAAAATAGTTTTCCAAAAACTTTACCCAATCTGGTAACCTTCAGCTCTGATACTAAGTGTAACACCCCACCTCCGTTAAGGTCACTCACCAAGGGAATGCCTTAACTTTGATGGAGCATTTTAGTAAACAGAACAGAAACTTACAAGACAGATAAAATAGTACTTGAAAATTTTATGACTTTATTTCAACAGAAACCGAAATAAAGTTGGTTACATCCTTTCAAAGCACATTATCAGAATTCAAGCACAAAATATCAGTCTTGTACAAAAGCCTTCAGAATGCATAGTTTAAAATCATAATCCCCGTAGAACTGAAGCTATACAGAGCTAAGCCATACTTTAAGTACTTCAAGCAGAAGAAATCCGGATCAAGCTAAAGTATTCCCACCTTGGATAACATGGGGGTAATGGAAGAAAGAAGGCAAAACAACAAGGGTCAGAAAAAAAGTCTGGCAAGTCCAGTGATTTTCAGTTATGAACAGATAATAATAACATGACATGAAAATAAAACTGGATGAGAGATAACTGTAACAAGTGTAACAGATATAACAGAAGAACAGAATGATATAAGCTATTTTTTACACTTCTCTACACTAATACTAGTATAACAGAATTAGGTGTCACCCTAATGTCTAAACTGAAACAGAAACGGGTACAGAATAATTTAACAGAAACAGAACGCTAATAATGGGCCTTCACTACCCGATCAGAAACAGATAGAAGCAGAAACAGATTAATCCCTACGGAAACAGAATGTAGAATTAGATGTACACTAGTAATGGGCCTTTACCAACCGAACAGACGGTACCACGCAGAAACAGACAGGTGTTACCACCCAACAGAAACAGACGGTAACAACAGAAACAGACAGAACTAAGTGTACCCTAAAACCCTACCCCAAGCGATCGGCTCCCTAATACATAAATATCCTGGGTCGGCCTCACTGTAGGGTGTATCACTCCCTAAAGTGACAACCAATTGGCACAGACCTATTTACAGATGTCACGGCGTCTTACATCCTCAGAGGCAGCCCGGGATCCATGCACGCACATGACCTGGTTGGAACGCACCATCAACACCCCTCGCCATTATCAGAATGAACCGCTTATAATTAGTTCAGTAAGCGTGCCCGGACCCTACTTACTGTTGGGTCAAAGTTTTGATACCAGAAAGGGTTACTGACTAATATGGGTCCCAAACAACAGATGACACAAGTAATTCCCCCTCCTAACCTTGTGTCCCCAGACTAACAGATTTCGGCTTAACTTGTCTACAAGTTTCAGACATACAAAGTTTAGATTAACTAGTTTACAGATCAGACAATCAAGTTAACAAGTTTTCAGACTTATGGATCAGATGTTTGGATTAACAGGCTTACAGATTAACAGACTTACAGATTAACTGGTTACATATTATCTAACTTTGTATTGGGCCTACGGATTCACGGAACGGGTTTATCAGATTCATTGGTCCAATTGGTTTAACCTTACCCAACACGTTTTAGACATCATAATTATCTCAGATTTTCATTAATTAAATATTAATGCCCAAACCTCTCACACTAGACTGACAGTTTGCGGCTACTGGTTAGGCCGGTTGGTTCCGGGAAGGTTTCTGTAGCAAACTGAGTCTTACCTCGGGTTTCAAGCACGTTATGACTAACTTCTCACATTAGAACCTATTGTTTGCGACCACTGGAATATGTCGGGCGGTTCCGGGCAGAATTACACCGCAAACTCATTCTAACCTCGAGTTAGCCATGTTTATCTTTGCGGCCAATTAATTAATGATTTACCATTTATACCCACGCCTAATATACATGTCAATTATTCATAGCTAATTCAGATTATGTCAATAGCGGACTAATTATATCAACTCAACAGATATTGCAGATAACATATTTTTCAGATTAGGCGAGTTAACGGATTTAGCAGATTAAGCAAACTAGAAGATCTAGCATTTTCAACAGACTTAGCAGATGACAGATTTGGCAGGTGAACAAATCTAGCAGACTAGGCAGTAGAGCAGAACTAGCAGATTAAGCAATATAATAGAACTAGCAGATTAAGCAATATAGCAGAACTAGCAGATTAGGCAAATATAATAGATTTAACCATTCCTTAAAGTTTCACAAACATATCTTGATTAATTTTAAATTTGGCCTTAGCATGCCTAAATAATTGTCATGATTCACACTATGATCATATACCAAATATAACCATCAATTACTATGCATGTCATATATCCCAAAGATCCCTTACTTAGGTGTTTATTTACATTTAATAGATATCCTACCTTAATGTAAATCTTTATACCTAAGCCATATTTTCTTTGTCTCAAGTCATATGTTAACATACCATGGTTCCTCTTCTTCCAATTCACAGAATATGCATAGATCTAAATCTAGTTTACAACCTATGTCCTTTTTCTTAAATCAGTCACAGATTAACCATGTCCAATTATTCCACATTCATTATTTGTCCCAAACATTCTAGCATTCGTGCGTTAATCTCATAGGAGATTGGCGCAGGCTCGTAGTAGCCTGGCTATAGAACAGAAAGAAGAAGAGATACTGAATAAAATAGATCAGAACAGAACATACACAATCTCAAATTCAGATTTACAATCATGTCACAATTATGATTAAAGTTTATATCGGAAAATAACTGCACTTGCCTTGGTTGGATTAAAGAAAGAACTTTAATTGTTGTAGAATCGTTGCAGAAGCTTTAATCTTTAATTTGAATTGAGTTGCTTAGGTTGATGTTGATTAGCTTCTAGTTTTGATTTCAGCAGAGTAGCGACGCAATTTTTATTTTTATTTAGAACAGAGGCAGAGAAGAAGCAGAATAGAATTGTGTGTAGAGAAGGCTAGGTCTTAGGTTGTTTTTATAGGTGTAGCAATTCATTTCAGCCATCAGATTAACCCTAAAACCAATCCGGACCATCAAAAATCGTCCCTGGGCTTCAAAAACGTGTTCTGGACCGAAACAGGCCGACCAGGTCGACCTGTAGGGGGGAGGTCGACACTATAGTCAACCCCCATGGGGGAGGACGACTCCCAGGTCGACCCCCTGGTCGACCTGGCCCCCAGGTCGACCTGCCCAGTTCTGTGCTGATCGAAACCTTCTAAATCTTCTACAGGCCATAAATTCTTCATCCGGACTCCGATTTTCGAAAAATCGGACTCTATTTCATGTAAAATTTCGAGAGGAACGCAATGGTGATGTCCTTTTACCTAATTCCTGATTCTTAAATTAATTATCCTCATTTTACTATCTTTTCCGTTACACACACCGTTATCGAACTAATTTTTCTTCTCTTTCATGTATTAATTAATTCTTCTTATGCATCACCATTATTTACCTATCATAAGCATATTTTCATATATTTTATTTCATTTTTAATTATACTTAAAAATGCAGGGTGTTACAATAGAACCTTGGGGTGTTATACTTGATAGAACCTTGGGGTGTTATACTCGATAGAACCTTGGGGTGTTATACTCGATAGAACCTTGGGATGTTATACTCGATAGAACCTTGGGATGTTAAACTTGATTCATAGTGACCGTAGTTTATCTTGATACAGTAGTTCATCCTGTTACCTTGGTTTAGCTTGTCTATCTTATCATCATCCTTACGTTTACTTTCAGTTTATGCATGTCATGTTACCTTTACCTGTTTTTATGCTGGAAGTAGATAGGACTTACCAGTCTTTATGACTGACCCCGTTTTCTTTCGCCTCTTTGTCTTCCATTTCTCCCCCCCCCCCCCCAGGTTTTCAGGGAGGAAATACTGTTATTTAGCTCGGACTTCTTCTGCTTCAAGGTCATCATGTATGGCTTGGATTTTTCTTGGCTGTGGCTGCTTTACCGTTTTACTTAGGGAATATTTTATGACTGTTGTTTTATGCTTCTTTAACTATTGCAAGGCAGGTTTCCAATGTAATGTCTTTTAAAGGCATTTTGATGTAAAAGGCTTTAGACCTTATAATTTTATGAGGTAATGAAATTTGGCTTTTTAACTGTTTTATATGTTCTGTCTTGTAATATTTTCTGTGCATGTTTACATAGACAACGCCCCTCCAAAGCTAGTGCATTCCCTTGTGAGTGACCCTGGAGGAGGTGGGGTGTTACACCCTGGACCCGATCGCGATCGCCCCCCTCTATCTCGATCCGATCCGCTCGTGTCAGCCAGATCCGATCCGACCCGCTCCTCCTAGCTCGATCTGATCCATCCATGAAAGCGCGATCCGATTCAAGCCCAGGAGACGTGATGAAGGCCATGACTGAGTCCATCACATTCCGCAAACGATGGATCTCGTGACACCTGTCTGTAACTGTCATATTGACCATTTCTTCCTCAAGCTACGAACATGTCCTAGATTCTCGGGATTTGCACCACGTATGACCGCGATCCGTCTGCAAATATCAGCAATAAATAGCCCCAGATTTTTGGCAATTCTGAGTTCTGAATCCACAATTATTACACCTCCGTTATTATTCAGAGTTGTCTCGAAATTATTGAGTGAATAAACATTGTAAGAGTGAGATTGAGGGATAAATCATCGATTGTACTCTGATTCCAAGTATAATCATAGATATAAAGTGGACGTAGGCTCATTAACGCCGAACCACTATAATCTTGAGTCTTTTCTGATTTTCTAGCATTTTTTTTATATTAATTTTTCCATAATTGAACAACTTGGGTGTTAGAGCCAATTTTGGATATAAAAGTCATATCTTCGATCCTTAGGTAGAAGCCAAAGGATGTAAACATGTATTTGAAACATGTTATAAATGTTGGTTGCAAGTGGTTGCTAATGGATGCTCATGGATACATATACACACACATTAGGCACTAGATCGGCTCAGTCACTTTCGTATTGCATATGCATATGAATGTATTTGTATATGGATTGAAACTTGATGTGTTATCATATGGATGTTGCATATGGATGAGTGAATATGCACACATATAGTATTTACATGATTAGGGATATATTCATATATATTGGACGCATGGCACTCTCATGACTCGCATTAAGCAGGTCAACTGGATCAGTAGACCGCCTGATTTTGCATTAGATAAAAAACATATACACATACTCTGCATATGTTCATATGGCACTGGAAACTTTTTAAGGACAATGGATGCCTGTGTTTGATGGTTGAGTAGATGGACGGTTAGATGGTAGGATATACGTTCTTCCTAACTTGAAGATTTCGGGGACGAAATCCTTTAAGGAGAGGAGAATGTAACACCCCATATTTTCTGTGAACGTTAAACTAACAAATTAAAGTATACTTAATTTTTAAAAGAAGAATTAAGGGAAATGGGTTACGCCATTGCGTTCGTCTTGGAATTCTGAGTGGAATAGAGTCCAAGTTTTCTTAAATCGGACTTCGTATGAGAATGTTATGACCTTCAGAAGTTTCAGGAAAATAAATAAATTAAAACAGCTCAGTTTTAAATTCAAAATTCGAATTCGAAAACACAGAAACAGACTGGGCGGGATTTTTCCTGCCCCAGACTAGGTCGATCAGGAGGTCGACCTCCCATATATAGATCGACCAAGGGGTCGGCCTCCCTCCTAACAGGTCAACCTGTTTTCAGATCTGAGGCAGATTCGGGATTTTGTACCTAGACTTGTTTTCTGGGCTGATTCTTTGGCTCCTAAACTATTTAAACACCCCAAAACCTCACTTTCTCCACTCCAAACCATTGAAACGCTATGCTGCCTCAATCCTAATTAAAATTAATTAAAGACGTCCTTATGTTGCTCTAGTTCTTTAAGAAATCAAGTTCAGAATTCAAGTAGAGATTCAAAGGCTAATTCAACGACTTCAACAACTATTTTCTAAGAATCAAATCTAAATTAGAGAATCGATAAGCTACGTCAAGGGATAGCTTTTCAATTTCAGAAAATAGATTCTAGAAATACAAGAAACATTCTCTTTTTGTTAGTTTAAGTTACTTTCAAATGTGAACTCTTAATTGAAATTCTTGGCATGTAATAATTTGGATCCAAGCTATACTTGATTATGAGATAATCCACTCAAATTTATCAAATCTAATATATTAGATTTATGCCTGCGATGTTATTCAAATCCAATCCATTATATTTATGCCTGATGTAAGTAATCCTTTCATTTGAATTCGTGCTTATATATGCCTTTTGGAATCATTATTGACTATGGAATTGGTCCAATCATATCAATCCTTGTTGTATATCAGAATTGTAATCCTGTTTAAGTTCATGATATAACTCTTGTCAAACCTATACGTCTGTGATGGTTCATAATGATATTCATATTGTATCTACATGCCTGTAGTGTATTCTATGCAAAACTTGTCAATTTGGTATATCAAATTTATTGGACCAATAGTTCTTATCGTCATAAGCCTCTTATGTTCCATATCGTTTCTCCGCTTATTTCATGAATCTTGCGTTGAACCTCGAAATACGTACGTTATGAATGTGGGGGTAATTGGGTACAACATGAAATTGACATTTATTTAGCATAATTTGGAACATGTATTATGGCATGACTGTTAAGATGCAATTTGGGGTAATTTAACATGAATTATGGAATATGTAATTTGACATAATGAACCTAGAATTGGCATGAACGACAAAGTATGAAATTGGGCATGAAAAACCTAGTTTTGGGCATAAACTGTAAACTGGAATATTAAATCTAGCTTGGTCTTAACTATTGATTTGGGACGCCAAACATAATGCATAGTGATTTTGGGCATGACTATTATTGCAAGTTTGGGAACATTGGGTGTAACCTATTTTGAATAATAACTTGTAATTGGCTTAATTGGGCATAACTTGAGAATTGTAACATGACTAGTTTTTGTGAAATTTGGATAATTAGCAAATAAAATCTAGGCTTGGACATGTACTGTAAACATGTAAACTAGGGAAGAGATGAACGTGCCAAACCCGAGGTTAGATTGAGTTGTGGTGTAAAACTGTCCGGAACCGCCCGGCACATCCAGTAACCACAACAGCACCTTTCTAATGTGAGAGGTTAGTGCATCATGCCTAAGAAAAACCCGAGGTTATATTGAGTTGTGGTGTAAAACCGCCCGGAACCGCTCGGCACATCCAGTAACCGCAACAACACATATCTAATGTGAGAGGTTAGTGCATTAATAAATCAATTAATGCTAATGAACAAGATGAATGACTAGGGTTAAGTTAATAGGAAACACTTAACCGGTATAGCATGATGAATGGGTAGGGTTAAGTAGTAAGAAACTCTTAACCAATATAACTTGATTTGTGGTAAGGTTAAGTTAAAACAAGAGGGCAACATTTAACCAATATAACTTGATTTGTGGTAGGGTTAAGTTAACACAAGAAGGCAACACTTAACCAAAGTAATATGACAAGTAGATGGTTTAAGTTAACTTGAATTGATTGATGACACTTAACCAATATTACTTGATGAACGAATGGGGTTAAGTTAATAAGAAACACTTAACCAACATGACACGATGAATGGGTGGGTTAAGTTAACATGAATGGGCAACACTTAACTAATATTACATAATGTGCGGGAGGGTTAAGTACATATCGGGTTGGTAGGTAATATTAGTAAATATAGGCCCACAAAACTTAACCATTAAATAAACATGCTTGAATCAGTAGGAGGGTTAAGTACGTATCAGGTTGGTGGGTAATATTAGTAAATATAGGCCCACAAAACTTAACCATTAAATAAATGTGCTTGAATCAGTAAGAGGGTTAAATACATATCGGTTTGGTGGGTAATATTAGTAAACATCGGCCCACAAACTTAACCATTAAATAAACATGCTTGAATCAGTAGGAGGGTTAAGTACATATCCAGTTGGTGGGTATTATTAGTAAATATAGGCCCACAAAAACTTAACCATTAAACAAACATTCTTGAATCAGTGGAAGGGTTAAGTACATACCGGGTTGGTAGGTAATATTAGTAAATATAGGCCCACAAACTTAACCAGTAAGAAACCCTAGTAATGGGGACTCATTTCAGCAGTAACCCACATAGATGTATTATGGTACCCTGAACTAGGCAGGGTGGGGCACGATTACTGGGCTGATTATAAGCTGTCAAAACAGCGGCAGGTGGTACGTCAATGTAGGATCTGACGGTTTACGTGCGTGCACGTACTCCAGAGTGGGAAAAAGCAGGCACTGGGTACCAGTAGTTATACACTATGCATCTTAAATCGTGTCGGTTTGCTATCCTAAGGATTAATACACCTTATGGTGGGACTAGCACAGGTTATCTGCATGCAAGAGAGGGCCCATTGACACAGACACAAGAGGAATTAATACAAGTAGGGAGCCGATCGATAGGCTAGTAAGGGTACATCTAACACATTCATGGCAATTAGGCAGATTGACGTGGAATCCTCATAATAGATGTACACCCGAAGGCTACCACAATTGCGGGGATTGGGATAACGTTATCATACCTTATGCTTATCTCATGTTATCATGTTATCCTTGTTATCATGGTATTGTCTTATATTCAGTTTATTCATGTCATGTTGTTTTTACCTGTTTACATGCGGAAAGTCACTTAGCTTAGCAGACTTATGTCTGACCTAGTTTGTTTTCGCCTCTTTTCTTCCGTCCCCCCCCCCAAAGGTTCACAGGGAGGGAATATTACCACTCAGCTCAGTTTTCTTTCCAAGTTCGAAGATATTCGATGTACTTCTCTCTTTTTCCACTGTTATAGCTGGCTCATGCTTTATTGGGGAATAACATTGTCATTTTATGCTTATTATATACTTGGAAGTTTTTGAATCAAGACAGAAGTTTTATGTAATACTTTTATGTATGATTAAGTCAATTGTTGTAAAAGCTTGATTAAATTAAGTTGTTTATAAAATGGCTTTATTTTCCGCTGTTTTATTTTTCTGTCTTGTAATTTATCTGCATCTTTTACCTAAAGCGCTCCACCGAAGTTAAGGCATTCCCTTTGCGAGTGACCTTAACGGAGGTGGGATGTTTCACTTGAATTATCTGATTATATCTCTAGGTTATTCGTTATGATGATTAACAATTTATTCATCCGTATCCTATGTGTAACAACCTTGTAAAAAGGCCAGTTACACTTGCCTCCTCCAAACATACCTTGTGGTGGAAAGTTTGTCTTGCATTGTCATAAATGTGTAATCTGTGACATGCAAGTATCGGAGTTGACAATCCAAATCAGTGCCAAGCCGACTCCAATCTAAAATCCACAATCTCTCTAGATTTTTTATCAAATCCAAGAGCCAATTTCGTATCCAGTATCCAAATCCAGGTGTTTGATCTCTTCGAATCGTTTATATAATTCGTAGCCATTCAACATTCAAGTTTGATGTCCCTTCGGACCATTGGTTAAGTCCATTTGCATTTCAACTCTAAAGCCAATACCATATTTACAATTCATTGTCTTCTCTAACCATTTTTTAAACCTATATCCAAATCCAATTCTGTAGTTGTTCGAGCTGATATCCAATTCTTCGACCTCTTTGTACAAATCCTTGCTCTCTTTAGACCTTTGTTGAGCATAGTCCAAACTCAATGATCTTTAACTTCTTCAGGATCTTGCTAAGCATAATCGACACTTGATGAACATAGTTGCTTCAATCGATTATGCAGCCCTGTTTCCAAGATGGCTCAAGCCTTCCCAAACATAATCCATAATTGGTGACCGACTGAGTGGCTTCACTAAGTATTAATGAAGCAACCCGAACCATGCCTAGCATAATCCATCCTTACTGAACTGAATTGGCAACCATACTAAATCTTGACAAGATGACCTACCCCATACGAATCATAGTCCATTCTCGATGACCGATCAGGTGCCTCGCAAAGGCCTGATGAATTGGCTCGAACCCTACTAAGCACATTCCATACTTGACTATCAGTGAGGTATTGAAGTTAAAATCAAATTGCAAATTTCATAATTTGCAAGCGTAATCCATACTTGCCAATTACGTTTACTAAGGTGCCAAAATGAAGTTTAATTACATCATAAATACAGATGGTTTATCGCCATTTCACGGCTTGGCTAGGAATCCCTTCGGTTCACGTAGAAGTGTATATGGTAATCATTTTATTACAAATTCATTTTGCATTGAGACAAATCCATATAAAAATCCTAACGGTTTATCAAGTCAGGCGTAGGGTTGTAATTCGAAGCATTCAGATGCAGAAAGTGTTGTATTCGCATTCGCATCCGAAACCATTTTTGGATATCAGATATCCACATATATGGATTTAGCTGGAAATGAGATAATTGTCTGATCCGTCAATCATCGATAAATCAAGAAACATAATTGAAAATTTTAGTTTCAAATAAAGTTTTTATCAATAATAATGATTATTAAAGTGCTAAAAATAAACAAATATTATGGTAATAAACAGTTTCGAGCAATCACAATGCGAATGTGCATAAGACAGACTTTCAACTTAATAAAATAATAAATATATTTCATATTCTAGAATAAACATGATCTAAAAAAAGAATCATGCAAAATGTGGATGAATAATTTTCAAATGCGAATGTGTCTATATCCACAGCCGTATCCATTTTTTTAGATATCGTATATTTATCCATCTTTCAAATGTGCATATTAATGGATTTATGTTTTTTCAGGCATCCATTGATAGCACTATTCAGATAATACCTAGGGATCTCTCTAGTTCCCGTACATGTATAAGCGACTTCGCCACTTTTTATTTGAACTCAACCCATTATTTATTGAAAAACCCTATTTGCGAGCCAAGTCCTCTCCAATCTGAAGTTGTCAACGGTGACTTATGTTATGTCCCAGCTAACCATACATGTTCCTTTCCTTAATGATATACCTCAAATGCCTGCACTTGTTTGTGTCATGCCCATCAGTTTCATAATATAAGAAGTGCTTTCTTGTCTCATACTCATGCCCAGTGGGATCCTTTCTAGACGACCTTTGGAAGGTGAGGCATTCCCACGTATCCAAGTAAATCCTTCCTAACGCTGCATCCAAACTCGAGTAATTGGGGAACTATGGTTCTTCCCTCTACCTTTCCAATCTTCCATAGTTGTCCTTTGCTTTAGGCTTTCCTTTTCCCTTTCCCATTTTTGATTTGATCGATCCTCTGCCCTTTACTGAGTTAACTTCAAATGCCTTTCTATTCGGTCATGCGTCCCTCTGTTGTAAGAATTGATCTGAATCAAAGATAAAATTCTTCGAGATCCATTAGGGGAACCTATGCAATGAAACTTCAAAATCTAAATTGTCCAAACTTCCCAAAGTAGCTGCTATAAGAACCATTGATGGATCCAACAGATCCTATAAAGCTATGGACGCATAAAATCTGGCCAAGAAAGCCTACAAAGTCTTGTTGGTCCTAGACTCCATCTTAGTTAAAGTTGTAACATTCTTCAATAATGTAATACGAACCTAAGACTACTCCATAAATATTTTCAAATAACTCTGTCCATGTCCCTACAGATCCATTCTTTAGTCGTTATTTGCACCAATATTGATCCGAACACCCAGAGAAGATTGTCAAGAGTTCGGATTGGCCAGAAAATTTGCTAAAAATTTAAAAGGAGTGGGGCGAACGAGCCTTAAGAATACAGGCTTGATCGCTCGCTATTGAGCTTTGGATCGATACTAATCCAAATTCTTGCTCAACAAATGTTGAGCGATTAAGATTGAGGTGAGAAACTTTTTTGATCCTTCTCCTCTTCTTCATAATGTGCTACGATCTCATGTCATACCCGAGCTGAAGTTCACCTTTGTTCAAATTTTGCATCGTCACGTTATTTTCATCATCTTGAAACATGCTATCCGATTTAGAGTCGAATTGGATTCTTGATGACTTTGCATTGCATTCCGGGCAGTTAGTATAGCATTCTGATAACATTGCTCAACTGTGATATTATGACTTTTTTAAGGCTCGGCAAATGGGTCTTCGAATCGTCTTTTGACACTACCAGTTTCGTAATTGCTGAGCCATAGTCGTTTGAATAATCTATAGTAGCCTTATATTTGCCTCTCCAAAAATACGTCTTGTTGCGAATATGACTTGCTTGAAATAAGTTAAGCCTACGTTTTTTTGGATGTATACTAATTCTACCTTTGAAATAATCAATTTTTTGTTAAGAGTTGCCTTAGAGATAAGTTTTGTTTCTTTGAACACTTGTGGCACTTGATCGATTTCAATTGACATCAATATGTAAGGATATATTTTTGGTAATAATATTTTCTTTACTCCACCAACCTGTATTTAATTGAATTGATAGTCTTTGGCATTCTGAACCTGATCTCTTTTTGGAGTTCGCCTGTGATCGAGTAAAGAAATTGGACGTCAGGTTCATCCACACGTTCTTACGTTCATGTATAACATCAACCATCAGTTCCTAAGTACATTAAAAACGTATATTGATGGTTTTCAAGTAGATAAAGCTGTTTACACCTGCGAATGCGTATACTAAGTTAGACATGTCACTTTCTTCATCCTTTCGTCTCTTTTCTTTTTAAAATTTTGTATCTAATGTGACCCAAATTTTCATTGTTTTGACTTCAGATGGGTTGCGATCTAGATTCACAAATAGTTTTGCATCAAATCGATATGATTTGACGCAAGCCAAAACAAAACATTTAGTCAATCCGAATTTCACCCATATATATTTTGTGTTCTGCTATTCACACCTCACTTTCCTTTTTTGACCACCACACATTTTCATTTGGTTGTAAATGGCCGAACTCCCTTCATGTTCTTTGGCCATAAACGGCTGCTAAACAGTGTATTTTTTGGGGAATAAGTCGTTCGGCGGTGAACGGCCGAACAGTGTGGTGGCCGAAAAGGGAAAGTGGGTGTGAATAGTAGCACACAATATTTTGGCTTCATTTTACTACCCTCACTTCATTCCCCGACTTTGAACAAAAACTATCCCCAAGACTTAAGACTACCTCACAAATTTGAGCCTTACTGTCATCATCCCCAACCGCATTCTGATCCTCATGCTAGTTCACCACCACCAGATTTTGAGATGAAGCCTGTCATTTTCATGAATTAATCGTCGAAGGTGAATTTGCCTCGTTTCTTATAGTCCGTTTTGACTTAATCACGTTATTAGTAAGCGGTTTTGATGGTAGTTAGAAAGAGGAAGCGATGTCGATGTTGAAGTGGTAATGGTCTGAAACGGATGGAGGACAACCAAAAAAGAAAGGGAATGTAGGAGGTACAAGCTAGTTTAGGTTGGAGAAGGAAGAAAATGGAGGAGTTAAATTCGAGTTGGTGACAGATAGTTGGAAACAGATCAACATGAGGTGAGGGGTATCCGAATCAGCTTGATCTACTAACTAGAAAGGAAGGAGGGTAATAAATACTGTTTAACGAAAATACGGATTAGGGTTGGTGGGTAGATCTGAATCGGTGGAAGGTAAGTGATCTGGATCAGCATGACTAAGGTCAGAGAAGTTGGAATCATTCAGATCTATGGAGGGTATAAGGTTTCGGGTCAACATGGGAGATCAAGTAGCAGGATTAGTCTTACATGATGAAACTTGGGTTGGTGCAATGGCACAATTTTGCATATATACGAACGTAAACAAGTTGCAGGACTTAAGCATGAACTCTGAAGTTCAAACTATAGCATATTTATCTGGAAATCAAATTTTAACAAGAAATGAACATGCATATGCCCAAGGATATAAAAATTGAAATTGAAAATGAAACATGCATATCCCAACTGTTGATGGTCGATTATGGTGCTTAATTAGATTTTACGATTATCGATCTTATGGATAGCAAGGTGCTTAGTGACCTCGGTTGAGAATCAAATCACATCATCAACTCAACCTTAATTATAAATTGTATGCTTCTACATTGCAGTACGCATACCATACTAGATTACACTTATCACGGGGTACATGTTAATTGCTCTAATCACAATTATTTACCTAGTTTCATAGCTAATGGATCCAAGATGCCCAAGTTATGTTGAATAAACAACTTCTAAGAAAGATGCAAGGCGTAGAGATTCTGATGAGAAATCCCTCACAATGAAACATTTTGTAAAAAATGGATATAGGATAGCACATAGATAACCCATTATCTAGTAGGAGTCATGGAAGGAACAAAAATAAATGTTGCTCCAGCTCCTGAGATATAAGAAGGAGTTCTGCTGTAGGAAAACAGAATTGATTTTGTGCCTTGTATAATTGACAAAGCAAAGTTAATAAGCATTTATGCAAGGCATAGAATTCCATTTAGGGAAGCTTGGGTTGTTGGCCGTGGAGGTAGAACACGTATGCCTTTAGAAGGTTATAGAGCTTGTAAACGATATATGTGATCGATCAAATGCATCCGTTGTTCAATTTCTACGTCCGTCGCATCTTGTATTATATGAAGCTGGATGCTATGCAACTTCATCCAAATGCTTATGCATATTTACTTAGTGTCCACATTCTTTATATCGAATACATTCATCGGGTTTCATTAATAGATGGTATCTGGTTTATGTTCAACTTGAAACACATAATTAATGCTCTGTCCTCCAACTACTTCGAAGAGGCTTAGAATAATCAATTAACGATCAAGGATCGAAAAAGTTGAGAGATTTTAATTCCAAATGGTTCTATGTTTGATATCCGGCTGGCTTCGCCAAGCAATGGATATAAGGACATATGTACCACCTTCGAATTGCCTCATTTTAAAGCTAATCAGGATTCATTTCTCAACAGATGTTGTATACTTTTATGATCCAAGAAACCTAAAAATGCTAGTAGGTCAAGAGCTTGAGGTGATGTTGTCCAGTCTCCGAGGCATTCAGAAAGACCACATGAACATTTGATATTTTATTACATATAAACACCTTCATGCTTTTGAGTGTTGGAGGACATTCAGACTTTGATCATGATGGAGATGAAGAGTTTGCCCAGGTGAGGGAAAAAGCAAAGAAAAGAAAGACGAAGGTACTTTGGCCTTGTCGTGCCGGTTGTCCCAAAACATGGGGTTTAAGAGGCTCAGGGGTATAATGAAGGAGAGGGTATCATCAGAGACGTTGATGTGGCCTTGAGTCACAAGCCAAAAGCTGAAATATGGGAAGATATCGAGCCTCCTACACCAAAAACACCATTAGCAGTAAAGTCCGCCATGGGAGATCAACCTTAATCATTTATTTCTACTATCGAAAAAATTCATCGGTAGACGTTAAAGACTTATTCAGAGGCCTTAGCAATCTACCACTCGAAATGTCAATGTTTGACTTTAGGAAGATTAAACTTGATAGATTCTTCTTTAGCTCAAAGGAAATAGTTCCTACATATGAGAGAGAGATACTTTAGAAACGGTTTTGATAGGGACATTTAGATATGCACAACGAAAATCACCACACTTTACAGCACATGTTCATGGTTTTACCTGGTTGAATCTGATTCAGGTTTATATTATTTTGTAGATAAAATAGGAAAACTAAGAGACTACCATCATCATTATAATCAAAGCAAGATCAAACAAGAAATTTACTCGAAGAACCATTAGATCATGGACAATGCAAGGACCTACCATTTTAAAAAACAACTTGCTCAAAATAATAGATAATCAATAAGGTAAAAATAAAATCAATCATAGAACACAAACACAAAAATAAAATATAACTTGGAATCTCGTGGTGGAAATGATTATATACATACATAATTCGTTGATTTGTATTTTCTCTACTACATAAAACAACAGGAAGTAGCATAATTTAACAACTGCATAATTTAATTAAAGTGATGAAACAACTAGAATAAAAAAGAGTCTCCAATTATGTCTTCATCTCTAGAAAAGCAATCATCAACTGCAATACTTAGGTTGACCCAAGCAAAATGAAAAACAAACACTCGAGTCTGTGACATACACGTGTAGATCAATGAATGGGGAGTTATCCAACTTATAAGGATTCGTTAATTTATCTACATATAATGGTAGTTGCTGTAATGGATAATGTCTATTATTAAAATATGTACCAAAATAGTGTTTAGGCTTTACATTAATCCCATTAACACATTTTTAGAGCGTTTAATATATGCATATCTTGTAACACAACCAATAACGTCTACAGCCCGTGAGTCCCCTATAGGTAAAATGCTAAATAAAAGTCGTGATGGACTCATATAAGGATAGGTATGACAAGGCACGTGAGGTAATACCCAGTGTATGATTCTACCAGCTTACCCTTTCTAGCTGGTCGTAACCCCAACGGTTAACCACATACAACATCTGTAACACACTGCACCCCTTGGCAATCCCCAAAGTCGATCCATGCTAAGAATTATGGAGTGTTTTAGGTATAAAGAAGCAAATCACATAGATTAAGAATCATAAGACATGAGAATAAATGCAGTAGAATCATTTAAACTTAAAACATTAATTATAATTTCAAAAGTCCAAATTGTATTTAGAAGAAAATATAAATGCATAACAACTACTGTCTCATAAAAATCTGAGTCTAACATAAAATTAGAGTACAACAGTAATAATCCTTCTCACATGAGCCAGTAAAACCAAACCAAAATGAAAAATGCAAAATAGAATAATACATCAACAATGAGATAAAAATTCCATGACCGAATTTCCAAGATGTCTGAATCAACAAGTCTCGGCACTGCGAACCTAATGAGGGATATAAAGGAAGAAAGATGAGTGGATCAGACATAAAGTCAGATGAATGAAGTAATTATTAACATGACTAAGCAAAATAAAGATAGTAGACTTGGTAATAGTTCTAATGTCATAAGCTAATGTGTACGTGCACAACTTAGAATGGTTTCTCAAACAATTAGATTGTCTGTCTAGTTCAAGCTGAATGATTGATTGTTTTCACTATTTCTATTATTATGAATAATCCAATTAGGATAATTTTTTCCTATTTCTACCCATCGATCGGCTTTTCAACCAGCCACCTCTTAGCATGGTAGTCTACCACCTCTTAGCAAGGTAACATACCACTGTGAACTTTCCCGTTGTGAAACTGTATCAACATGAATCACTATTAGTTGATCCAACATTAAAAGACACAGATTAGCTCATGGACACAATAGTACCCAATCGATTCCACATGAACGAATATCATCGATACCCTAATTATCACTGCAACTCTTGGACCGGTTATATATATACCACGATTCAGCATAAGTGTGCCCATTTGCAACCCCACATCTGAGATCATCAGTCCTTAACCTAAAAGAAAATGCTTCTACTATGGGTCCCTAACAACAATATTGTAACTTCTCCCCTTTTCCCATTTTTGTTAACTAATTATTTAGCCATTTATTTCCCTTTTTCAGCATAGCTTGTCCGATTGCATACCCAGATTTGAGATCATCACTCCCTAATCTGAATGTGAATGTTGCGAGGAATTGGCCCTTTCTAATAATCTAAGTATACTTTCTTGGCCCAATCCCAGAACCGAGCTCGACCTATTGATCCAGTCCTAGACCTGGGCTTATGATATTCTACTTTTAGCATAATATATTTTATTATTTTCTTAATCATTTTGTTATGATGTTCGAACTTTCTAATATCGTGATAAGCTTTAGATATTTCTTACTTTTTAAATTATAATATCTATCATAATTTAATGAAAATCCCTATAATTTGCCTATTTTATTGCCATTCCTTCTTATTACAGATCCGTAAGTTATACAAATATTTTACGTAAATTTAGCACTCTTTTGTTTAATCTGAGTTTGTGAAATACGCTCCTTTTACATTATTTCTCACATCAAATAGAGGACTAAATGAATGTCTTATAACTAACATATAAAAATTTAATAATATTTAAGAATGGATGTAAATTGTAACAACTTCCCTTCACCATTGGTGTAGAATAATTGTTAAGAAAAAGAAATAAGAGAAAAAGAGAGGAAAATAGAGGAGATAGGAAGAGAAAAGAAGAGGAGTGAAGGAAACAAAACACTAAATATAATCATAGAACCTATTTAATATTTCATAGTGCATCAGATAATATATAATAATAATTAAAGATATAACGGGCGACAAAGTGATGACTATATAAACCACATAATTAGAGTATAGGCTCATACAGTTATACCGAACACAAGAGAGCTTATACAAGAGATAAATAAACTTATTGTTGAACTATCTCAAATAATAAATAAAACCATCAAGACTCCATAGTGTTATAGAGAAGAATAAATTTTTTTATTCAGGTATAATATGAAAAAGTGTCGCCTCCTTCACAGCTCCAAATAATACTAATACATATCACCTCTTCTACTCATTAGCAACGTCGATGAGTACCTAAGGTAACAAAAGTAAATATTAAACCTTGGGTCAGACAATGGTCTGATGTGAGCGATAAACAAACCTTATAATATTATAAAAGTCACAGAAGTATAAGGAACACAGATATGGAAAGTCATACCTGTCGTGTCCCTACGTCCACAGAGTCAGCACATATAATCAAGATAATATATGCTACTCAGAATAACAAAAGAGGAAACTATAATAGGGTAGAAGGATCCAAATAGCTTACTCTGGCTCCACTTCCGATTCTCTCTTCAGAATCCAATTGTTGATGGTCTACTAAGAGAATGGATAGTGCAACACCCTGTAATTTTAAAGAACACTATAATGATAAACTAAAGAATACTTAATTAAATATTAGGAAATAAGTAAAACAGACTACACCACTGTGTTCGTCTCGGAATTCTGCTTAAGATAGACTCTGAATTTGAGTAAAACGGGCATCGTATGAGAAAGTTATTAAGCTTAGAAGTTTGTACACGTATAAGAGAAATATATATAAACAAATTAAATCCAGAAAATCAAAACAGTTCAAAATCGAAGCGGGAAAGGGATGCCGGATTGAGACCCATTGGAGGTCGACCAATGCCTCAGGGGTGTCGACCCATGGGTCGACACACTAAAGGGGGTGTTGATCCTAGGGTTAATACTGGGGTCGACCCACCCCGGATCCATCTAAGTTCATTTCTGAACCTGGACTTGTTTCTGCACAAGATTCGTAGGCTTAAGGCTATAAATAGGACTTTATTTCTATTGTTTTATTCATCCTAAACAATGGAGACAACGAGACACTGCCCCTGCTTGGATTGAGTTAGCCTGTTTTTCTTTAACAACAGCTTATACACATACAAGAAATTCTTCTGCAACATCTGCTTGTTATTCTCTGTTATTTAGATCCAGTTTCTGTGAGTTCATGTTATTTTTAGATATAAACATTTAACAAGTAATATTGACATGTTTATAAATCTGGATCTAAACCTATGCCTGTTAAGAATCTAATTCATACCTAAATAGATCTGTCATTAAATGTACACCTGATCTAATATTCAGTTCTTATATGCTTATTTCTGATATTCCTATTTCTATTATCATAAGCTTATTCTGTTATTATGCCTATTTCTGTTCTTCTCTCTCCCTCTTTCTCTTTTCCCTTTTATTTTTATATCTTAGGCATCTTTCGAGCCTATTCCTATCACTGAAATACGCGAACGGACGAAATTGGGAATGGTTGGGAAAGATAAATTGGGGCATACCTTATATTATGAATCATGACTGGGGTTTGGGTGCATAATCTATAATCCGATATATAACTAAAATTTATGGCATATCTTATACTGTGTATTATGACTTGAGGGTTGGGCATGTAAATCTGTAGGCTTAATTTATAGATTAAGCAGAACATGTAATGAAACCTTAAATAACACGTGAAACCTGTTTAAATCTGTGGGGGTTATATGAACCTACTAACCTATAATACTTAACCTATTTAAATCGGTGGGGATTATATGAACCTGTTAATTGGTTGAGGTTAAGTGAACTTGTTTGAATCTGTGGGGGTTAAGTAAATATGTTAAATCTGTGGGGGTAATACGAACACAATAAACTTAACATGTTTTATCTGTTTGGGTTACGGGCTTGTTAATCTGTTAGGCGTAACCTGACAAAATCATAGTAGTTAGGGATACAACCCTAGGGGATGGCTTGTGTCATATGTCGTGTGGGACCCGCATCAGTCAGTAACCCATTATGGCATCAAAAGGGAACCTCGAACTAGGTAGGGGCCAGGGCACGCTTACTGAGCTGATTATAAGAAGTTCATATGGGTGGAGGTGTTCTGATAGTGCGTTCCAACGGAGTCATGTGCGTGCATAGTCCGGCTTGCTCGGAAAAATAAGACTCTATAACACAAGTAAATAGGTTTGTGCCCTTCTAGGGGTTGCCACTTTACGGAGTGATACATCATACTATGGGGACGACATAGGGTATTTATGGGACAGGGAGCCGAATGATTGGGAGTAGTCATCAGGGTACATCTAGTCCTGCCTGTTTAGGTGCTCGTGGTTTATGGTTGGGGTAAAACCTGTTATTTCTGTTGGGGTAACTGTTATTACTGTTTGGGGTAAAACCCGTTACTATAAGTACACCTAAGTCTACCATATGTTCCTATTGGGATCATATCTGTTATACTAGTATTGGTGCAGAGAAAAATAATTGAGAAGTGTAATCTATTCAGTTCATCCTGCTTATCCTTTTCATACCTATTTTATGATATTATTATCTCTCATCCAGTTTATATGCCTGTCATGATGCTTTTACTTATTTATATGCCAAAAGTAACTGGACTAGCCAGAATTTATGTTTGACCCGTTTTGTTTCCTTTTCTCCCTCTTCCTTCCCTCCCAGGTTCTCAAGGTGAGAACGCTCAGGCTTGATTAGGATACTCTCTCTTCTGTTTCATCTTGGATTTTGGATATTGCTTAGATGTACCGCTTTGACTACCTATCTACTTGTTTGTAGCTACTTATGGGGATTATGGCTTTTTACTTTTGTACTATAATGGTTTTTAGTGCAAGACATATGCTATTATTTGACGTATTTTATTTCGGTATTTCAGTTTGATGTTGTAAATTGATTTTTGGACCACGATATTTTCTGTTAGAAAATAAAGTTTTGAATTTCCAGTGCTATTTTATATATCTGGCTTGTGAGATTCTGTTCTACTTACCTATAATGCTTCACGAAACTTAATGCATTCTGTTAACGAGTGATATTAACGGATGTGGGGTGTCACATTTGGTATCAAAGCTAAAGGTTACAAGATCGGATAAAAGGTTTTAAAAATTGTGTTCAAAAGGTCTCAAAAGGAAAGTATTTTCAAAAGAAAAGTCTATTTTTGAAAAACATATTCCCCAAAGCCATATGAAATATCTTCTGATTCTTTGTTTGAAACCCTTTTCCTTTTTTTTCGCATGTCTTGGAACCGAATATTCCCAAGGACGTTCAAATACTGGCTTCATTCCGTAGATATCTCGAGGTTAGGGCGCCTGTCGGAGGCCACGAAAATGCCCCTCCCCCAGCTGCAGCCGTTGTTCCTCCTCCTCCATGAGTGGATAATTTCTCCAAGATATGCAAGGATTTCAATGCTATGGGAGGAAAGTCATTCCGAGGAAGTGAGACCTTTGTGGAAGCAAGGAATTGACTTAAAGAGATGGAGGATTTGTTTGGGAATTTTGAGTTTGATGACCGTAGGAAAATTCAGTTGGCTGCTTGGCAACTGAAAAATGTGGCTTCATTCTGGTTGGATGTGATGCAAGTATGGTGTCCAGTTGAGACTTGGGATGATTTCCGACAGAGATTTGAGCTGAAGTTTCTTTCTCAGGCAGAAGAGAGTATGCAAATGGAAATATTTCTGGCACTTAAGCAAGGAAGCATGTCTGTCAAAGAGCATGTCAATATGTTCAATCAGTTGGCGAGGTTATGTTTGGAGCTGGTGGATACCCCGCACAAGAAAGGTTTGAGGTTTGTAAGAAGAACGAATGAACCCCTTCGTAGATTGGCTATGTCTCATATTTCGATGGGGACAACTTTCAAGAAGATCGTTCACATGGCATTGATGAATGAAGAAGATAAAGGTGAAAAGAAAGAGGCTAAGTCTGATAAGATGCAAAACAAGAAAATGTGGCCCAAGAAAGAACAGCAACAACAAAGAAAGGTAGAAAGAATGGCAAAGCTCAAGGCAACAGGAAATGTCATGGTTCTGGAAGAGTAGGACATTTGATCAGAGATTACAGAAAAAGGAAGAATGCTTGTTTCCACTGTTGTGAGGTCGGACACTATTCTAGGGAGTGCCTGAAGAAGCAAGGACAGGGCCAAAGGGGAGGATCTTCTGGAGGGCAGGGTCATGCTCTCGAGGCCAGTGTACCGTACAAAGGTAGGAAAGTTTTTGTTAAAGATTTGATTTCTCTTTCCGATCATCCTGTTAGGACTCTATTTGATTTTGGCGCTTTGGATTGTTTTATATCTGATTCTATGGTTGATTCTCTGCACCTTAGTACTAGTATGGTTTCGGATCCCGTTGTTGTCTCAAATCCCATTAGGGGCATGGCTCATCTGTCTATGATTTTTCGAGGTTTGAGGATATCTGTGTTAGGCGTCGAGTTTAAGTGTGACGCAAATGTGCTTGGTTTTATGAGCTATGGTTTGATTCTAGGGACGGATTGGCTAGCCATGTATGGTGCCATTCTAGACTATGAGAGGAGGGTCGTTAGAATTTTGACTTGTCGGGGAAGGACTCTCGAGAATTCTTGTGACACAAAAAGGTCTGTCATGCTTAGCTTCCTAGAATCACTTGACGCTTCTGTTGATTATTTGCAATCTATACCGGTGGTCTGTGAGTATTTGGATGTTTTTTAGGAGGTTAAGGGCTTGCCTCCGAAGCGCGAGATTGATTTTCGGATATACTTGGTGGATAATGTGAAGCTAGCTACATTGCATGTGCGCCACATGGCTCCTAGGGAAAGGAGGGAGCTCAGCAAACAAGTAGGGGAGCTACTTGAGAACGGGTTTATTAGGCGAAGCATATCTGAATGGGGTGCTCCAGTCGTCTTTGCAACTAAGGCGGATGGCTTTCTTTGCTTATTTGTAGATTATATGGAGTTGAATAAACTCATTAAGAAGAATAGACACCCACTTTTGAGGATAGATGATCTATTCGACTAGCTTGTTGGTGCATCTATTTTCACTCAGTTAGACTTGGTCATGGGTTTTCATCAGTTGGGGGTGGCCGAGGACAGTATAGACAAGACTGCTTTTAGAACTCCAGATGGTTTCTTCGAGTGGCTAGTCATGCCTTTTGGGTTGACCAATGCACCCGCTTATTTTGTAGATCTGGTGAGTAGGTGTTTCAGGAGTCTCTGAATAAGTTCATTGTGGTCTTTGTGGATGACATTCTAATCTTCTCGAAGAGCAAGGAAGAACATGCCCTACATTTAGGAGAGGTTTTGAAGACTCTCCGAGCGCATTAGCTTAAGGCGAAATTCTCCAAATGTCACTTTTGGAGGAAGGTAGTGAGATTTCTAGGGCATGTGGTCTCCAAGGATGGGATAGCAGTGGATCCCGTGAAAGTAGCTGTAGTTCAAGACTGGAAGATTCCAAAGAATGCAACGAAGGAAAGGAGTTTTCTTGGTTTAGCAGGCTACTATAGGAAGTTTATTAAGGACTTCGCAAAGATATCAGCCCCACTAACCAGAAAAACGAAGAATAATTTGACCTTTTCTTGGGATATTGACTGTGAGGATGCTTTTTAGCAACTGAAGAGGGCTCTGACAACAACCCCGGTCTTGACTTTGCCTAATGGGAACAAAGTGTTCACAGTGTACATTGATGCATGTGGTACAGGGCTTGGTGTCGTCTTGATGTAAGAGGGAAGAGTAGTATGTTACGGTGGTAGACAGTTGGAGTTCACGGGAAAAACTACCATACCCATGATTTAGAGTTGGCTGTTATAGTATTCGTGCTTAAGACTTGGCGGCATTATCTACTTCGACGGAGGTTCGAGTTGTACACGGATCATAAATCTCTCAAGTATTTGTTCTCGCAAAGGGATTTCAACTTGAGACAGCAGAGATGGATGGAATTCCTAGCGTCTTATGATTTTGAGATTGCTAATACCCTGGCAAGGGTAATGTGGTGGTGGACGCGTTGAGTAGGCAGAGGATGACTTTGAGTCCTCTATTCGTATAAAGGTAGAGATTGGAGCACATATCGAACTTCGATTTTAGGCCATCTACGGATCTTACACCTAGTTTGTTGGCATCCTTAGAGGTGCGACCAACACTTATGGATCATGTAGGATCTTCGTAGCAAGAGGACCCACAGATAGTAGACGTCTTTGATAGGCTCAGTGGAGGGGAGACTTCTAGTCACCTAAGTAGATACTCCATGGATGATAGAGGGTGGTTGTGATGGGATGGAAGGCTTTGTGTTCCCTCTGTTGGGAGTCTGTTGAAGACAGTCCTTGAGGAAGCCCATCATTCTAGGATGACCATCCATCAAGGCGGTGATAAGATGTATAGAGATATGAAGAGGGTTTTCTTTTAGGCTGGGATGAAGAAAGATGTAGCGCAGTTTGTCTCTCGATGTTTAGTTTGCCAGTAAGTCAAAGCTGAGCAAAGGAAGCCCGGCGATTCGCTTCATCCTTTGGAAGTCCCACGGTGCAAGTGGGAGAGCGTCTCTATGAATTTCATTGATGGTTTTCTTAGATCAAGGAAGTGAAAACACAGCTTTTGGGTTATAGTAGATAGGCTTACTAAGAACGCTCATTTTATTCCTATTAAGAGTATGAGAATGGCATCAAGGCTGGCATCGATTTATCTTTGTGAGATAGTATGTCTACATGGAGTACCTTTTAGCATAGCGAGTGATCATGACCCAATCTTTTTTAGTGAGTTCTGGAAGAGCCTACAAGAGGCATTAGGTAAATAGTTGTGTCTGAGCACCGCTTATCACCCTCAGACTGATGGGCAGACTGAGAGGGTGAATAGAGTCTTGAGTATCTTTTGAGGTTGTGTATCCTAAACTTCGGAGGGACTTGCGAAGAGCATCCTCCGTTGGTTGAGTTCGCCACAACAAAAATCATCAGGCTAGTATTGGCATGGCACCCTTTGAAGCATTGTACGGGCGACCTTGTAGATCACCGACTTGTTGGTGGGAGTCTACAGATAGGCTTCTACTTGGACCTGAGATGATTAAAGAAACCTCAGAAAAGATTGATATTATCTACAGAAGCATGAAGATGGCTCAGGACAGGAAGAAGTCATACGCAGATAAGAGAAGGACCGATATTGAGTTTGAGGTGGGAGACATGGTTTTCATCAAAGTATCACATTTAAGGAATGTGATTTGCTTTAGATCTGTAGGGAAACTAACGCCAAGTTTCGTAGGGCCATTTTCCATAGTGGAGAGGATAGGTCAAATGGACTACAGAGTAAAGCTACTAGAAAGATTGGCGGGTGTTCATGATGTTTTCCAAGTTTCTCATTTGCAGAAGTGTCTGCAAGATACCGCAGAGGTAGTTGAGTTGAGTATGCTTGAGGAAGTAGAGATATAACGGGAGACGATAGTTGGACGAGTTCCTACCCGTATTCTTGGATCAGAGGTTAAGAAGCTACGCAATCGAGAGGTCAAATTGATGAAAGTTCAATAGGGAGAAGGCCGCAAGGATGCAACTTGGGAGACTGAAGACAAGATTCGCACTTTGTACCCTTTTCTTTTCAAGGGTATATTCTTAACTTATTTTTCAAATCTTTTATTCATACTTGCTTCTATCATTAGAGTATATCCTATTGATCGTACCTTTGACCTTTAGGTAAGGAACCAATGGATGTAAGCATGTGTTTGAGACATGTTGTATTTGCTGGATACAAGTGTTTGCTAGTGGTTGCTCGTGGATGCATATACACACACACTGGGCACTAGATCGGCTCAATCACTTACATATTGCATGTGGATGTGTGTGCATTTTAAATTTTATGGATGGAAATGACTATATCATCATATGGATGTTGCATTTTGGTGGATGATTGTGCACACATATAGGGTTTTACTTGATTAACTAGTACTATTAGCGTACATGTTGGATTCATGGCACTAACATACATTGCATTAAGGAGGTTGACTGAATCAATAGACCTCCTAATCTTTTGCATTAGTATAGGAACATATACACACACCTTTGTATATGTTCATATAAACATTAGAAATCTTTTAAGGACAATGGATGCATGTGATCGATGGATGAGTATATGATTGATGGATGTTAGGATATACATTCTTCTTAACTTAGAGATTTCGGGGACGAAATCTTTAAGTAGGGGAGAATGTAATAATTCTAGAGAACATTATAACGATAAAATAAAGAATACTTAATGCAAGGACGGGGCCAAAGGGGAGGATCTTCTGGAGGGCAGGTTCATGGTCTCGAGGCCAGTGTACAGTATAGAGGTAGGAAAGTTTCTGTTAAAGAATTGATTTCTCTTTCCGATCATCCTGTTAGGACTCTATTTGATTTTGGCGCTTCGGATTCTTTTATATCTGATTCTATGGTTGATTCTCTGCACCTTAGTACTAGTATGGTTTCGGATCCCGTTGTTGTCTCAAACCCCATTAGGGGAATGGCTCGTCTGTCTATGATTTTTCGAGGTTTGAGGATATCTGTGGCGTCGAGTTTAAGTGTGACGAAAATGTGCTTAGTTTTATGAGCTATGGTTTGATTCTAGGGACGGATTGGCTAGCCATGTATGGTGCCATTCTAGACTATGAGAGGAGGGTCATTAGACTTTTGACTTGTCGAGGAAGGACTCTCGAGAATTCTTGTGACCCAAAAAGGTCTGTCATGCTTAGCTTCCTAGAATCACTTGACGCTTCCGTTGATGATTTGCAATCTATACTGGTGGTCTGTGAGTATTTGGATGTTTTTAGGAGGTTAGGAGCTTGCCTCCGAAGCGCGAGATTGATTTGCGGATATACTTGGTGGATAATGTGAAGCCAGTTACATTGCATGTGCGCCACATGGCTCCTTAGGGAAAAGAGGGAGCTCAGCAAGAAATTAGGGGAGCAAATTGAGAAGGGGTTTATTAGGCGAAGCATATCTGAATGGGGTACTCTAGTCGTCTTTGCAACTAAGGCGGATGGCTTGCTTTGCTTATTTGTGGATTATATGGAGTTGAATAAACTCACTAAGAAGAATAGACACCCACTTCTGAGGATAGATGATCTATTCGACTAGCTTGTTGGTGCATCTGTTTTCGCTTAGTTAGACTTGGCCATGGGTTTTCATCAGTTTGGGGTGGCCGAGGACAGTATAGACAAGGCTGCTTTTAGAACTTCAGATGGTTTCTTCGAGTGGCTATTCATGCCTTTTGGGTTGACAAATGCACCCGTGTATTTTGTAGATCTTGTGAGTAGCGTGTTTCGGGAGTCTCTGAATAAGTTCATTATGGTCTTTGTGGATGACATTTTGATCTTCTCGAAGAGCAAGGAAGAACATGCCCTACATTTAGGAGAGGTTTTGAAGACTCTCCGAGCGCACCAGCTTAAGGCGAAATTCTCCTAATGTCATTTTTGAAGGAAGGTAGTGAGATTTCTAGGGCATGTGGTCTCCAAGGATGGGATGGCAGTGGATCCCGTGAAAGTGGTTGTAGTTCAAGACTGGAAGATTCCAAAGAATGCAACGGAGGAAAGGAGTTTTCTTGGTTTAGCGGGCTACTATAGGAAGTTTATTAAGGACTTCGCAAAGATATCAGCCCCACTCACCAGACAAACCTAGAAGAATTTGACCTTTTCTTAGGATATTGACTGTGAGGATGCTTTTTAGCAACCGAAGAGGGCTCTGACAACAACCCCGGTCTTGACTTTGCCTAATGGGAACAAAGTGTTCACAGTGTACATTGATGCATGTGGTACAGGGCTTGGTGTCGTCTTGGTGTAAGAGGGAAGAGTAGTATGTTATGGTGGTAGATAGTTGGAGTTCACGGGAAGAACTACCGTACCCATGATTTAGAGTTGGCTGTTATAGTATTCGTGCTTAAGACTTGGCGACGTTATCTACTTAGAGGAGGTTCGAGTTGTACACGGATCATAAATCTCTCAAGTATTTGTTCTCGCAAAGGGATGTCAACTTGAGACAGCAGAGATGGATGGAATTCCTAGCATCCTATGATTTTGAGATTGCTAATACCCTGGCAAGTGTAATGTGGTGGTGGATGCGTTGAGTAGGCAGAGGATGACTTTGAGTCCTCTATTTGTAGAAAGGTAGAGATTGGAGCACATATCGAACTTCTATTTTAGGCCATCTACGGATCTTACACCTGGTTTGTTGGCATCCTTAGAGGTGCGACTAAAACTTATGGATCAGATAGGATCTTCGCAGCAAGAGGACCCACAGATAGTAGACGTCTTTGATAGGCTCAGTAGAGGGGATACTTCTAGTAACCTAAGTAGATACTCCATGGATGATAGAGGGTGGTTGCGATGGGATGGAAGGCTTTGTGTTCCCCGAGTTGGGAGTCTGTTGAAGACAGTCCTTGAGGAAGCCCATCATTCTAGGATGACTATCCATCAAGGCGGTGATAAGATGTATAGAGATATGAAGAGGATTTTATTTTAGGCTGGGATGAAGAAATATGTAGTGGAGTTTGTCTCTCGATTTGCCAGTAAGTCAAAGCTAAGCAAAGGAAGCCCGGCGGTTCGCTTCATCCTTTGGAAGTCCCACAGTGGAAGTGGGAGAGCGTCTCTAAGAATTTCGTTGATGGTTTGCTTAGATCAAGGAAGGGAAAACACCAGCATTTGGGTTATAGTAGATAGGCTTACTAAGAACGCTCATTTTATTCCTATTAAGAGTATGAGAATGGCATCATTGCTGGCATCAGTTTATCTTTGTGAGATAGTCTGTCTACATGGAGTACCTTTTAGCATAGCGAGTGATCGTGACCCAATCTTTTTTTGTGAGTTCTGGAAGAGCCTACAAGAGGCATTAGGTACATAGTTTTGTCTGAGCACCGCTTATCACCCTCAGACCGATGGGCAGACTGAGAGGGTGAATAGAGTTCTTGAGTATCTTTTGAGGTTGTATATCCTAGATTTCGGAGGGACTTTGGAAGAGCATCTTCCATTGGTTGAGTTCGCCCACAACCCAAATTATCAGGCTAGTATTGGCATGGCACCCTTTGAAGCATTGTACGGACAACCTTGTAGATCACTGACTTGTTGGTAGGAGTCTACAGATAGGCTTCTACTTGGACCTGAGATGATTAGAGAAACCTCAGAAAAGATTGATCTTATCCACAGAAGCATGAAGACGGCTTAGGACAGGAAGAAGTCATACGCAGATAAGAGAAGGACTGATATTGAGTTTGAGGTGGGAGACATAGTTTTCATCAAGGTATCACATTTAAGGAATGTGGTTTGCTTTAGATCTGCAGGGAAACTAACGCCAAGTTTCGTAGGGCCATATCCGATAGTGGAGAGGATAGGTCAAATGGCCTACAGAGTAAAGCTACTAGAAAGATTGGCGGGTGTTCATGATGTTTTCCAAGTTTCTCATTTGCAGAAGTGTCTACAAGATACCGCAGAGGTAGTTGAGTTGAGTATGCTTGAGGAAGTAGAGATAGAACGGGAGACGGTAGTTAGACGAGTTCCTACTCGTATTCTTGGATCAGAGGTTAAGAAGCTACGCAATCGAGAAGTCAAATTGATGAAAGTTCAATAGGGAGAAGGCCGCAAGGATGCAACTTGGGAGACTGAAGACAAGATTCGCACTTTGTACCCTTTTCTTTTCAAGGGTATATTCTTAACTTATTTTTCAAAGCTTTTATTCATACTTGCTTCTATCATTAGAGTATATCCTATCGATCGTACCTTTGACCTTTAGGTAAGGAACCAATGGATGTAAGCATTTGTTTGAGACATGTTATGTTTGCTATAAACAAGTGTTTGCTAGTGGTTGCTCGTGGATGCATATACACACACACTAGGCACTAGATCGGCTCAATCACTTAAATATTGCATGTGGATGTGTGTGTATTTTAAATTTTATGGATGGAAATGACTGTATCAATATATGGATGTTGCATTTTGATGGATGATTGTGCACACATATAAGGTTTTACATGATATACTAGGACTATTAGCATACATGTTGGATTCATGGCACTAACATACATTGCATTAAGGAGGTTGACTGAATCAATAGACCTCCTAATCTTTAGCATTAGTATAGGAACATATACACACACCTTTGCATATGTTCATATAAACATTAGAAATCTTTTAAGGACAATGGATGCATGTGATCGATGGATGAGTATATGATTGATGATGTTAGGATATACATTCTTCTTAACTTGGAGATTTTGGGGACGAAATCCTTTAAGTAGGGGAGAATGTAATAATTCTAAAGAACATTATAATGATAAAATAAAGAATACTTAATTAAATATTGCGAATTAAGCAAGTCGGACTGCACCATTGCAATAGTCCTGGAATTCTGCTTAAGATGGACTCTGAAATGCGTAAAACGAACATCGTATGAGAAAGTTATTAAGCTTAGAAGTTTGTATATGTATAAGAGAAATATATATTAAAATATCAAATCCAGAAAATTCAAAATAGTTCGAAATCGAACCAGGAAAGGAACACGGGATTGAGACCCATTGGGGGTTGACCCACTCCCTATGGTCGACACACTCAAGGGGGTGTTAACCCTAGGGTCGACACCGGGGTAGACCCACCCCAGATCCATCCAGGTTCATTTCTGAACCTGGACTTGTTTCTGAATGAGATTCGTTGGCTTAAGGCTATAAATAGGACCTCATTTCTATTGTTTTATTCATCAAAAACAAAGGATACAATGAGATGTTGCCCCTGCTTCGATTGAGTTAGCCTGTTTTCTTCAACAACAACTTATACGCATGCAAGAAATTCTTCTGCAAAATCTGCTTGTTATTCTTTATTCTTTAGATCCAGTCTATGTGAGTTCATGTTATTTTTAGATATGAACATTTAACAAGTAATCCTGACATGTTTATAAATCTGGATCTTAACCTATGCCTATTCAGAATCTAATCAAACATAAATAGATCTGTCATTACATGTACACCTGATTTACTATTCAGTTCTTATATGCCTATTTCTATTAACATATGCCTATTCTATTATTAAGCCTATTTCCGTTTTTCTCTCTCCCTCTTTTCATTTTTATTTTTATAGTCGTTGCTACTTTCGAGCCTAAGCCTATTGCTGAAATACGCGAATAGACGAAATTGGGAATGGTTAAGAATGATAAATTGGGGCACACCTTACATTATAAAACATGATTGGGGTTTGGCGTCATAATCTATTGTAACGACCCGCCTTTTTTCCCGATTCTTGCCGGTAATTAAACCAACTTAAATCATTCATAAGACGGACACTTATGGGTACTTACATATTCAAACAAAACTAACAGAACTTTTATTTCATTTCATTGATTACATCAGAGATTACAAGAAATATCAGAGTACCATATATTCTTAGCGGAAGTCCAATGCTCGCAGCGGAAGAAGAAAAACATCAAAACAAGACTCTAGCTTCAAATCTGAATCTAGCTCAAAAATCTAAACCTGCAAAATAAACTTCTAGCTGCCTATGCAAAATTATGGGCACCCAGAGTTTAGGTGTGGAAACAATAAACTCCAGGTCAGTCGTGGGACTAATGTGAGAATTCGAAAACATTTTTAATTAGGATTCATTTTAAAGTTGGGAAATTCACCGGACCATGCCGCTTAATGCGGAACGGGTTTTCTCCATGTGAATGCCCGTGCACATAAATTCGTAGTGACATTTAGAAAATGAGGCTATCATGAGCTCGTCCCACATCACATAATGCAAGCGCACACCAAATGGGCGAGTTTTACCTTATGATAACCAAACATGCTTTCATACGTAAAATCCTCTTTCAATGCTAAATATATAGTATGGAAAACCATTTCGCAAATAAATGTATTAATCCTAGACGGCATAATACCCATAATATTATGTCGCCATATATATATATATATATATATATATATATATATATATATATATATTCAAACCAAAACCGTATGGCTCGTATTAAAATTTTGGGTTTCCAACTTGATGACTCCTGGCACGAAAGATCAATCAGGGATACGAAGCAAAGTGTAACACGGCTTTTTCGTCCATCTCGGACACCAACAACAAATCGCAGGGCAGATCAACGGTTTTCGACCAGACACGACCCCCCGAACATACCCAACTTACCCAAGTTCATAAGTGGTTTCCCACTGCTGCACAGCTTCATCATCAATTCATATATAAGTATACAACCTAACCGCCAGTTTCTCATTAATCCAGGGTGTGAGGTTTGTCAATGTCACGTCATACACAAAGCATCGCTTCAATAAGCCGTGCTTTGATCATTACTAGCTCATTTCATAACTCAAGTATGCCACATTGACAATTCACGACATATCACTGATTTCGATCAATGCATACCCTCTAAGTTCATAAGACTTAGAGCCGAGGATAATATTTTGCCACAAATCCGATATATATTAACAGGAATCAGTGCTATGCGGTCAATTTCAATGTCAGAAACACAATCCATACAAGTCCGTCCTGGGTTTGAACGAAACAATAACCCGAAAATATTCAAACATATTCAGGTCTCGTGCCACTTATAACCCCGTATCGGGTGTACACCCCGATCCAAGACATCAGCAATCAATCTAAACAATTAGAATATACTCGGTCTTCTCTTATCGATATCCAAGCCTTTAGTTTATAACTTCGTGTTATTACTTGGAATGGTTTTCAGATTCATATCTGATCCCGGACTTCCCAAGTGATAAGCGTATTAAATAATAGCTTTGGACCACACGAGTTTCTCAATTCAAATCTCTTTTTCAAATATTGTCGCTTTACTTCGAATTAAGGTTGGATTCAATTCACAGAAATCCATTATCATTTTAACCCTTTGTCTCCAAATTCAACATTCATTTTCCAACCTTATATTTCAAAACCACTTCATTTATTCGTCATTATCCCGAAACTACCAAATCTTAATTTAGATTTGAATTTCCATTCCTAACGATTAAAATAATATTTTCAAATATAAGTTTATATAATTTAATCGACTTATATTTGATATTGATTCACGACTCAGGCAAATACTTTCAGAATTTTGATATGGACAAGTTTGATATTTCCGATCATATTTGTCTGCTCCTGTAAATCCATATCGAATATCAGACGAGAATTATATCATAACTCATTCCCTCTTCAATTCAAATCTTATTTCAATTCCATACCATATATTAAACTCTTTTAAACAAATCCTTTCCGTAATCATTCATGTCTGAAATCTTTTAATTCAAATCATTTCAAAGGAATGGTATAATAATGTTAAAAGCGTTACGGAAAGCGTTGTGAAATGGTTACTTAACCAAATAAATTCAAATCATTACAAATTCACAATTTAAGACTCAAATCACTTTTCAAATAATAAACTATGATTTATCATATTTTCTCTAGATTCTTTTAAATAATTTCTATAAGTCCATTCTATTCAACTTCATTACGGTCGACGAACTACACGTATAGCGACTTTTTCAAATTTTATTTGAACATAACTCAAATTCATACAATGGAATTTGAAAATTCCTCTTCTATACAAAACCCATTATCAAATAAAATCCGTTATTTTCCGTTTCACGTCAATTCGATTCAAAATGTTCAAGTTATGATCAGTTGAAATATAAAATTGATATTATTGAATTGTCGCTACGCGACGCGTTCGATTCACGTTATATAACGTTTAAAATAAATCAATCCATTCAAAACAAATTCTATTTTCATAACTTAGCATAAATCGTATTTCAAAACTCTTTTCTTGAAATGATACTTTATGTTCAAAGCTTTAGCTCAAAATCATCTTACATTCTAAGTTTCCATTTCAAATCAAATAATAGAGAGAAAAACAATATTATTATTAAATCAAAACATGTTCGATTACTATTCACAATTCTTATGAAATCGAATATTCATAGGAAATCCATTTCTTTCAATTCGTCAGATTCTTCATGACATATTTCATTAAATATTTAGTAATTATTCCAAACTTGTTCAATCCACATTTTCAACATAAACATTTCAAAACAATTCTTTTTCTTTTCCATTTTTCATATCACTTTGAATTGGACATTAAATGATCTCGTTCAAACCTTTTCAAGACAACTAAAGTTGTCATAATAAATTTCACACTTTTAGTTTAAACAATAATAATTATCAAAACTTGATAAATCATTTACAATCAACCGTTAAAGCTGTGTATCCAAAATCAATGTTGAATATCCTTTCCCAATCCTTATCAAATAAATAACAAATGAACGGTCTAACTTATGTTCAAAACCATTTCATTCCATTCAAATAGATTTACCAAATAGTTTTAAAACTAATTTACAACCTTATTTTATATAAATAAATTTCATTTAAATGGAAGGAGAATGTGAATCGATTACCCGTATCATTACACAGCTACGGTGTATGGGCGAATTCATGAAATTAGAACAATCAAATAACGCAACCAACAAATCAAACACCACATCATCCATCACAACCACAACAAAATCAATTAACTGTGCGCAGAGCGTTACAGTTAATAATGCTCAGTGTAAGGGTGTTTATAACTGTATGAACATCCATCGAACAACTGATAACCATCATTCATAACAACCCATATTCTTCAATGAATTATTAATTATAATTAACAACTAATTATAATTAATCATAGTAACTAATTTAAATAAATTTAAATTAGAATTTTCACCTATGTTGCGATCCAATTTCTTCACCGTTATCGTTCTGTATCAACTGCGAACCAAATCCGGTTGTTTACGTACAAATCTTCACGGACTCATATTTGCTTCTAATAATTTGATGGAAGATTGCTATGACTTTACGGACGATGTGCACACCGTATCCTTCGCACTGAACTACAGAATCAACAGATCACTTCAATTCAAATGTGCTTCTATATTTACACACTTGAATCCTTACGTTTCCAGTATAGAATCAATTTATCACTCCCCTTTATTCTTTCGAACCAAACTGCTTGCTTTCCTCTCTTTTTTTATACTTGAGTATGTCAAATGTGAAACTGCCGAATTATTATAGAGTATAACATAACTAGAAGCATATGGATAAGGGTACATGCATGATGCACGTTCGGAACTAAGGAATAGTGACGTGTGAATAGACAGTGAAGCCTATAGTTGAACTGAGTTTAAAACATAAAATGGTCATATTCGAAATATATAAAAGTGGCCAAAATAATTAGATAAGTGGCTGGACCGTCTTTGAGTGGTTCAAGGTAGCATCACTTATGGGCTCATGCATATGAACAGGGCAGCCGAGCCTGCTTTAAAGGGAGGAGGCATTGTTTCAATAGTGGTTTTGAGTTCGTGGAGAGGAGAGAGAAGTGATGTGAGTGTGTGGATTTAAAAAGGGCAGAATTGCTTTAGCAAAAGGGGAGTGGACGGACTAACGCACAGTGGACTGGGTGGCTCAAGGTGTTGGCTGCGAGATCCAGGTGCAGTGGGAGGCGGACTGGTGATTTCGGGCAGTGGAGCTGTTTCAGAAGAGGAGGCATGAGGTTTTTAGTGGAGTGGCTGCGATGGTTGGTAGGTAAGCTGTTGTGAGGTGTAGTGGACTAAAGTTGAGGTGGCGAGGGTTTGCAGTGGATTGGCGGACCAGTCGTGGGCCGTAGTGCCTGAAATGGGAGAGGGGGGCCGAGAGTTGAAAGTGAAAGGAGCAGAGGAAAGCAAATGTACAGGGGAGGCTGAGGTGAAAGGAAAACTGATGGGGAGGAAAGTTATGCGGTGGAGCAAGAAAGGACGAGCTGAGTTCTTGAGTGGAGGAAGAGAAATAGCACGGTAGGAAGAAAATAGGTAAGGGGTAAGAGAACATGGTGAAGCAGAAATAGAAGATGGTGCAAAGAAATTGGTGCGTGAGCAAATGCCAGTTGCGTACGTTTATATGAGTGAACTAGGGGTAGATTTGTAAATTTAAGAAGGGACACTGGGCTCTATAAAAATCTCCATTTACATGCAAAATTACACTTGTAGGGGCACATGTTTTTATTTAAAAACTTCTTAGTTGCACGTAAATGGCACATTGATTTATTTAAATAAAATTTAGTTTAGTAACACCCTTGCAACATTCATATATGAAACCATTTTAACACTTATATGTATGTAACCATATTGTGAAACATTACTACACTTCATATAACACCTATAAAAATATATTTACATAATTTAAAATATATTCTTATAAAATGAACCAAATTATATGTGAAACTAATATTACTTAAAAATAGAACTTTTACAAAATAGTTAAAATAGACAATTAATGTTTATAGTAAAAGTTTATCCTTGAAAATTTAATATGCAAATATTGTTATAAAATAAATTAAAATTGCTACAAAACATCATGTTATACATAACATCTCATATAAATCATCTTTTACAAAATATATTAATATCACTAGATGTTATTGAATATAAATTACTTAATAAATACAAACATTAAATTTAGTCTTAAATATATTACTTATAAAATATAGAAATGATCATATCCTTAAATATAAATTTTAAATACTCAAAAGATATTTGTAAAATACTATGTACTATAAAATAACATTTTTATAAAAAAATCCAAAATAAGATAATAGTACTTATTAAATCTTAAAAATATCCTTAAAAATAAGTTTTAAAATAAAATAAATTTATTCAAAACTAAGATTTATCAATATTTAAACCTTAGTAAGTTCAAAATACATATGGAAAATTCCAAATTAACTTTTGTAAAATGCTGGGTTGTTACATCTATATTGTGATATATGACTAAAATTTGGGGTATATCTTATGCTGTGAGTTACGACGTGAGGGTTGGGGCATGTAAATCTGTAGGATTAATTTATAGATTAAGAAGAACATGTAATGAAACCTTACACAACACGTGAAACCTGTTTAGATCTGTGGGGGTTATATGAACCTATTAACATGTTATACTTAACATGTTTAAATCTGTGGGGATTATATGAACCTGATAAATAGTGGGGGTTAAGTAAACTTGTTTGAATCTATGAGGGTTAAGTAAAACTATGGAGGGTAATACGAACCCGACAAACTTAACCTATTTTATCAGTTGGGGTTATGCGGGCTTGTTAATTTGTTAGGCATAACCTGTCAAAATCCTAATAGTTGGGGATACAATTCTAGGGGGTGGCTTGTGTCATCTGTCGCATATGACCTGTATTAGTCAGTAAACCATTCTGATGTCAAAGGGGGACCACGAACTAGGTAGGGGTCATTGCACACTTGCTTAGCTTATTATAAGAGGTTTATATGGGTGGAGGTGTTCTGATAGAGCGTTCCAACGGAGTCATGTGCTTGCATGGGTCCGGCTTGCTCGGGAAAATAAGACGCTATAACACCAGTAACTAGGTCTGTGTCCTTCTGGGGGTTGCCACTTTAGGGCGCGATACTTCCTACTGTGGGGCCGGCACATAGGGTATTTACGGATAGGGAGCCGATCTATTGGGGCAGTAATTAGGGTACATCTAGTCTTTCCTTTTTAGATGCCTATGGTTTATGGTTGGGGTAACATCCGTTATTCTATTGGGGTACTTGTTATTACTATTTGGGGGTAAACCCCGTTACTATAAGTACACCAAAGTCTACTGTATGTTTCTATTGGGATCATATCTGTTATACTAGTATTGGTGTAGAGAAAAGTATTTGAGAAGTGTAATCTATTCAGTTCATCCTGCTTATCCTGTTCATACCTGTTTTATGAACTGTTGTCTCTCATCCAGTTTATATGCCTATCATGATGCTTTTACTTATTTATATGCTAAAAGTAATTGGACTCGCTAGACTTTATGTCTTCCCGTTTTTTTTCCTTTTCTCACTCTTTCTCCCCCCCTCCGAGGTTCTCAGGGTGGGAACGCTCATGCTTGATTAGGATTCTCCCTTCTGTTTTAGCTTGGATCTTGGGATATTTCTTCGATGTACTGCTTTGACTACCTATCTACTAGTTTATGGCTGCTTATGAGGACTATGGCTTTTTACTTCTGTACCCTGTTGGTTTTTAGCGTAGGACATATGCTTTTATTTTATGCATTTTATTCCAGTATTTCAGTTTGATGTTGTAACTAGATTTTTGGACAACGATGTTTTCTGTTGGAAAATAAAGTATTAAATTTCCGCTGCTATTTTATATATTTATCTTGTGAAATTCTGTTCTGTTTACCTATAATGCTTCATGAAACTTAATGCATTCTCATAAAGAGTGACATTAACGGATGCGGGGTGTCATAAATAGATCAACCATAACATCCATCAACCAAACCCTATCTATCACCTCTTAAATTTGTTTTTGCACTTATAACCCGTTACGACCCCATCCAACAAGGAATGATAAACCCTTTATTCTAGTTGAACTTCATATCTCGCCGACATATGCCCTCCCGGCCTAAGACCGTCACTCAGGATACATGATCTCTTTGATCCTAACGTGTTTCCCTTATAGTACCCCTAATTTGAGTCCACTAAAGAACTTTAAGCTATTAGTGACTCCTTGGAAATCCCAAATCATGTGAGCTTCTGTTTCGTCTCTAGTTTGAGTAAGCCCTCAAACCAATCTAGCACCAGTCGAACTTCATATATCGCTGACATGTGCCTCCCTGGCCTTGGTTGCCCACCCATGGTATATAATCTCTTCGATCCTAATGGGTCTCTCTAGACAGTACCATTGCATTGAGTCCACTATCCTATAACTTTGTTCCACCACATTATGCATACCATATCGATCCATGGTCTCGCAACTTCGTCATAAATTAAGCTGCATAAAATCGATCCATCCTACAGCCTTGTCCCACCATGAACTGCATAAAACCGATCCATCTAGCAGTCTCGCGACACTAAGAACTACATAACACTAGTACATCACATTGATCCATCCACTAGTCTCATCACACCATAATATGCATAACAATGATCTATCCCACATCCTCATCACACCATGAACTACATAATGATGATACATACTATAGATCCATCTCGTACTCGCCTAAGCCTCAAAATCAAGGAATCATAACACATAATACAAACTAAAGATCTTCCCACCTCAACCAATGGATACGACATCCATCTATGCTTACTAGTGAAAGATCCATCCTACTTCACACCAATATAACTAATCAAAGAGCCACCAAGTTGAATCCACCATCGAACGGGCCATTCTGTCCATCTGCTCAAAATATTGTTGTCAACCATGTCAAAGATGGTCAAAAAAACCAACACTAATAGTAATCGGTCACTCCATAGTAATCTCTAATGACCACTCTGATCATATATTCAAGCAAAATTGATTAAGTACTCATTCGGTGAAAACATGTAACATTCATTTCGAATACTTGCTCGTCGTCAAGTCCATCCACTGCCTCTTGGTTGATCTGTGTGTTCCGAAGCTTCTTCATGAGCCAATCCTAGTCCTAGGTCGCTTGTGAATGGAGTTTCAACAATACTATGCAAATAAGAGACTGTGCAATCAATAGTCATATAAATGTCAAATACAGCATGCAAACATGCATAATATCATCAATGGAATAAATAAAGTCTGTCTAAAGAAATCAGATAGGATATGTATCAAAATGACAAAAATCTAGCAATATCGAAGTAACACCCCGCATTTTTAATTAAATAATAAAATAAAATTTTGAATTTTTTTAGAAATTGGTTACGAAATTAGCATCATTGCGTTTGTGGCAATTTTCCGATCAATTTAGACCTATGGTTTGCACAAAACGAATTTAAGATTAAAAAGTTATCTTTAAATGAAGTATTAGAACAAATGTGAAAAGAATATATAGAAGAACACTAATAAAAAATATGAATACCAATGTTTATAGTCTTGTGAACAAAAAGGCTAAGTAGGTGAGTTAGTAGAGGCATGTCTTTCCCATGTGAGTAGTGCAAATTCGAGCCTCGCTAGGGTTATATTTTTTATTTTAGAGGGACGACTAAAGAAATGCACATTCTAAGATATATATATATATGTACACATAAGGAAAATTTATATATCTAGGTGAGTATAAATAAATAAATATTCATGCATATTTGTATATATGTGTATGTGTGTGTAAATATATATATATGAATAAGAAATTCAAAAAGTAACTTGCAACTAATCTGATTGAGTAAGAAAGAAATGACGGCATAACATCATTTGAATTTCAAAAAGAAATGAAGATTATGCATAAATATATACGCATAAATACAAAAGTTGAAATTAAAAATGTAATTTTAGAGCTAGAAGTAATAAATGTATAATGCATGAAAAATAGGAAAGAAGATAGCTGCATTTAAAATTTGAATATATTAAAAGGAAGAAACAATGAATTGATAGTGTCATAAATGTCGTTAATTGGGCAGCTATCAACGGATAAAGATTTAAAATATTATATGCATATGTACGCGCATAAATTCGAATTTGAGATCTAGTATATGTTATAAGAAAAAAAAAATAATTCACATAAGGGATATTTAGAATTAAGAAAACAAGAATTAATAACGGTTAAAATAACGTCTAGGACCCATGCTGTAGGTCGACCCAGACTTTACAAGGGTCGAGCCATGGGTCGACCACCCATGGGGTCGACACACCATGAAGGTGGGTCAACATGTGGGTCGACCCACTAGGGGCCAGATCTTAATTTATGTGACGTGTATTTCCTGGCTTGACTGATTCAGATTTTATATTATTAAATCCGACAGACCAAAATCTTCTGTACACCTATAAATAGACTAGTAGAGCCAAGCCTCCAACTCATATTTTATAGATGATGCCAAGGCTCTGCCATTCTCTTTCTTCTCCAAACCTTTTAAATATAATATTATCTTTTAGGAATTATAATTCAAGATTTGAAGACAAACATTATAGTTCTTTAATATAGGTGTTCAGATTTCTTGTCAACGTGAGGTAAATCCTATGAATCTAATTTATTTCGGTTTCTTTCCTTCTCCTTTTAGCATTAGACTTGTAAATCCATGGTTATCTTGATATTGAATTCGGTTAGAAAGACAACAAAATAGAAGATCTGAATCAGATCCAAGGATTGGAATGCAGTCAGGTGAGTGGATTTAAAATTATACCTTTTGGGTAATGGTATATTTACCGTTTGCATTACCCATAATTCTTTACATGATAAATAATTGCAATTTGAGGTAATTGAGATATAATTTATTTTTAATTATGTTAAGAATATTGTAGTTGTACAAATCTATTCCATTAATCTTCTGTTTAGATTAAGAGTTACTGTAATACTGAAATTGCGAAATTTACAATAAACACGAATATGTTCTTAAGATTATTGTTTAATGACCAATTGGATATGTCGTAAATAGAACTAGAGTGAAATTGGGAATAATGAAAATAGAATTGATATGCCTAATTTTATAGAGAAATTTTAAAGTAATTGGAAACGGTAATGAAAACAGGAATCTAACATTTAACTCAGAAAATAAAAAGGGAAAATTAGTAGTGGACTGAGTTAGTTGGATTTGGAAAAATGGATATATTTCCATAATAGAAAAATCACTATAAACGTAGTTGCAAGAAAAGAAGGGAAAAAGGAATTAGTCTGAAATAGGGTCCTTTTACCGCATTGCACACTAATCAAATAAAATATATATGTACGTCCACGATGTAAATAAAAGAAATAGCTTGCAACTACGAATCTTGATTGATGCGCATTATGGAAATAGATCTTTACATCTTTCCACCAACCAATCTAATGAGGTATGTGAAATATTTTCCTGTAATAATGAGAATATACAAGACGGTAAATAAATGAATGCTACAAAAGTAAAAGTTTGGTTAATGTTGAGGAACTAAGAGAAAATGTGATGAAATATAACCTATTATAGTTAATTATATGAATGAGAATGTAATATAATAGGCAGGCTTTCCTTAGGGACAAGTGGAATTATAACATGGGTTATAATAAATGAAAAGAGAACTTATTAGTAAATCATACTTAAGAGAACCAAGTCAATAGGTAAACAACAATGAAAAGTTGTGATAACCGTGTAAGTTAAGGTTATGATTAAATAACAAAGAATAAAGTAGGATTACTATTGATAGACTAATAATTGGGAGTATTAAGTCTAAAAAACATAATAAATAATAAGCGGAAGATCGCTCCGGTGGCATAGGACTGAATAATGAAAGTAAGCATCCAATTATGAGCTAATGAACCTTGTAACTTAAATAAAAAGTGAATATGTGGATAATCAAGTTAATTATAAACGTGATGAGATAAATCAAGTGCATGATTAAAAGATTAAATATAAGATATAATAACACGTTTGTATGATGTGCTTGGACTAGCTCGTACGTCTGAAGGTGAAGAACCCAACGGTGTAGATCATCTTGGTGTTTGGAGGCACGAGAAGAGCACGTCCATCTGATTATTCTGCGGAACCAGAGGGAAGCACGTGGCTTATGCGGGATGTGGTAGGGTACTCAGTGGTGGTCCTCTATGCGGTACATGCTCAAGCTATACTCGCAGGGTTTAGGTTTATCCGGTACTACCCGGTGAGTGTACCTTGACTGCAACTGTAGTATGGCAGTGAGAAAGCTATGGTGGATGGCGTTGGGTGATTCGGCAGTTTGCCTTGGGAGAGGTAGGTCAAGACCAAATACAGATTAGTAATTGTTAGATATCTATCATTTGCAGTTAGTGAGATGCTAGGAAAACTAGAGCTAAGCCTAGAGACCATCGATCTTTCACTATCGAGACGTTGGTTGCGGGACACGCCAAATTGGATGTTAGATTATTTGATAATGGCACGTCACTTAGCTCCTATTGTAGTATTTCACTAGTTGAGGGAGGGGCCAGGGTGAGGCCATAGCCACCTAGAAAAATAGACCATACTTGGATATCTATATTGTAGGCCTAAAGTGGCGGACCTTTACAAATATTGAAATTTCCCGACCGAGTTTCGTGCATTGGATGTAGCCCTATTACGGAAGTCGGGTTATAGTAAGCAGTACATTTGTGTGAGGGTCTAGATGCACGCACTAGGTGGAGCATTATAGATAGTAGGGCATTACTCCGTCTTAAGACTTGATTCAACCGAGGAGTTCTGATATGACGATCCATACGCTTACATGGCATAGCTTTGGTAGCTCTGTGCGATTACTTAGATTAATGATATAGATTTATTTATACTGTTTGGCGTAGGATGAAGTTTGCATATGCTTCCGCCCCACCACTATGGAGATCGTACAAGGAGGGCACTATAGGGAGTATCTTGAGATGTTGGGTTAAGCTACATATATACTATATTAGGTTTAATCTAACGAGAAGTATATGGGTACGACGTAAGTATGCAGCCTTGAGTGTTGTTGACCCAAATAACCTAATAATTAAGAAAACATAACTGAACGATATATGTAGGCTTATTTCAGAATGTATAATTTGTCCACTCACTAGAACTTTGTGTTCTGACCCCTTCCTAATAACATACTCATAGGTTAGGTTCATGGCAGAGATTTGGTAGCCTTTGGACACCTGTTAGACAGTGTTTTTATTTCGGTAAGGCTATATTTGATTGTTATTTTTTATCCATTCCGTGTGAGATGTTTTATCGAGCTCTGATATATTTATTGTCTCTGTCTTTTATGCAGGATACCAGCCAAGCCAACTCGGGCTTCGATAGATTGGGATTTTCGAAAATAATTCGGTCTGTCAAAATTCAGGTTGTTACATTTGGTATTAGATCTTAGTTTAGGATTCTTGTATGGATAGTGAGTGGACGTATTTGTATTTTAAAAAAGTATGAATATATCATATATGCACCTAGATCCATAAAGGAGCCCACTAAACAGGAAGAGCGACCTATGGGAAGAATTGGGATATCAGTTATGTACACTAAAGAAAAGGTTGTGGAAATTTTAGAATAAGAGACCCTAAGTTGGTTTGGGTGAAAAGTGTACAATGTGTATTTTAATGGAAAAAGGACGAATCCCATATGTTAGTATCTGAAATGTTAGTATTTCAGATTAGTGGGTTTGGCAATAGAGCCTTATAAATTGGGGATGAGTAAAAAAAAGGGTTAGGAAAATATATACATATTTGAGAGAAATGACTTTGTGGGAATATTTAGGAAAGTCTAAATAAGTGAGAAACCCGCTTTGAGTCTAGCTCCATTGTTAACTTTTAAGAACATGAAATTTTAAAAGCTTTTGGGTGATAATTTACGGTGTTTTTTTAAATTTTGACCTTAAAAGTTTACAATTTTAAAATATGTACTAGCTAAATTGTGTAGAAACTATTTTTGAAACAAAAAGAGGTATTTTTGACGTTTGAAAAAAAATGTAAGTAACATATTTGAACAGTACATACTGAGTTTTAGAGATAATGAGGTATATTTTAGAAATAGTGATTTCTTATGAAATTTTTATCTCAAATGAATTCTTTCAGAAAAATATGTACATTATAGGGCATGTATAGCTCAATAGTTGTTAAGCTATAAAGTATGAAAGAATTAAATAACAAAACATAGAAAAGATTGCTGTAACGACCCGGATTTTCGGCGACTTTGGTTATCGACATAAGCTCGATGTCGATAACCAAAACATCGAAAAATCCTGGTAATTAATGAAAGAAATTAGAGGGTGAGGAAAGATAAGATAGAAACTTAGAATAGAAGAAGAAGAAGAACACAACATCAGAGTAACACGAATCTCACAGCGGAACGAATAAATATATTTCATAACATAACTTTGAAATACAAATCAGTACTTGAATATACATATCATTATCAAAGTACAGCACTTACAACACAGCGGAAATAACTATAGCTATAACATCCTGAAGCCTCCTGCTCCAGCTCTTCAAGTGTATCTGTAAAATCCCGACTACTTGACTGCCCGTACAAATTTAGGCACCCAAGAGTTAGGGAAAACAACAAAGTAAACTCCGGGTCAGTCATGGGACTGGTATGAGTAAACAGTTTAAAAACAGTTATACAGGTATATGATATCTCATAAGACCACGCCGCATAACGGAACGGGTTTTTCCCTTATGAGAATCCAAAATAACTTTATATCAAAAACCCTTTTTATATTATAATAATGTCTATTAACCACAGTATATATAATCATCTAGCAGAAACGCTTTCATCTCACGTTCTACATATATAGTATACAATCAAAACCGCAAGCACGTATTGGGTAATGGATTTCCAACTATGACAAGGTATGGAATCACCTTTCGCTTGTGTACCTCTAGAGAGGAATACACTGGGTTCAACAAGAACATCTTGCAACCCGGCCACACATGACCGACCACTCATTTCGCTTGAGTGTATCGAATGTATATCACCAACAGTTGGGATCAGCAACCGTTTCCCGAATGGGACAGCATAAACAATAGATTTTTAGAAGTAAATGAAACTCTAGATCAGGTGATTATACACCCTACTTCGGTGCGACCGACTTAGCCATGCTGCCTGCCCGATTTCTGTCATTTACCGGATGATGAGGCTAGAAGCTACGCTTTATCATCACAACAGATTCACTTTGAATGCCACATCGTCAAATCCATCAAATCACCGATTGACGTCTACAACAATACATTATGTGTTAGCTAAAAGAAGTTTCCTCCTCCGCTTCCACTCTTGGTACGGTTGGAGAAATCAATATACGTGATCGTCTGGAATTACTCTGTCAAACATCCGTCCATACAAGTCATCCAGGAACAGGATGAACCGAAGGCACTATTCTGTAAACAGGATAGCCCTTGCATAACTCCGTCTTCAATTTCCTTTGGCATATATGATTCGCAACGGTTATGCCAATACAGAGTGGTTCTTCGAATAATAATCCAACCGGTCTCTCCATATTAACAACGTTAAAATGGTCAAAACTTCGATAGTCTGTGATTTAACTATCGAATAAAAATAGGTGTGCAAACAATGATATTATTTCCAAATGGAAATTATATCGATCAAACATCATTCAACATTCATCTCTTTAGTTCATTAATTTACTTATCTCATGTTTCCCTACGTTCAATATTCCTTATTTTCTAAATTGGGAAAATATACGTTATTAACAATGGAAAACATTTCCATTTCTTTGTTTCTTTATTAGAAAACATTTCTGGTTTCTTATTTGGAAAACATTTCCAAAGCTTCTTCATTGGACTTAGACATATGTTTAAACAAACCATCGCGATGCCAACTCAAACCATTTCCTTTACTGTCGAACCTTAACTATTCCTTAGTTAAAAATGAAGTCAATCAAGTTGGGTTAGAACTACCTCTCAAACCTTAACTGAACAACATTTCTAACTTTGAAATAGACAAAGTTCACTTTATATTTCTTTAACTAACTTCCTTACTTAACTCTCGTTCGAATAAATCTCTATTCGATTTATTCTATTTGATTTACTCTTTTTGATTTACTCTATTCACTTAACTCCTTTCGAATAAACTATATTCGATAACTCCTTTTACTTTCTTCGAATAAACTATATTCGATTAATTCATTTGCTTCTATTCGAATAACTATATTCGATTAACTCATTTTACTTTCTATTCGAATAAACTATATTCGATTAACTTCTTTGCTTTAACCCTAATCGACTAAACTAACATCGATTAACTCCTTTTAACTTTATTCTCTAATCGATTAACTAACATCGATTAACCCTTTTTACATTAACTCTAATCGATTAAACTAACATCGATTAGCTCTTTTGATAAACTACGTTTTCCGTTACAACTATTTCCTTTTTATAACGTTTACTTACCGTTACAAATATTTCCTATTTATAACGTTTACTTACCGTTACAAATATATCATATTTGTAACTTCTATTTACCGTTACAAATATTTCCTATTTATAACTTCTATTTACCGTTACAAATATTTCCTATTTATAACTTCTATTTACCGTTACAAATATTTCCTATTTATAACTTCTATTTACCGTTACAAATATTTCCTACTTATAACTTCTATTTACCGTTACAAATATTTCCCATTTATAACTTCTATTTACCGTTACAAATATTTCCTATTTATAACGTCTATTAATTTTCTAAATAAATATTCCTTTTCTATTTCTATTTATTTTCTAAATAAATATCCCTTTTATAAAACCGTGTTCGTTTTATAAATAATTCCTTTTATAAAATCCTGTGATTTTATAAAATTCCTTTATTTCAATATACATTGAAATACTTCTTTTTACATCCCAGGGTTTCTTATGATATTTAAAATATCGAATAACAATGATCAATATCATTCCAACACCCAAAATCCATAGCAGATTATATAACACATCATATATCACAATATATGAAAACAGTAAAATAAATGTTGAGGAATCCAGTTGGATTCCTCCAACCTGTTTCCCTGCATCACAGATGTTAAACAATATAATATAACATCACTTTCAGTTCCATATGATATATTCTGTTAAACAGAATTAATATAGAAAATTTAACTAACTGACTAGCAGTTCAATCAAACAGTCAACATACAGTAAATCAGCCAATATCTAACAGTTCTAAAAATACAACATGAAATTATAAACTGTTCAAAGTTAGTGAGATTTACTCACTTTGGCGGTTCATCGTTAAAGAACGATAAACTGTTGTTTTATTTGAATCAAACAATTAAATTCTCCGTCAATTCAAACGAGCTTCGATTCGCTCCCCGTCAGTTCCATTGTGACGCTCCCGTCCATACGATCCTGTCGGATCTTGTTTCGCTGAGTTTCGATAACGTATGAATTAGTTATTCCATTTCGAAGTTTAAACACTATTTAAACAAAAAAATAAAACTTGAGTTTATAATATAACTTGGGCCTTAACTTCTTTAACCCGGCCCATACAAATTCTTAGAAGCCCAGACCCCTTTTGTACTCTTCCTTCACCAAACACAATCCTCTGACTTCAGTACGCCCGTATCACCATTTCCGTCCCTTTCGTGACCAATTCCTTTTCCCATATACCACGAAATCGCACAACATCTTCTCCGTTGAACTCCTCACCAAAATCTAAACACCCACATCCCACTTTCATCGTACTCGACGTCCTCCAGACAAACCCGACGCCGACCCTCCTACAGCAACCACCGACACCAAGTTAAACCGAATATCACCTAAACAACACACAAGGTGCGGTTCGATCCCCTGAAATCCAATCCAAACTCAAATTGTTACATCGATGCCTACAATCCACGAAACCGTGAACCCTAGCCTATGGTGGCCTTCTGACTTCGATGTCGAACCCTCCAATAATCCTGCCAGTTGTAGAGAATCACGAATAGGACCCAAAGATATATATATTAGCATTTATAAGAATTTATTTGCATTTCCTATTGATTTTAGAAGTTGCGATTCGGTTTTTGAAGAGAGAAGAAGACTAACGGCTTGGAGTTTTTGAGCAGATAATTTAGAACTTCGGTTTAGAGAACTTTAGGGTATTATATACTTTAGTTGGAAATCCCTTTTGTGGATTTGTTAAAAACCACGATTCCTGTCTTTAGGTCAAAGGAAAAGGGGTTGCTTGAAAATGAAGTGCGTGGCTCTTTTCTGATCGGTGAAAGGAGTTTTTAGGGAATTTTTGTTTTAAGTTATAAAGTTTACCATCGCGTGATTAAGAATTTCCTTAGTTTACAAACTGTTGTCGACAGAAGTAAACATACCGTTGTAATCAGCTCGGTGCCATGATCCCAAAAATATAATAATACCGGTAGGTTGACTCATATTTTGAAACCTCAAAATGTTGATTACATGGTGCGAAATACTTCAAATGAAAAGTTGCTTATTTAATTAATTAAAAATTACAGTAAAATTCTAAAAATTAAATTATCACTATTTCCCAAAAGAACCTTATCTAAATTCACACTTGATATCTAGTTATATCGAATAATCCGTTACGGTCGATAACCGATTCTGTAGCGACTATTTTAAAAGTTGATTTGGACATATCTCAAAATCTACCCGACGAAATCCCGATTTTTCTCTCCCACTAGAAAGATATACTCCACCAGCTCCACACATTTCTTGTTTCATAGAAATCTGGCTTAAAACGAATCCTGTACATTCAGTTGAAGATCGAATCGCCAATTTACGAACTACAGCGCCATTTCGAGCTCGATTTTAATTATAATAAAATTCTACGTTCAAACTGTCGTTTATATAATATATTCGTTATTTAAATTCAATTCCAACCTAAATTAAATATCACAGCTGATCCAGTTCACACCATATCGCCATTTCAGCCAATTCTGATTATTTCAGAATTTAATATATTATTTAATTTATTATTTTAAATTAAATATTCACCATTATTAAATTCCACGACCATTAAATCCTCTATATCATCATTGATATAATAAAATAAATTAATCATAATACCCCTGCCAATGCGGGTCATTACAATCTTCCCCACTTAAAATAATTTCGTCCTCGAAATTGCTAAAAGTAGAGGACGACCCTATCGACTGGTTAGAACTTATTTGTTCACTTCCTAACTTCAGTGTTCAACTGAACCAATTTACTTTCAATTAAATTATTAATTAATTCTTATCAACGAAAATTTTCAAAAATCCTGAAAATTTTCTAACGCCTTAACTCTTCGAAAAATTTCGCCAGCACCTCCTTTGTACTAGTCAATCGGTAAAACCACAACTCGCCTCTCTGGGCCATATCCCACCCAAAAGAAAATCAAACAGCCAAGCGGCTTGCTAATTCGGCTCACCAAAATCTCATACCATATGAATTATAAACTTGTACCTTTTTGTCGGCATATCATTTTATCCTTTCCACTTGTTATCAATTCAGCGGATATAAGGGTCATCCCAATCAAATTCCAATCTGCCTTTATCCACAACACACCAATTCGCTTATATCCTAAGTCGAATTTTATTTCAAATTCGAGTTCCATTCTCGATTTCAAACTCTTAACTTCCCAATCCAATTTTCATTTCAGATTCCTATCTCGACAATCCAATTTTATTCAAGAATAAATTTTTCCTGATATCGTTCTATTTCCATTCAGTTTTTACTTAACTGTTTCAATTCAATTTCAGCTTACTTCCGCAAACTTCTATTTAAATTTGTTCTTAATCCAAACAGTCTCTTCCTGGGAATTTTAAACAGTTTACTTTTTCAAAAATCAAATTTTCCTTCTTCTTTTTTTTGAAATACAACTGAGCCCATAATCAATATTCCATTTGTTCAATCACTTCTCTATTTCTTTATCAATATTTGTTAACCAAATATTTTCAATAACCATATTGGCCCTTTTTATGTTATTTGGAAAACATTTCCGAATATCGCCTTTCTTTATTTTCTAATCCTTAGAAAATATATGCTATTTATAATTGGAAAATACTCCAATTATTTATCTCTTTTCTGATCTCGTTTATTTCTATACTTAGGAAATATTATTTATTCTATTTCCAAGTTCACACTTATTTGGGTTAAAACGGATGTTGTGTAAAACATCGTTACGACAACCCAAATACTATATTCAACTAACTCTTATCCAATCATTGATCTTCGAGCCTGAAATCTTACTATTTATTTGTTAATAATGAAATCAATCAAGTTGGGGTATAACTACCTCTCAGACCTTGACTGAATAACATTTATAACGTCAAAACAGATATGACTACTTACTCAAAAAATCAATACCATACGACTACTTATTCACTTTTAAACACGTCTACACTTTCTCTTTCTATTCTTACTAGATTTTATTCTTAGTCTTACTTTTTGATTTTGCTATTCTATTTCTAAGTTCGTTTCTTATCGACTTCTATATATATCGATACGTTGATTTCTAATTATCAAATTATCTTAAAAATATTCTAACTCCTTAGATTCCCTGAAAAATTCGCCATAACCTCCTTTGTACCGGGAGCATCGGGAAAATCCCCAAACTGCCACACAGGCCTTCTCCCATCAAAAAGAAAAAGAAAAGCCAAGCGACTAGCCGATACGGCGCATAAAATCTCATATATGAATTAAATACATAACTTTTGTCGAGCAATCTATTTATATACCTCTTGATTATCCTTATCCATACCTATCTCATGTATATTTATACATTTCTAATTCATTTCAACTTAATCCAATCATTTCAGCGATAGATGTAGTCGATGGGGTAGAGGGTCTGCAGATACTCGTCGAGCTCCTCATTGCCCCAATCTTCCCTGTAGGCTTCCTGCTCCGCCAGCGCCTTCGGGTCCTTTCCTTATCCCGATCGACTCTGTACCTGAGTCGATCTAAGATGAGAGAGTCAGTTGAGGGGCGTTCACTAGAGGAGGTCAACTAGAATAGTTGTCCTGTCCTAACTTAGTTCGTTAAGTGATTTTCAAATTACTGGTTTGCCCATTTCACCTTCATATTTGAATATACATGTTCAAATATAGGTTTAACTTGTTTATCAACTAATTGAATTCCATTTCAATTCTATTTGAATTTCCTATATTCAAATTCCATCTCAATTCTCTTATTCAAATTCTATACTTGAATTTCATTTCAATTCTATTTGAATCTTCTATATTCAAATTTCATTTTCACTTTCGATATTCAAATCCTATAATTGGAATCTCTTATATTTTCTATATTCAAATTCTATATTTGAATTTCATTTGAATTTCTATATTCCAATCCCCTTTGAATTTTCTTATGTACATTCTATGTTTGAACTTCCTTTATTCTAATTCCTTTAAATAAGACTCAGTTTCAATTCCTTTTGAAATCGATATTTCTACCTTTGGAAAGTAGATTTCCCTTTCAATTTCGCACTTGTATTTTTATTTCTGAATTATCCAATGATAATTCTTTTCACTTCATTTATAAACTTCGTTTATAAAAGAACTATTTATAAACTTCGTTTATAAGGGAACTTCTCGTTTTATTTCCTTTAAAACAAGTTAATATTTCAAATCTATTTAAAAATTTAAATTCTACATTCTAAATCGCATTTTGAAATTCAACACAACTTGTCTTTCCCAAAACAAATTCAAAACAGTATCTCTGGTAGTAATTCGTCACTTACAACTCGAAAATGAATACTGATGATGCAGCTGTCATCATCAGAATCTATTTCCCAGCGATCGAAGTGAGTTCAATACTATAAAACCATTTTTAAACATTTCCACTTTGAAATTCATTTCAAAATATAAATCACACTGCTTGTAAAACAATTTAAAATCTCCCAGGATCTTAAATTTTCCTTATTTTTAATCCCAATCCATTTACAACCACTTATCCAATTCTCTAGAGTTTTAACTCAATTCTGGTTTAAATTTCAGATTTAACTCATCTGATTTCACGTATTTCACTCATACGAATTCTGATTGGTTATTTACATAACCATTAAATCTATAATCTTACTCGATTATAATAACAACCAATGTATCCAATATATTCAAAATATACGTTGGGTAAAATTATTTTCATTTACCCTCTTTCAAAACATACTATGATGGTTCATCGTATTCAAGAGTAGTAACTCCTACCGATACAGTGGATCAAACTGATCGACCAGAACTCATAAACTACTCAACCAATGAATCTCCATAATATAAAACAATTTTTATATCAATATACAAATACGTTCACTCGTATATATACACTCAAACTCAATCTAGGGTATTACTAACCCTATCTCTACCGAGTCACGCCACAGAGCCATGTAATTCTTAACTTAAGCTCTGATACCAACTGTAACAACCCGGATTTTCGGCGACTTTGGTTATCGACATAAGCTCGATGTCGATAACCAAAACATCGAAAAATCCTGGTAATTAATGAAAGAAATTAGAGGGTGAGGAAAGATAAGATAGAAACTTAGAATAGAAGAAGAAGAAGAACACAACATCAGAGTAACACGAATCTCACAGCGGAACGAATAAATATATTTCATAACATAACTTTGAAATACAAATCAGTACTTGAATATACATATCATTATCAAAGTACAGCACTTACAACACAGCGGAAATAACTATAGCTATAACGTCCTGAAGCCTCCTGCTCCAGCTCTTCAAGTGTATCTGTAAAATCCCGACTACTTGACTGCCCGTACAAATTTAGGCACCCAAGAGTTTAGGGAAAACAACAAAGTAAACTCTGGGTCAGTCATGGGACTGGTATGAGTAAACAGTTTAAAAACAGTTATACAGGTATATGATATCTCATAAGACCACGCCGCATAACGGAACGGGTTTTTCCCTTATGAGAATCCAAAATAACTTTATATCAAAAACCCTTTTTATATTATAATAATGTCTATTAACCACAGTATATATAATCATCTAGCAGAAACGCTTTCATCTCACATTCTACATATATAGTATACAATCAAAACCGCAAGCACGTATTGGGTAATGGATTTCCAACTATGACAAGGTATGGAATCACCTTTCGCTCGTGTACCTCTAGAGAGGAATACACTGGGTTCAACAAGAACATCTTGCAACCCGGCCACACATGACCGACCACTCATTTCGCTTGAGTGTATCGAATGTATATCACCAACAGTTGAGATCAGCAACCGTTTCCCGAATGGGACAGCATCAACAATAGATTTTTAGAAGTAAATGAAACTCTAGATCAGGTGATTAAACACCCTACTTCGGTGCGACCGACTTAGCCATGCTGCCTGCCCGATTTCTGTCATTTACCGGATGATGAGGCTAGAAGCTACGCTTTATCATCACAACAGATTCACTTTGAATGCCACATCGTCAAATCCATCAAATCACCGATTGACGTCTACAACAATACATTATGTGTTAGCTAAAAGAAGTTTCCTCCTCCGCTTCCACTCTTGGTACGGTTGGAGAAATCAATATACGTGATCGTCTGGAATTACTCTGTCAAACATCCGTCCATACAAGTCATCCAGGAACAGGATGAACCGAAGGCACTATTCTGTAAACAGGATAGCCCTTGCATAACTCCGTCTTCAATTTCCTTTGGCATATATGATTCGCAACGGTTATGCCAATACAGAGTGGTTCTTCGGATAATAATCCAACCGGTCTCTCCATATTAACAACGTTAAAATGGTCAAAACTTCGATAGTCTGTGATTTAACTATCGAATAAAAATAGGTGTGCAAACAATGATATTATTTCCAAATGGAAATTATATCGATCAAACATCATTCAACATTCATCTCTTTAGTTCATTAATTTACTTATCTCATGTTTCCCTATGTTCAATATTCCTTATTTTCTAAATTGGGAAAATATACGTTATTAACAATGGAAAACATTTCCATTTCTTTGTTTCTTTATTAGAAAACATTTCTGGTTTCTTATTTGGAAAACATTTCCAAAGCTTCTTCATTGGACTTAGACATATGTTTAAACAAACCATCGCGATGCCAACTCAAACCATTTCCTTTACTGTCGAACCTTAACTATTCCTTAGTTAAAAATGAAGTCAATCAAGTTGGGGTAGAACTACCTCTCAGACCTTAACTGAACAACATTTCTAATTTTGAAATAGACAAAGTTCACTTTATATTTCTTTAACTAACTTCCTTACTTAACTCTCGTTCGAATAAATCTCTATTCGATTTATTCTATTTGATTTACTCTTTTTGATTTACTCTATTCACTTAACTCCTTTCGAATAAACTATATTCGATAACTCCTTTTACTTTCTTTGAATAAACTATATTCAATTAATTCATTTGCTTCTATTCGAATAACTATATTCGATTAACTCATTTTACTTTCTATTCGAGTAAACTATATTCGATTAACTTCTTTGCTTTAACCCTAATCGACTAAACTAACATCGATTAACTCCTTTTAACTTTATTCTCTAATCGATTAACTAACATCGATTAACTCTTTTTACATTAACTCTAATCGATTAAACTAACATCGATTAGCTCTTTTGATAAACTACGTTTTCCGTTACAACTATTTCCTTTTTATAACGTTTACTTACCGTTACAAATATTTCCTATTTATAACGTTTACTTACCGTTACAAATATATCCTATTTGTAACTTCTATTTACCGTTACAAATATTTCCTATTTATAACTTCTAATTACCGTTACAAATATTTCCTATTTATAACTTCTATTTACCGTTACAAATATTTCCTATTTATAACTTCTATTTACCGTTACAAATATTTCCTATTTATAACTTCTATTTACCGTTACAAATATTTCCTATTTATAACGTCTATTAATTTTCTAAATAAATATTCCTTTTCTATTTCTATTTATTTTCTAAATAAATATCCATTTTATAAAACCGTGTTCGTTTTATAAATAATTCCTTTTATAAAATCCTGTGATTTTATAAAATTCCTTTATTTCAATATACATTGAAATACTTCTTTTTACATCCCAGGGTTTCTTAAGATATTTAAAATATCGAATAACAATGGTCAATATCATTCCAACATCCAAAATCCATAGCAGATTATATAACACATCATATATCACAATATATGAAAACAGTAAAATAAATGTTGAGGAATCCAGTTGGATTCCTCCAACCTGTTTCCCTGCATCACAGATGTTAAACAATATAATATAACATCACTTTCAGCTCCATATGATATATTCTGTTAAACAGAATTAATATAGAAAATTTAACTAACTGACTAGCAGTTCAATCAAACAGTCAACATACAGTAAATCAGCCAATATCTAACAGTTCTAAAAATACAACATGAAATTATAAACTGTTCAAAGTTAGTGAGATTTACTCACTTTGGCAGTTCATCGTTAAAGAACGATAAACTGTTGTTTGATTTGAATCAAACAATTAAATTCTCCGTCAATTCAAACGAGCTTCGATTCGCTCCCCGTCAGTTCCATTGTGACGCTCCCGTCCATACGATCCTGTCGGATCTTGTTTCGTTGAGTTTCGATAACGTATGAATTAGTTATTCCATTTCGAAGTTTAAACACTATTTAAACAAAAAAATAAAACTTGAGTTTATAATATAACTTGGGCCTTAACTTCTTTAACCCGGCCCATACAAATTCTTAGAAGCCCAGACCCCTTTTGTACTCTTCCATCCCCAAACACAATCCTCCGACTCCAGTACGCCCGTATCACCATTTCCGTCCCTTTCGTGACCAATTCCTTTTCCCATATACCACGAAATCGCACAACATTTTCTCCGTTGAACTCCTCACCAAAATCTAAACACCCCCATCCCACTTTCATCGTACTCGACGTCCTCCAGACAAACCCGACGCCGACCCTCCTACAGCAACCACCGACACCAAGTTAAACCGAATATCACCTAAACAACACACAAGTTGCGGTTCGATCCCCTGAAATCCAATCCAAACTCAAATTGTTACATCGATGCCTACAATCCACGAAACCGTGAACCCTAGCCTACGGTGGCCTTCTGACTTCGATGTCGAACCCTCCAATAATCCTGCCAGTTGTAGAGAATCACGAATAGGACCCAAAGATATATATATTAGCATTTATAAGAATTTATTTGCATTTCCTATTGATTTTAGAAGTTGCGATTCGGTTTTTGAAGAGAGAAGAAGACTAACGGCTTGGAGTTTTTGAGCAGATAATTTAGAACTTCGGTTTAGAGAACTTTAGGGTATTATATACTTTAGTTGGAAATCCCTTTTGTGGATTTGTTAAAAACCACGATTCCTGTCTTTAGGTCAAAGGAAAAGGGGTTGCTTGAAAATGAAGTGCGTGGCTCTTTTCTGATCGGTGAAAGGAGTTTTTAGGGAATTTTTGTTTTAAGTTATAAAGTTTACCATCGCGTGATAAAGAATTTCCTTAGTTTACAAACTGTTGTCGACAGAAGTAAACATACCGTTGTAATCAGCTCGGTGCCACGATCCCAAAAATATAACAATACCGGTAGGTTGACTCATATTTTGAAATCTCAAAATGTTGATTACATGGTGCGAAATACTTCAAATGAAAAGTTGCTTATTTAATTAATTAAAAATTACAGTAAAATTCTAAAAATTAAATTATCACTATTTCCCAAAAGAACCTTATCTAAATTCACACTTGATATCTAGTTATATCGAATAATCCGTTACGGTCGATAACCGATTCTGTAGCGACTATTTTAAAAGTTGATTTGGACATATCTCAAAATCTACCCGACGAAATCCCGATTTTTCTCTCCCACTAGAAAGATATACTCCACCAGCTCCACACATTTCTTGTTTCATAGAAATCCGGCTTAAAACGAATCCTGTACATTCAGTTGAAGTTCGAATCGCCAATTTACGAACTACAACGCCATTTCGAGCTCGATTTTAATTATAATAAAATTCTACGTTCAAACTGTCGTTTATATAATATATTCGTTATTTAAATTCAATTGCAACCTGAATTAAATATCACAGCTGATCCAGTTCACACCATATCGCCATTTCAGCCAATTCTGATTATTTCAGAATTGAATATATTATTTAATTTATTATTTTAAATTAAATATTCACCATTATTAAATTCCACGACCATTAAATCCTCTATATCATCATTGATATAATAAAATAAGTTAATCATAATACCCCTGCCAATGCGGGTCATTACAATTGCATTTTGTCAAACACTAAAATTTTCGCAAAGGAAAATTTTGAAAATATCTATTCTTTTAACATAATTTTTTTACAATTATTCTGACATAAACAAAATAAGTTATTAAAATTTTAGAACAAAGTAGATATTTAGGAAAATTTTGACAAATTAAGTTGTTAAAATTTTAGAACAAAGTAGATGTTTAGGAAAAGTTTAGAAATTAGCACCTAGTGGTAAGTAATTGAACTAGTATAGTAATAATAAGATGTTATGAAATTAACTGAGAAATAGTTGTCCTTGTCTACTCCAGTTTTATGATTTGGAAAAAAAAAAAGTTTTGGTGCTTTTTTATGAGATGTCATTTTTATGTCATGTCAACCTGTGTCACATTTATTTTGTAAGCCTTGCCAAGTTTACCTACTTCTAAATTTCCCTTTTTTTTTTTTACAATTTTGGCATAATACTGTTATAACTTTTGTAATTACACAGTTGTATTACAAACAGATAGCAACAACAATCAACAATAATCAATTATGCCACAATTGTCACGTCAAACTGTGTTTATAGTAATCATTGTGTAATAACCCGGAAAATCTGAACCAATTTAAAAAATTTATTTTGGCAATTTTAATAAATTCTGAATATTTAAAATGAATTATATTAAATAATTACGATGAGAAATTTATTTTGAATAGAATTGGAATGTATGTATTTATTTGAATTGACGTTAGAATATAAATATTTATTTTTAATTATAAAAGGAATTGAAAATGGTGCGGTAGTTTGAAAATTCGATTTCAAATTTCAGATGAATGTACAGGATCCAAAACAAACCAAATTTTAGCGAAACCAAAAATATTAGAATCTATTTGAAAATATCTTTCCAACGAATCCAAAAAATCAAAATTTCATAGCAGGGAAAAAAAGTTATGCCCAGTTGAAAATTCAGAATAGTCGCTATGGAAAATATGGCCCTTAAAAATGGAAACTTTGCAAATGACCTTCGTTTTTTACGAAACCACTTTTGTTGGATCCGGGATGTCAAGTTATTGCTAGATTCCAAAATTCATAATTTTTTGAATCAATATGTGAGCGTGGCAAGGGAAAACGTTTTTTGACAGTTTCAATCAATTTCGATCGACCAGAAAATTGCCATTTTTCAAACGGTCTTCAAATTTGACGAAACTAGTTTTGTTAAGACCGTATCGCCAATATGAAGCTAGAAAATATTTTTCAGGAATTTTTAGAGTCCGTATGTGGCCCCAGTAAATTGAAATGTGCGTTCAAATTCAATATACATTGATTTATATTTTGAATTTGATGGAAACTGATCGTAATAATCGAATTAGCCTGTGACATATCCCATTATGTTCAGAATGGGGGTAATTAGCTAGGGGCGATAGTCATTGGGCCTCGAACGGAGTTTAAATAGGAAAGCCAACTTTAATGGTGAAATAAATTGAATTAAATAATTAAATTATATTATTATAATTCTCTATACTCTCTCTCCCCCTCAGTCAAAAAAACGAAATTAGGAAAAAAAACCGCTTGAGCCTGGAACCCTAAACCGTCGTCGCCTAGGTCTCGCCCTCCTCGCTTGCGTTCCTCCGCCGTCGTGCGCCGCTAGCGTGGCCCCACTCCGACCATCCTCCTTCTCATCGCCCCCTCCCTCTTCCCCTAGCCCGTAGCCACCCAAAACCCATCGCCAGGACCACTGCTTCGCCAGCGCAGGCTTTCCTCCACTCGAACCCGGAGCTCCGATCACCGGCGCCGGTAAATTTCAGCACACCTCAGCCTTCAACTCCGATCAGTACCCCTCCACCTTTTCCAATCGTGAGTTCCTGCTTTTAAATCTTTAAGGTTTAGATTTTTGTTAATCTTTAAAGTTTAGATTTTTTTTTAATCTTTAAAGTTTAGATTTTTAAGGTTAGAAAAATATGATTTTTAATGCTAGAAAGATTAAAAATATGGTTTGTTAAAGAAAATTATCATTGTTCGTTAAAGATTAGATCTTTAAAATGAAAAAGATTAGATCTTTAGAATGAAAAAGATTAGATCTTTAAAATGAAAAAGATTAGATCTTTAAAATGAAAAAGAATGGATTTTTAAAAATGAAAAGGATTAGATTTTTAAAATGATAAAGATTCGATTTTTAGAAGTAGCGATAAAAATTCGATTTATATATATATGAAGTAGAAATAAAAATATGATTTTTATTTAAATAATAGCGATGTAAAAATATGATTTTAAATATATATTCATCATAATAAAAATGTGATTTTTACTATGAACAGCGTGAAAAGAATTATGATGGAACCAGTGGAAAACAAACCCAAATCTGAACCATTCAAAAAAAAAAACTGGCAGAGTGGATCCCAAAGGTGAGAACTCCTCACTATAATTTCTTATACGGTTATTTATTTCATAACTGCATATATGAACTGTTCCCCGTCATCCACAGACCATGGACGACTTGTTTGTTTGATTGTGTTGTTCAAATTGATTGTGATTGTGTATATGAAAAATAAAATATTCATATGTTGAATAAATTGTTTGAACGATAAAATTCACATTTTATCGTATATATGAAGTAAATGAAACATTCATATGTTGAATAAATTGTTTGAACAAAAAAAATAACATTTTTATTGTACGTATGAAGTATATGAAATATTCATGTTTGAAATAAATTCTTGGAAGGATAAAAATAACATTTTTATCATGTATGTGAAGTAATAAAAATAGTCATGAGTCGAAACATATTTTTGTTTGCCAAAAGTATCATTTTTATCATGTATGTGAAGTATCAAAAATAGTCATACGTTGAAATAAATTCAAATTTGTTAAAAATAACATTTTTAACATGTATACGGGTTGTTAACAATAGTCATACCTCGAAATAAATACTAGTTCGCTAAAATTATCATTTTAGCGTATATATAGAATATATAAAATTGTCATACGACGGAAATATTATTAGTTCGCTAATAATATTATTTTTAGCTTATATATGCGTTGTATGAAATTATATATGGGTTGAATGAATATAAAAAAAGAGTCATATGAATATATATATATATATACATACATATATATATATATATATGTATATGTATGTATATATATATGGGCGTTGTATGAAAATATACACATACGATGTACGAAAATATATGTATGCATGGTTTAAAAATATATAAACGTTATATAATATACATTATATGAAAATGTATATATAGGTGTTGTATGAAAATATACATATATGATATATTGAACAGGTCATAACAAGGAGGCTAGAGAAGAGGAATAAAATTTTATGCTCGACAAATAGGTACATATTTACTGTTTTGTTTGGGTATGATGATTTCATGAGCCGATTGGCTAGCCGCTTGGCTTTTTCTTTTTGGATTGGAGAGGCCTGTATGGCAATTTCGGGATTTTCCCGATGCTCCCGTGCTGGGGAGGCTATGGCGAAATTTTTCGAAAATTTAGGGTGTTAGCCAAATTTTTGAAGAATTTGAAAAGTTCTTAGAAACTGAAAAGTTGAAGAGCTTGAGCCAGAATAGAAATTGAAATCGTTTTCAAACGATTTATAAATTACGTTTTAAAATGGGAATCGATGAAATATATATATAATATATATTATATATTATACGGCCTGAATAGAACGCGCCGCGCAGCGACCGTTCGCGAATTTCTACCATTGACTTTGAATTGATGTTATGGGAGATTCGACCGTCGGATTCTCCTAAAAACAAAACCATTGGGTTCGTATCGAAAAGAGCTTTCCAACGAATATTAGAGATTTGAAACTAACGGGTAGATTTGGAATTATGTCCAAATCAAAATAGGAAAAGGTCGTTGTAAGTGCAGTTCGATGACCGTTTATGGAAATCGACTGTACGGGCCTTGATAAAATTATTAAAAATATTAATAATTTGTGTAAAATCAAAAGAAATGATTTGAAAAGAATTGGGATGAAAAATTCCATATTTGAAAAGATAAAAATATTTTTTATCGAAATGAACTAGTTATTAACTCGAATTATAATCCGATTATTTTTAAATAAATAAATTGGTTTGAGAAATGGTTTTAAATAACCAGAATTTTCCAACGAATAAATTGGAATGGTTTGGAATGGAAATAATCTTCAGAACATTTCGATATTGGATTCCGCGATTATACGGATATTGTGATGGGAATTTGGAAGATATCGATATCGTTATTCCCGATATGATATCTGTTGGTTTCAGGATTTGATGTTGAATATAAGTCGATACCATCTCTATTCAAAACCTTATATTTAATGTCAAATTGGATTGATTGATTGTTTGGATCGTGCTCGACCAGTTTACGAGCAAAATATGCTTTTACATTTAGCATTGGGTTGGGTAGAAATATCTGTGTTCTAATGCCTTGTCAAACACTTCACGATTTGACGATAAGGTGTTTAGTGATGTGTTCATTTCAAATTTAATGAATGATTTTGAAATGATGTTTTTCATAAGTGAAAAGAAATATATTCCCGATTTTGGACTGGGAATGTATAAAAATGTTTTATAAAACAGAAAGGATTTCGAGGTCTAAAACCCGATAATTTCTAAAATGATTTAGAAATGTATTATGGTTTTACATTGTGGCTCATCGCGTATCCGATTAGTTGCTATTGATGATGTATATGTTTGGTGGCGGAGAATTAATTCTCTTACTTAACACCCTTCTTTGAGACATACGAGCTCAAAGGTTATGTGATTAATAGTGACTAATCATATGTGTGAACTGTTGATGTGAAGCACTATATTATGAAAGTACTTGTGATTATTATGTTGTGAAATAATTTTCCCTACTTCCGGATATGAAATGATTTGGTATATGGCTAAAGATTTGGTAACCCGGTCTACTAAAAGTATGGGTGGGATCCAATGCCTTAGGGTGAGTGGTCAGTGTGCAGCCTGCTCCATGTGTGGGAGGTGCATATATATGTCGAGTTGCTTAGGTACGTGCCCTTTGCCTTGTCTGTGGGGAGCCCGATATTTGGTTGCATACTTGTTTTATGCATTGTTATGTTTTGGAATTCATATTTCCAAAGATTTTGATTTGAGACCCCGAAGTGAAATCTACTTTGATATAAAAATAGATATGTATTTCAAATGATTTGAAATAGAAATCGGGAAATAAAGTCCAAAGGAATAATTTCTGTAAATTGATTTGGATTTGGAAAATCTAATTGTGGTGATTAATCTAAATGGGTAGATTGGAATATTGCATGTTGATTGATGCATAGTAGATCCATATATCTATATTTATTGTTGTTTATACACTGGCATTCATGGGGGTAAACCAGTTTCGCGTTAGCGGCGTGGTCCCATGATTTGCCTTATCATTTTGATAAGTTAATTTTAACTGTAGAGGTTCTCACACTAGTCCCATGACTGCCATGTAGTTTGCTTTTCCCTTTCAAACTCGGGTGCCCTTATTTTCCATATGGGCAGTCAAGTGGTTTGTTTTGCAGATATTTATTTATTGAGCAGGATTCTAGATTGAAGCGTAAAGCTGTGTCCAGAGCATTGATAGTCTTCCGCTGTGTTATTTTATTTGTTTCCGCTGCACTGTATTACATTTATTGTAAATAAATCTTCCGTTGTAGTACTATATTTATTCATACTCTGATATTTCTGTACTCTGATGTAACATTATTATGATGTTTATAAAAGTCTTCTGTTATTTGTTCTGATGTGTTGTATGCCCAGAGTTAGCGTATCCGGTTTCGAATGGTCTTGGTCGGTTTAGCGATCGATTAGGTTCGGGCGAAATTTGTATCGTTACACATAGAAAGCGTAACCGATTTGTGCACAAGATTGAAGATAAACATAAAATATTCTATTTCGGTATTGTCCAAGTCCAGAAATTTTATGTTTCTTTGAAACAATATTGTCGTCATATGCACCAATCGACGTAGTTGCAATTTGTTTCTCATGATAAAACGTACCAACTCTATTGCGTAGTGCCAGCAAACAGACCTCCGATGAACTGAAATTGATTACAGAAACTAGATTAGAGGATTACTTTGAAGAAGAAGAAGTAATGCAAGCAGAAAAAGTGAATTTTGTCTTGTTTTGGGTAGTGTATATATAGGCAAGGAGGAGTGCATGTTCGCATGCAGTAATAACCGTCAGAATATGAAGGGTTGCGACCCTTTAACCACCCAGTTATTAGTATGCATATGTTGAGAATTCAAATGTTTGTACTCATTCAGCTAACAGACATTCCTTTCGCATTCTGGACTAAATGGACACACCTTTAAAATTCCGAGAAAAAATATTCTCATGTCAGTGCACTAGCCCAATCAACAACCGTCGGCCATATCCAAACAAAAAGACCCCAAGAGCCCTAAGTCCTAAGTCCCTTATCTTTAACATTTTAATGTATTATTATGTCATGGCCAAGCCCACTCCCTCATATCATCCCTTTCCTTTCTATTTTACATTAGCCTATTTGGCTTCTAATATATTAGGAGAGATTGTGCTAATATTTCTATGATGTGGGACTTTAAATGTTTCTATCTCTTCCTCTTCCCTATCTCTTCTTCTTCTTCCCACTTTCCTCTTTCTTTGCTCATTCATTTCCAACAATCCCTCACATGAATGAGTAGGTGATCTTAGTTTCACGAACCATTTATCGCATCGGTTAAAGTAGCACATGGGCCTTGAACTTTCCTAGTGATTACATATTTGAATCACATGCGAATCAGTAGACATAGAGTGTCCTTGAAATGTAAGCCTTTTGTGTAATTCCAAAGTAGATAACATACGATAAATTTTTCTTATAACCCTTCATTCTCTGTATGTGTTCATTTTTGCCTTGAACACCTGCCTGATCTCATAAGTGCTTAGAGAATTTGGCCTCATAATTCTCTTTGAAGCGGTGCCTTTGCAATTACGTAGGTGATTCTGTAAAGGGTATTCTCTAATTCCTCAAATACAGACATCATTAAAAGTACTAATACTTGTCCTTATTCAACATATAATGCACTTACTTGTCATAGGAATGGTTTGTATATAACAATGCCATCAAGTTTCTCTCAAACTTCATTGTCCCTTTGGACCTAGATGTTGGGATCTCCAGTCAACTAGGTGGGGTTTCCATTCTAGAAAAACATTTAGTCTATAGGCCTTAGCCCCATTCCCTTCGATAAGGTTTGAACTTTCTCTCTTTGCAAGCCTTTTGTAAGTGGATCTGCTAAGTTATCTTTAGATCGAATGTAATCTATTGTGATAACCCCATTAGAGAGAAGTTGTCTTATCGTTTCATGTCTACGACGAATATGCCTAGATTTACCATTGTATAGTGTACTATTAGCTCTTCCAATAGCTGATTAACTATCACAATGTATACATATTGAAAGCATAGGTTTGCTTCAATTAGGAATGTCTTCCAAGAAGCTTCGAATCCATTCCTCTTCTTATGCAGTCTTATCTAGTGCAATAAACTCTGATTCCATCGTAGATCTAGCGATACAAGTCTGTTTGGATGATTTCCACGAAATTGCTCCATTTCCTAATGTGAACACGTATCCACTTGTAGACTTTGTATCATTTGATCCAGTTATTCAATTTGCATCACTGTATCCTTCCACTATTGAAGGATAATTTGTATAGTATAGACCATAACTTTGTGTATACTTTAGATATCCTAGAACTCTGATTATCGCTTTCTAATGATGCTTACCAGTATTGGTGGTAAATCTACTTAGTTTATTTACAGCATATGCGATATCAGACCTAGTATAGTTCATAACATACATGATACTTCCTAGTATACGAGAGTATTCCAATTGGTAAATACCATCACCAATGTTCTTTACCCAATTTTGATTCATATCTACTGATAATTTTGCAATAGTTACATTATATTGCTTGAATTTCTCAAGTATTTTGGTGATGTAATGCGATTGGGATAATGCATATCCATATGATGTTATCAGAATTTTTACACCCAATATCACATCAGCCAGTCCTAGGTCTTTCATATCGAATCTAGAGGATAACATATCCTTTGTAGATGTTATTATGGCCTTGTTTTTGCCTAGGATCAATAGGTCATCAACATAAAGACAAGCAATGACATATCCAATATGTGTATGTTTTATGTACACACATTTATCTGATTCATTTATCGTGAATCCATTTGATAACATAGTATTATCAAACTTCTCATGCCACTGTTTTAGAGCTTGCTTAAGGCCATAAAGTGATTTTACCAGTTTGCAAACTTTATGCTCATTTTCTGAGCTTAGAAATCCTTTAGGTTGTTTCATATAGACTTTCTCCTCTAGTTCACCATTCAAGAATGCAGTTTTAACATCCATTTTATGTATTTCAAAGTCATGTATGGATGCAATTGCAATGAGCATTCTAATTGATGTTATCCTCGTTACAGGTGAATATATATCGAAATAGTCCAGGTCTTCCTTTTGTCTAAATCCTTGGACCATCAGATGATCTTTGTACCTGTATATTGAACCATCAGGTTTCATTTTCCTTTTAAATATCCATTTATTACCTAAGGCCTTACATCCTTGAGGTAAATCAACCAATTCCCGTGTATGATACAATGGATTCAATCTCATTGTTAATTGCCTCCTTCCAATAAGGGGCATTGCTGGAAGACATAGCTTGTTTGTATGTTAATGGATCATCTTCTAACACAAATGTATAGAAGTCCGGTCCAAAGGTTTTTAAAGTCCATGACCTTTTACTTTTTCTTGGTTCCTCCACTTCCTGCTCAACACTAATTTGTTGAGTGTTATTTTGTTCAGCATCCTCAATAGAGTAAGGAACTTTATTTTCCCTTGGTCTCTTAGGTGCATGATTTTCAGTACCATGTTTCAAGGGAAATACATGTTCGAAAAATCTAGCATTTCTCGACTCAATGATGGTATTTTCATGAATACCATCAATTTCAGATTTGTGTACCAAAAATCGATATGCGGTACTATTTTGTGCATATCCAATGAATACACAATCAATTGTTTTAGGTCCAATTTTGACCTTCTTTGGTTTTGTTACCTCTAATTTGGCATAACACCCCCATACTTTTAGTTATTTATAGGATGATGGTCTATTTTTCCAAAGTTCATGAGGAGAATTAGATATTTCTTTTGGGGTATTTTATTTAAAATATGATTTGCCGAATGAATATCTTCTCCCCAAAATTTATCTGGCAAGCCAAAGCTAAATAGTAAGGCATTCATCATTTCTTTAAGAGTTCTATTTTTTCATTCGACAATACCATTGGATTGAGGTCAATATGGGGCTGTAGTTTGATGTAAAAGATGTATAATTCCATGCTCAGCATAGAATTCCTCAAATGGAGACTCGTATTCTCCTCCTCTATCACTTCTTAAAGATTTTATTTTCTTGTTGAGTTGATTCTCAACTTCTGCCTTATATTGTCTAAACATTTTGAATGCTTCGTCCTTATTTCTAAGGAGATATACATGACAGTATCTTGTACAATCATCATTGAATGTAATAAAGTACCTTTTTCCACCTCTAGTTTGACACATTTTCAAATCACATACATCAGTATGTATTAAGTCTAGTGGTTCTGTCTCTCGTTCAACATGATGAAACGAGGTTCTTGTCAATTTTGCTTCTGCACAAACTTGACATTTATAGTTGGAATCTATATTGCATTTCGGTATAAATTCTAGATTAATTAATTTTCGCAATGTATCAAAGTTTACATGCCCTAATCTGGAATGCCATTTGTCAGAAGATTCAACAATGTATGCAGAAGAATCGCTTTTATTCATATCAGTACGTATTACAATAGTGGTTACATTTGCTTTAAATAAACCATAACACACATATCCTCTTCCAACATACACTCCATTCTTGGAAAGAACAAATTTATCAGCTTCAAATATCAATTTGAAGCCATGCTTGCTCAGCAATGATCCCGAAATCAGGTTCTTGCAAATTTTTGGAACATGGAAAACATCATTTAAAGTCAGTTCCTTTCCAGAAGTCAGTTTTAACACAACTTTTCCATTGCCTTCGACCTTCGAAGTGGAAGAATTGCCCATAAAAAATTGTTCAGCATCAGTTGCAGTTTTATAGGTTGTAAACATGCACTTGTTAGCACATATGTGTCGAGTGGCTCCAGTGTCAACAAAACATTCTTTTGAGTTACCAACAAGGTTGCATTCTTATATTATTGCACATAAATCAAGATCAGAAATGCCTTTCGAAACATCAGGCATATTTGCTTCTATCTTCTTCTTCTTAGATACACGACATTCGGTTGCTTTGTGCCCCTTCTTTCCACAGTTGTGGCAAGAACCCATAAATTTCTTTGACTTCTTAGGAGCATTCTCCCTTTTTCTTTTGTTAGTCTTGTCTGACTCAACAACATTTGCTTTGGCAGCAATATTCTGAGAAATCTTTTTCTTAGAATTTCTGTTATCTTCCTCAATGCATAACCAAACTATGAGATCTTCCATTGTCATTTCCATACACTTGTGCTTAAGATAATTTTTGAAGTCCTTCTAAGAAGGAGGCAATTTATCAATAGTTGCAGCAACTTGAAAAGTCTCACTAAGAGTCGTCCTTTCATCTTCTAATTGACGGATGATAAGTTCCAGTTCTTGAGCTTGACTTATCACTGTCTTTGAGTCAACCATTTTGAAGTCTAGAGATTTTCCAGCAATGAATTTCTTCATGCCTGCATCTTCAGTTTTGTACTTCTTTTCCAGATCCAACCAAAGTTGTTTGGACGTTGCAAAAGTACAATAGACATTGTAGAGGCTATCATCCAGACCATTCAGAATATAGTTTTTGCACATGAAATCTGAGTTTGTCCAGATATTAAGTGCCTCTATTTAGTAGCGTTAGGTTCGAATTTATCTACCACAGGAGCCTCTTCAGTCAGAATCTTGGCAAGACTTAATGTTGTTAAATAAAAAAACATTTTCTGTTGCCAGTGCTTGTCCATTGAACTTCTCTGGCCTTTCGCCATGAGACAGAGCCATTGTTGCAAGCACAGGAGCTGGCTGAGTAGTTCTCACTGTCTAAATCTGCGCAGAAACAGTGCTGCTATTTTTCGTCATCTACAACAAATATTGTTTCAAGATTGTTAGAACTTTTGTAATTACACAATTGTATTACAAACAAATAGCAACAACAATCAACGTTAATCAATTATACCACAATTGTCACGTCAAACTATGTTTGCAATAATCACAGAAAGCGTAACAGATTTGTGCACAAGATTGAAGATAAACATAAAGTGTTATGTTTCAGTAATGTCCGAGTCCAGAAATTTCCTATTTCCTTGAAAAAATATTACCGTCGTATGCACCAATCGACGTAGTTGCAATTTGTTTCCCAGGATAAATGGACCAACTCCATTGCGTAGTGCCAGCAAACGGAGTTCCGACGAACTGAAGTTGATTAGAGAAACTAGATCAGAGGATTACTTTGAAGAAGAAGAAGAAGTAATGCAAGCAGAAAAAGTGAATTCTGTCTCGTTTTGGGCAGTGTATATATAGGCAAGAAGGAATAGGAAAGGTTGCGACCCTTTAACCACCAGGTTATTAATATGTGTACGTTGAGAATTCAAATGGTTGTACTCATTCAGCTAACAGACATTCCTTTCGAAATCTGGACTAAATGGACACAACTTTAAAATTCTGAGAAAAAATATTCTCATGTCAGTGCACTAGCCCAATCAGCAACCGTCGACCATATCCAATCAAGAGACCCCAAGAGCCCCAAGGCCCTTATCTTTGACATTTTAATGTACAATTATGTCATGGCCAAGCCCACATCGTCATATCATCCCTCTCCTTTCTATTTTACATAAGCCTATTTGGCTTCTAATATATTATGAGAGATTGTGCTAATATTTCTATGATGTGGGACTTTAGGTGTTGCTATCTCTTCTTCTTGCCTACCTCTTCTTCTTCCCACTTTCCTCTTTCTTTGCTCATTCATTTCCAACAAATACATCTATTTAGCCCCAAATCATCTGGTTTCCATTTTTATTACAATTTTGACAAAATATATTCATTTATCCCTAAATCATCAAATTTCCCTCTTTTGTACATAATTCCAATTAATTTCCGCATAATCATCATTCAATTAATTTGTGCCTAACCATAATTCCATTGTTTTGCACATAACTACAATTTAATTGATTTACGCCAAACCATAATTCAATTATTTTGCACATAACCATGATTCAATTTAAAACTGCAAAACCAACGTAGAACGGGGAAAAGAGTGCTGATAGAATATTTTATTAACTTTACAGGAATCAAACGATATCATATACCGTTATATGAAAATTATGATTTCAATCCACTCACCTGATAGCTCTCCAATTCTAAATCTGATTCAGAGCTGATAATCGTGGTTTCTCTTATTCGAATCCCACACGGACAAGAAATTTGAGCACCCATAGCCTAATCTACAGCCTTTTATCTTTAAATCATGAAGCATAAATCCTAAAACTAATATATATATTTTCTGAAGAGTTTGGAGGAGAAAAAAAATGGCATAACTCTGGCCCCTTTAAGAAAATATGAGTTGGAGGCTAGGCTCCGCTGGTTTTTTTATAACTACTCAAAATAGTCATGTCCATCTGATTGATTAACAATATTATTAACATTATATATCTTAACTATTTTGTTATTATTTCCATTTTTTAATGTGCGTTCAAACGCACAAATAAATATGCGCATTCAAATGTGTAAATAAATGTGCGCATTTTTTTCCTTTGCTTTCAAATTTCCATATGTTTAGTTCCTTAAATCTTTTGAATGTTACTATTCTCTTCACGATTCCATTTCTTTGCCCATTAGTTGCAATTTCAACGCGTATTTATTATGCATATAAATTTCTTTAAACGTTGCTTTCAATTTTATTTTCTACTTTCCTGTTTTCACGTGCGTCCTAATTTTAAATTTATACGCTTACTATATATCCCATTAACGCATACATTAACTTCCCTAATTTTTGCTTGTTGATTCTTTTATGACAGTTATGCAAAACATTTATCTGCATTTTCGGTTTTCACTAAATTTTCTTTTATTCTCAACACCTATTAAGCCTCTATTTTGAATGTGCTCATTACTAAATATACGCACATATATATTCTTGAAATAAATATATCAATGTATATTTACACGCACTTTCTTCAATTGTTCTGAACTAAAACACTAATTAACTAACATCAATTAGATTCCCTTTTTATTGTGTGATTTTATTCCATTTATGTCGTGCTTTGTTAATCAAAGAAATATTACAACTTGACATTCTTTTTTTCGTTTCTAGCACACATCAAATTCTAATTTCAAACATGATTATTACTAGATGTTTAAATTTATTAAATGGTTAAGCTTACTAATATGTTAATAACCTTTTTTATTTTAAATTCTAATGCACACTGTTTATGCAATTAATGTGTAACACCCCTACGTCTAGTGAAATATAAGTCGAACATCGTGGAAGTCTATGTGAAAGTGCAGACTTATATAGTAGAGCCATCTCCTACTAACGCTGAGCCCTTTTGAGGAACAAAACCCTACACCTATACGGTTACTAAGTTAGGGACAATATCTTGCGTGAAAGAAGGTGCGAGCTGTTAAAGTGGTATCAGAGCCAATCCAAACTAGAATTGCGGCTCCTGTGTGGACCAAAGCGCTTGGGTGAGATGTTCCCGAGACGGGGACGTTAAGCTATGTAGGGGGAGAATGTAACATCCCTACTTCTAGTGAAATATAAGTCCCACATCGTGGAAGTTTGTGTTATAGTGCAGACTTATATAGTAGAGCCCATCTCTTACTAACGTCGAGTCCTTTTGAGGAACAGAACCCCACACCTATACAGTGGCTAAGTTAGGGATAATATCTTACGCGAACGGAGGTGCGAGCAGTTACATAATGTGCATACCATTTATTCCATTCTTTCTTCTGTTTCTTTATATTTAAATATATATATATATATACATATACATATTATTGCGCATTTCGTTTACATAATGGAAAATTTTTATTTATTGCCTAATTTATAGCATGCGTTCGTTTTAAAATTACAAACGCACGCTCTTCCATAATTATTTTGACACTTTTGGTAATCTAAATTATTTAAAAATGTAGGGTGTTATACGACTCGACTTTGATAGTATCTCCAGGTCAGATGGAGGATTTAGAGATACAACTGAAAGTTTCTAGACCTCGTAAGCTGCTTCATGTCATTGGGAATGACACAAAAAAGCTTAGGAAAAGGTCGTTAAGCTAATTAGGATATAATGAAGTGAGGAATATAACAATTGTACAAGGGAAATATAAGAGAGAATATAGACGACCCATCCAGATTTTTGTGAGTGGTATATCCCATATATCTTATCTTACTTGTATCATTATGTCTTATACTATTAGAATTTTTTATGCTAGAGTAGGATTTTGTTTGCATGGATTGTTGGATGATAGATTGGCTACTCATAGATGGTAGGCATGCGAGATACTTTGTTTGCTCATGTTTGCTTGGAATTTTCCTTAAGGGAGGAGAATGTAACGACCCATATTTTACGCATTACAAGATCGTAAAATAATTCTATTTATTTTCCTAGTAGTCGTATCATTCTTAAATTTAATATATTATGCATGAGGATGTGAGACATGTCCATTTTTTTTACCGAATCGTTTTATGACCATTTTATACCTATGACTTACTTTTTTAACCATAACTTCTACTAAGGACCAAATCATGTTCTTTAATTAGTCTTATTGGATCAGGACAGTGGTTGATCATTAAATGGAGTGGTCACATTAATTATTTGGCCCAACGATTTGGGAGAAATAGTTGCTTTAAGTTTTTGTTTCTATTGACTAGGTTAATTAGCAGCTAATGGGCTAATTAGAGAGCCCATTAGTCAATGACCTAAGATTATAAATAGGGGGTTTGAGGAGAAAGTTAGGGTTCTTCTCCTCACTCCATACATCAGGTTAAGCGTGTGTGAATCTTCCGTTCAACCTAATATCATAAACCCTAATTTCTTTCATTAATCATTCTATATCGCATCTAGAGGCAAGGTCAACATCAAGGGAGATCAGATACTGTTGTTTTCTATTGAATTCAAGTGTTTTCTTTGCTGTCTCTTCGCTATCTAGGCTTGATTTCATCTATATTTCTTGGATCTAGGTTTTAGTGAATGATAAAGATCTCTCACATGCTTAATACGGATTATACATGTTAATATGTTAATCAAACACCTCGTATGCAAATTTCACATAAAACTGGATCATACATGTTTAATTCAGATCTAAAACGCCTCTAATTTGATCACATGTCATGTAATTCGCTAGATCCATCATGTTTTATATGTTTTATTGTCAAATTATGCTAGAATTGTGATCACTATGATATGAATCATGTTTGTATGAGTTTATATGATTGTTCATGTTAAAATTTGGGAAAATTGTTGTTTGATTAGTTGAATTATACGTTACGTTGATTTGCTTGTTTATAATTGTGTGTTTTAAGGCTTATAATCGAAGAAAAAAGTAAATTAGAGGTTCAGATGATTGGATTCAAATGAAACTTGGCGAAGGAGCTCTGAAGAACATTGGAAGATGACATGAAAATTTTTGTGAATAAATCAGCTAAGTACATGGATTGGTATTGATCTATGTCCTATGGACCAGTACTGGCCTATCACGTTAGCTTGTGGAGGGATGCAACATGATGTTAGCTTTGTGAGGACTATAACAGGTCATGCGCAAAGTTTTGTGATGAATGGATGGGTTTAACTGAAAACGCTCGAATACTAGTCGATGGATCAACGAAAAAGACTTTAAGGAGTTAGGCTATGAAATTGGACCAGAGAGATATTTCTAGGCAAAGAATAAAGTGGTCCAACACTTAGCCAAAAATTAGCTAATTGTATGGACCGGTACCGATCCACATGGGATGGACCAGTATCGATCCATCATGGTGACGAATTCGGGGTTGGGGTCCTAAGGTGAGAAGAAGGGGTCTTCAGGAGCTTGATGGTGGTCTCCATTAGTCAATAGCATCTACCAGGTGGAAGTTGTCATAAAAATGGTGTTTATTCTTCAATTGTGAACTCAGGCGAGAGTGGCCAAACTGGAAACTGATAGGCAACTTATAATGGATCGAGACTGCGAGATAATGTACTGACTCGAGCGATACTCAAGCTAAAATATGGAGCTGTGGATGGCTTATGTGATCGGAAGCATCAAGGAATCGTTGATAATTCAAAGGATTCTATCGGACTCAAAACAAGGGCATCTGGGGACGCCTACTAGGATCATGGAGATCGAGTACCCTGGATCGTTGTGAAAGTGATCTAGTTCTTTTTGGAGTACAAACGTACATTGGGCCTACGGTAGTCTGGCTAGAACCATAGTTTATATTAGCTCTTGACGGATGGCAATGACAAGTCATTATGTACCAACGTATTCAAGTCCTTAGTCAATGATAGCTATATTATTGTTTGTTATGGATGCTATGGTTGTTTGTTTGTTCTCTTTTATTTCTTTGGGTAGGCTATCACCGTAGAGATTTGAAGAGAAGTAGGGATTGGAAATCCCATTCTGACTAGTGTCTGCTTCTGTGTGTTTGAGTATCATATTTAATGAGAATACTATGTTCTTATTAACTCTTTGGTTGCAGGGACAGCTCACGTAAGACTAGAACAGTCTATTATATGTTATCCATGCACTATGAGTTATACGATAGGTTCTGTTTCGATTTACTTTCCTTTATGATCATCTCATATCAGTCTGGCACCTCATGTAGTGCACCTTACTTATAGTTTTGTGTAGGAGGTATGGGGCAGTCGTCACTGATCCTATGGCTTTGGCCCAAAACCTAGGATTGAACCTTAAGAACATGCCAAGTCCTAACCGTTTAATACATAAATAAAGAGGATCAACCACTTAATACCTTCTTGAGGCAGGTCCGCTTCGCACAAATATTTATTACGCTAGATGTCTTACATTAACCCGATTTCTTGTAGCTCCTGGATATGTCGGGCGATTTCGGGAAGACATCTATTGCAAGTAGGGGTTAACATCGCCCCATATATATTTTATTATAAATGGTCCATGGCACTTGACATCTCACATTAACCCGACATCTTGTAACTGCTGGATTTGCCAGTCGGTTACGGGTTGACTTCTACTGCAAATAGGGATTAACCTTGTGTCTTATGTCATTTAATATTTCAAAAGCCATTAATACACACACAACATAAAATATCTTAGGGGACATTTTAAATTCGAATTCCTAGTTAAATGCATTTAACATGTATTTATGATATGTTAAATAAACTATTTAATTTATATGTGTGTGTGTGTAGAAGAGTGTGATTAAAGGTGTGCGTAAAGGGAACGTTCTAAACGTACAAATGATGATCTTAACACATTATTAAGGTTTACAAGTATTTCCCAAACTTTCACAATTTAGCATATTATTTCTCATTTCAAATCAGAAGCAATAATGGGGAAGTAACATAACAAAAATATAATAACTTGTAACCTAGGTTTTTAGGATTATCTCAGTAAATAAAAAGAGATAAGGTGGCAATAATATGTGTATATTTCTTCTAGTACTGCTTTGCTTTCATTTGAGATATTTAAATAAAAGACATAGATTTTGGTCATATGTGTTTTATTACATCTAAACCATTTATTTTAAAAAAAATAGGTGTTTAAACATACATAAGTTACAATACCCAAATCCATGCTTTTGAGTTAATTCGATTTACAACAAAAATGGAAGAAAGTAAATCAGACTAAATGGTAAATTTATGTTGAATAATAAGATTTTGATCGATGCCAACGAATGAAGCTACTATGGGAATCGAATCACAAAGATAAGGTTATATATATATATATATATATATATATATAGTCGTGTTAGAATTATGTTACAATCTATCCTCAAGTATACACGAATGTGCTAATCAAGTTATATATATATATATATATATATAATTAAAAACCTTCAAAAAGCCAGACTGTGCAGAAAATAGCCTACTAGTCAATTGGTAGGAAATCCACCAGTCGACTGGTCAAGCTATCTTTGCACATAATGGCTAGTTTTAAAAGTTTTATATAAATAATTTAATTCTACCAGTCAACTGATGTTTTTAACCAGTCGACTGATTAGACCCAACAATTATTTTCTGAGTAATCACCATTCTTCATGAAGAGATTCCTCTTCATTAATCAAAGGAAATGGACATAAATTTTGATGAAAACTATTCATGAAGAATTGCTACTCTTATACTACTATATAAACAAGCTTAATCATGTTTTACAATCAGCTAATCTATCCGAATTTTACTGATTTTCGGATCATCACTCTACTCTCTCCATTTATATTCTTTGAAATTAAAAAGCTCTCCAATTCAAATACTTATTGAATCTGTGAATAATTCAATATCATTTGATTCAACAAGCTATATTCTTCCTTAAATCTCCGCATTCAAAGCATATACTCTAGGATCAGATTATAGGAAGGTTATACTTAAAATATAGGTTATCCGTGTTGATTCCAGAACACAAATCAGAAGTCAAACTCTTGCAATAGTTGAAGACCTATGTAGTTGCTCAGGCGAGAGGCATCCTTATTGGGGCTCGGGTGTACTGGCCTATTCCTCCGGGTTAAGAGAGGGCACTGTTAGTGAATCCTGAAGATGAGCTTCGGGACTGGACGTAGGGCGGGAAGTCCAAACCAGTATAAAAACTCCTGGTGTCACTTTACTTTACTTTACTTTCCGCATTTATTTTGACTGTAATATATCTCCGTAGCTTAGAGTTTGTTTGATTATTGCATATCATTTTGCTAGCATATCATATATATTCCTCTATATCCATATAAATCCTTTAAGTCATACATATCGACTACATTTCAATTGGTATCAAAGCAAGGTTATCATATAACTGAAAAATCGTTATTTGATATATTGACATTATGGATAATAATACTAGCATTAGAAATAACACCGGATATTCTGAAGGCCAATCAACTGCTAGTCCACCCTTCTTTAATGGCATGAACTATTGTCACTGGGAAACTCGAATGAGAATATACATGCAAGCTAATAGCTATGATGCATGGAATATTACTCAAAAAGATTATACATCACCTACTACTGCATATACTGAATGGTCGAATGTTGATAAAAATGAAGCTACTGTAAATTCTAAGGCCATAAACATGCTACATTGTGCACTAGATAGAAATGAGTTCAATCGGATTTGTATGTGCAACACTGCGTATGAAATCTGGAGAACACTTAAGATTACTCAAGAAGGCACTAACAAATTTAAACAAAGTAAATTTTCTATGCTCAAAAATCAATTTCAAAATTTTAAGATGAATGAAAACGAATCCATAAATGATATGTATTCACATTTTTAAAATATTTATCATTCTTTATTAGGACTAGGAGAAAAATATTCCGAGTTTGACATAGTTTCAAAAAATTTAAATTCTTTAACTAATGAATGGGAGAGAAAAGTATTAGCGATCGAAGAAGCTAATGATCTCTCTGCCATGAAACCAGAAGAACTGATCGGTAATCTAATGTCTTATGAAGTAAATTTACAGGAAAAGAAAGCACAAGTGCAAAATAAGAAAAATTTAGCTTTCCATGCAGAAAAAGAAGATTCTGATTCAGATGAAGAAGATATAGCATTTGTTGCTAAGAATTTTAAAAAATTTCTAAAATACTGAAAGAGCCAAAGCAAGAATATAAAGAAAAAAACATGGGCTTCGAAGATCAGGTCATATCAGAAGGACAAAAATGGCCTCTTGCGAATAACGCTACCTCGTGATTTTCTATCTGCTCAACAGATCTTCGATGCCCCGCTGCCGCCAATCCACCTCCCCAAAATCCACTAGCCCGGCATTACAGATACGATTTGGCAGAGCTTACAACTTAGACTCCATATCCTCCAGATCTCGTCTGAACCACTCGTTGAGCAACGCTTATGTTGTGCTACCATACATACTTTTTGATGATGCTTCCCTCCATCAATCGCCTTTCTCTGGGCTCCGTAGTCTCTGTGTTAATACTCCAGTTTCACCCCTGCTTGCGAGTAATCAAGATACAAGGTGGAATGACATTACTGTTCCTATATTTGGTAACACTGATTGTAACAATTTGGGAGATGTTGTCTCTGAAGAATTGGAGAAGGAAGAGAGAGGTATTGGTCTGTCGGTTGGTCCGCTAGCCTCTGAGATGTTGGTTGGTAAACGCTACACGCCTAGTGTTTATGGGAATGACAAAGAGAATGTAGAAGCTGGAACAAATAATCAGTCACACATGAATCTGGTAATCCCACCAAATTGGACTTCATTGTTCAATACCCTTCCAATAGTCATAGGTAACTTCACTCCGCAAGAAAGTTTCGAAACTAAGGTTGTGAATGGTCGGTGTGTCATGCCTGATGATGTTCACCAAGTTAGAGCGAATTACTGGGAAGATTATTTGGTTGGCTTTTTCCTCGATACCTCTCCATCGTACCAAGTTATCCGAGAAAAATGTAATCAATTTTGGAGACTAAGAGGAAAGTTGAATGTCCAGTTCTTTGACTTGATGTTCTATCTCAAATTCAATCAACAAGAGGATACGATGAGTATACTTGAGAGAGACCCATTGATTATAGAAGGGAATCCCTTCATCATAACACCGTGGAGAGTCACTGTTGGCAAAGAGCGTGAACAAATTCTTTCGATTCCGGTATGGGCTACGCTTACCAATATTCCTTCTGTCCTCCAACCCTTCATCGGGATTAACTGGCTAGCTATCTTGATAGGTAAACTCAACTGCCTTGATTCCGATGCTATTGCAAGAAAGAGCATGAAATTCGCTTGGGCACTTATTGAAATCACGCCATCCATGCCGTTGCCTGATAAGCTGAAAGTAACCCTTGTCGAGGGTTTCGATTTCGACATTGATGTAGAGTATTCATGGCGTCCTGAAATTTGCTCAAAATGTAGGACCTTTGGACACAACGACGAGACTTGCCCTATACCTGCAGAAAGATTAGACCACCATGCTGCTAAAATCCCCCTACGTAAGCCTATTATGTTATGGAAGCCTAAGGAGAAAGTTACTGCTGCTTCTTCACCTACTGTTGTACCAGGTTCTCCTGCTGACATGGACAAACCATCTTCATCACCTACATCGAACGGGAACCCTGATATTCCTGCTATTGTAGTAGCCAATGACAATACACTAGAGCTGGACCCTCCTACTTCAAATTCTTCTTCACCAAACAATGTAACGTATAATTCTAAGGAACCTAGTACTTCAAATGCTCTGGTTGTCACTGATACTAGCACAACCAATAGTGATTTCGCTTGGTTTCCACATGAGTGTGCTTGGGTACATAAACAAACGGATATGTGTTATCAACCGGATACAAAATTTTTTACTCATATGTTAGTGGTGTTCAAGGAGAGAATAGATTTCTTTGGTACAATGTTGTTGGTGGAGAATTAACTCTGACGACGAAAGGTATTAATGGTGCTGTGAATGAGGAAATACTAGAAGATGAAACATGGGACAGACGCTTCATATACAAAAAGCTTCCTTACTTCTGGAATTTTGCTGCTCTTTTTGCGCCATTCAGGAATGTTATTGGTCCATGTGATGCGGTTGGGGCTAGTGTTCTCTGCTGCACATAGTAATGTTGGTACTTTTGTCAAGCTCCTGTTTAATGTTTTATGTGCTGGCACTTCATCTAGTTTAGAGTGGACGGAACACTATATACTCCGTAGGCGGTGGACGATCCACCTTAAAAACCGAGATAACTGATTGTAAACCACGATCACCTGTACTTATCTGTATTTTTATAACTGGTTATTATAAAAGGTGTTTGCGGTCACCTTTAAAGTCGGTCGGCTTTGCCAAAAAAAAGAATATAAAGAAAAATTCATCAAAAGAACCTGACTCGGCTTTAGTAGAATGTTTCAACTATCACAAGACCGGACACTATCAAAAGAACTGTCTAGAGCTAAAGAAAAACTGAAAAAAATAAAGAATCAAAGAAACTAGCTTTTTCAGTCACTTGGAATAATTCAAATTCATTTTCTGAAACTGATAGCGACATCGATAGTGAGCAAGCAAATGTGTGTTTTATGGCTAAAGACAACGATGTAAGTGATTTTACTTTTGATGAAGTAGTAGAAGTAAATACTAAAATCTTAGAATCTACAAAATGTTTAAAAGAAAATTTAAACAAGCCAATGAAGACAAAAACAAAGCCGAATTTGAGAGAGACCGTTTGAAGGATGAAAAACAAATCTTAGAAGAAGAAATTAGAAAATTACAAGATTCTCTTTTAAATGCAAATCCTAAAATTTCTTTGTTAAGTTAAGAAATAGAAATTCAAAAGAATAAAAATGATTTATTGGTTTCTGAAAATCATGATTTAAATAATAAAGTTAAAATTATAGAGTTAGAAAATTCTAGTTTAAAAACTAAGTTAGAAAATATTTCTAAAAATGTAAATAATTTTAACAAAGGTAGAGAGAATTTATCTAAGATTTTAGAAAATTCTCAATCGGTTTTCAATAAAAAAGGGCTTGGATATGATAATAAAATAAATTCAAAATGGAAATCAAATTCAAAAATTTCTAATATTAAACCGAAAATTTCTAGTAGTAAAATAAATATTTCTACTAAGAAAAAATATTCGGATAATCTTAGTATATGTACTCCAAAGACAAATAATATTCTTATTAGGAATAAATATATTAAAAAAATTTAGATTCTGTTCGTTTTAATATTTCAAAAAGGAACCTAAGCCCTCTTGGGTTTGGCATCTTAAGACTTAACCCTTAGGACCCTAAAGGAGGAAGTGGGTACCAATGGAATTTTTGATTTATTTTTTGCAGGTCCCAGTTAATAAAAACAGAGGAAAATGGATACTAGATAGTGGTTTCTCAAAACATATGACAGGAGATAAAGAAATGCTATCAAATATTACTTACTCCATAGGAGGTACTGTCACATTTGGAGATAATTCCAAAGGATACATCATCGGTAAAGGCGATGTGAGCAATTACGGTATATCTAATTCACCTCTTATTTCGGATGTTTTATTAGTTAAGAATTTAAAATACAATTTATTAAGTCAATTGTGTGATAAAGGTTTTAAAATAACTTTTTTCGAAAATAAATGTAGTATATTTAATTCAAATCAAAATCTTTTTTTTTGAGGAAATCAAAATAAAAATATTTATATTTTAAATATGGCAATTAATAATAATCCAAGCATGTGTTTATTAGCCAAAGATAATGATCCTTGGTTACGGCACAAACGATTTTGTCACATTAACTTTAAAACCATTAAAAAATTATCTGAAAATGATCTTGTAAGAGGATTACCCAAAATAAAATTCAAGACTGAAAATTTATGCGATGCTTGTCAACTCGGAAAGTTAACGAAATCCTCTTCTAAATCTAAAAAGGTTATATTAACCTTATAACCACTTGAATTATTATGCATGGATTTATTCAGACCAACTCAAGTTCAGTCCATAAATCATAGTAGATATGTGTTTGTAATTGTTGATGAATTTTCAAGATATACTTGGGCTATGTTTTTAAGGAATAAAAGTGATACTTTTGATATTTTTAAGAATTTCGTCAAACAAATTCAAATTTTAACTAATATAGAAATAAAGAACATATGAAGTGATCATGGAGGAGAATTTGAAAATGAGAAAATTGATTTATTTTGTCAAAAGAAAGGAATTTTTCGTAATTTTTCATTTCGTAGGACTCCACAACAAAATTGAGTTGTAGAGCGTAAGAATAGAACTTTACAAGAATATGCGAGAACATTATTAAATGGAAGTACACTACCAAAACATTTTTAAGCTGAAGCAGTTGCAACATCTTGTTAAGTTTTGAATCGTATTTCCATTCGACCTCTTACTAAAAATACTCCATACGAGCTTTTTACTGGTAGAAAACCAAAAATATCTTGTCTTAAAGTTTTTAGATCAAAATGTTTTATTTTAAATACAAAAGATCAACTTGGAAATTTTGATTCAAAATCTGATGAAGGAATATTCTGAATGAAGCAAAGCTTATCGTATTTTCAATAAAAGAACCAGTAAAATAGAAGAATCACTTCATGTTTTGTTTGACGAAAATTTTATTCAAAATTCCTTAAATAAAGATATTACAATAAATAATCCTTCTTACGATGATGATTTGATAATATATAGAGAAAATGAAAACATTGTTCATAACAATATAGAGAATAATACTACAGAAACTCAAGATAATACCAATAATCAAAATATTCCTGTTAATGAAGTCAGATCTCCACCACGAATATTATGAGATCACCCAGCGCAAAATATTATTGGAGAAATAACTTCAAATGCTAGAATAAGAAATCAATTAAATTTGGCAAGTAATGTATCCTTCTTGTCAAATATCGAACCCAAAAATCCTAAAGAAGCATCAACTGTTGAAAATTGGATAATTGCCATGCTAGAAGAATTAAACCAGTTTAAACGTAATGAAGTCTGAGAATTAGTTCCAAGACCAAATGATCAAACTGTCATTGGAACAAAATGTGTTTACAAAAATAAAGCAAATGAATTGGGAAATATCACTAGAAATAAAGCTAGACTTATTGCACAAGATTACAATCAAGAAGAATGCATAGATTATGAAGAAACCTTTGCTCCAGTTGCACGACTAGAAACAATTCTAATATTATTAGCATACGCTTGTCATCATAACTTTAAATTATATCAAAAGGATGTTAAAAGTGCTTTCTTAAATGGATACATTAAAGAACGAGTATATGTTGAACAACCTCCACTATTCGCTCATGAAAAATATCTTGATCATGTTTATAAACTGAAAAAGGCATTATATGGTTTAAAACAAGCACCCCGTGCATGGTATGTATGTCTCAAAACTTATTAGTTAGATACAGGATTTCAAATTGGAAAGACTTTTTATCAAGAAAGACCATAAAGATATTCTAATAGTTCAAATATATGTAGATGACATTATTTTTGGATCTACAAATGATCAATTATGTCAAAAAAATTCAAAAATAATGACAGTGAATTTGAAATGTCACACATGGGAGAACTATCCTATTTTCTGGGTTTGCAAATTAAACAATTATCCGATGGAATTTTTGATTAATCAAGAAAAATATTGTACTAATTTAATAAATTGTTTTGGAATGGAAAACATGTCAAGTAAACCTACACCAATGAGTACATCGACACATTTAGATAAAGATGAAAACGGTAAAAGTGTCGATCAAAAGTTATATCAAAGCATGATAGGTTCACTTTTATATTTAACAGCAAGTAGACTGGATATTATGATGAGTGTTTGCTTATGTACCCGACCTCAAGATGATCCAAAAGAGTCACATTTAAGAGCAGTTAAACAAATATTACGATATTTAAGTAGTACCAAATACTTTGGACTCTTCTTTCCAAAAGACTATTCCTTTGAATTAGTTTCATATAGCGATGCTGATTTTGGACGATCACGAACGAATTGTAAAAGTACGAGTGGAACATGTCACTTTATTAGTAAATCGTTTATATCTTGGTTTAGCAAAAAGAAAAATTGGGTTTCATTATCAACATGCGAAGCTGAATACATATCTGCTGCACTAGCTTGTGCTCAGTTATTATATATGCAGCAAGCACTAAAAGATTTCAATGTAAAATTTTCAAATTCCATAATCTATTGTGACAATACAAGCATAATAAATTTATCTAAGAATCTGGTAAACCATTCCAGAACTAAAAACATTGATATCAGACATCACTTCTTGAGAGATAATATTGAAAAACAAACAATTAATTTAGAATTTGTTAACTCAGAAAATCAAATTGCAGATACCATTACTGAACCCCTTTTAGAGAATTCTTTCATTAAACTCTGACAAGAACTAGGAATTGTATCATTCAAAGATCTCTAAAAATTCTTCGATTATCATGTGCTTATGATGTCTTATTCTCTTTTTAATCGATGACAAAGGGGGAGAAATATCTCTCATGATATCTATGTTATATACCATTTTTATGTTTCCAAGCTATTATATACTTATATCTTCCATACTACTGGAAATTGTGCTAACATTTGTGAATGCAGAAATCAAATGGTAAGGATATAAAATTATCAACTAACAAATTTGTGGAGAAATTCAGGGGGAGCTATATATTCAGGGGAGAAAATCCAGAGTGTTGTCATCAATCAAAAAGAGGGAGAATGTTGAATAACAAGATTTTGATCGATGCCAAAGAATGAAGCTACTATGCGAATCGAATCATAAAGATAAGGTTTTATATATGTGTACATTGAGTCGTGCTAGAATTATGTTAAAATCTGTCCCTAAGTATACACGAATGTGCTAATCAAGTTTTTATATATATAATTAAAAACCTTCAAAAAGCCAGACTGTGCAGAAAATGGCCTACAGTCGACTGGTAGGAAATCCACCAGTGGACTGGTCAAGCTATCTCTGCACATAACGTCTAGTTTTAAAAGTTTTATATAAATAATTTATTTCTACCAGTCAACTGATGATTTTTAACCAGTCAACTGATTCGACCTAGCAACTATTTTCTAAAGAGTCACCATTCTTCATGAAGAGATTCCTCTTCATTAATCAAAGGAAATGGACATAACTTTCAACGAAAATATTCATGAAGAATTGCTACTCTTATACTACTATATAAACAAGTTTAATCATGTTTTACAATCACTTAATCTGTAACACCCCACACCCGCTACGGTCACTCACTAAGGGAATGCCATAACATCGGTGCAGTATTTTAAGTGAATATAGAACAGAAAAATTACAACAAGACAGATATAAGTAATACTTGAGAATTTAAAACATCATTTCATTGCAGCGGAAAGTAAAACATGTTTGGTTACACCAAAACCATAAACAAGAGTCAAGTACATAATATCCATCCTGATAAAACAAAAGTACATAGTCCCACTACATAACTTAATAGCCATAATAGAAAAGATAAACTGAGCTTTACATCCACGGTCCAAGCTCCAAAAGATAGATAAAGCAGTCTGATCAAAGCCCACTAGTGCTAGGCCCACTTTGATAACCTGAGGGTTGGGAAAAAGATAAAAACAACGGGGTCAGACATAAGTCTGAGCGAGTCCTATAACTTTAACAATACAATCACTAAAGTAACCAGAGTAAGACATAAGCTTGATATACGGTAATGACTGGGGATAAATGGCTACACTAAGCAGCCAACTAGACTTAGGATGAACTAAGATAACCGTAAAGACGCATTTACCCACCCAAGGATAATTACTACACTGCACCACCCCAGATCTACCCACCCAAGGGTAATTCCTACACTGCACCACACCAGTTCTACCCACCCAAGGGTAATTCCTACTTAAAGGTTGATCCCACTAAGTGTACTTAGTAATTTTTAATAGTAGTTCCGTGTACCCCTAGCTGACTACATAGGTGCCGTCTGCCCCTATCTCCACTAGGTGTACCCGCTACTCCCCAAGCGATCGGGTCTCTAACGTAGATACCCGTGCTAGCCCCACAGTGGGGTGTATCATTCCCCAAAGTGGCAACCTGATAATATCAACGGTGCACGGCTTATACCTACACGATGCAACAACGTCTTACTTACCAGCCCGGGTCCACACACGCATAAGAAACCCGTTGGACTTGCGTTGCCACCGCTAACCCGTTTTGGCCTCTTATAGTCAAGCCCAATATGCGTGTCCCGTCCTCGACTTGGGTCGAGCCCACAAAGATACGTTTGGGATATTGGTTGAAATGGGCCCCCACAAGCTACCCACCTAAGCTTGTCATTTCTAGTGAATCCCACTTAACCCTTTAACCATGTCCACTTACATGTTATAAGTTTTGGTTAAGTCTTTTAATCATATTTTAATTGCCACTCAAGGCACCCACTAGATTTCCACATGCCACCCAAGGCACTTACTTGATTCCCACATGCCACCCAAGGCACTTACTTAACCCTTTAATCATGTTTAATTACATGTTCCACTTTGGTTAAGTATTCTAATCGTATTTTCTATTGCCACCCAAGGCAACCCACTAGTTTCCTCATGCCACCCAAGGCACCCCCACTAGTTACTACATGCCACCCAAGGCACCCACTTAACCCCTCATGCCCCACTACATGCTAATTTGGTTAAGTGTTTCTTAATTAATTAAGATCGTAACCTTTGTAAAGACCTCTCACATTAGACTGTCTTTTATGGCAGCTGGATATGCCGGTTGGTTCCGGGCAGCCTTACACCATAACAGAGTCTAACCTCGTGTCTTTACACTTGTCACGTATTTAGTTTATGACTAAGACCTCTCACATTGGGCCAATCATTTGTAGCCGCTGGATTTGTCGGTCGGTTCCGGGCAGTCTTATGCTACAAAAGGGTCCAACCTCGTGTCTTAGTCGATTAATTACACCTAATTAATCACCACCATAATTTGTATTAATTATCCCTAATTAATTACCAATTTCAAGAATATGGGTAGACCTAACTCAATAGGTAAATTCCCAATTCCACAATATGGGTAGACCTAACTTAATAGGTAAATTCCCAATTCCATAATATGGGTAGACCTAACTTAATAGGTAAATTCCCAATTATGTCCATTCACTTTATGTTATGCTTAAGCATACCCATTTCACACCATTTTATTAACATGCATATTAACCCCATCGTTCCCCACGTAATTCGTTCTCATAACATGACATAATAAAGGGAAGATTCATCACAAATGCCATGGGCTTAACCAATCATAGCATATAACTTTATCATGGGTTTAAAAGGTGTCAACTTGCATATATGAGCATACATTAAACCCAACTAGCATTTAACCCAAACTTGCATGAAGCACATATGTCACAAAGGGGGTAACTTGCATATGATTCTTATGTCATACAAAGGTGTGAACTTGCATAGCATGTCACATGTTAACTTGCATATAACCAAACACATAACTTGCATAACATGTTACATATGAACTTGCATATAATCATGCACATAACTTGCATTACATGTTACATATGAACTTGCATATAAACTTCCATATGAACTTGCATAACATGTCATACATAGAGGCAAACTTGCATATGTTATGCATATCATAAAAAGAGATAAACTTGCATATGTTATGCATATCACTAATCCAAACGACTTGCATAGATTATGCATATTATAGATCCAAACTCATAGGTTAAACTTGCATGTCATGTCAATTATTTCACACATGATTATAGCATAAAACCAAGCATTTAACTTGCATAAAACCAAACACTTAGCATGCATAAAACCAAACACTTAGCATGCATAAAGCCAAACACTTAGTATGCATAAAACCCACCACTTAACATGCATAACCCCAAACACTTAACTTGCATAAACATAGTGTTATCATGAATAAGTCTTAAACATAGTGATTAGCAAACTAGCATCATAACATATGACCTAAAACCCATTGATCCGCAAGCAAAACCATATGATCTCATCATATCTCATCTACTTAGTTTAGCAATTGGTTATTAAAGTGGTAGAAACTCACAAACTCCAAGATTGGCTCCTTAGATAGTTGCTAGAGTTGAAGTAGAGGTGGATTAGTAGTTGATTAGCTTGCAATCCTCTTCACAAATTAGTGGAGGCTCCTTCTAAGTTGCATTTTGGCGGCATGATGGCATAGATTCTATTTTTAGTATGAATTAGGGTAGGCTTAGGGTGTATTTATAGATTAGGCAAGTGTTTTAGGCCATTAGATTAACCCTAAATTAGATTAGGACCATCAGATCTCGGAAGCTTCCAGAAAACAGCCCCAAAACACAGCCAAACCCTAAAATGGTGCACCAGGCCAAACTGGCGGAGCACCCCCTGTCGACACCCAAGTCGGCAGGGCTGTCGACTTGGTCCTAGCCAAGTCGACTACCCAGTCGACAGGCCTGTCGAGTGGGGTAGCTAGGCGGGAATTTTCCCACCTGCGCCCAATGGCCCCAATTTCGAAATTTGAACCTGAATTTTAAGTCTGTTTTGAACTTTGAATTTTCTGTAAACTTCATTGGGCCATAACTGGGCCATACGGACTCCGATTCTCGAAAACTCGGACTCTATTTCGCGTATTTTTCCGAGACGAACGCAATGACGCAGCCCGTTTCCCCCAATTATAACATCTGAGATTAGTTATTCTGCAATTAGTGAATTTTAGCATTAACTGAAATTCGGGGTGTTACATTCTCCCCTTCTTAAAGGATTTCGTCCCCGAAATCTCTAAGCTAAGGAGAATGCATATCCTACCATCCAAACAACCATCTACTCAATCCATCAAACACGGGCATCCATTGTCCTTAAAACAATTTCTAATGATGTATGAGCATATGCAAAAAGTGTGTGTATATGTTCCCTATCTAATGTATGAACATATGCAAACCATGATAGTGCCATGCATCCATTATGTATGCGAGAGAACCCTATCGACACATACAATATCTACATGAGTGCACAATCATTCACCAAAATGCATCATCCATATGATAACACAATCATTATACATCCATAAATATAGTTACCTACACACAATTATATGCAATATGCAATATGAAGTGATTGAGCCGATCTAGTGTCTAGAGTGTGTGTATATGCATCCACGAGCAACCACTAGCAAACACTTGCATCCACATACATCCATCAATCATAACATGTCTCAAACACATGTTTCAACCATAGGTTTACCCTATCTAAAGGTCAAAGGCACTAACAAGAGGACATACTAAAGATAAGATAAGTACTAGACAAACGATAAAGGAGAAGTTAAAAGACATACCCTCAAAAAGGAATGGGTATAATGAACGCATTTTCGCTTCCGTCTCCCAAGTAGCGTTGCTCTCATCTTCTCCCCATTGCACTTTGACTAGTTGAACCTCCCTGTTTCTCAACCTCTTAATCTCTGACCCAAGGATGCATGTAGGAGCTCATCGAATAGTCGCATCATGCTCTATCTCTACTTCTCTAAGCAAGCTCGGCTCTACCACCTCTGCGGTCTCATGTAGGCACTTCCTCAAATGTGACACATGGAATACATCATGTACACCACTAAGTCTGTCGGGCAACTCCACTTTATAGGCCATCTGTCCAATCCTTTCCTTAATAGGAAACGGTCCAACAAACCTTGGTGCTAACTTCCCAACAGATCCAAAGCGAACCACATTCCGTAACGGAGATACTTTGACAAAGACCATGTCCCCAACATCAAACTCAAGCTCTGTTCTCCTCTTGTCCGCATAAGATTTCTGTCTGTCTTGCGCCGCTTTCATCCTTCTTTGAATCAAATCAATCTTTTCCGAAGTCTTCCTAACCATATCGGGCCCAAGCAAGATCTTATCCGTAGATTCCCACCAACATGTAGGTGATCGACAAGGCCTTCCATAAAAAGCTTCGAAAGGAGCCATGCCAATACTAGACTGAAAGCTGTTATTATATGCGAACTCCCCCAATGGAAGATGCTCTTCCCATGTACCTCCAAAGTCCAAGATACATAGCCTCAAAAGGTCTTCTAGAATACGATTCACCCTTTCGGTCTGACCGTCAGTCTGAGGATGATATGCGGTACTCAAACACAACTGAGTCCCTACCGCCTCTTGCAAACTCTTCCAAAACTCACTAGTGAAGATAGGACCTCGATCGCTCACTATACTGGAAGGTACACCATGCAATCTAACTATCTCTCGAATGTAGATTAAAGCTAGCCATTGAGCAGTCCTCTTACTCTTCACGGGTATAAAATGGGCACTCTTAGTAAGTTTGTCTACCCCAACCCAAATTCCCGTATTACCCTTCCTCGATCTTGGTAATCCATTGACGAAATCTATCGAGACACTATCCCACTTCCATAGCGGAACCTCCAATGGGTGAAGCAATCCACCGGGTTTCTTTTGCTCTGCTTTTACTTGTTGGCACACCAAGCATCTAGCGACATACTCGGCCGCGTCTTTCTTCATACCGGCCCAAATGAAAACTCGCTTCATGTCTTGGTACATCTTGTCCCTACCGGGATGAATGGTCATCTTCGAACGATGTGCATCATCAAGTATAGCCTTCCTCAAACCCTCGTCTTGCGGTACACAAAGTCTACCGTCTCTACGCAACCACCCCTTACCATCTAGGGTGTACCTACTCAAATGGCTGGACGACTCCCCCTCCTCATGAGCTTCTCTACTAACTCAACCAACTGTGGGTCGTCTCGCTGCTCTCCGCCAATCCGCCCCAAAAGAGTAGGCCTAACCTCCAAGGAGGCTAGCAAACCGGGTAGAAAGTCAACGGAAGGTCTAAAGTCAAACATAGAAATAAACTCTAAGCTCCGTCGTTCAACGAACAATGAACTCAAGGACAACCTTTTTCTACTTAAGGCGTCCGCTACCACGTTGCCCTTGCCATGGGTATACGCTATCTCAAACTCATAGGATGCTAAGAATCCCATCCACTTTTGTTGTCCTAAGACTATGCGCTCGAAGAGTCTCCAACACTTCCCTAAGATGTAGGGCATGCTCTTCTCCACTTTTAGAGAAAACCAGGATATTACCCCATCCAAAATCATCACAACTGTCCATCTCTCACGCAGACCACCCTAGTCGAACTCGACATCCCCCAAATGCAAGCCTCAAAGGCCTAAACCAATATCAGACAAACACCCAAGGGATACCTCCTTCGAATTCAGACGACCTACGTGAGATGATACTAGTAAAAACGGCTAAATAATTAAGCCCTTGTCCAACTCTGGATGTCCTCGCCAGTCTCGCTCCAAAACCACTGTTTATCCCATAACTGGCTTTGCTCAACCTATTGAGCACATAAGAAAACTTATTTCGCTCCTAGAAAAGACCAAGATGTCATTTACAAAGACCATCACGAACTTATTTAGGTACTCCCTGAACACCCTTCTCATCAAATCAACAAAGTATGCGGGGGCGTTCGTCAAACCAAATGGCATCACCAGCCGCTCATAAAAACCACCCGGAGTCCTAAAGGCAGTCTTCTCTATACTATCCTCAGCCACTCTCAACTGACGAAACCCCGTGGCTAAGTCCAACCGCGAAAACACTGAGTCGCCAACCAACTGATCAAAGAGATCATCAATCCTCGGCAATGGGTGTCCATTTTTCTTTGTTATCTTGTTAAACTCTCTATAGTCTACACAAAGTCTGAGGGACCCATCCGCCTTCATAGCAAAAACTACTGGAGCACCCCACTCCGATATACTTCGTCTTCTAAACCCCTTCTCAAGCAAATCGCCTACTTGCCTATGGAGTTCCCTCCTCTCACGAGGAGCCATGTGGCACACTGGCCAAGATACTGGTTTGGCATTGTCTACTGGATATATTCGGAAGTCAATCTCCCGCTCTGGAGGTAAGCCCTTCACCTCCTCAAACACATCCGAGTATTCCCGGACCACTCTAACAGATCGCAAACTCTAGACCGACGTGTCAAGCGATTCTAGATAACTTAGCATAACAGATTCCATGGGATTACAAGAGATCTCGAGAGTGTTACCCAAGCTGGTCGTAAGCCTAACAACTCTCCTTCCACAAGCAAGAACGGCACAATTACTGGATAACCAGTCCATGCCCAAAACTAACCCATAGCCCGTGAAGCCCAAGAAGCATCACATCTAAACTCAATGCTAAGTATAGAAACTTTCAAACCCAAACACATCATGGAGCCCCCAATTGGGTTTGAAACAACTAAGGGATCATCTACTAAACTGGTGACTAAGTGCAGTGACTCAACTAACAACGATGAGATATGCATCAGAATCAAATAAAGTTTGAACCGGATAATAAAGAAATCCAAATTCCAACCTAGACGGTCCTATCCCCATTTGGTACACTAGCCATGAGGGAATACAACTACCCTCCAAAAGATTCCGTACCTTGCCCTTGCCCCTTTGGACAACCCTAATAAGGTGTCCTATTCTTCCCAACAGGATAACTACTCGCCTTCTTCTTCCCATTCTCCACTCGTAACCTCCCACCAATGAGGTTTCATCCTTCATTAACCAAACAACTATTTGAGCCTTCCTCCCATCGTCTATCCAATAGGTACCTACCAGTCCTCCTCCTTCTTGAACCAACTTCTAATTCGACTAACGTCTAAGTCCCTTGAAGTGGTTTTCCATTCTTATCTATCTTAGAAAGATCATCTATACACGGAGGGGAAACTCAAAACGAGAGAGGAAGAGATTCAAAACGGAGAATTCGAAAGATAAAGATATGGCTATCGGGGATTATGCTTTTCTTTCAAAAACTTTTCTCTTAAAAGACATGTTTTTGAAAATACTCCTTTCAAAAATATTCTTAGAAAATAGTTTTTCTAAAAAAATTATCTGTTCTGGTAACCTTAAGCTCTGATACCACGTGTAACACCCCACACCCGCTACGGTCACTCACTAAGGGAATTCCATAACATCGGTGGAGTATTTTAAGTGAATATAGAATAGAAAAATTACAACAAGACAGATATAAGTAATACTTGAGAATTTAAAACATCATTTCGTTGCAGCGGAAAGTAAAACATGTTTGGTTACACCAAAACCATAAACAAGAGTAAAGTACATAATATCCATCCTGATAAAACAAAAGTACATAATCCCACTACATAACTTAATAGCCATAATAGAAAAGATAAACTGAGCTTTACATCCACGGTCCAAGCTCCAAAAGATAGATAAAGCAGTCTGATCAAAGCCCACTAGTGCTAGGCCCACTCTGATAACCTGAGGGTTGGGAAAAAGATAAAAACAACGGGGTCAGACATAAGTCTGAGCGAGTCCTATAACTTTAACAATACAATCACTAAAGTAACCAGAGTAAGACATAAGCTTGATATACGGTAACGACTGGGGATAAATGGCTACACTAAGCAGCCAACTAGACTTAGGATGAACTAAGATAACCGTAAAGACGCATTTACCCACCCAAGGATAATTACTACACTGCACCACCCCAGATCTACCCACCCAAGGGTAATTCCTACACTGCACCACACCAGTTCTACCCACCCAAGGGTAATTCCTACTTAAAGGTTGATCCCACTAAGTGTACTGAGTAATTTTTAATAGTAGTTCCGTGTACCCCTAGCTGACTACATAGGTGCCGTCTGCCCTTATCTCCACTAGGTGTACCCGCTACTCCCCAAGCGATCGGCTCTCTAACGTAGATACCCGTGCTGGCCCCACAGTGGGGTGTATCATTCCCCAAAGTGGCAACCTGATAATATCAACGGTGCACGGCTTATACCTACACGATGCAACAACGTCTTACTTACCAGCCCGGGTCCACACACGCATATGAAACCCGTTGGACTTGCGTTGCCACCGCTAACCCGTTTTGGCCTCTTACAGTCAAGCCCAATATGCGTGTCCCGTCCTCGACTTGGGTTGAGCCCACAAAGATACGTTTGGGATATTGGTTGAAATGGGCCTCCACAAGCTACCCAACTAAGCTTGTCATTTCTAGTGAATCCCACTTAACCCTTTAACCATGTCCACTTACATGTTATAAGTTTTGGTTAAGTCTTTTAATCATATTTTAATTGCCACTCAAGGCACCCACTAGATTTCCACATGCCACCCAAGGCACTTACTTGATTCCCACATACCACCCAAGGCACTTACTTAACCCTTTAATCATATTTAATTACATGTTCCACTTTGGTTAAGTATTCTAATCGTATTTTCTATTGCCACCCAAGGCAACCCACTAGTTTCCTCATGCCACCCAAGGCACCCCCACTAGTTACTACATGCCACCCAAGGCACCCACTTAACCCCTCATGCCCCACTACATGCTAATTTGGTTAAGTGTTTCTTAATTAATTAAGATCGTAACCTTTGTAAAGACCTCTCACATTAGACTGTCTTTTATGGCAGCTGGATATGCCGGTTGGTTCCGGGCAGCCTTACACCATAACAGAGTCTAACCTCGTGTCTTTACACTTGTCACGTATTTAGTTTATGACTAAGACCTCTCACATTGGGCCAATCATTTGTAGCCGCTGGATTTGCCGGTCGGTTCCGGGCAGTCTTATGCTACAAAAGGGTCCAACCTCGTGTCTTAGTCGATTAATTACACCTAATTAATCACCACCATAATTTGTATTAATTATCCCTAATTAATTACCAATTTCAAGAATATGGGTAGACCTAACTCAGTAGGCAAATTCCTAATTCCATAATGTGGGTAGACCTAACTTAATAGGTAAATTCCCAATTCCATAATATGGGTAGACCTAACTTAATAGGTAAATTGCCAATTATGTCCATTCACTTTATGTTATGCTTAAGCATACCCATTTCACACCATTTTATTAACATGCATATTAACCCCATCGTTCCCCACGTAATTCGTTCTCATAACATGACATAATAAAGGGAAGATTCATCACAAATGCCATGGGCTTAACCAATCATAGCATATAACTTTATCATGGGTTTAAAAGGTGTCAACTTGCATATATGAGCATACATTAAACCCAACTAGCATTTAACCCAAACTTGCATGAAGCACATATGTCACAAAGGGGGTAACTTGCATATGATTCTTATGTCATACAAAGGTGTGAACTTGCATAACATGTCACATGTTAACTTGCATATAACCAAACACATAACTTGCATAACATGTTACATATGAACTTGCATATAATCATACACATAACTTGCATTACATGTTACATATGAACGTGCATATAAACTTCCATATGAACTTGAATAACATGTCATACATAGAGGCAAACTTGCATATGTTATGCATATCATAAAAAGAGATAAACTTGCATATGTTATGCATATCACTAATCCAAACGACTTGCATAGATTATGCATATTATAGATCCAAACTCATAGGTTAAACTTGCATGTCATGTCAATTATTTCACACATGATTCTAGCATAAAACCAAGCATTTAACTTGCATAAAACCAAACACTTAGCATGCATAAAACCAAACACTTAGCATGCATAAAGCCAAACACTTAGTATGCATAAAACCCACCACTTAACATGCATAACCCCAAACACTTAACTTGCATAAACATAGTGTTATCATGAATAAGTGTTAAACATAGTGATTAGCAAACTAGCATCATAACATATGACCTAAAACCCATTGATCCGCAAGCAAAACCATATGATCTCATCATATCTCATCTACTTAGTTTAGCAATTGGTTATTAAAGTGATAGAAACTCACAAACTCCAAGATTAACTCCTTAGATAGTTGCTAGAGTTGAAGTAGAGGTGGATTAGTAGTTGATTAGCTTGCAATCCTCTTCACAAATTAGTGGAGGCTCCTTCTAAGTTGCATTTTGGCGGCATGATGGCATAGATTCTATTTTTAGTATGAATTAGGGTATGCTTAGGGTGTATTTATAGATTAGGCAAGTGTTTTAGGCCATTAGATTAACCCTAAATTAGATTAGTACCATCAGATCTCGAAAGCTTCCAGAAAACAGCCCCAAAACACAGCCAAACCCTAAAATGGTGCACCAGGCCAAACTGGCCGAGCACCCCCTGTCGACACCCAAGTCGACAGGGCTGTCGACTTGGTCCTAGCCAAGTCGACTGCCCAGTCGACAGGCCTGTCGACTGGGGTAGCTAGGCTGGAATTTTCCCACCTGCGCCAAATGGCCCCAATTTCGAAATTTGAACCTGAATTTTAAGTCTGTTTTGAACTTTGAATTTTCTGTAAACTTCATTGGGCCATAACTGGGCCATACGGACTCCGATTCTCGAAAACTCGGACTCTATTTTGCGTATTTTTCCGAGACGAACGCAATAACGCAGCCCGTTTCCCCCAATTCTCACATCTGTGATTATTTATTCTGCAATTAGTGAATTTTAGCATTAACTGAAATTCGAGGTGTTACATAATCTATCCGAATTTTGCTGATTTTCTAATCATCACTCTACTTTCTCCATTTATATTCTATGCAATTAAAAAGCTCTCCAATTCAAATACTTGATGAATCCGTGAATCAATTCAGTATCATTTGATTCAATAAGTTATATTCTTCTTTAATCTTCGCATTTAAAGCGTATACTCGAGGATTAGATTATAGGAAGGTTATACTTAAAATATTGGTTATCCGTGTTGATTCAAGAACGAAAATTAGAAGTCAAACACTCTTGTAAGAGTTGAAGACCTGTGTAGTTGCTCAGCGAGAGGCATCCTTGTTGGGGCTCAGGTGTACTGACATATTCCTCCGGGTTAAGAGACGGCGTTGTTAGTGAATTCCGAAGAGAAGCTTCGGGACTGGACAAAGGGCGGGAAGTCCGAACCAGTATAAAAACTCCTGGTGTTAATTTACTTTACTTTACTTTCTGCATTTACTTTGATTGTAATATATCTCCGTAGCTTCGAGTTTGTGTGATTATTGCATATCATTTTGCTAGCATATCATATATATTCCGCTATATCCATATAGATCCTTTAAGTCATACATATCGACTACTTTTCAATTTACACATACACCCAAAAATCCATTTTTACTTGCATCCATAATCCAAAACCCAAATAAACATTAGATGGACCATTTTCGTTGTTATTAGAGATTTGGGGGATTTATAAATGTTTTGTTTTCATAAGAATCCCAAATCTCTATGGCCATAAACAATTCAGTTTTTAAACTAACAATTACATAAAATGGGCAACATAAAAGAATTCCCACTCACAGAACCACAAGAAGAAGACGAAAACTGTGTATAACAAAATTCTGGATTGCAGCCTCGAGTATACATATTCCAATTCCTTCTCCTAAATTATTATACATGTACAGGAATCAAATTATAATCTTTATATGAATCTAATTCTAGGAATTTATGTAGCAATTAGAATAGAAAAGATAAAAATAGATTAGATTTGAGAAGAGGAAAACTAACCTGACCTAATCTAGAACTAAAGAGAATGGAGACAGAGTCTTGAGGAGGATGTGGGGTTTAGAGAAGAGTCTAGGGTCCTATTTATAGCTGTTGAAGTGTGTGTGAACCATCAGGTTCAAATTATAAAATCTTAACCATTCAAATCATAACTTATATGACAAAACCTAACTAAACCAAGCAGCCACCCCCATATTTCCCTATAGAGCAATCAACACCCTCCCTAGGAGGGTGGTCAACCCCCAGGTTGGCCCCCAAAAGGGGAGGCAGTCGACTACCCTTAAGGTGAGGGAGTGGTGAATTTATGTCCTCTGCATGTTCGTTTTCACATTAATTGCTTATTAATTGTTACCATTTATTTCAAACATTGTCCCCATCTTGAATGTTTTTGTATATACACAGCTTGGAATTTGAAAAAGGAATATTCTCTTTTGGCATTTGTATTTAATATATTCTAGTTTTATGTATACAAATTTAAATACAAATCATGTGTATGTGTTATTATTGTATAATTGTTTTATTCATAACTTTTGCATACAAATCCGTTTTCGATAAATAAAATATTAAAACGAGCTAGAATCTCGCCACAAATATAATGATAATATTTGCATTGCTAAATTCTCAGTTATTAAATATTTTCCTTTTATCCTATTATTTATTTTATTAATCATTTTTAATTTAATTATCTAAGTCCATTTGGGGTATATTTTATGCGGTGTTACAATAAACAAATATCAACGTACATTAAACTAATTTCAACCTTAGAGAATTACAAAATTTGTCCTTACAAACGTTGAAGACTAAATATAACATAACAATAAAATAATAAAATATAATTCAAAAGTATGTCTTGGGCCTCCAACTCCGCTCCTAAACTCCAAAGAATCTTAACTAAACCAATAATAGGCTCGGTTTGACCCAAGTATTATCGCAAAATAATGCCTAGATCGGTTTGGATAAAGAAAACTGTAATAGTAGGAAACTTTATTCTTTAAACTCTATAGACCTTTGAAATCAAAACTATCTCATAAGACCATACTGCACTTAGACATGGATAAGTTTTTACTTTATGACTACTGAATCACTTTTCTAATAAACCTTGTGACATAATAATAATAATAATAATACTTATTAAGCATAGTTGAAGTTGCTAATTAATTAAGTTGAAGCATAATATGTATACAATTAAAATAAAATGGGAACATATTAGAGACTGGGATCCAACTATGGCAAGGTAAGGGATTACATTTTGTGGAGCACTAATAGAAAATGCACTATGATTTGATAAGAACCTCTTGTACCCTTGAAATCATAGAGCTGGATTTCCCCTTGAACAAAACAACCCAAATTACCTCATCCTTTGACACTGAAGAGCATTATCATTGCCCAGTGATATCTGCACGCAATCAACTCATGGAAATTTCCTAGAACAGGTTCGAGACTCCAATGGTAACTCTTCCAATAGCTCAGGTGTCATCCTGCTTTTTCCATTTTTCCTGCTTGATACGGCAAATGGTCACGCCTTTACATTTTTAAGCAGATTTCACTTTGAATGTTCATTTCCCTCTAATGATAATGTTGTGATAACATTCATCCATATAAGTAATTCTATGTTTGAGCGAGCTGGAAACACTACTTCTGATGCATCCATTACAGTGAATCCCTCCCAAGATTAATAGGAAATAACCCTTGCTAACCAAAGCATCATCTTTGATTTCATCATCTTCAATATATATCACACTGGTCGCTTGGCCGAATCAAAGTGGCTTTTAGAAAACTTGATTTGATCTTGTTCCCTTTGAAACAACAATTGATATTTTATAGTAAACTCAATCTAGTTCTTTAGAAAGTGAGCCAACAAGTATGAAAGCATAGTCCACCTCCTAATCGTTAGTGAATGGATTTCCTTGTCACTTGTCCTAGGGGAACAAAGAGAGTTTTATACAAACAGTGGATCATTACGGGGATGGTTGTGCCATATAACTCACATGTTTCCCCAAGATATTTCAAAAACAATATTTAGGTCCAGATTTTATAGTTAGTTATTTCATTATAGGATATCACACATAAAAAATCCACGAATTATTACCAAGTAATCACAAAGCCTCATTTAAATGAATTTTAATTAATTAAACATCATTATATATTTGAAAATGTTTCCACATATTTATCTCAATGGTATAATTATTTTCATAAAACATTATTTTAGTACTTTAATTATACATACATACATACATATAATTCCTTTATACATATTCAAAATCATTTAAGTTTGTTTATGAATTTCTAAAATCATTTATAAAATTGTTTTATAAATATCAAAACATTTATAAATTACCTTTATATATAAGAGATGATTCAACACAATTTTAAATAAATACGTTATTATTTAAAACATTATTCCTTTAGTTTTTCTTAAACCATATTAAAATTTATAGGCTTTAACTTTCATTTTAACAATATCAGTATTCAAAATATCCTTAATAAAAATCATTACTTAAATAACCTTTGAATATCATATTTAAAATGAGAATAAACTTCAACGCTTTTCAATGTATAAAACATTGACTTCAAAAAAAAGGAGGCTTAAATTCATTATGGTTCTTAACTAACCGGGTCTGGCTTAACCAAGTAACAATAACAATACAAGGGAAATCATTCTGCTAAACCCAAGTCCAAGTTAATAATATAGCAGAATGAGTTCTTGCACTACTTAATATATGTCCAACATGATTAAAAGCCAAATGATAGCAGTATAGGGATGAATTCTAATAATATATGCCCACACATTTGTTGACACGCTTTTTGGTTGAAGCCATCACATGTTAAGTTCACGCTCAACGACACGTTCAGGAAAAAAGGGCCAAAGCATAGGAATGGCCCGAAATCCCTTTAGATGACCTCTTTTGGGCACAAAAACATGAATTATGGTGCTTTGCACGGTAACTCTTGAAGCCCTCTGAATTAGCTTGCAGCAAAAATTTCATTAGGCCCAAACAGCCTTATGGATTGAAAGTTACCTTCGATTTTGTTAACATGTAAAGAAGTGTCTTAACAATCTTCAACAGATTCTTGGGTTTCTTATGCATACAACGCCAATCACTTAGAACTACTCGCGCAACAACCTAGAAAAACCCAGGATTTATGCATTCCCTAGGACAAAAAAATGCACATTTCGTATCCCTCAAAGGTGCAAAATGTGAATTTTGCATCCTTAGGGATACGATCTCTAATCGCTTCGCATCATCACATTTCGAATTCCTCTAGGAATTTCGAATTCCATCCCTCGCCTCACGATATTTCGAACCTCTCCAAAGTTTTGAATCCCTCATCATCACGCATCCAAAGCTTCACATCCCCTAACTTCATTTTTCGTATCCTTCGGAATTTCGTATCCCATGGATGTGTTTTTCGTATCCCCGGTGGATACGAATTTCGCATCCCTTGGGATGCAAAATTTATACCCCCTGGAGAGATATGAAATCTTCCTACACACTTAGGAAGGACTCGAAATTTCGAGTATTTCTCTTCAGGGATGCGAAATTATGCTGTGTGGTCCCCAAATCTCACCTATACCCACCTAACCTACTGCCTATAAATACCCCTATGCCTGACATTCAAAGGGATTGGATTTTTGGACACTCTATAATTTTAAAGCATCATTAATGGAAACCATCTTCATCTCCACGACTATTGGACATAGATTGGACCAATAAAATGTTGCATACATGCTTTCCTTCCATCACTTGGACATTCTCTTGGACATTTACACCATTTAGGACATTGAGGCTATTTTCTGGACATAGTTGACCAATCAACTCATTTTTCACTCAACAAAGAAGACGAAGGGAACTTTAGTCAAAGTTTAGAATTAACAATCATTTTGTTGCTCTGTTGCAATGCTTTGTACTCAAATATCGTTTGAACTTGTACAACAATGTAATCGGAAATTATATGATGAATGATTACTATAATGTGGACATACAAGTTAGTGCCGAACCACTATAAAAAGTTGTGTTCTCCCACATTTACTTACATCACTTTGGATTACCATGTTTCTATGACACATACACTCATGGGTTGGCGTGCGTTGAATCGACGACCATTCCCCATGTCAACAGTTTGGCGCTCCAGGAAGGGGGCACACAGTTTAAGCTTCAATCTCAGTTCTCGACTTTGGATTTCAACTTAAACTTCCCTCAGAAGAAAACTTTACTGTTTTCCCGCCATGGTTAAGAGAAAACAGTTAATTCACTTGAAAGGAGCAGGTGTGGAGGAAGAGCAATAACTCTCCTTGACCGTACACCCATTTAACTTCATCACTCGAGACGACATTGACGGAGTCGTCTAAGATCTGACTTAGGATCTTACTTCTCTCTTGGAAAAGTAGGAAAAACTTTTCCATCGTCAAGAGGCCTCCACGGCCACTCTTCTTTCCTGACTCAAAGGATTTACAAGGTAATCAGGCTACGGAAACATTGTCAAAACAAGTGTGGATGTTCCGCAAGGATTAGCTCGGGACTTGGGGCGATTCCTGAAGAACAACCCCGTGTCGACACTGATCCACAGATAACTATCGGATCGGCTAGGCACAGGGGAAACATCTCAATCCCATTCAAGGCTCAGCTCATGTTATAACCAATCAAGCTTCAGGATTAGGCATTGGAAATGTCGTCCAAGTGCTAGTATGTGCAGCTTTGGACATAGGAAATCCCGTAGGTCCTAATCTTCGATTTGTGCTAGTTGAGGCATCACAAGCCAGGATCAAGTCGGATGTTTTTTTGGAAGCTCGACCTTTTGCTAACATTTGACTTGACTTTGGGGGCACCAACGTCAATTTGTATAATACGAATCAATTTTTTGGCATGGGCAGTGAAACTCAAGTTGTCGATGTCATTCAATGCTACGCTCGTGGCGGGGCACCTCATGCCATCTTGAACTGTGTTACTCGCAGCCCCTTCACTCCAGACATCAGGAATTCTCTGAACCCATCGGACTTCAAGCTGCCGGTGTTAGAACCCTTTAACGGTAATAAAAACCATATTGTTCATCACATGCGCTATATGCACCACATAGAAGTACACTTAGCCTCAGAAGACATCATGGCTAAGTGCTTCCTCCTTTATCTTACGGACATTGCCACTCTATGGTTCAGACAGTTGAAATCAGAATCTATCAACAGCTGAAACGTTCAAGTCGGCAGATTCATTGAGAAATTCAGAATTCACATCGCTCAACTGAGGAATGTTATGACTTTGACATAAGTGGCAAAAAGCAAGCGAGACTCAGCGCAAATTTCTTGAACGATTCAATGCGCTGGTGGCCTTTATTGACAGACTAGATCTGTCCATGGTTCTAATGGTCGCTGTCCTCTGGCATTCTCGACAAGACAGGCATCAAGATCTCAGTACGAATGGACCCGTCAAGGGACCTCGCTGAATTCTACTTCAAAGCTGAAAGATTTCTTGGAGAGGAGGGCTCCCACGACGAAAAGTTGGTGCATCTGGCCAACTCCATAGCAGGTTCAGGGCCATCTATGCTTGACAAACGCAAGGGTAAATCTCGGGACAACCATAACTCCCAGCCTTGCTTTGAGCCAAATTTCCCAACCTACACTGAACTCACTCATGGCCTGAAGAGGATTTATATCGATATACATGATACCACGCCTTTCCCGATGAGTCCCAGGAGAGACTCGACTTCACGACAAGCAAGCTCTGATAGGTACTGCTTATTCCATGAATTGTCAGGTCACGACACCGAATATTGTAGGAAGTTCTGTGATCTCATTGTAGCCCGCATCAGGCGTGGCAACCTACAACGGTACGTCCTTAATCCACTAATGACAGCTGCATCAACTGCTCTGTCCCTACAACATCTCAGGATAGGGGAGGAACTAGTTGTCCCCAGGGCTTTGTCATTAACTAACCTAGCTCTGCAAATCCTCTTTGGCTTTCCGGGACCTTGGTCCAACACATATGTTGTTTAGTTGTTGGCGACTTCTTGCCCTTTTGTTTTCATTTTCCATGTAATCAAAGCGGCATCGTCGGCCCATACACACGGAACCGGCTTGTTGTCTCCAGTCGTGTTCGGAGTTGGACTAACAACCGTTGTACTCATATGGAATTAATAAAATATTACTTTGGGGCTCCGGCTCCACACTGGATCAGTCCAGTATAAAATTTAGGCTCCAAATCCACATTGGATCAGTCCAGTCTAAAATTAAGGCTCCATCTCCACACTGGATTAGTCCAGTATAAAATTCAGGCTCTGGCTCCCCCGCACAGGATCCGTCTAGTCTAAATATAAGACTCTGGTCCCCCCCTCCCTGATAAGTTGGGCATGAACTATGAACTCTGGTTCTTAGCTTTCAGACTTTGATCCATGGCTTCCCACAAAGATTGGGCCTATCGAGTGTTAGATTCCTTAAATAAGTCTGTCAAACATAAGAACCACCTGACATAGTCCGTCGAGCATGGGAGTTCCTTATCACAACCTGCTAATCATAAGGATCTTAACTGCTTGGCTCTCTATAACATTACATAACTTGGTCCGCGAAGTGCAAAACCTTCTTTTGAAGGCACATACTTGCTCCAGCAAGGCTCAATATTCCCATGGCTTCTTATTTTCTAGATCTCAAGCATCCCGGACTCGACAATCCATTCTAAATACGACCTCGACGATCGTCATCTTTCTATTCTATTACGATCCCAGCGACCGTTGGATTTCTATTCCAAAAATGATCCCAGGGATCGTCGGATTTTTATACTAGTACGATCCCATCGTCGTCAGATTTCCATTCTACTACGGTCTCAACGACCGTCATACTTCTATTATTACGATCTCAACGATCGTCAGTTTCTTATTTTATTACGATCTCAATGATCGTAAGCTTCCATTAGATTTCAAACTTCCTGGTTTCCAAGTTCATATATAATACGGTCTAGCGCAATTGGGGCTCTTTGGTTTTCTGGTTATATGAGCTTACTTCGGACTTCTCCTAGCTTTGGTTTTCTGGATGTTTGGTTTGATCGCAACAAATCTTCCTCCTATACAGCAAGACATGTTTTGAGGGCAAAATTTGACATGCTTTTTTGTTAAAGCCATCGCACGTCAAGTTAATGCTCAACAACACATTCAGGAAAAAAGGGCCAAATCATAGGAGTGGCCCGAAACCCCTTTAGATGACCTCTTTTGGGCTCGAAAACATGGATTACAGTACTTCACATGGTAACTCTCTTAGCCATTTGAATTAGTTTCAGGTACGAATTTCGTTTGGCATAAATGGCCATACGGTTTGAAAATTACATTCGTTTTCGTAAACATGTGCGTAAATGTCTTCGTAGTCTTTAGTAGATTCTTGCGCGCACCACATCGATCGCTCAAAACTACTTGCGCAACTCAACCTAGAAAAATCCAGGATTTTCGCATCGCCTGGGATGAAAAAATGCACATTTCTTATCCCTAGGGATAAGATCGTCGGCCGCATCACTCCATGTTGCTCCTTATCACATTTCAAGTCCCACTAGGAATTTCGAATCGCATCCCTCGCCTTACCCTATTTCGAACCTCTCCAATGTTTCGACTCCCTCATCAACATGCATCTGAAGCTTCGCGTCCCCCAACTACATTTTTCGTTTCTCCTAGGATACGAATTTCGTATCCCTCGGGATACGAAATTTTATATCCTGGGGATGCGTTTCTTATTCCCAAGCAATATGGATTTCGCATCCCTCGGGATACAAAATTTTATATCCCGAGGATGTTTTTTTATCCCCAAGAGATATGAATTTTGCATCCCTTGGGATGCGAAACTCGTATCCCCTCGGAGGGATAAAAAATCTTTCTACACACTTAGAGGGAATGCTAAATTTTGAGTATTGCTCTTTAAGGATGCGAAATTATGTTGTGTGGTCCCCGAATCTCACCTACTCCCAACTAACCCACTACCTATAAATACCCCAAGCTTGGCATTTGAAGGGGTTGGAATTTTTAACACTCTAAAGCTCCAAAGCATCATTAATGGAAGCCATCTTCTTATCCATGACTATTGGACATAGCTTGAACTACTAAAACATTGTATACACGTTTTCCTTCATCATTGGACAATCTCTTGGTCATTTACACCATTGTTGGACATTGAGGCCATTTTCTGGACATAGTTGATCAAGTCAACTTAGTTTCACTCAACAAAGAAGACGAAGAGCAATTTAGAAAAAGTTTAGAATTAGCAATCATTTTGTTATCCAATTGCAACATTTTATACTCAAATATCGTCTGAACTTGTACAACAATTGTAATCAGAATTATATGATGAATGATTACTATAAAGTGGACGTAGGCATTAGTACCGAACCACTATAAAAAGTTGTGTTCTCCCTACATTTACTTACAACACTTTGGATTACTGTGTTTCCACGACACATACACTCGAAGGCTAGCGTCCGTTGAATCGACAACCATTCCCCATGTCAACACTTTGGCATGCCAGTAAGGCCGGGGGCTTATAGCTTCAGTCTCAGCTCTCAACTTCGGATTTCAACTTTAATTATCCTTTGGAAGAAAACTTTACCGGCTTCCCGCCATGGTTAAGAGAAAATAATTAATTCGCTCAGGAGAAGCAGGTGTGGAAGAAGAGCAAGAACTCTCCTTAATCGGACACCCATCTAACTTCGTCACTCGAGACAACATTGACGGAGTCTATCTGACTGAGGATCTTATTTCCTTCTTGGAACAACAGGAAGAACATTTCCATCGTCAAGAGGCCTCCATAACCACTCTTCTTGCCTGACTCGAAGGATTTACAAGGCAGTCGGGCCAAGGAAACATAATCGGAACAAGCACTAGTGTTCCGCAAGGATTAGCTTGAGACTTGAGGGTAATTTTCAAAGAACAACCCCATGTTAACGGCTAGGCTCGAGGGAAACACCCCCAATCCCATTCAGGGATCAGCTCAAGTTGTACCCAATTAAGCTTCAGGATCAGGCATTGGAAATGTCGTCCAAGCGCCAGTGCGTGCCACTTTAGACATAGGAACTCCCGTAGTTCCTAATCTTGGATTTGTGCCCATTGAGGAATCACAAGTCAGGATCGAGCAAGGTATTTTGTTGGGCGCTCAACCTTTTGCTAACATTGGACTTGACGTTGGGGGCTCCGGCATCAATCTGAATCAATTCCTTGGCATGGGCAGTGAAAGTCAAGTCGCCGATGTCATTCAATGCTACGCCTGTGGCAGGGAACTTGCCAGCTTGGATTGTGTTACTTGCAGTCCCTTCACTCCAGACATCGGGAATACTCATAACCCATCAGAATTCAAGCTACCAGTTTTAGAACCTTTCGATGGTTGGAAAGACTCTAGTGTTCATCTCATGCACTATATGCGCCACATGGAAGTACATTCAATCTTAGAAGGCATCATTTCTAAGGGCTTCCCGCTTCATATTACTGACATTAATGATGCTCTATAGTTTAGATAGTTGGAACTAGAATCTATCAACAGTTGGAGCGTCCTAGCCGGAAGACTCGTTGAGCAATTTAGTGTTCACATCGCTCAACCGAGGAACATCATGAATTTGACATCAGTCAGGCAAAAAGCAGGCGAGACTCTGTGCAAATTTCTAGAACGATTCAATGCGGCGATGGACTCTGTGCAAACTCCCAGCCTCGCTTCAAACAAAAGTTCCCAACCTACACTGAGCTCACTCATAGGCCTGAAAAGAATTTATCTCAGCATACATGAAATTGCGCCTTTCCAGAAACCTCCTAGGAGAGACCCAGCTCCGCGCCAAGCAAGCTCTGATATGTACTGCTTATTCTATGAATTGTCAGGTCATTACACTGATCATTGCAGGCAGTTCCGTGATCTAATTGAAGCATGCATCACGCGTGGCGACGTACAACAGTACGTCCTTAATCCACCAATGACAAATGCACCACCTGCTCTGTCCCTACAACATCTTAAGATAGGGGAGGAATTGGTCATCCCTATGGCATTGTCATCAACTGACCAATCTCTACAGATCCTCTTTGGCTTTCCCGGACCCCGGTCTAGCACCTATGTTGTTTTTTGTTGTTGGTGACTTCTTGCCCTTTTGTTTTCACTTTCCATGTAATCAAAGCGGCAACATCGACCCACACGCACACTACAATAAAACACCATATTACAGCTTTAATTTTACTACGGTGGTAAAAGCACCATTGTAATAAATGTTTTTTACAACTTTTTTCCAGAAAAGTTGTAATAAACTTATATTTAACAACTATGTTATTTTGATAGTTGTAATAAAAGCCTATCACAACTTTTATTATTTGACTGTTGTAATATATGACTATATTTTAATATAATTAACCACATTTCTTCCTTGCTAGTGGTAAAAAATGCATATTTTGCAATAGGTGATATTTTCCTTTTTCTATTTAAATAGTACATTGATAGTTATAATTATTAAATAACAATACTTAATAGTCAATTATTAAACAATTAATAAAATTATTAATAATTAATCATTACTATCTAATAATAATTAATTTGAAAACATGCAATAACTAATATTAATAATGAAGTAATAATTTGAAATTAAAAATGATTATTTAAAATTATAGAATTACTAATAAGAAGTGATAACTAATAATTAAGAAGTAATATTAGTTAATTAAAAAGTTAATATTGTAACAAAAAATTTCAAGCTACTTTTATATAATGTTTTAATATAATTTTTAAAGAAAAATATAGAAAAGGAAAATCATAAATTAATTAGTAGTTATTATATATCATTTAACTTACCATATTAAATGGGTTTCAAAATGAAATATCCTAAAAATAGTATTTAATTATGTTATCATGTTAAGCCACTTTCAAAACAATTTCACCAAACCTTAAAAATTTTGTGCCATTGTTGAAAGTTCTGGCTCCAGCGCCAAAAAATGTCCGCACACACCTATTCAAATTTTAAAACTTTCGTCTGCCATTGTTGAAATTAATAATAAATAAATAAATATCGAATATTTAATTAATGATTGATAATTAACAAATAATCATCAATAACCACTGCTAAATAAAATAATTGATAGAAAGTGAATTTAGATGCTAAATAAAATAATTAACAAAAAGTGAACTTAGACGCTTTCCTTGAATTTAGAAATAACTTCTTTTCCCTAGTATTTCGTTGCTTACACACTTTCCATAAAATAATTAAGGGTTTCCCACTCCTCCCCCATCCCCTAAATTTCATTTCCCGCCAGGTCGTTTTGTTTTAATTTTCAATTCCTTCTTATCTTCTTCTATGCAACCCTAATTTCCAAATTACACCACAGTAAATTCCCACCACCGTAAATCCCAAATTACATTCAGATAGTGTTAGACCAAAAAGTGGTTCTAACACCCAAATTGATTAAAAGCAAATGAAATGAGATAAAAATGAAAATGAACACACAGGATTTATAGTGGTTCGGCGAAGAAATGCCTACGTCCACTTATCTTTCACTATTTTCAATGATTCAGTTGCAAATACAATGAAATATTCACTTGATTTCTCTCACAACTCACTTACAATCACTCAATTGACTAAAAACAAATAATGAAAGAAGATTTGGATTCTCCGGGGGTGCTGGAATTCGGGTTATGAAGGTGGTTGGATTCTCCAAGTGCCAGAAAAAAGATCCTTTTCTTTGTCTCCAGACGGGGTATTTATAGGTGTGAATTTGCTCAGAGCCCGATCCGGATCGGAGCCACGTGTCATCCATCCCATCAGCATCGGGTTCGGATGGATTTCTATGTTGACAACGCATCAGAATAATGGACGTTATGGGTAGGAACTGGTCATAGCCGATCCGGATATCCAGGCGCTCGTGCAGAGGAGTGATGTGAAAAATGGGTTCGGGTCGGAGGGACATGTACAAGGGGTTCGGATCGGGATATCCGATCTGACCTGGATTGACTTGGAAACAATTCTCTCTTCTCTTTATTCTGCTCCGCTCCGCTCCGATCTATCTTCGTAGTAATCAAGTGGCTTTCCGATCCAATTGAGATTATATTGCCCTCCGATCCGAACAGCTGTGCCTTTCTAATTCCAAGAGTAATAGTTTACCGATCCGAATAGCAGACTTTACCCTATCCGAACCGCTATCCTGCTCCAATCCGACCCGCTTCAGAGTTTTTCAAGTTCTTCAATATTTCTTATCTTGACTTTGTTTTGCCCAGTTCACAAAGTGGGCTAACATTTTGCCCCCTCAAAGGATGCTTCTGTTGGAGACGGAGCGTGCTTTGACCATCGATGTATAGCACTCTTCGAGGTAAGTTCTCTTTTGATTTTCCTTGCGTTTTTATCTTTTTCTTCAAATTTCAATTCAGTTTGCTGCTAAGCTAAGGAATTCGGTTCGGTTCGGAATCCGATCCGAACAGACCCCCTCTTCTCTCTATCTTTTACTGAAGTATTGGGCCAAGCTTCGCTTCTGGGCTGTCCACCCGATCCGAACAGGGGTTCTCCTATTGGGCCGCCGATCCGAATGGGGAGACGAATAGTCACCTTCTTCTTCTATATAAACTTCGCCTTCTTCCTCTGTTGGCTTGCCTTTTTGACCAAGCCATCCAGGATCATTCGTGAAAGGAAATCAGGAAACCAAGTCCTCCAGGAAAGTGGAAGAATGGATCGCACGCCATCGTCTCGCCCAGGAATGGATCGCACGCCATCGTCTCGCCCCGCTTGGATCGCACGCCATCGTCTCGCTCCGCTTGGATCGCACGCCATCGTCTCGCCCAGGAATGGATCGCACTCTATCGACTCGCCCAGGGAACGGATCGCTCTCGTCTCGTCGACGAACGCCACCTCCAGGCGATCAGATCCCCTACAACGAACCGAACCCACTTACCCGTTCAACCACGAGCTGGTCTTCAGCGATCCGAATCGCATGGATCTGACAACACCTGTTCACAACGGCTAGTTTGATTGTTTCTTCAATGGTGGCGATGCGATCCGAAAATCTCGGGATTCGTGCCACGTGTCCGCGATCCGTCCGACAAAATCAGCTATAAATAGCCCAGAGCTTGGCATTTTTCGGGATCTTTTTGGCAATAGTGAATGCTGAGTCCGCCATTGTTGTCAAACCACTGAAATATTGAGAGAAATCACTGTTGTACTAGCTTTTAAAGCATAATCAATAAAAATATAAAGTGGACGTAGGCTCGTTAATGCCGAACCACTATAAATTCTGAGTGTTATTTTCTTTTTCCTTGCTCTTCACTTAGAATTCTCTACAGTTCATAACAATTTGGGTGTTAGGTCCAAATTTCGATCTAACATTTTTGGTGCTTTCACTGAGAAACTCAGCCTTAAAGTTTCGTCATTCGTTTTCTTGAAGGTTCCAGCGATTCGAATTCCATGGCTGGAAAAAGATCTAAAGTCTCGCAGGCCAACGAAACGATCGAGGAGAGTGTGCACGAACTGGGCAACGAAGAGGTTCTGGATCGCGGAGCGCAGGGGGCGATCCGATCCGATGAAAACGCCTCGTTCCGAGTTAATGAAGATGAGACGATCCGCGCTACGGGAGGGGTTGTTACTCGATCCCGAGGCAACGCCTCGCAGCCTCCACGCACCATGACCACGAGTCGATCCCAGGGGGGCGCAGCGAACCGCCCTCCACGAACCGCAGCTACCCAGACTGATGGTCAGAACACAACTCGACCTGGAAAAGAACCCATGACCCACTCCTATCGTCCTGGAACCTCTGATCGACCCGGTCCGAGCACTATGCCCATAAGAGAGGGTGAAGATGACCATTATGATCCTACTGCTCCTGTTACTGAGGGGGATCTTTCCCGTTTTGTCGAAATGTGGGATAGGTTATTTGATGAGTTAGCCGCCCAAAGGCAGGAAAATTCGATCCTACGGCAAAACCTGACGGCTATGGATAGAAGGCTTGATGAGTTAACAAGGCAAAGAACATCGCCAGTTCGTCCACTCACTCCAGCATACTCCTCTTCATCTGAAGAATCGCCGAGGCCTCCGCGGCGACCGTATGAAAGAGCCGAAAACATAGAACAGCTTCGGTTCGGGACCCTGCCCTCACAAGAAGAAGAGGAACTAGGGGCAGGACCCACAAACCGTAATATGGATTGTCAAGCAACGACCTTCGGGACTCGAGGCATGAACAGTCCTGTGCATGACAGACCACCTCAGCCCCGTCGCCGTACACATACTCATGATAACAGGGGGCAGCGAGGCCCCGTCCGAGCCCCAGATTTTGTGGCTGCTCCACGAAGAGAGATCAGAGAGCCTCGTTGGCCCAGAGACACTGATCCTGAACCTCCTTTGACTAGTGCAAACGTTGCAGCCATGGTTCACCAGATTTTGGCCGACAGCCGTGTACAGCGGAACGAGGATTGGGGGATTGACCGTAGTCATACTCCTTTTACTGACGATATTTTGGATGCAACTTTTCCAAGGCGTTTCAACATGCCACAGATGAACCGATATGCAGGAAGATCTGATCCTGTTCAACACCTGATGAGATACTCTTGGTCGATGACTGCTGCCGCCGCTTCTGATGCAGTTAAGTGTAAAGCGTTTCCCATATTCCTGGAAGACGTGGCTTTGCTATGGTTTACTCGCCTGCCGGCAAGATCGATTTCCAGCTTCAGGGAACTAAGCGAGAAGTTCGTAGAGCAATTCCGTATCTACGCACAGAAGACGAAAAGCGTGATCGATCTATTTCTTGTCAAACAGCGACCGGGCGAAAGTTTAAAGATGTACCTGGATCGTTTCAATTTGGCAGCCACTGAGGTCAAAGATCCTCATGAGCCGACCATTGTCGCAGCACTAATTGATGGAGTGGATAAGGATACTGAATTCGGGAGGTACCTGGCAGGCAAACCACCCCACACCAGAGAATTATTCTATGAGAAAGCCAATGTACATCTACGCCGGGAAGAGGTGTACGCGAACCGAAAGCTTAAAACAACTGATAAGGAAGAAGTTCAGAGCAATGTCGCCATCAAACAGACTGGAGACAACTCAGGGAAAGTTGAGGTTAACGTCGGAAATCAGAACCAGGGTGGTCGCCGACCGGGTAACAACAGTAACAATGCTAATGGCAACAGCCGGAAGAGGGGCCGAGGGAACGACTCCCAGAGAAGGACTCGTCCCAGGGCCTTTGAAAGTTATACACCCATAAATGATACCCTGGAAAATATCTTCATGGACGCGTATGAAGTCCTCCAGAATAAGAGGCCGCCCCCTAGAGAGTCGACGGAAAAAGAGCGTGAGACAGGGAAGTTTTGCCTCTTTCATCAAATTCACGGCCATTCGACGAATGAATGCCGTCACCTGAGGGACGTAGTCGAAAGGTTGCTTCGAGAAGTGAAGCTAGACGAATACAGAGTAGCGCCTAGGGACAGGGGGCAAGCAGCACAGGCCCCGAATCCGAATCAAAATCAACTTGCTGCTAGGCCAACTGCTCAGCAAAAGGGAAAGAATATTGTAATCAACACTGTGATCGGTGGGCTTTACCTTGCTGGGCACAGTTCCAAAGCTCTAGATCAATATGTCAACGCAGCTAAACAACACCTCGAAGTGGAAGAATGCAGCAACCCCGAGGACAGTGTTCCGGTGAAGCAACAAAAGATGATGACTGATGATGTTGTTTTCCGAGAGCGAGAAAGCATTGGGGTCCATGCTCCAACTGAAGATCCACTTGTGATCACAATACCCATTGGGCCAGCCACTGTTCATAAGGTACTGGTGGACAACGGGAGTTCCGTTAATATCCTTTTCAAAAAAGCCTTTGACCAGATGAATCTTGAGATAAAAGACTTGAAGCCCTGCCAAGGATGGATCCGTGGATTCAACGGAGCATCCACCGCACCTATGGGTTACGTAGAATTGCCAGTTACACTTGGGGAAGGAGAACGCCAGAGAGTGAGAATCCTTCCCTTTGTGGTCTTGGATGTCGAATCGCCGTACAATGCCTTCTTGGGCCGGCCGGCCCTCGCAAAATTCAGAGCCTGTATAGCCCCCTGGTGCTTGCTATTGAAGTTCCCCACAGAAGCCGACGTTGGTATCGTCAGGGGGGATCAAGTTGCTGCGCGAGCATGTTATGTTGCCGAATTAAAGCTGCTTCGCAACGGCGGGGGTATCGAAGCTAAAGGCACTCATCCCCCTTTGGGGGCGGAAGCCTTATAGCAATCAAAGAAGAGGGTTGTTGGAGAGTTGCCTATAGTGACGCCCGAGGATATAGATCCCAGAGAGGATCAAGAACCCGGGGGCAGAACGGCAACTCCCAACGAAGCAACTGTGGATGTGCCAATCGATGACAGTGATCCGGAGAAGGTCCTTAAGATTGGATCCCAGTTAAGTCCGACTCTTACCGAAGAATTGACGACTTTCTTAAAGAACAACTTGGATGTATTCGCTTGGACCCATGCGGACATGTGCGGGATATCCCCATCAATCATGAGTCATTCTTTGAGCATTAACCCCAAACATCCTCCGGTGAAGCAAAAAAGGCGAGTGCTGGGCCCGGAGAGGTCCGCTGCCTTGAAAGAAGAGGTTGGGAAACTAAAGAGCAATGGATTTATCAGAGATTCAACTTACCCAGATTGGATTTCGAACCCAGTCCTGGTAAAGAAGGCCAACGGGAAGTGGCGAACGTGTATCGATTTCTCGGATTTAAATAAAGCTTGTCCCAAAGATAGTTTTCCTTTACCTCGAATTGACCAGTTGGTAGACTCAACGGCAGGTCACGAGCTTCTTTCATTCATGGATGCTTATTCAGGATACAATCAGATTCCAATGCATGTTCCGGACCAAGAGCATACTAGCTTTATCACTGATCTGGGATTATATTGTTACGTAGTGATGCCCTTTGGCTTGAAGAATGCAGGCGCTACGTACCAACGTTTGGTCAACAGAATGTTTTATAACCAAATCGGGAAAACGATGGAAGTATACGTCGACGATATGTTGGTTAAATCCAAGCAATCCTTTCAACACACTGCTAACTTGGCAGAGATGTTCGGCATTCTTCGAAAGTATGGGATGAAACTCAATCCCACCAAATGTTCATTCGGTGTTGCTTCTGGAAAATTCTTAGGATTCATTGTCAGTTCGCGCGGTATCGAGATTAATCCGGACCAGATCACGGCAATCAGGAACATTCAGGAACCTAGGCAAATTAAGGACGTGCAAAGCCTTGCTGGAAAAGTGGGCGCACTAAGCAGATTTATCTCCAGGGCTACGGATAAGTGCATCCCATTCTTCGAATTAATAAAGCGGGGAAAACGCCACTTTAAATGGACACCTGACTGCGTGGAAGCGTTTCAGAACTTGCCTAGACACTTGGAGAAACCTCCAATTCTATCTAAACCAATAGACCACGAGGATTTATTCGTATATTTGGCAGTATCATCTCATGCAGTCAGCTCAGCATTGGTAAGGGAAGAGGAGAAGGTCCAAAGACCTGTGTATTACGTGAGTAAAAAATTAACAGCAGCAGAACGTAATTATCCACGGATAGAAAAACTGGCGTATGGTTTACTGATTGCCTCCAGAAAACTTCGGCACTACTTTCAAGCACATCCTATTATCATATATACTGATCACCCACTCAAGCAAGTTCTACAGAGACCAGAGGCGTCTGGAAGATTACTCAAATGGAATATTGAGTTAAGTCAATTTGACTTGAACTTTCAGCCCAGACGATCAATTCGGGGGCAAGCGATAGCTGACTTCATAGCAGAATTCACAGTTCCTGAAGAAGACATAGCAAACGAAGAAGTGGAACCCTCAAAATTACTTTTTGACCCAGATGTCTGGAGATTATATACTGATGGTGCTAAAAATAACGAAAGATCCGGCGCCGGAATAGTGCTTGAAACCCCCGAGAAACGATTGATAACTTATGCCATCCGAATGGAGTTTCAGGCCACTAACAACGATTCTGAATATGAAGCTCTGATAGCCGGATTAAAGATTGCAAAGGTGCTAGAAGTCACGAAACTGAACATCTTCTGCGATTCCAAGTTAGTCGTGAACCAAGTTACTGGGAGATTCCAAGCTAAAAGTGCAAGATTGATTCTATACTTAAAGAAAGTGAGAGAGCTGCTGAATGAGTTTGATCACTACAGCATATCTCATATTCCGCGGTCAGAAAATCAGCAGGCAGACAGGTTGGCAAAGATGGCTAGTTCTAACGATCCTGAAGTGATAGGGCTAGCCCCCGTTGAAGTACTTCGGTCTCCCAGCATTGATCAGATGGAAATCGACCTAGTGCTAGAGACGGAACCAGAAAAGGAATCGTGGATGACCCCTATAAAGGATTTCTTAATGAATGGAGCGCTTCCGACCAGGAAAAGCGAGAGGCGAAAAGTGATTCGTAAAGCCGCCCGATACGTACTGCAAGGTGGAATCCTTTATAGACAAGGGTATTCAATGCCCCTCCTTCGGTGTATAGCCCACGATGACGTCAAACGTGTGCTGCAAGAAGTCCACGAAGGTGAATGTGGCGACCATACCGGGGGGCAAACTTTGGCAAAAAAGATATTACGGCATGGTTACTTCTGGCCTACCCTAAACAAGGATGCAGTAAGATATGCACGACGATGTGATGCATGCCAGAGATTTTCAAAGATACCCAGAGCGCCTCCAAGCCAGTTAAAGACAATGATGAGCCCGTGGCCATTTGCTATGTGGGGAATTGATATTATTGGAAGTCTCCCCATAGCAAGGGGTGGAGCAAAGTTCGCCATTGTGGCAGTAGATTATTTCACTAAGTGGGTCGAGGCAGAACCACTAACTACGATCACAACTAAACGGGTGACCAACTTCATCGTGAGAAACATCATCTGTCGATTCGGAATTCCAAAAATTGTGATAACAGACAACGGAACTCAATTTGATAGTGCAGAATTCAGAAACTTCTGCCAAAAATACCACATCGAGAATCGATACACATCTGTGGCACACCCACAGTCGAACGGGCAAGTCGAAGCCGTAAATAAAGTAATTAAGTCCATTCTGAAAAGAAGAATGAAGCGGGCTAGAGCCATGTGGGCTGACGAATTGCCCTTGGCACTGTGGGCCTACAGGACGACATATAAATCAGCAACAGGACATACCCCGTTCTCCCTTGCTTTTGGAACGGAAGCAGTCATCCCGATTGAGATAAAGGTACCTTCTCATCGGGTGACGTATTATGATCCAATGTCCAACAATGAATTGCTCCTTGAGTCCCTGGATATGATCGAAGAAAAGAGGGATGAGGCCGACCTGCGTGCTCTGAGATGTAAACAACAGGTCGCCCGATACTACAACAAAAAGGTCCGAGCCCGAACCTTGGAACCCGGAGACTTGGTTCTGAAACGTGTCTTTCCACCCCCAACTCATATGGGAGCGAAGTGGGAAGGACCGTATTCTATTCTCAGCAGGCTTGATAACGGAACCTTCAAGCTGGCAACCGTAGATGGAAAAGAGATCCCCAGAGTGTGGAACGCCCAACATCTACGGCCATATCTAACATAAGAAGTTTCAAATCCATTCCTTTGTTTTGTTAAAAAAAAAAAACTATGTAACAGGGCATGACTTGCCTAGAACAGTCTGATTTCTTAAAGCAAGGGATTATAAAGTGGACGTAGGTCATGATTCGACCGAACCACTATAAAAATACTGTGTGTCATTTACCTTTGCTGCGTCTTTATCTATTTGCCTATGAAAATCAGTGTGAATATTGCAGGTACCCGAAGTCCAGCGCTGACAGTTCCTATCGTAAACTAATCAGAAGAACCCAAAAGCCTTGGTAAACGCTCTAGCTGCGTGTCCGACTGGTTTTTATCCTCGGAGCTTGGATTAAAATGTAAACCTGAGACGAGTGTGGGAAGCAAATAAATCGCTGGGTTCGAACTCTAACTCTCCAGAGAGAGAGAAAGTATAAAAGCGTCTCCGATTGAGCGCTGAGAAAGAGCTCCTTTCCCGCTGAAGGATCGGGGAGCGAATGAATCGCTGAGCTCGAACTCTGACTCTCCAGAGAGAGAGAGAGTATAAAAGCGTCTCCGATTGAGCGCTGAGAAAGAGCTCCTTTCCCGCTGAAGGATCGGGGAGCGAATGAATCGCTGAGCTCGAACTCTAACTCTCCAGAGAGAGAGAGAGAGAGTATAAAAGCGTCTCCGATTGAGCGCTGAGAAAGAGCTCCTTTCCCGCTGAAGGATCGGGGAGCGAATGAATCGCTGAGCTCGAACTCTAACTCTCTAGAGAGAGAGAGAGTATAAAAGCGTCTCCGATTGAGCGCTGAGAAAGAGCTCCTTTCCCGCTGAAGGATCGGGGAGCGAATGAATCGCTGAGCTCGAACTCTAACTCTCCAGAGAGAGAGAGAGAGTATAAAGGCGTCTCCGATTGAGCGCTGAGAAATAGCTTCTTCCCCGCTGAAGGATCGGGGGACGAACGAATCGCCAAGCATAAAACTCTAACAATTGATTAGGGGGCATCGCGCTCTCCTATACGAACACTAAACTTTGATATAACAAGTGTAACATAGCATGAACATTCTTCTTCCTGTTGATTCACTGATTTATAATTATTAATAGCTGGCTAACGACTAAATGTGGAAAGTTTCTATGAATACAGGTACACAATGATGTAAGAAGAAACAAACCCTTGTTTATGTACTGCAAATCAGCAAAGTGAAAACAAGTTAGAAACAAAAGTGAGGGCCAGTCTCACAATTACACTTCCTGGCCAGTGGGAAGCTTAAAACACAAAATATTAGTAAACATCCTATTTATGCTTTGATATCTTCTCTCGCTTCTGCCTCTCCAGCCTCTCCTTGTCGGCTTCGGATGGATCCCCCTTTTTCCTTTTTCGCTTGTCCACGAGGGGAGCGTCTGACTCCTCTAGGGCTTCCTCTCCCCCATCTTTTCCCTTACCTCTGCCGGAGAGGGAACCAGGGAAGTCATCAGGGTTTGCAAAGTGAAGTTGCCGGCTGATGGACTTGGACTGGATTTTCATAATCATCCCAGTTTTGGGATCGAACTCTGCAAGAGGGACCACATCCAAAGCCTCATCCCCCACCTTCTTCAAAGCTAACTCTTTCTCTTGTCTGGCTTTTCGGCTGGCCAGGGGTTCCTCATCATCATCATCGTCGTCCTTCTTGGTGCCGGTGATATCCTCTTCATCATCCACATGCCGACCATCCAAGTCTTTTAAAGCCTCGATAGTCTCAGCATCTTTGGGTACGTCGGCGCTAGGCACCGAGATGCTTCCTTCAGCTATTGCGGCCTCGGCTCGCTCTGAAACATCGATTTCAGCACCCGGCAGGATGATCCCCTCCTCCACCTCTCTCTCTTTTCCAACACCCCTGTCGGCGGGCTCGCCACCTGCATTATAAAAGACACACATTACTAATTCAATGGGTTGCCCTGTTAGACGACGACAATTCGCAATCGCTTTAGCAAATCGTTGAGAATAGAGAAAGGTACCTTCAGCAGGTACTCCCTCTTGAGTAGATCCGGGTGCTCCAGCAGCCACGGGAGTTAAGCCTAAGGGGATCAGCGGATCGTCAGGATGATACTCCTCGACTTCGGAAGTTTTAGACTTGGCGGCGGAGCTGGAACCTTCGTCAATTTTGCTTTTGCCTTTAGCCATGGTTCTCTCCTTCTCCATCTCCGCCAAGATTAAGCGACGGCCCTCTGCCAGATCCTCAGGCTCGTTGTCCCTTAGGATGCTTTTCATCAATTCATCTTCATCGATCTCTTCGACCCCTAGTCTATGTTTTTCGCCTTCCACGATGGCATCCCACAAGTTGGCCAAAGTAACATGATAGTCTGGGATCCATGAGATATTGCGAGTCTTGAGAACCTGACCGAGGAAGTCAAAGATCATCTCCTCAAACCCCTCGATTTCTTTCTCTCTTTCAAGGAGTTTGTGGTTGGAGGCAGTGGCCATTTCAATGGCGCTATCAACGTTCTTTTCGGCAAGAGCTGCCCGTCTCTCCGCATCGGCCACCTGATCATTCAAAATCACTTTTTCTGCCTCTGCCAGAGCCAACTTTTCTTTTAAGCTGGCTCTTTCCGCTTCCCAAGCAGCCTTCTCCGTCAAAAAATGGCCTTTAGCCGTTGCCAGTTCGATGTTGGCCATTCTGAGGTCTTCAACTTCCTTTTTTAAGGCCATTTTTTCCTGGCTATTGGAATCCAGTTCTAAGTGAAAGCGCTGCTTGGCATTTTCTAATTCAGTTTTATAGTTTGCGGTGTCTCTCTGTGCCAGGGCGAGCTGGGCTTGAGCGTCTTCCAGATCCTTCTCTAATTTTGTCCTGGCCCTTTCATTATTTTCGAGTTTTGCTTTAGACCTGTGAGCTTCTATCTCGAGTGTCCGGACGACCTCCGATAGATTAAGTGCGTGCTTTTTCATCGCCTCGTACTGCTTGGCCACGTGACGGATATGCCCAATAACTTCTTTATCCCAGTTTTTAGGAATTGGCTCCAAGGCGGGAACAAAGACCATCCTATCGAAGAACATTCCTGGAAATTGTTCCCGTAGCTTTTCCAGCCTACCTTGGATTTCAGGACCGTGAACGTAGTCCCGTGAACCGGAGGCAGCTAATTCTGGTTGGCTGATGGGGACTATGTTGCTTCTCGTTTTCTCAGTATCTTTGGATGAATCCCTGTCCCCATCTTTGGATTCGTGGCGCCTTTTGGACGACCGACTGTGGGAAGGCGCACTCTTTGGAGGAGTCAACTCTTTTGGAAGTGTCTTCCTCCCGGTCGAAATTATTGGGTGACTCGAAGGCCTGGTAGAGGTTGATTTGGGTGGAGATCGAGGTTGCGAAGAGCTCGACTTGTGAGAAGGACCGCGAGGGCGCTCACTACCCGAACGAAGGCTGGGGGTGCCTTCGCGAAGAGAACGGAACGAATAAGATCTCCTGCGTGACATCGCTCCTGCAAAAAAGAAAAGAAGAGCATATTATCACATTAAATATCCACGACATAGTAGTGCACGATCAGGCAGTGTGTGTGAGGTGTGCATCCCGAATAATTCCCCCTAACAGACCCGGGCCTGGAGACAGGCTCGTTTGGCCCGTTTCACGTCCCCTTGCTAAGTTAGCCGCCTCTTCGGAAGCAGAAAAGAAAGGCTCCTCGCCGAAGTCTTTTTCCGTGTATTCGATGTCGGGCAAAGGGATTTTATTCAGCTCGTCGAATAACTGTTCTTCTGTCAATTCGTCGTCACCCACAGTATCCATTGGAGCAAAAGTAGGGATTTCTTTCGATGCATCGCCACGGGACTCATCCCCCCTGTATACATTCAAGTCTTCGTCGTCCTGGATGACTATCGGAGAAGGACTTTTGTGAAATTTGGTTGTCTCCACCGCTTGTGAAGTTCCCTCTCCTTCCGTCAGGGGCACGTATTTATAAGGTTTGCCGCCGGTTCCAAGTCCAAATTTCCTATCCAAGAGGCGGTGCTTGTGAAGGTTGTCATCCGTAATGCATTTTTTAATCCTTAAAAAGTCGGATCTGCTTTGCAAAAGAATGGATAACCGGTTGTGGTATAATGCACCCTCTGTTTTCGGGAAGACATGATCTGTTTATGACAAAGGAAAAAGCGGAAGAATGTTATTACTCAGACTCCCCAAGCAAGATATTCAACTAGGCGATAAAAATTTACTCGATTTGAGCCATCTCCGTGAGCATCCAGCCTGTCTTCTTATGTAAAACCAGTCAGACTTAGGATCCCCGATGTTGCTGTATCCGTCGTACAGAACTTTCCTGTTCGCCACTGATTCAAAAAAGGAAAAGTTGGGAGTTGCAGAAGAGCGGTGCTTGAAGAGAAAGAAGAACACCAGGTCTCTGAATTTGAGTTCGGCGTGCAAGATTTCCGCATAAGCGACATATAGAGAATATAGAGACGCGTAGGCGTTTGGATGAAGCTGCATCGGGGCAATGCCTAATCGTCTCAGAGTGTCAATGACAATTGGAGGGAACGGAGGGATAGCTCCTACCAGACACATTGTCCGACTGATCGACATATACCCTTCCGGTGCTAAATGAGGTCTGTCTTCGCTTCCAGGTGTTAAGACATCGTCCCAAGGAATGCCATGTCTTAAGCAGATTCTCTTGAGTTTTATCTCGTCGAGCTTGGACACTAAAGAGTCAGAGAATTTATCTATCCCGACTGCGCCTGGAATTTCGTCCGGAGCTCGTTCATCAGAATCGGAGTTGTTGCTGGATGACGTGCTTTCTGTCGGATCCGATTCTGTGGCTTCATATTCGGACCCAGAATCTTCACCTTCTGGATTGATTGGAGGAATTTGAGGATTATGCTGTTCAGGAGTCTCAGACTCCGTTTCGGCTACAGATCTTGAGGAAGAGTGGTCGCTCGACATTGCTGCTAGGACGAGAAAATATGAACGATAAGATTAACACTACCCGTCCCCCGTGTGTGCAAGTGCTCTGTGTGTGCTTGTGTGTGCGCATTATTAAAAACGATAATAAAACATGAAAGCAGTCGAGGTTATTAAAAGTCATTAGTCGTCATATGCAGTCAAATCATGAAGTCATTTAGTCCAGAAAGATCAAACGTCAGGGCTCTATCCTAACTGTCCAGAGTTTTGTAGCGACAAGGCGCTGATTAAAGACTGAAATTTCTTCGTATCACCAGCCGTGAGGCGGATCGCATAGCAGAGGGATCGCCCCCTTCGACTCGCATGACAGGGGGATCGCCCCCCTCCGACTCGCACGACAGGGGGATCGCCCCCCTTCGACTCGCATGGCAGAGGGATCGCCCCTCTTTCCCGATCGCAGAGCAGAGAGTTTACCCCTCACCGAATCACCGGGCGAAGGGAAGGCTCCCTCACGAACCGTTGCAACTACCGTGGTACGACCCTTGGTTGCCCTCTCAATCTTTCGTCTCGCCACTTGCTTCCGTCCTCAATCACTGACCACGATCCGAGTCAGCCTCCTTTCTCCTTCTCCATCCTTCTTCTTCCTTATCTCCTTCCCATCCTCAAGTTCTGAGCTCCACGTTCAATAGCCATGGCGATTTGGTGATTACTTCGAAAAGTAGCGGATTTATATTGTTTCTCTCTGGAATCAACCGTAGAAATTCAGGAAAGTAGTACGAGGGTGCTTCCTATAAAGTTACCTTTCTAAAAACTGAGAGAGTTCTTGGATTTTCGAAAGTTTTAAAGGGTTGGATTCGTTGTTCAACAGCTCGCGCGAGACGATTCAGTAGAGAGGAGAAAGAAGGAAAGTGAAGGGGGGAACGTCGGCTTATATAGGCAAAGAAGGTGACCGTTGGCCTCCCCTCCTTTGTCTTATTCGGTCCACGAAACGCCCCCCGAACCACGATCTGAAGACGGAATCGCAATAAAGCCCACGGACCGCTTTGAAATGAGGGCCCACGAAACTCAGAGCCCGATACGACTCGAAGGAAGATGCGCCCTGTATCGCGCAAGACCCTAAGAACTCAGCACGCGACGGGAAGATGACCAAATCGGACCGTGTCGGCCTATGGCGATCCGATTCATCCATGTGTCAATTTGAACCAATGCGACTGTAAACTTGCATCCTTTTAGGAGAGAATCAATAAGTATCTTCGAAGCATGTTTCATCATCAATAAAACATACTTCGAGGGGGCAAAATGTTGGCTTGCTTTTTTGACTAAGCCATCCAGGATCATTCGTGAAAGGAAATCAGGAAACCAAGTCCTCCAGGAAAGTGGAAGAATGGATCGCACGCCATCGTCTCGCCCAGGAATGGATCGCACGCCATCGTCTCGCCCCGCTTGGATCGCACGCCATCGTCTCGCTCCGCTTGGATCGCACGCCATCGTCTCGCCCAGGAATGGATCGCACTCTATCGACTCGCCCAGGGAACGGATCGCTCTCGTCTCGTCTACGAACGCCACCTCCAGGCGATCCGATCCCCTGCAACGAACCGAACCCACTTACCCGTTCAACCACGAGCTGGTCTTCAGCGATCCGAATCGCATGGATCTGACAACACCTGTTCACAACGGCTAGTTTGATTGTTTCTTCAATGGTGGCGATGCGATCCGAAAATCTCGGGATTCGTGCCACGTGTCCGCGATCCGTCCGACAAAATCAGCTATAAATAGCCCAGAGCTTGGCATTTTTCGGGATCTTTTTGGCAATAGTGAATGCTGAGTCCGCCATTGTTGTCAAACCACTGAAATATTGAGAGAAATAACTGTTGTACTAGCTTTTAAAGCATAATCAATAAAATATAAAGTGGACGTAGGCTCGTTAACGCCGAACCACTATAAATTCTGAGTGTTATTTTCTTTTTCCTTGCTCTTCACTTAGAATTCTCTACAGTTCAAAACAATTTGGGTGTTAGGTCCAAATTTCGATCTAACATCCTCCTTTCACTTTCACTGTTTCATTTGCGAAGTTCTGTAAAAACAAGAAAAACTTAATTCGTGAACCTTCAAAATTCTTCTTGATTCTCGAAATAATCATACTGGTAGGTTATAAAACTTCGATCGATTCCTTTTTTAATTGTTTCCGACTCGAATTCGTAGGCGACTAGGATTATTTTATCATGGAATTCTGATGAACTTGCCGCTGTGACCCTCCCTCGTCGCCGTCTCGAGATTGGAATGGAGGATGCTATAACTCATCGATAAGTGCACCATCGTAAAATCACTTGGCTTCGATTTGGGTGAATAGCACGATATTGGCCTCGGAATTGGATAGGGAAGAAAGAGGGCGAAGGAGAAGAAGAAGGCGACGGAGAATCGGTTCGGTTCGGAAGGATATGGAAGGTGAAAAACAAAGGAAGAAGGAAAGAAATTCAAGAGGTCGGATCGGGTCGGGGCGAGTGAAGAAAGAAAAAAGAAACGAAATCTAGGAGATCGGATCGGATCGGAGCAGGCATTTAAGACTGGAGGGAAGGAGCCTCCCTAACCGGATCGGATCAGACCATAAAACGATGGAAGAGAAATATAACTACATGATCCGATCCGAACCGTTAGGGGACTCTGCCTCCGATCCGATCCGACTTCAATTTCTGAGCTTCAATAAGATTTCCAAGCCTAAGGTCACGCCCCCGATCCGATCCCAATGAATGAATCCGAACCGAACCGAAGCACAGTCTATCTTAACGCATAAAAACTCGTCTAACTGGCCCAATCAAACTTCGGCATAATCTTCAATCTTATGGACAGTTAGGATAGTGCCTTGTGAACGTAACTGGACATCAAGAATTACTCCAACTCTTTATATCTTGCCAAACTTTTTCGTCGCACTTTTAAACATTTACTTTGCACTTTCCACATACACTGTTCACACTTTAGTTTGCACACACGCACGAGGGGATACGGGCTAATTTGCTCTAATTTGTGCTATTGCTTCTTCAATAGTTCTATGACCATGAGACCCAGACGCTCTTCCAGACTAGCTGAGAGGAAAGAAGCCCCGCAAACCTCTAACAAAATCACTCTCGAGGACATATCTTCTCCGTCAGATCCAGAATGGGACAATGAGGGTCTAGACTACGGGGTTGGAAAGCGGGAAAGCAACGAGGTGTCTTCAGAAAATGAAGTTTCTCTGGGTTTTGAGGAGGAAGGAGGGATTGGTGACGATCGAGCCCCCGATGAATTTGAATCGGCCGTTATATTGGAATCACCTCCAGATTCCGTTGAATCAACAATCGACAACGATCGACTTATCCGAATTTGCTTAAAGTACGGGATAATGAAAAGGGACACTCTAGTGCCTTCAAGCTCTGACCGTCCCCACAACCCTCCAGAAGGATATATGACGGTCACTCGATTGATGTGCATGGTCGGCGCTATTCCTCCATTCTCTCCCTTCATCGTTGACTTCTTAAGACAAATGCGGATTGCCCCCATGCAGCTGCATCCCAATTCGTATGCCTACTTGCACACTTTGTACATAGCATATCGTGAAATCTTAGGCATAGAGCTCACGTTCGATGACGTTCACTTCTTCTATAATTTCAAGCATCGGACTCGAGAGACTCCATCTTTCTGCTACTTCGAGTCAGTTCCAAAAAGGAAGATAATCTCAGCACCATTCAGCAGTAAAGCTGAAGATTCCAGACTAGAATGGTTCTACGTGAAGCGACAGCCTGGATGCGCCAAGAGGTGGACAAAATCAAGTAAAGCACTGATTTTCTGAATCCGGGCTCTATATACTTGAATCATTACCTTAACTCGTTTTCCTTTTTGTTTGCAGTCGACAATCCAAAACAAATATCAGATCAGGTGTTCTTTGACCGGATGCATCAACTTCTTAATGGCGATCAAAAATTCTTGACTACCGATGAAGTCCTTAAAGATGAATATCTTCAATTTCATGGGCTGTTATCCGTTTTTCGTAGCATTGGTCATGGGACGGCTCCATACGCATATATTCCTCCAGTGGAGGTAGTCCCAGAGATAGGAGAAGGCTCAGGAGTTCCTACAGTGCCTCTTCGAACTTCATCTTCTCCATCTTCTACCCAGGATGACGAATTGGCTAACCTGGCCGAAAAGCATCGTGAAGGATATATTGCCCCCGAGGAGGCTACTTCTCCGGAAAAGTCAACATCCTCCCAAGAGTCTCCACTTAATGCTTCCGAGGGGAATATCCCTAGTACTGATGACCAAATATTTCAGGGTTTGGGGGATCTCCCCTTACCTGAAACTATATACACTTCAGAGGATTTCAGGAAGGATCATTTAGTCTTTACCTCTTCTGAAGAGACCACTCCTGGTAAGGCTAAAGAGCCTGCCCGTACTAGTTTAGCTTCAGATTCGGGTTGGTTGAGGGGAAACACACCACTTAGGACACACTTTATACAACAACATTAGCATTCATTGCACCTCTTTCTCCGTGAATCCATTAATTCTAAATTTCGTTTGTCTTATTGTGCAGGTACGATGTCTCGATCCTATTATGATATCAGGAAGCTTCGCCGCAGCATGTCCAATCCACCTCAGGATATCGAGTATGATCGTCGGGATGATCGTGGTAGGGAGGAGAGAAGGCCTTATGATTCCTATCGTTCTCGACCCTCACGTTCTCGCTCACTAGTTCGGCCGGAACAAGAGAAATACAAGGGTTATCAGAGCCGCAGGGAAGAGGACAGACCACCATCTAAAGACTCCACGTCTTCCCATGAAAAGCGCAGTAGAGAGAGAAGTCCTCCGAAAGAAACCGGGTCTCGGAGTAAGCACAAGGTCCCTGCTACTAAACGACCTAGGACAGACAAAGAAACTACCGAATCCTCCTCACACAGGGACACCGACTTGACAATCCCCGCTCCTCCCCCACTAGATGCAGAAACTGCAGTAAAGCGGGCATATTTGGAGGAGCAATTTCCCGAACACTACTTCGAGACTTTGACTTTCTTACCTGCCCTTGAACCTATTTCTTCTAAGTGGGCAGATGAGGCCAAAGCAAAGATAGATGCGGTGGAAAAACAGTATTCTGAGATGTTTAAATATTCACGCAACCTTTCCAGAATCATTCGTACTCTAATCACAAATACCGACTCAACGCAAAAGACCGCGGAGGAGGATGCCAAGGCTTTAAAAGCTCTAGGAAAAGATTTGGAAGACACTCAAGCTCAGCTAGCTGTCGCTCAAAGGGACGCTTCTAACTTCAAACAACAATTTGAGGACATGCAAAAACGTTATCATGACTTGCTTGAATCTCACACTCAAGAGCGTTCTGAATTAAAAAAGCAAGCTGATGAGGCTAAGTCAGAAGCTGCTAAGACACGCCTTGCTTATGCTGAGCTTGAACGGAAAAACGCCGAGTTAGCAAAGAGGAGTGCTGAACTAGAAAAGAAGAACGCTGACTTGGCTTCAAAGCTGTTGGAGGCAGAGAACAGTGCTGCCCTGGCCGAGGGCAATGTGGAGTGTGCTATCAAATCTGCGGAGGAAGCCCGCAAGCAATTATCTGAGGCGGAGGGTGATATTCAAGGTTTTGGCGAATTAATGATTGAATTCTTCGCACATATCATCCGTCGCCGAAACATTTCTTGGATCGAGGATTATCCATCCACTCTAGCTCAAGTATGGAATCAGATCGTCGAGTGGGAAAAAGAGGAACTTAAGGTCGATTCCGTCGATGAAGATAAGCTAATGGAGAAATACTTGAGGGATGATGAACCGGAGCGCCTAGCCGAAGGGCGCCGCCTCATTGCTGAGGCCATGGAAGTAGAGAGACGGAAGTCTAAACAGAAGAATGCTCTCGAAGCTGGTTCCTCTTCTTCTGCCCCTGCGACTTCTGAAGTAGAGGGGTATGATCCTGAAAATCCGGGAATTCCCCGAACAACTCTGCTATCCCTATTCCTGAAACAGCATCAGAGGTAGTAGTCACCCCTGCCAAGAAGTCTTCGGAAGGTATCCCTACCTTTTCTCCTCAATTTGTCAAGGCTATTTCTACCTTTCTCCATGTGATTGAGCAATAGATGAAAAACCCATTGTTTTCACCTGAGTTGATAACTGTTGCTTCTCATTCTATAGGTGTTGAGCCATCCGAAAAGACAGATGTGACTCAGGGAGCCACCGCCGTGGAAAAGCCCGCAGAAAAGGCCAAAAGAGGGGAGGATAAGGCTGCTCCTATAGACTTGGGAGAAGGAAGTGAGCCAACTAAGGTCGCCACTCCCCATGATGAAGAAATGATAGCAGCTTTAAAGGACGATGGCGGTGACGGGGGGCATGAAGAGGAACCAGAAGTTGCTATAGTCGGGGAGTCAAAAAATGCTGATGATGTTACCTTGGCTGCAATTAAAGCTGATCAAGAAAAACGCTTGCAATTAAAAGCCGAAGAACTAGACCCCGAAGCCCTCAAGCCCCTCGTGGTTGTGGATGCGGGATCAAGGTTAGTTGTTAAGCTCTCAACTAGATCTATTACAGAGGAACTCGCTAAAAAATCTTCTCTTGATTCCAGCGCTCCGCCCTCCGGGAAGAAGTCTACTGGCTCCAGCACTGCATCTTCAGGAAAGAAGAAATCAAAACGAATCTTGACAGAGGCTGAGAAAGAAGCAAAGGATGCGGAGAAAGCCACTAAGAAGTCCAAAGCTCATTTGAAATCTAAATAGTGGATTGCCTTGTATGGTTTTAGCATTTAATGAACCAATAATTTCTGCTACAAGAGTGGCTCCTGCACTTTCTTTTTTAGCTATTTTCCTGTACAAATTCATTCATTTGTAAAAAAATAACTCAATTTCTGCAATGTCTGTTTGTCAGCACTTCTGCACTTATGTAAAAATGCATGTCTTACTATAGTTACGAAATGAAGTCACGGAGCGAGGGAATATGTGTATACATATATGCCCCCAGTTAATTCTAATAAATTATTAATGCTTAATCAAGCAATCTGAATGCTCCCGATTTTCTGACGGGATAGCATTTCCTGTGTCGTCAGTGCCTGTCGTTTTTCTGGCTTTTCTTTTATACTCTCTCTCTCTCTGGAGAGTTAGAGTTAGGGGAAAATTTTCTTTTTCAGCGCTCAGTCGGAGACGCTTTTATACTCTCTCTCTCTCTCTCTGGAGAGTTAGAGTTAGGGGAAAATTTTCTTTTTCAGCGCTCAGTCGGAGACGCTTTTATACTCTCTCTCTCTCTCTGGAGAGTTAGAGTTAGGGGAAGAATTTCTTTTTCAGCGCTCAGTCGGAGACGCTTTTATACTCTCTCTCTCTCTCTCTGGAGAGTTAGAGTTAAGAATGTCGTTTTCTCATTCTTTTATGTCTTATCGCACAAGTAGTCGCTATGCTTTTTCTTATGTTTAAACTGTCTTTAACCTTTTCAGGTTTTGAATCATCCTGTATTCCATAATCACAACAGAATAATTGATGAATGTATATATGTAATGCATAAAAGTAAATAACACACAATATTTTATAGTGGATCGGCTAAGTCGTAGCCTACATCCACTTTATAGTTTTTTATTCATATCGTCAGATTTTCCTAAGGCAAGTCGTGCCTTATTACAGAGTTCATAAGAAAAATAACAAAGAGTACAACATTTTTAATCCAAATATCGCATTAAGTGTTGGGCATTCCATGCTCTAGGGACTTCTTCGCCATCTACGGTCGTTAACTTGAAGGTTCCTTTTTCAAGTTTCCGTTGGATGACAAAGGGTCCTTCCCACTTTGGACCGAGGTGAGGAAGGGATGGAAAGACTCTCTTTAGCACCAAATCTCCTGGTTCAAAAGTCCTAAGGCGAACTTTTTTGTCATAATAACGTGCCATCTGACGTCGATGTCGTGCCGCACGCAAATCTGCTTCGTCCCTTTTTTCTTCGACTTCATCAAGAGACTCAAGTAAGAGCGCCCGATTCGTCATCGGGTCATAATATGTCACCCTGTAGGAAGGAACTTCCAGTTCAACTAGAATTACTGCTTCTGAGCCAAAGGAGAGAGAGAAAGGGGTATGACCGGTGGCCGTCTTAAATGTTGTTCGATATGCCCACAAAGCTAGGGGCAATTCGTCAACCCATTTTGCCTTTGCACGCTCTAACCATTTCTTGAGGATGGATTTTATTACTTTGTTTATTGCCTCTACTTGCCCGTTCGACTGCGGATAGGCAACTGCAGTATATCGCTTGTCAATCTTATACTTCTGGCAGAAATTTCTGAATTCAGTGATATCGAATTGGGTTCCGTTGTCAGTTATAATCGTTCTTGGGATCCCGAATCGGCATATAATATTTCTGACCATGAAACTTATCACCTTTCTTGCCGTGATCTTGGTCAAGGGCTCAGCTTCCACCCACTTCGTAAAATAGTCCACGGCCACTATTGCATATTTCGCTCCTCCTTTAGCAATCGGTAGAACTCCAATGATATCAATTCCCCATGTGGCAAATGGCCAAGGACTCACCATTGATTTAAGTTGGGTCGACGGTGCTCTGGGGATTTTGGCGAATCTCTGGCACTTATCGTAGCGTCGTGAATAATCAGCTGCATCTTTATTAACTGTGGGCCAGAAGTATCCATATCGCAATATCTTTTTTGCTAAAGTCTGACCTCCTGTATGATCTCCACACTCACCTTCGTGCACTTCTCTTTGTATACGTTTGATGTCGTCGTGTGCAATACATCGTAACAGGGGCATGGAAAATCCCTGCCTATAAAGAATATCATCTTGTATTACATATCTAGTAGCCTTGCGAACCATAGCCCTTCTCTCACTCTTATTTGACGGGAGTGTTCCATCCTTAAGGAAATTCTTAATTGGGGTCATCCACGACTCCTTTTCCGGCTCCGCTTCGAAAGCGAACTCAACTTCCATTGACTCAAAGCTTGGCGATTCCAACGTTTCAATTGGAATTATTTCAGTCTCTTCTGGATTGTCGGAACTATCCTGCTTTGCCAGCCTATCCGCCTTCTGGTTTTCAGCTCTTGGGATATGTGTTATGTTGTACCGCTCCAAGCTACTCAATAGCTCTCTCACTTTCCTGAGGTAGGCGATGAGTCGAGGTCCCCGAGCCACAAATTCCTCTCGCACTTGGCAAACAACGATTTTAGAGTCACAGAATATGTCTAACATTTTTACTCCGAGGTCTTTAGCAAGCTTCAGCCCGGCAATCAGGGCTTCATATTCAGAGTCATTGTTAGTCGCCGAAAATTCTAATCGTAGAGCATAATATAACGACCGCCCTTCGGGGGTGACTAAGACGATTCCAGCTCCGGACCTTCGATCGTTCTTGGCTCCATCTGTGTATAGTTTCCACGGATCTATCTTTAACTCATCCTCAGATCTAACCACTTTGTCATCGATTACTTCCTCCTCTGGGATGGTGAATTCCGCAATAAAGTCTGCCAGAGCTTGCCCCCTGATCGACTTCCGTGGTTGAAAATTCAAATCAAACTGACTTAATTCTATATTCCATTTGATCAACCTTCCCGATGCTTCGGGTCTCTGCAACACCTGCCTCAAAGGCTGGTCGGTGTATATGGTTATTGGATGAGCTTGGAAATAGTGACGAAGTTTTCGGGATGCAATTAGGAGGCTATAAGCGAGCTTCTCAATCTTTGGGTAATTGCGCTCTGCCGCTGCTAATTTCTTACTTACATAATACACTGGCCTTTGTACTTTGTCTTCTTCTCGAACCAGGGCTGTGCTAACGGCGTGAGCCGAGACTACCAAGTAAACAAACAATTCTTCGTGATCTACTGGCTTTGACAAAATCGGCGGTTTCTCTAGCAGTTCCAATAAATTTCCAAAGGCCTCAACACAGTCCGTAGTCCACTCGAAGATCTTCTTTCCTCTTTTAATCAAATCAAAAAACGGAACGCATTTGTCTGTGGCTTTGGAGATGAATCTACTCAGCGCCGCTACTTTCCCTGTAAGACTTTGGACGTCTTTAATTCTCCTCGGCTCTTCAATATTTCTAATCGCTGCTATCTGGCTAGGATTGATTTCAATTCCTCGGGAGCTCACAATGAAGCCTAGGAATTTTCCCGATGCCATTCCAAATGAGCATTTGAGAGGATTCAATTTCATCCGATATTTTCGCAGGATACCAAACATTTCCGCCAAGTCTTGCGTATGGCTGGAGGACTGTTTCGATTTGACAAGCATATCATCCACATAAACTTCCATAGTCTTTCCTATTTGATTATGTTAGCCCACTTTGTGAACTGGCAACACAAAGTCAAGATATGAAATATTGAAGAACTTGAAAAACACTGAAGCGAGTCGGATCGGAGCAGGATAGCGGTTTAGATAGGGTAAATTCTGCTGTTCGGATCGGTGAACTAATACTCCTGGAGTTAAAGAAGCACAACTATTCGGGTCGGAGGGGAATCTACTTCCAGTCGGATCAGAAAGCCACCCAATTGCTACGGAGATAGGTCGGAGCGGAGCGGAGCAGAATAAAGAGAAGAGAGAATTGTTTCCAAGTCAATCCGGGTCGGATCGGATATCCCGATCCGAACCCCTTGTACATGTCCTTCCGACCCGAACCCATTTTCCATATCATTCCCCTGCATAAGCGCCTGGATATCCGGATCGGCTATGACCAGTTCCTGCCTACAACGTCCATTACTCTGATGTGTTGTCAACATAGAAATGCATCCGAACCCGAGGCTGATGGGATGGATGACACGTGGCTCCGATCCGGATCGGGTTCTGAGCTAATTCACGCCTATAAATACCCCGTTTGAAGACAAAGAAAAGGATCTTTTTTCTGGCACTTGGAGAGTTCAACTACCTTCACGACCTGAATTCCAGCAATCCCAGAAAATCCAAATCTTCTTTCATTATTTGTTTTCAAACAATTGAGTGATTGTAAGCTTTGTTGTGAGAGAGATCGAGTGAATACTTCATTGTACTTGCAACTAAATCAGTGAAAATAGAGAAAAACAAGTGGACGTAGGCATTTCTTCGCCGAACCACTATAAATCCTGTGTGTTCATTTTTATTTTTATCTCATTTCATTTTGCTTTTAATCAATTTGGGTGTTAGAACCACTTTTTGGTCTAACATTTTGGTGCTTTCACTGAGAAACTCATCTGAATTCTTTATTTTCGGGGATTATCATTCTACTTTTTGGACCGTTGAGTTCAAAGATGTTAATCCTTAAGTTTCAACACCCTTGGATATTTGTCGAAGTGATTGTCAAAGAACCATGGCCAAAGGAAAAGGCAAAGAAGTTCAATCTGTTCGAGGAAATGGAGCTGGCGAAGATCAGCAAAATGCGGTTGTAACAAGGTCTCGTTGGCAGAGTTCAGCAGTAGGAAGAACCAATGCAGGAAATCCGAGCCGTCTTCAGGGGGAAAGCTCCGATCCGATCCGGATAGGAGATTCTGAAGCAGTGCATTCCCCCAACCTGAACCGACCCGAGCAGCTTGCCACGTACCGACCCGACCAGGCTCCCCAGCTCCGAACCGAATCGACCTCCTATCTCCGATCCGACACTTGGTGAAGTTGGAACCTCTACTCGAGTCCCTACGAATGCTCCGATTCCAGCCGCCAGGGTCAGTGATCAGGTCAACCCATCTGTGCCCATTACTCAGGGAGATTTCTCGCGCCTACTTGATATGCTTGAAAGTACAAGGGAGGCTATGAAAGTCCACGAGCGCACTAATCTCATGATGCAGGAGAATATGAGGCTCATGAGTAGGGAGATTAGCGAACTCCGTCGACAGAGAACTCCATCACCGGTTCGTCACACACCAGTGGATCAGTCTTCATCTTCCGAGGAAGAGCGGCCCCGTGAATGAAGGCCGCTCGAACGACCTCAGAATGTGGAGCAGTGACATTTGGATCTTTGGGATCTCGTGAGGATATTGCACGAGCGCTAGGAAACAATGACCCCACTCGGGGGCAAAGACTCCAGTCCCCTCCTCCCGAGATCGACCGGGAGCGCAAGGAACGGAATAGAGCAGAAGCAGCTCGAAGAAGAAGGGCATCTCCTGAACAAGAGCCCAGAAGGAACTCGGATACTAGGGCCAGGGAACCTGAGCGGCCCCTAACTAATGCTGATGTACAGGCAATGGTTCGCCAGATCATATCCGAGAGCCGGAACTATACAAATGAAGATTATGGCATTGAGGGAAGCCATACTCCTTTCACCGACGATATCCCCGACATCCACTTTCCCCGGCGCTTTAACTTGCCACAGATGGACAAGTACAACGGAAGGACTGATCCGGGACAGCATTTGATGCGATACTCGTGGCTCATGAATGCTGTTGCTGCCCCTGATGAAGTGAAGTGCAAAGCATTCCCAATCTACTTAGAAGATGTGGCGCTGTTCTGGTTTACCCGACTTCCTCCTCGTTCGATTTCGAATTACAGGGAACTGAGCGAACGTTTTATGAACCAGTTCCGACTCCATGCCCGAAAGTCCAAAAGTGTTATTGAATTATCGAGAATCAAGCAAGCACCAGGAGAGTCTTTGAGGGCATATCTTGACCGTTTTAACCTAGCTGTGACTGAAGTAAGTGACCCGCATGAGCCCACCATTCTGATGGCATTAAAGGAAGGAGTCGATCCTGAATCTGAGTTCGGGGATTACCTTTCTGGGAAGACACCCTCCACAAGAGAGATATTCTATGAAAAAGCCGATATTTATTTTAGGCGAGAGGAGGCCCGGGCAAACCGAAAGAGAAAGTCTGAGGCGGCTTCAAAAGAAAATGTGCAGAGTAATATCGCCGTGAAGCAGTCTTGGGAAAGTTCTGGCAAGGTTGAAGTAAATGTGGGAAACAAGGGTGGAAACAACAATGTTGGAAGCGGGGGTAACAACAGCAATAACCGTAATCCGAACGGTAACAGAAGAAACAGAAATAGGGGAAGTGATCCTAACAAAAGACCCCGATTCCAGACCTAGGAGAATTATACACCATTGAACGACACCCTGGAAAATATTTACCTGGATATACAAAAGACCGCCACCTCGTGATTCGACCAAGAAAGAAATGGCGACAGGGAAATTTTGTTTGTTTCATGGAACTCATGGGCATTCAACCAATGAATGTCGGCATTTGAGGGATGTGATTGAGAAGCTGCTGCGTGAAGGGAAGTTGGATGAATACAAGGTTGCCCCGAGGGACAGGGAGCAAGGAGAGAAGGCTCCAAAACAGATTCTACCTGCTCCCAAGCCTACAGCGCAGCCGAAAGGTAAAGGAATTGTTATCAACTCCATAGTGGGCGGACCTCACCCAACAATCCGAAGTTTCAGATCAATGGATCAATATGTAAATGCTTCCAAGCACATAGATGTGAATGAAGGTGATGATTTGGAAGATGTCACCCCCATAAAACAACAGAAGACCATGTTTGACGACGTGGTGTTCCGCAGCAGAGATAATACTGGGATCCAATCACCCACTGATGATCCGTTGGTTATTACTACCACCATTGGGCCGGCCTTGGTTCATAAGGTATTAGTAGACAACGGAAGTTCCGTTAATATTTTGTTTAAAAAGTCATTTGATCAGATGAAGCTTGAGTCTGAAGATTTGAAGCCATGTGAAGGATGGATAAGAGGCTTCAACGGGGCATCAACAGCTCCCATGGGATATATAGAATTGCCCGTGACCTTGGGGCAAGGAGAACGCAGAAGAGTGCGGATGCTTTAGTTCGTAGTATTGGACGTAGATTCGCCTTATAATGCATTTTTGGGGAGGCCTGCCCTTGCTGAATTCAGAGTTTGTATCGCCCCCTGGTGTTTATTGCTTAAGTTCCCAACTAAAGCCGGAACTGGAGTAATGAGAGGGGATCAAGTTTCTGGACGGGCCTGCTATGTGGCCGAACTAAAGATGTTGATGAAAGGACTTAACATCGAAAGTGAAGATGCCTCGCCTCCCCCAAAGGGGGGCTCGGCGTAGCAATTAGAGAAATCGGCCCCGAGGGAGTTGCTTAAAGGAACGCCTGAAGACCTGGATCCCAGAAAAGACGAGGAACCAGAGACTAAGAATGCAACTCCTAATGAAGCGACAGTGGAAATTCCCATTGATGACGCTGATCCGACAAGAGTCTTGAAGATTGGGTCTCAATTGGATCCATGTCGGGCCAAAGAACTAACGGACTTTTTGAAGGCGAACTTGGACGTGTTTTCCTGGACCCACGCTGACATGTGTGGGATATCGCCATCCATTATAAGTCACAAATTAAATGTAAACCCGAAACATCCGCCTGTGAAGCAAAAGAGACGTATGCTGGGCCCAGAGAGGTCGGATGCTCTCAAAGAGGAGGTGGAGAAGCTGAAGCAGAATGGATTTATTCGAGATTCGACATATCTCGACTAGATATCGAATCCTGTCTTGGTAAAGAAGCTGAATGGAGGAATAGCGCCGACCATGCACATCAATCGAGTGACCGCCATATATCCTTCTGGAGGGTTGTGGGGACGGTCAGAGCTTGAAGGCACTAGAGTGTCTCTTTTCATTATCCCGTACTTTAAGCAAATTCGGACAAGTCGATCGTTGTCGATTGTTGATTCAACGGAATCTGGAGGTGATTCCAATATAACGGCCGATTCAAATTCATCAGGGGCTCGAGTGTCGCCAATCCCTCCTTCCTCCTCAAAACCCAGAGAAACTTCATTCTCTGAAGACACCTCGTTGCTTTCTCGATTTCCAACCCCGTAGTCTGGACCCTCATTGTCCCATTCTGGATCTGACGGAGAAGATATGTCCTCGAGAGTGATTTTGTTAGAGGTTTCCGGGGCTTCTTTCCTCTCAGCTAGTCTGGAAGAGCGTCTGGGTCTCATGGTCATAGAACTATTGAAGAAGCAATAGCACGAATTAGAGTAAATTAGCCCGTACCCCCCTGTGCATGTGCGTGAACTAAAATGTGTGCAGTGAATGTGAGAAATGCAAAGTAAAGATGCAACAATGTAAGGCGAAACTTTGAAGAGAAACTGATGGTCAGAGTGGTTCTTAATGTTCATTTATGTCCGCAAGGCACTATCCTAACTGTTCATGAAGTTGGAAGTAATATCTAGCATTGTTTTAAATAGTTGGACAAAATTTTGTGCTTTAGATTGAGTGGTTCTCGGTTCGGTTCGGGCAGGCTTCATAGGATCGGACTGAAGAAAAGTTGTGCACTGGATGAGAGGTTATGTTCAACCGGATCGGCTCGGAGACATGAAATAGGAACGGATCGGATGAGTTTGATTACCGACGCCCCCTATTTATCTGTTTTCACCCTCCGATCCAATCCGATAGGCTATCCCTTGTTTTCCATTTCCACTCTTCCGACCCGAACCGGAAAGATAAAACTTTGCTCTCCTCCTCCATCTTCCATGTTTCCTCGCCCGAACCGATTTCTCATGTTTTTCATCTTCTTCTTCTTCTTCCTCAATCACCTCCGAACCCAATCCCATATCAACAGCTCCAATTAGGAGCAAGCGTACGCCTTCTTCAACCTATCAACGCCTCGAGATGGTAGCAGAGATATCAGCGACGGTGGTAGAGGAGGGGATGGCCGTGTCATTGAGATTGAACCGTAAATATGCTCAAATCATTCATATTAAACCGCAAATTACAACTGAAATCAGTTAAAGAGAAGCTTAATTAAAGTTATGACCTACCGATACAATTGATTTAAGGATGCGAAAAGGAGTTTTGATTTTCTTTTTGGGAAGTTAAGGTTTTCGTTTTTCCTTTGGAGTAATTCCTGGAAGAAAAGCGAAAATGAAAGAAGAAGAAGAAGAAAGAAAGAAGGAGATGGGGGCAGAGGATATATACAGGAGGGAGGTGGCTACTCGTATTCCCCTCCTATTTTTCCGCTCCGTCCGGAGTAGGAGCCCAACAGCCCACACCTTCTGGCCCATTGACGCAGTACAAAGCAAAACAAGAAGAAGAGGCACCCAGGTCGCACTCCGAACCGAAGTAGGATTCACGTGTTAACTTGGCATCTAAATCAAATAGAATTCAAATGAAAAATAAAAGAAGAGTATACCTGAGAGAAACACTGTATGTCGAGAAGAACTTCTTGATTTGACTCAAAAACAAAGAACGTTGTTCGCAAATTCTACGACCTATATATAAGCAACAAAATACATGGTTTTATGAAGCAATGCATCTCTACAAACGAACAGAAGTGACTTTCTGACTATTCAAATTCAAGAACCAATGTTCGGGCAACATCAAAGCATGCTCCGTCTCCAACAGAAGCATCCTTTGAGGGGGCAAAATGTTAGCCCACTTTATGAACTGGGCAACACAAAGTCAAGATATGAAATATTGAAGAACTTGAAAAACTCTGAAGCGGGTCGGATCGGAGCAGGATAGCGGTTCGAATAGGGTAAATTCTGCTGTTCGGATCGGTGAACTAATACTCCTGGAGTTAAAGAAGCACAGCTATTCGGGTCGGAGGGGAATCTACTTCCAGTCGGATCGGAAAGCCACCCAATTGCTACGGAGATAGGTCGGAGCAGAGCGGAGCAGAATAAAGAGAAGAGAGAATTGTTTCCAAGTCAATCCGGGTCGGATCGGATATCCCGATCCGAACCCCTTGTACATGTCCTTCCGACCCGAACCCATTTTCCACATCATTCCCCTGCATAAGCGCCTGGATATCCGGATCGGCTATGACCAGTTCCTGCCTACAACGTCCATTACTCTGATGTGTTGTCAACATAGAAATGCATCCGAACCCGAGGCTGATGGGATGGATGACACGTGGCTCCGATCCGGATCGGGTTCTGAGCTAATTCACGCCTATAAATACCCCGTCTGAAGACAAAGAAAAGGATCTTTTTTCTGGCACTTGGAGAGTTCAACTACCTTCACGACCTGAATTCCAGCAATCCCAGAAAATCCAAATCTTCTTTCATTATTTGTTTTCAAACAATTGAGTGATTGTAAGCTTTGTTGTGAGAGAGATCGAGTGAATACTTCATTGTACTTGCAACTAAATCAGTGAAAATAGAGAAAAACAAGTGGACGTAGGCATTTCTTCGCCGAACCACTATAAATCCTGTGTGTTCATTTTTATTTTTATCTCATTTCATTTTGCTTTTAATCAATTTGGGTGTTAGAACCACTTTTTGGTCTAACAGATTATAAAACATTCTGTTCACCAAGCGCTGATAAGTGGCTCCAGCGTTTTTCAATCCGAATGGCATTACAACATAACAATACAATCCCAAATTTATAATGAAGCTCGTATGTTCTTGGTCTGGCACGTGCATAGGAATTTGGTTGTACCCAGAGTATGCATCCATGAAAGAGAGAAGTTCATGACCTGCTGTCGAATCTACAAGCTGGTCAATTCTGGGAAGTGGGAAACTATCTTTAGGGCAGGCTTTGTTCAAATCTGAAAAATCAATACAAGTCCACCACTTTCCATTCGGCTTCTTTACCAAGACGGGATTCGATATCCAGTCGGGATATGTCGAATCTCGAATAAATCCATTCTGCTCCAACTTCTCCACTTCCTCTTTGAGAGCAGCCGACCTCTCTGGGCCCAGCATGCGTCTCTTTTGCTTCACAGGCGGATGTTTCGGGTTTACATTCAATTTGTGACTTATAATGGATGGCGATATCCCACACATGTCAGCGTGGGTCCAGGCAAACACATCCAAGTTTGCCTTCAAGAAGTCCGTTAGTTCTTTGGCTCGACGTGGATCCAATTGAGAACCAATCTTCAAAACTCTTGTCGGATCAGCTTCATCAATGGGAATTTCCACTGTCGCTTCATTAGGAGTTGCATTCCTAGCCTCTGGTTCCTCGTCTTTTCTGGGATCCAAGTCTTCAGGCGTTCCTTTGGGCAACTCCTTCGGGGTCAATCTCTCTAATTGCTATGCCGAGCCCCCTTTGAGGGAGACGAGGCATCTTTACTCTCGACGTTAAGTCCTTTCATCAACATCTTTAATTCGGCCACATAGCAGGCCCGTCCGAAAATTTGATCCCCTCTCATTACTCCAGTTCTAGCTTCAGTTGGGAACTTAAGTAATAAACACCAAGGGGCGATACAAACTCTGAATTCAGCAAGGGCAGGCCTCCCCAAAAATGCATTATAAGGCGAATCTACGTCCAATACTACGAACTGAAGCATCCGCACTCTTCTGCGTTCTCCTTGCCCCAAGGTCACGGGCAATTCTATGTATCCCATGGGAGCTGTTGACGCCCCGTTGAAGCCTCTGATCCATCCTTCACATGGCTTCAAATCTTCAGATTCAAGCTTCATCTGATCGAATGACTATTTAAATAAAATATTGACAGAACTTCCGTTGTCTACTAATACCTTATGGACCAAGGCCGGCCCAATAGTGGTAGTAATAACCAACGGATCATCAGTGGGTGATTGGATCCCAGTATTATCTCGGCTGTGGAATACCACGTCATCAAACATGGTCTTCTGTTATTTTATGGGGGTGATATCTTCCAAATCATCACCATCATTCACATCTAGGTGCTTGGCAGAATTTACATATTGATCCATTGATCTGAAACTTCGGATTGTCGGGTGAGGTCCGCCCACTATGGAGTTGATAACAATTCCTTTACCTTTCTGCTGCGCTGTAGGCTTGGGAGCAGGTAGAATTTGTTTTGGAGCCTGCTCTCCTTGCCCCCTATCCCTCGGGGCAACCTTGTATTCATCCAACTTCCCTTTACGCAGCAGCTTCTCAATCACATCCCTCAAATGCCGACATTCATTGGTTGAATGCCCATGAGTTCCATGAAACAAACAAAATTTCCCTGTCGCCATTTCTTTCTCGGTCGAATCACGAGGTGGCGGTCTTTTGTACTGCAACACATTGTATGTATCCAGGTAAATATTTTCCAGGGTGTCGCTCAATGGTGTATAATTCTCGTAGGTCTGGAATCGGGGTCTTTTGTTAGGATCACTTCCCCTATTTCTGTTTCTTCTGTTACCGTTCGGATTACGGTTATTGTTGTTGTTACCCCCGCTTCCAACATTGTTGTTTCCACCCTTGTTTCCCACATTTACTTCAACCTTGCCAGAACTTTCCCCAGACTGCTTCACGGCGATATTACTCTGCACATTTTCTTTTGAAGCCGCCTCAGACTTTCTTTTTCGGTTTGCCCTGGCCTCCTCTCGCCTTAAATAAATATCGGCTTTTTCATAGAATATCTCTCTTGTGGAGGGTGTCTTCCCAGAAAGGTAATCCCCGAACTCAGATTCAGGATCGACTCCTTCCTTTAATGCCATCAGAATGGTGGGCTCATGCGGGTCACTAACTTCAGTCACAGCTAGGTTAAAACGGTCAAGATATGCCCTCAAAGACTCTCCTGGTGCCTGCTTGATTCTCGATAATTCAATAACACTTTTGGACTTTCGGGCATGGAGTCGGAACTGGTTCATAAAACGTTCGCTCAGTTCCCTGTAATTCGAAATCGAACGAGGAGGAAGTCGGGTAAACCAGAACAGAGCCACATCTTCTAAGTAGACTGGGAATGCTTTGCACTTCACTTCATCAGGGGCAGCAGCAGCATTCATGAGCCACGAGTATCGCATCAAATGCTGTCCCGGATCAGTCCTTCCGTTGTACTTGTCCATTTGTGGCAAGTTAAAGCGCCGGGGAAATTGGAAGTCGAGGATATCGTCGGTGAAAGGAGTATGGCTTCGCTCAATGCCATAATCTTCATTTGTATAGTTCCGGCTCTCGGACATGATCTGGCGAACCATTGCCTGTACATCAGCATTAGTTAGGGGCCGCTCAGGTTCCCTGGCCCTAGTATCCGAGTTCCTTCTGGGCTCTTGTTCAGGAGATGCCCTTCTTCTTCGAGTTGCTTCTGCTCTATTCCGTTCCCTGCGCTCCCGGTCGATCTCGAGAGGAGGGGACTGGAGTCTTTGCCCCCGAGTGGGGTCATTGTTTCCTAGTGCTCGTGCAGTATCCTCACGAGATCCCACAGATCCAAATGTCAGCTGCTCCACATTCTGAGGTCGTTCGAGTGGCCTTCGTTCACGGGGCCGCTCTTCCTCGGAAGATGAAGACTGATCCACTGGTGTGTGACGAACCGGTGATGGAGTTCTCTGTCGACGGAGTTCGCTAATCTCCCTACTCATGAGCCTCATATTCTCCTGCATCATGAGATTAGTGCGCTCGTGGACTTTCATAGCCTCCCTTGTACTTTCAAGCATATCAAGTAGGCGCGAGAAATCTCCTTGAGTAATGGGCGCAGATGGGTTGACCTGATCACTGACCCTGGCGGCTGGAATCAGAGCATTTGTAGGGACTCGAGTAGAAGTTCCAACATCACCAAGAGTCGGATCGGATCGGAGATGGGAGGTCGGGTCGAATCGGAGCTGGGGAGTCTGGTCGGGTCGGTACATGGCAAGCTTCTCGGGTCGGTTCAGATTGGGGGAATGCACTGCTTCAGAATCTCCTACCCGGATCGGATCGGAGCTTTCCCCTTGAAGACGGCTCGGATTTCCTGCATTGGTTCGTCCTGCTGCTGAACTCTGCCCACGAGACCTTGTTACAACCGCATTTTGCTGATCTTCGCCAGCTCCATTTCCTCGAACAGATTGAGCTTCTTTGCCTTTTCCTTTGGCCATGGTTTTTTGACAATCACTTCGACAAATATCCAAGGGTGTTGAAACTTAAGGATTAACTTCTTTGAACTCAACGGTCCAAAAAGTAGAATGATAATCCCGGAAATCAAAGAATTCAGATGAATTCTCAATGAAAGCACCAAAATGTTAGACCAAAAAGTGGTTCTAACACCCAAATTGATTAAAAGAAAATGAAATGAGATAAAAATGAAAATGAACACACAGGATTTATAGTGGTTCGGCGAAGAAATGCCTACGTCCACTTATCTTTCACTATTTTCAATGATTCAGTTGCAAATACAATGAAATATTCACTTGATTTCTCTCACAACTCACTTACAATCACTCAATTGACTAAAAACAAATAATGAAAGAAGATTTGGATTCTCCGGGAGTGCTGGAATTCGGGTTATGAAGGTGGTTGGATTCTCCAAGTGCCAGAAAAAAGATCCTTTTCTTTGTCTCCAGACGGGGTATTTATAGGTGTGAATTTGCTCAGAGCCTGATCCCGATCGGAGCCACGTTTCATCCATCCCATCAGCGTCGGGTTCGGATGGATTTCTATGTTGACAACACATCAGAATAATGGACGTTATGGGCAGGAACTGGTCATAGCCGATCCGGATATCCAGGCGCTCGTGCAGGGGAGTGATGTGAAAAATGGGTTCGGGTCGGAGGGACATGTACAAGGGGTTCGGATCGGGATATCCGATCCGACCCGGATTGACTTGGAAACAATTCTCTCTTCTCTTTATTCTGCTCTGCTCCGCTCCGATCTATCTTCATAGTAATCAAGTGGCTTTCCGATCCAATTGAGATTATATTGCCCTCCGATCCGAACAGCTGTGCCTTTCTAATTCCAAGAGTAATAGTTCACCGATCCGAATAGCAGACTTTACCCTATCCGAACCGCTATCCTGCTCCGATCCGACCCGCTTCAGAGTTTTTCAAGTTCTTCAATATTTCTTATCTTGACTTTGTGTTGCCCAGTTCACAAAGTGGGCCACACAACGTTATTCAGGAGAAAAACACCACATCTCAACTAAAGCACCAGTGTTTTTTCTCTTACCCAAGCTTTTCGCCTCTACCATCTTATTTATCCAGATGCCCAGTTTTCTCCGTTTCTCCAACACAGCTCCGCGTTTTTCTTCCACTTGCTCGAATCCTCCATCCTCTTTCAACCATTCTGCTATTTCAGATCCAACTGCTCGAGTCCACTTAGTTGCTTTCCCATACCTCTTCATGTTGTTCCGCCATGTATTCACAATGACCTCTTGAGTCTTGGTTCTTGTTTTAGATCGATGTAGCTCGACCAAGCTAGGAGTCGGATTTGGTTTCATTTCTATTTATGGTGGTTTGCTATGTTTGGTTTTTGGTTTAGGCTGTTCATCTATTGAATGGGGCTGCGTTAGGCTACGACTGAAGTTGGGTGTTTCCTTCTGGCGTTCAGTTTTGATTTTGTGGGGGTAAGGAGTATTTTACACTAGCCCTGTCAAATGCTTTGGTGATAAGGTCTCTGTTTTGGAATCTAACTAAGTTTGTTTTGGCTTTGATTTATATTTTGGCACCTGTTGTTGTATTAGCTTAGGTTTCAGATTTAGTTCTTTTTGCTAATATGCACTAATAAACAAATGGTTTGTTATATTTTTGATCTTGGTTAGAGAATGCTGGGCTTTATCTATGCTTACACTGAAGAGCATATAATTATGTGATTTGTTCTCTGTATGACAGTGGATATCAGCATTCAATTTGGATTCGCCTATTAGGTAGCTGATGCAATATCTATAATATCAAATTCACAGCTTTTTTCGTACATTTGGACATTTTTAAACATGTAGATTATCCTAAATAACCTAATGTAAATCTACCGCTATGTGCTTTTCTCGAGTTGCATTGTTTAATCTCCCTTATTTCTAGCAATAGTTCTGAGCAAAGCTGGTTATGTTGTGATGTGTGACACCAATTTATTTGTGTTAAATATTGCCACCATAATATGGATGATTTTAGCAGGCATGTGCTGATGTAGAATGATCAATAGATCCGAGTGTGGTAGAGGTACGTACTGCTTATCTGAATGACTTAAGACTTTTTCCTGTACTCATTTAATTTGATGTGGTACACATTTTTTTCAGCGAACTCTGTAAAGATATCAATTAATAAATTGTATTTTTCCCTAAATACTAAATACACTCTCATATAAAGAGGTTATGTTTATAACTTAATAATAACATGCAAATGCATTCATAAAGAGGCTATCTTTTTGACTTATGCATTGTATCATTTTTTTTAATTGTTGATCAAGAATGAAAAATAATAGAGCTGAAGGTTCTGATTATGGCTGTATTGAAGATGTAGACTCTGTTTGACCAGATCGATGGTACTTTTGCAAACATGTCAAGAACCTTTTTTCTTGAATAATGGTTTGAGGTTTAAACTGAATACGAAGAGTGTGAAATATTATACTAATGAACTTCATATTTATATGTACAATCCTTTGTTTGAAATATATTTTCCAAGTTTCTTGCATATAATGGGTATTTGATATGTAGTATTGTGGAATCAAAGTTTTGAGTGTGTGTTGTAGCTTGTGTATAGAATACATTTATGTTTGATGGTATTAAGTTTGGTACTATCAGCTTAAAAAACACTTTTTGTTCTTTTTTTGAACAAGAGACATATTTTTATGCAATAGATTTGATCACTGCAGTGAACTTGCACCAAAAAGATAAATGGCGTAAAGATTTCGGTGTCTTCGACTACTGTAATCCCGTAGGATATGTAATTTTTGTGGATAACTTATGCTTGTACTAAGTTGCTAAGGGTGGCAATTAGACCCCACCCCACGGACCTGGACCCGACCCGGCGGGTCTCGGTTCTAGGCGGGTCGGGTTTTGCCGGGTCTAAACTATAAATTTCGAAAATCTGGACCCGAGCCGAGCTTCGTTTCGGGTCGGGTCAGGTCGGGTCCGGTGGAATAATAACACTAGAAATACATATATTTCAATGTATTTTAGTTGGGTCTTTCGGGTCGGGTCTATGCGGGTCGGGTTTGATCGAGTCTTGATGGAATTTTTCATCACCTAAACCTGACCCAAGACCCATCGGGTTCGGTTCCGGTTCGGGTCTTTTCGGGTCGGGTCGGTTCGGGTTTTCGGTTCTTGGTTCTAATTGCCAGCCCTAAAGTTGCTTTGTAACGGTCAAGTATGTAATAATGCACAAAATGTTGTCTAAAACTTATTTTTTGTAATATTGAATATTTGAGTATTTTAATAAATTAGTTTGCAAATAACTGTAATATCTGATTTGCTTATGGAGTATTGCTATATTTAGTGTATTGTTCTTTTCAGTTGCAAAAGATGTCTATTTTTTAAAAACCCAAATGACAATCACAATGGTGCATAAAGTTATAGTAGATATTATTACAATGGTGCATAACTATTGTAATAAAGTTTATTACAACAGTGGAAAAATGTTGTAAAATATACATATTATAACGGTGTTGCAACGGTGCAAAAAAGTTGTAAAAGATTTTAGTCTATTACAACTTCTTAATACACGACGGTTAGCCCACCATTGTAAAATGTATATTACAATGGTGTTCCACCATTGTAACATGGTCATGTTGTTGTAGTGGCACGAGGCCGGCTAGTGGTCTCCAGTCGTGATCGGGGTTGGAGTAACAACCATTGTACTCATATGGAATTAATTAAATATTACTTTGGGGCTCTAGATCGACATTGGGTCAGTCCAGTATAAAATTTGGGCTCCGACTCCACACTTGATCAGTCTAGTATAAAATTCAGGGTCCAGATCCACACTGGATCAGTCCAATATAAAACTTGGGCTTCGCTCCACATTGGATCAGTCCAATATAAAATTCGGGCTTTGGCTACACACTAGATCAATCCAGTATAAAATTCGGGCTTTGGCTCCACACTGGATCGGTTTAGTATAAAATTCGGGTTTCGGCTCCTCACTGGATCAGTCTAGTATAAATTCAGACTCTGATCTCCCCCGTACTAGATCCATCCAACATAAATATAAGACTTCAATCTCCCCCTCCTTAATCAGCCGGGCATGAACTTTAAACTCCTGTTCTTGGTTTCGGACTCCGATCTATGACTTCCCCCCAAGATTGGGCCTATTGAGTGTTAGATTCCTTGAATAACACTGTCAAACATAAGAACCACCTGACTTGGTCCACCAAGCATGGGAGTTCCTTACCACAACCCTCATATCACAAGGATCTTAATAGCCTGGCTCTCTATAACATTACATAACTTGGTCTGGCAAGTGCAAAACCCTCGTTTGTAGGTACATACTTGCTTTGGAAATGCTCAACAAGCCCATGACTTCTTATTTTCTGGACGCCAAGCATCCCAGACTCAACAATTCATTCTCAATACGATCCTAGAAATCGTCGGATTTCTATACTAATATGATCCCAGCGATTATCGGATTTCTATTCTAACACGGCCTCAAAGGTCGTCGGACATCTATTATTACGATCTTAATATTCATCGGTTTCCTATTCTATTACGATCTCAGTGATCATAAGCTTCCATTGGATTTCAAAATTCTGAATTCCGGGTTCATATATAATATGATCCAGCACGAACGTGGCTGTTTGGTTTTCTAGTTACAGGAGTTCGCTTCAGACTTCTCCTAGCTTTGGTTTTCTAGATTTTTAGTTTTCTCGCAAAACACTTCTTCTTCTTATCGCACGTCAAGTTCACGCTCAATAGCACGTTCAGGAAAAAGGGCCAAGGCATAGGAATGGCCCGAAACCCCTTTAGATGACCTCTTTTGGTCTCGAAAACATGGATTATGGTGCTTGGTACAGTAACTCTTGTAGCCCTCTGAATTAGCTTCAAGTATAATTTTCGTTTGGCCCAAGCGGCCTTACAGTTTGAAGGTTGCATATGTTTTCATGAACATATGCAGAAATGTCTTCAGCAGATTCTTGGGCTTCTTGGGCGCACTACACTGATCACTCAAAACTACTCGCGTAACTCAACCTAGCAAAACCCAGGATTTTGCATCTTCTGGGATGCAAAAATGCACATTTCGTATCCCTCAAGGGGTGCAAAATGTGTATTTCGCATCCCTAGAGATACGAAATTGCATCCCTTTGGGATGTGATTTTGTATCACTAAAGGGATATGATAGCCAGCCGCTTTGCATCGCTCCATGCTCGGCCTCAACCAATTTCGAGTCCCTCCAGGAATTTCGAATCGCATCCCTCGCCTTACCCTATTTCGAACCTCTTTAGAGTTTCGACTCAATCATCACGCATCCAAAGCTTCACGTCCCCCAACTTCATTTTTTGTATCCCCTGGGATAAGAATTTCGTATCCCTCAAGATATGAAATTTTGTATCCTAGGGATTCGTTTTTCGTATCCCAAGGAGGGATACGAAATCTTCCTGCAAACTTAGGAGAGATGCAAAATTCTACTATGTGTTCCTCAAATCTCACTTACTCCCACCTAACCCACTACCATAAATACCCCCAAGCTTGGCATTTAAAGGGGTTTGGATTTTTGGACACTCTAGAGCTCCAAAGCATCATTAATGGTAGTCATCTTCTTCTCCATTACTATTGGACATAGCTTGGAGCACTAAAACATTACATTCACGTTTTCTTTTATCACTTGGACATTTACATCACTTTTGGACATTGAGGCTATTTTCTGGACATAGTTGACCAAGTCAACTCAGTTTTCACTCAACAAAGAAGGCGAAGAGCACTTTTGTCAAAGTGTAGAATAAACAACCATTTTGTTGGTCTATTGCAATGCTTTATACTCAAATATTGTCTGAACTTGTACAACAATTGTAATCAAAACTTATATGATGAATGTTTACTATAAAGTGGACGTAGGTATTAGTGTCGAACCACTATAAAAAGTTGTGTTCTCCTAGCATTTGCTTACATCACTTTGAATTACCGTGTTTCTACGACACACACACTCGAGGGTTGGCGTGTGTTGAATCTACGACCATTCCCCATGTCACCACATATCAATCACTTTATACATGTCAACCACAACTAATATATAAAATACCCACAGTAATCTAGTAATAGGAAAGTGATTTATCCTATTAAAAGAATGACCAAATCAATTCAGTTTAGCTAGTAGAACAGGATTCTATTTTGTTAACCTATGTCAATAGAATTCAACAACTTACACTAACAGGAGATGGTGTTTGGTTCTTCTAACAAATTTTAGTTAACTCATAATCCATGAGCTTACATAAAGTTAATTGACAATGAGATCTCTTGGATAAAGTACTTTTCTTTTAAAACATCCTTGGAAAATAAGTAATCAAAATGTAAAAGCCAATCTTTAAGCATTAAATAATATTAAACTTGCTATTAAAAACTTATTAAACCCAAAATTAATAATTTACTATCGAATATAGAATTTTCTAAATCAACATTTAAGTAAATAATTAATAACCTTTACATAAATAATTACGCATTTATTCAACCTTTGAAATAATATTTCTTCCTTAAATAAATGATTAAAACATAATTTAATCTTACTTAAATAATTAAATAAATATTTAAACCTTAATTAGTAATTAAAAAACCCTAATTAAAATTTTAAATCAAAATTTAACTTACTTGATAATAATTAAGGAAACAAAGAAATAATGAAATAAAATAAAATAAGAACTAATTATATTTAATACTTAATAGTCATTATATAATAATTAACATTCATTAATTATAAAAATTATAATTAAAAATAAATACAAGTTACTTAAATATATTCATACTTAAGTGTTAATGACCTAAGTAAACTTAAGTAAATAATCATTAAATAAATAGATAATAAATTTAATCATGGATTCATGATAATAACTTTTCTAAACTTAAATTAAGTTTTCAAAACCATTTAAATAACATGTTTATACACTTATAGCACTATCATTACAAAGCCCATAATTTGAAAAAACATGTTTATACACAAATAATTTTGAAAATTGTTTCTTTAATACTTAAATAATTTTATAAACTTAAAAATATGGTTTAAAGACAAAAGCAGGGGTTTAGAAAACCAAATAAGTTAGAACTTAAAAAAAATTGGCAAGGCCGACCTATTTTTATAGTGGCCACAACCATTTTTTTATTATATCAAATAATAAAAACATACAGAAAAGGAGATGATACAGTGTCTATCTACTAAGCTAGCTTTTATAGTGGACTGACCACAGCAAGCAAAGAAAAGAAGCACTCAACAGCACCACACAGGATGTGTATAACAGTGCAGACTACCCAGTATACTTGAGTTGTAACTTGTTGCATTATATAGCATCAAAATATAAAAAAAGACTGAGAAAAACAATACCATAACCACCTAACATGAGGCCATCCCCTAATACATTGCAAGTGGCACAAGTGACACTGCAAGCATTCCTCTTGAGTCAGTCATTGGGGAAATATTGCCCCACCATCATTTATATCTTCTTGTTTCTAGTAACTGGAGCTTTCAGATCAATGTAGCCTAGAATAGGAGAAGCCAGGGGTGAAATGGGAAAAACAGGTGGCCTATATGTTGTAGGGGGACAAGATGCGCATATGGGTATCCAGTTGTTGGTCCTTGCTTTGATTTGGACTTTTGTGAAGAAGATAAGGAAGTGAATAACTTAACAGGTATAGAAAAAGAGGATGAATGCTCAATGTCCACGATTTTGTTTGGAGGAGAGGACTGCACAACAAGTCTTATTGAGGAAGTCGGCTTTGAACGCATTGGCTTTAAGAAAGATTAGAGATGAATTTGATGGCCCAATCAATACACTGTTGACTTGTAACTCAGTACTAGAAGAGGAGGTTGATACATTGGTTTTCAAGGGAGTGCTTGTGTCGCCTTTCTTATCAGCATCCATGTTTAGAGAATTACTCAGTAAGGTAACTACTAAAACGACAACATTATGTTCAAACACAAGGGGAACACTGTTATCAAAGCCATTACCACTGTTAGGTACAAGGCTTCCTTGTTGATCATGTTTACTAATTTCACCTTCCTCTATTTCATTCAACATCCACATAGTTTCCACCTTTTAGAATTAGTTCAAGAGCATCAAACGTAGTAGCAGTATCAATACCAACTACATCACTATCCTCAATATGATTAATATTTGCCGCATTAAGGGCAGTGTTGGTATTGGGATGAATAACAGCAGCAACATAGCTCTGTTGATCCAAAATTCTTACAAGGACAGAAGTTTTCTTATCAACTTTACCACTGACAATGTTAGCTTTAACCTTACTATAACTGTTGACTTGTCTCCACCATCTGCTTCTTTTCAACGGGGGCGCTACTTTACATTTTTATCCTTGCAGTGATTATCTTGAGAGTTATCGTTAACATTTAAATCGGTAAGTACCACACTTTCACTAACTTCTTTGGCATGAACTTCCTTCTTTTCAGTGTCACTACTCTCCAAATTTTTTTAGCATAACCACTCAAGTCATGACCAAAAACTTTACATTTAGTACATAATTCTAGCTTCCACAAACATTGTACATGAACAATGTGATCGGTTCCATCTACTAATTGCATACGAAAATCTACATGCATGTCATCATTCGGAGTGACTTGGACCATAAATTTAGCATATTATAACCTATCTAACCGTTCAGTGGAAGCATCCATATATTGGAACTTGCCTACCCTAGAGGCTAGACAACTAAATCGTAGTAACGACCACGCATACAACTGGATGTTCAACAGTTTAGTCCAAACATTCACATTTCTAATGCTACTACTAGTAATGTATTACCCATTTCTGAGCTCCACAGCTTAAAAATAAAGAAATTATTTCTAATAATCACTGGGTCGACTTCTACTATTTTCTTCATACCTTCTACACAAGCTAAATGGAAGAAAAAGATATTACCATTAGGTCTGATTTTGATAGGGCCATGCGGTTTCCAAATATTCTTTAAATGAAAGATCACGGCGGTGTACGAAAGGGCCTTATCAAGGAAAAATCCGACAAGATAGTCATGCCGTACATCTTTGCTAGCTTGAACTATAGTGTCAATCGGAAGGAGTTTTTACCCTGTAATAACAGCAGGATCGATTTAGAGGAGAAGTTTCTAGCATTTCTTGGTTTTGCTTGAAACAGAGTGGACCACATCTACTTTGGAGGAGAAGGAACTGGTAAAAGGTGAGGCAGACCGAAGGAGGAGAAGGTGGGTCTGGAGAAGGCGGAATCGGGGACGGTGGGTAGATTCGGGGTTGGATTGAACAAAGAAGCTGCAATAGGACAAAGAATACTCTTGGATGAGGAGAGAGGGTGAGCGGCTAAATCGGCTGGCCATTTTCTTGGTGAAGGGACGACACTCTTAAATTAAAGAAAATTTTACTTTGGAAATTATACACAAGTAAAGTGTTGATAAACCTCCAAAGAAAACTCAAGATCAACATCAAGTCAAAAACCAATCTTTCATATGTTAACCCTTAATTTCGAAACTAAGTATAAGATATTATAATCATAACTTAATAAAGGGACTAACTTCTAACAACAACTAAGTTGTTCACTAACTTTTCTTATTAACCTTTTACTTACTATCTTTTTGCTAACTAACTTTCTGCAAACTTCATACGAAATGTAACCAAACATAGATTTACTAATTATCATATGCAAATTAAATAATATGCTTCATAACCAAGATCACAACAAATTAAATATTAAATTTGTCAAAAAAATCTTTCTCGCCTTAATTTAATTAAAATCTCACTACATTTGAAAGACACCGAGATCTTTGCATATCCACATAAATATGGAACTTTAATCATCTTTGATGAATGTATGACTTGGTCTAAGCGTGTAAAGGTGGAATTGTGTCGATTCAAAGAAAGAAAGTAAAGAGATGTAGAAAGGAAGGTTTGAACTTTTTAAAAGATTCTAAGCTAAAAAGAATTGATTTTTGATAAAATAAAAAAGTCATATGTTATCGAACCTTTTTTCCCGACCACCTTTGGCTACCCAGATTGACATGTATTGACGATTATCGAGGCAAATCATCCAAAGTGATAGTTTGAAGATCCAAACATCAAGTATGGATAGCATCATGAGATAAAGGTAAAACAGATATTGCATAATATCATTCGAGAACTCGCTAAGTGATGAATCGACATAAATCCATGCTTTGAAAGGTACAACTATGCGACAAACTAGGTAAAAGTTCAAATCCAATCAATATTTCTCTTTATCTCTCCAATGACTAGGAAACTTACTAAGACATAATAGGAAAAGCCCAAGAATGGTAGGAGAAGGCTATAGTAGCTTTACACCTCTATATACCACACCATAACAGACGAGTACCAATCCCTATCATAATGGTCGATACCGATCTCTCTCATATAGGGGATAGAATGTTTGTCCCATTGGATTCGACTCAACAACTTCCCTTTGATTTTTCCGAAAGATAACCTTCATCAATAAATAGTTGTAGCTTAGGAGAGAAATGGATTTTTTGGTGAATTGTTTACATTATTTCTGTATCCCTCGAATATGTACCGATCTAAGACTTTGTAACTCTCAAATCAACTATAAAGTATTCTGGTGTTTTCACTGAGAGCAACTCATATTCTCGATGTTCTATTTCTACAAGTTTCCATCCCTCTTTAGATTTGCTAAGACCTAGGAATTTTGAACCTATGGCTAAAAAGAACATCGCTAGTTCTCATCTTGTTGCCCCTTCCCATGATAATCACGGAGATGTCTCCATTCAGCAGCAACCACCTATAATAATCAAAACATTGTCGCTATTGATGTAGCAACTACATCCAATCCTTATGCTTCGATTACAATAGTTCAATCGGAAAATATGATGGAAAATTGGAAGAGACTAAACATCAGCTCGACACTTAGATCAAGCAAAATATAGATCTCATGCAATAGTTGCAACATGCGACTCAAGAAAACGTTGATCGACTGGAGGGAAATAATAGAACTCCAACTCTTGTTAACTACATATAAGAGAGCTCCTTATCTTCATTATAGAAAAAACATAATCAACGGAGAAGACTAACAAAGACAAGGTAGATGTCCCCACAACAGAAGGGACGAAGCAATTTAATTGTCCTTGGGTTGGTACCGAACCCTATCAAGGGTTTAGGGCCGATCCTTCTCATAGAGGTACCAACACAACCACTATCCAGAACTTGAGTCCCGGACTTCCAATGTCAGTGGAAACTAAACTACCCCAGACCAACCTCCACGAAACGAGCGAGAAAATATTATTCAAACAACGAGGCTACATCGCAGAACCCTCACTAAGTTGGATCACAACCATTGTCAATCGATTGAGATCGCAAGTCCCGATTTCATCACCATGATACAATAGATCATGAGAAATTAGCAAGTGTAGGTGATGACGACTAGAAAACAGGTTAAAGGTGAAATACATATACTAAATATGTTCTGAATGTCGAATGGCCAAGGCAATTTAATTTGTTAACCATACCTGTATACTCAGGAAAAATCAATCATCGATGGTTCCTAACAAATATAAATGGCATGTGGTTTCAGCTCCACCACTGACATAGTTTAGAGCATTGTTCCTCGAGTGCACCTCCTCCAGCTAGAACCATATACACTTTTTTCAAACTTGCCAGAAAATTGGCATTTTAACAATCCTTCATGTAGACGACTTCGCTAAAGGATATCATATCTATATCCAACATCTTTAAAGAGCTGGAGAGTCATTTAAAAACTTTTTGGAATTATTCAACAATGCCCTAACTAAGGTTGACAACCCTCAAAAGGACATTATACTTATGGCACTAATTTAAGGCACTCGTCCCAAGTCTAATTTTAGTGAATGGATGAACTAAAACCTCCAAGGATCTTGAAACACTTTTATGAAAAGGCGAGCTAGTACTTGCGACCAATAGAAAGTACATAGGAATAGAGTAAACAAATTGAATTCTTACAAACAATAATATGATAATGTTCTAAGAGATGTTGTTATCAAGAAGATAAGAAAGGGCTCCAGAAAGGTCAATGTCATCCTTCACAACAAAACAAATCAAAAGGGTATTTGTAATAATGCTGATGGTCGCGACAAGAAAAAGAGTCAAAGAATCATCCTCAATTCCCCCTCTATAATAACTACACTCCAAAAGACTATCGGTTTGAGACCATCTACCTGGAGGCATGTTATACTACCCAATCCAAGGAAATCCATGGAGAGGGAAACACAATCTGGGAAGCACCGAAGGTTTCATGAGATTTTCAACCACAATACTAATGATTATTAACATCATCGAGATGTAGAGAAACTCATTCGCAAGCAATGACTGGAGAAATATGTTCAAGCCTTACGACATAGGGCACTGGGTCCTTCAAAACCCAATCAAGGCCAAACGACAAATAGGCCTAACAATCAGAGAAACCCTCAACAAGGGATTGTAATTAATACGAACGGTAATGATCCCCGTCCATCCAACAAAATTTGGAGACTAATGGAGAAATATGCCAATTCCATCAAGCACGCTTAATATGAAGAGTGCTTCACTACGGACTAGGATCTCCTAACTAAACAATAAAAGATGATGAATGACGAAATTTTCTTCAGATAAAGAGGGACCATAGAGGTGGAACCTCCTACTATTGACCCTCTTGTCATTTCGTTCGTGATCAGTCCTACGTACTTATGGAAAGTCCTTGTTTATTCTAGAAGTTCCTTCAATATCATGTTCAAAAAGGCCTATGATCAAATTAAACTAGAGGCCAAAGGCTTGAATCCCTATGCTGTTAGTATTCATGGCTTTAATGGTATTGCAAAGGAACCAGTATCAACTATCAAACTACCGGTCGAACTTGGTGAAAGAGATTGCTAAAGAGTCATAATTGTCTCTTTCATCGAGATCGATATCTACTCTCCCTATAATGCCTTCTTGGATAGTTTAGCCTTACCCAACTCAGAAACTGCAAGCCACCATGGTGTCTACCCAGAAATTCCCAACACATAATGGTGTCGGAGTTATCAAATGTGACTAAATCTCCTCAAGAACATGATATATAAAGGAACTAAAATATATTAGAGGCCAAGAGAAAGGAAGGATTGTAGAGAATTTACACTGCATGGAGAACCTCAACGCATAGCAACTAACATCCGAGAACCGACTCGGGTAACACAGTCATTTCTTCCAAATATATCAATCCAAGAAAAGACGAACAACCTTAATATGAAAGAGGTAAACCTACTACGCAAACCATTGTCAACTTCCTAAGGAGAAACCTTGATGTATTTTCTTGGAACTTGAATATTAATCTGATGTTCCTTTTAGTCAAACAGAAGCACTGAGTCTTGGGATCAAAAAGAGATGCACTCAAAGAAAAGGTGGATAACCTACTGAAGAACGGCTTCGTCTATGACATCCTATGTCCTGAATGGATCTCCAATCTAGTGCTCATAAAGAAGTAAACGTGAAATGGAGGATATGCATCATCTATTCCAACTTGAATAGATCACACCGAGAAGACAATTTCCTGCTTTTGAAGATAGACCAGCTTGTCGAATCTACAGCGGCCCATCAACTCCTGTCATTCAGGGATGCATATTCAAGCTACAATCAAATACTAATGAATATCGCTAAGCAAGAACACACTAGATTCGTTACTGACTTGGATTTGTATTGCAAAACTGTCATGCTTTTTGAATTGGAAAAATGTTGGGGCTACCTATCCATGACTTGTTAACAGGATGTTCAAAGATATGGTTAGGAAATCCATAGAAGTATATGTGGACGACATGATTGTGAATCATGATGAATGAACAACCAAATTGATGATTTAATCGAGATATTGGTGTTCCCCATAAATACAGCATGAAATTTAATCCCTTGAAATTCTCTTTTAGCATTGCATTAGGAAAATTCTTGGGTTTGGTGTCAACTTTTGTGAGACTGAAACCAATATCGAGAAGATCGAAACTATCTAGAAGATCATCGTTCTAGAAAATATTGAAGATGTTCAGAGTCGTAAGAGGAAAGTTGCCTACCTGAGTTGATTCATCTCTCTAGTTATCGATAAATTCATTCCCTCTATTGACTTGATTAAGATAGGGAAACAAAACTTCGCTTGGATACTAGAATGTAATGATGCATTCCAAGATTTGGTAAATCACTTGAAGAGACATCCCATGCTTTCAAAGCTTATGGATCACGAGGATCTATTCCTTTACTTAACTATTTATATGCATATTATCAGTTCTACGCTTGTGTATTAGGAGAATTGTGTCCAGAGGCCCGAATATTACAACAACAAGAGATTAACAAGTGCTGAAAGAAACTACCCTAGACTTGAAAGTCTTGTGTACTACTTGATAATATCTTACAGGAAGCTTCGCCCATATTTTCAATCTTATTGAGTCAAAATCAATACTGACCAGCTGCTATGACAGTCCTTTAGCAAAATGAGGCTTTTGAGAGACTCTTGTAAGGGGAAATTAAACAGAGCCAGTTCGACCTCACCTTCTTCCCTTGGAGAGCCATCCAAGGACAAGGATTAGTGGACTTTAATACTAAATTCGTTGATATCAACGACCCATCGAAAAGTAGTGGATGATCGGATATCCAAAGGAAATTTTATATAGATGGACAAGCTAACAATCAGTGTCATGGTGTCGGATTTGTACTTGTAACTCTTAAGGAATGCTTGATTTGTTATGTACTGGAAATTGCCTTCTTGACTACCAATAATGATGTTGAGTATAAACCTCAATTTCTCGATTTAGAATTATCAAAGAGTTGGTGGTAAAAGCCATTCAGATTTTCTTAGATTCTTAACTCGTTGTTTGCTAATTACAAAGGGAGTTTAAGGATAAAGGAGCGTGGTTGGATCCTTATCTCGCTAGGCTACATGCTTCTTGATGACTTTGAACACTATACTATCACTCGTATTCCTTGAAATTAAAACCAAAAAGCATAATCTTTAGCTAGACTAGCCAGTTCCAAAGATGGACAACTTATAGGAGTTGTCCCAATCAAAATACTTGAATCTCCGAGTATCGATCAGATGGAAACTGATTGGATATTAATGACCGAGCCTGAGCAAAATTCATGGATGACTCTAAAATTACTTACAACAGGAAATCCCACCTAAAGGCCAAAATGAGAAATGACCACTCCACCGAAAAGGATCGTGCAACATCATTCAAGAAGGAGTGAAATATTGAGGCAGCTTCTCCATTTCACTACTTCGGTGTATAGCCCACAACGATGCAAAACATGTGTTACATGAAGTACACGAAGGCTAGTGTTGTGACCATGCCATAGGGCGAACACTGTCTGAAATGACACTTTGCTATATCTATCTTTGGATAACTGTTAATTAGGATACAACTGACTGTACCCAACATTATGATAAATGCCAGAGGTTTGTTAAGATTACAAGAGCCTGATCGACAGAACTCACTTAGCTCCATTGTCATTCACAATGGGAATGATATCATCGTTACATAATCGATGTCTAAATGTGACGCTAGCTATGCCATTGTTGATTTTGGCTACTTCACCAAATGGGTTTAAGATGAACCCGTGACAAGAAGTACAATTAATAAAGTGATTGTTTGTTATCCGCAACATCATACGTTGCTTTAGTTTTCCTGAAACCATCATTAATGGCAACTAGACCCAATTTGATAGTTTTTGTATAAAAACTTTTGTCGACTTCATTGTATTGAGAAACTCTTTGTGAAAGTTTCTCATCCCCAAGCTAATGGTCAAATTGAAGCGATAATCTTTAAGTTCGTCCCGAGGAAACATTTAGAAAAGGCCAAAGGAAAGTGGATAGATGAATGTCCTTTCTCCATATGGAATCACCTTACTATGCACAAGTCAACGACTAACCATACTCCATTCGTCCTAGCCTATGGCTCTGAAGCCATCATTTCTATTGAATTGAAGGTACATTCTCATCGAGTAACTTACTATTATTTAAAGACTAATATATATATTCTTTTGGAATCTCTACATATGTTAGATGAGAAATGTAAAGTGGTCGAACTCAGAACAGCCGCATACATATATCAAGTCGCTCGATACTACAGTGCCAAAATCCATCCAAGACACTTTGAAATCAACGACCTTGTCTTGAAGAGAATTTTTCTCATGTTGGCCCATATAGGCCCTCTTTGGGAAGGTCCTTACATCATCAATTGATGGCTTGGAGATGGAACCTTAAAGAAAACTACCGTTAATGGTGATAAGCAACCAAGAGCATGAAATAACGAATATTTATAATGCTACTTTACTTAGCCTTTATTTTATGTAGTTCCATTTCAATTATCAATTTGTTTTCATGACTATTTAACATGACAAATGTTTCCTCTTTTGTTTAGTTTTTAAATAAATGCCTCATGCTTTTGATGTCTCTCCATTATGAATAATATGTCAGTCTAATACAACTGACCTGCATACACGAGTGTAAAACACAAAAACAATGGTACCTTAGAGCTTTGCATCGACATACTCATCCAAATCCATCATGGGACTTCAACAATATGTGCGTGAATCGACCACCCATCTATTAACTTAATCCTTGAAAAAATGATAAGGCCGAGTATAAACAATCAAAACGCTCATAACTTGAGTTTCCAACCATTAACTTTTTGTCTTAAGACATGAGGCCAACCAACTCCAGCCTTAGTGAATGTGATACCGACCTCTCACTTAGCCAACTCCAATCCTCAAATCTTGGATTAGATCACAAATTAAATAGGAGAACAAATGACGCACATGACTCTAACTCGAGTGAAGAAATGAGAGAGTATAAAGGACAATTAAACAACGTCAACCACTCGAGCCAAACCAAGGACGGGTTGGTATAAATTTCAAGATCTAACTACGATGCTGAACTGTAAGTTCTACATGAATTGAGACAAATAAACGAAAGGAAGTCTTAATAAATGGTACTTATAACTCCAAGCTTCAGAAATGGAACCTATAGCTCCAAGTTTTAGATGACTTGAGATCACGACCGAAAGGAGATCTTGAGAATGGAGCTTTGAACTCTGAGTTCCGCACGACTTAAGGCCACAACCACAAGGAGGCCTTGAGAGTGGAACGTCCCAACAGTGAACCGCATGACCTAAATCCACGACCGAAAAAAGACTTCAGGGGTGGATCATTAAGCGAACGCTCTAACTCTCAAGGAGAAAATAAAGCTTAAGTGCATTGCCGAGTAACTAGGCATAAGTACATTGGATGGAAAGTACGAAAACTCAAACACTTAAGCAAATTCAAATGAAATCATATTTTTATTCATAACTACCTCATTGCAATAATACAAGTAATATCATCATCCAAAAGCGAGGACCACACTCACACTAACTCGACAAATAAAACAAATTATTATATTTATAAAGCAAAAAACCATCAATTATTTCCTCGTTTCCCTTCCTCGAAATTATTGTTTAGCGACTTGTTTTTTTTATAGTTTTCCTCTTCCTCTTTAGGGAGATGCCAATACGACTCCCCTTCTTTCCGATCCTTGCCATGGTTTTGGGAGTAATATCGATTTCATATCCATTTCTAGAGTAATACTCCTCTTCCTTTAAAACCCCAGGCTCTCCTAGAATGATCACAACCAAAGCCTGGAGATCAAGCTTCGCCTTCTCTACCTTTTCGTTGGCCTTCTCTGCTCCTCCATGGCTTTGCGCCATGCCTCTACTTTCTCAAAGTTTTTTCCAAGCTATATTCCTTGATGGGGTCACTCCCTCCCAGCTCGAAAATTTCGCTAGCCTCTTTCTTAAGATTTGAACCTACAACACCATAATTCATTAAATTTTGAGTATTGCATTATTCCATGTAATATATGTCATTGGAGCACTAACTATGGGACTCATTGGTCTAGTAGCCAAGGTGGTTTGAGTGGCACTCGACGTCTTTTTCATTGTCATCGTTATTTATGTACCTGGGACACAAAGACCAAGCACAACTAGTTTCTTCTCTTTCTTTGGAGACTCCAAAGAGAGCATTATAGCTCCTTAACTAGCGATGATAACTCTTTCAAAAGCCGAAGAGAAACATGAAATATTAAGATGCTCTTAGCCTTCGGTTGGAGTCTTACCCTCTCGAATAAGAGTTGATGTAGATTTGGTAATAGGGTCGGGTTCCTAGGGATCATATCCCATGTAAATAATGGTCGATTGGGTGAGTCTAAAATTGATTTCGAAAACTGAAATTGGTTTTTAAATAATGGTCCAAGAACACATCCTTTACATCTGATAATTCTTCAACTAATAATTGTAATTTGCCAATTGATTCTTATGCTCACATGCAATCTTATAAAGAAACACCGATTCAAATATAGGCACGCGGGTTGGTAATCTTTTCGCTTTTCGAAAAAAATAAAAATTACAAAGAAATATTGAAGCAAGTCAAAATCGAAAGCAAATGTTTTCGTTGTGACATGTCAAATGATTGGAAGAGAAAACAAAGATCCAATATTTTGATTTAAGTGTAAAAAGGTTTTGCATAAGGGATTTTTTTACATGTAAATCTTCTTCCAATTATATTTTTGTTTCTTCTTTTTCTTTAGCAAAAAATGTGGAACCTATAAAGAAAGTTTTTTTTTGTCTTTTAAAGATTTTAAGGAAGAATTTAGAAGGGAAAACTCATTGGTGGTGATTTCGATTGTTTAAGGTGGTTCTCTATGTTTCAGGTTGAGGATTTCCTAAGGATGATGTACCATGAATTGTCTTCTGCTTAGAGATGGGATGTTAAGATACTATGTGAGGAGTTCATTGTAAGCTTTCCTTTGATCATGATGCATAATAATTTCTTTAATTATATTATCTCTCCGAGAGGAATTCTGAATCTTAGAAGGTGGGATTTTCGGGTTGGCTGTGTAAGGGAGTGTAAGGTGAAGGTTTGGGTAGTCTTGTAAAATTTAATGGTCATTTGTAGAAGTTTGGAGGTTATTAGGTTTGTAATGATGGACATTGGTGAGGTTACATGGTTACAACGAAATTCTTTGCATGCGACCGATTATACATGCTTAAGAGCAGAACTAATGGTTTATTCTCCTGATTTTCTTCCATCTTCTTTTAAAGTGTTTTTGGACAATTTTTGTTATGTGATTTCACTTAAAAAATATGATGGTGATTTGAGTGCTTGCATGGATAATAAGGATTTAAAAAGCAATGTGTTTAGGAGGGGTTTGAATGGAATGCTGAAGATGTAGAAATTTAAATATGTTCGTGTGACTACTGCTAATTGGGGAGTGCTGGGTTAATACTAGAGGAGAAGGTAATCCCATTCAAATTCCTTTTGGAGGTACTGTAGAGGTCGGCAATGTTATTATTTCTGGGGCTATTTTGAGTAGTTTGGAGCTGACATTGGTAGATTTGGGGCTTGTTATGATGTTGAAGTGGAGGTTGTTAATGCTATTGCTGATGGTCTAGAGATTGTTGATGGTCTGGAGCTTGATGACATTGGGGAGAAGGTGTTGGATAATGCTTGTCTAGTTGAAGGTGTTTTGGAGATTGCTGACTCTGATGAATGATCAAAGACAAATAGGAAAGGCAGAAAACTGTCGAGCAGGAAGCAGTTCTGATGTTACAGAGAAGTGCAAGGGTATGGACTAACCTTTGGAAGGTAGCATATTTATCCCGGCCTTTTTGAATACTCTGTCTGGTGATCAATTTTTTGATCTTGCTAAATGTTCAGGATTTAAATTGAACAATGGTGACATTTCTGATTTTAAAAGTAAGGAAATGGAGAAGACCAATATTTCATTATGATTATTGTTTCCTGGAACATGAGAGGTTTAGGCACTTTAAGGAAGTGCCTTAGAGTGAAAAATACTCTTAAATCATTTAAATCAGATATAATTCTTATTCAAGAGACAAAGTTGGAGAATCTTGAGGATTGTGTTTTTAGGTTTTTGCGTAGTAATGTAGTGGATAGGCGGAGCTTCATTGCTGCTAATGGCATTACTGGTGGCATTTTTACTTGTTGTAGTATTGATGCGTGGTATTTGAAGCAAGAAATCAAGAAGAGTCATTGTTTGCATATTTCTAAGGAAAGTAGAAGTTCTAAGTTGACTTAATTTTATTTAAACGTATATGGGGCTAACACTAGAAATGAGAAGAAAATGTTATGGGAAAAGGGAGTAGAATTTCAAAAATTAAATCATAGTCCCTGGATTATTGGTGGGGATTTTAATGTTGCGAGATTTGATTTTGAAAGGAATAACAGTTATAGTGATTATTTAAGGGATGTGGAGGATTTTGGTGAGTTTATTAGAGAGTGTAATCCAATTGATCTCCCTCTTACTGATAGAAAGTTCACATAGAGTAATAGAAGAAGTTCACTTACTTTAGTCAAATTTGATAGATTCTTTATAAACCCAGAATTTGAATATACTCATCCTTTGTCACTTCAAAAAGGAATGTCCTCGATTATATCTGACCATTTTTCAATTGTGTTTGATACGGGTGATAATTGTAAATGAAAATACATTTTTAGGTATGAGAAGATGTGTTGTTTAGAGGATGGCTCCGAGGAGTTAATTAAACACAGGTGGAATGACTTTGGACCTAATGGGGATGCTGCAAAAACTATGTGAAAGAAATTGAAGCAACTAAGGAAGTTCTTAAAGCGATGGAATAAAGAAATGTTTAGTAATGTAAAGTGTAAGAAGGAGAAATTAGAAAATGAAATTTTGGAACTGAATATTTTGGAGGAAGAAAAAAGTCTTGAGAATAGAGAAAAGGATGTTCTGAAAGGAAAGGAGAAAGAGCTTTTGAAAGTTATTGATCAAGAAGATTTTTTTTATGGAGACAGAGATCAAGAACTCAATGGTTGAAAGAAAGATATAGCAAAATATGAACTATTTTCATACAATTGCAAATGGTAGAAGGGGGTCTAATATGATATGTAATGTTTTTAATAGGGATGTGGAGGTTAGCAATCAAGAGGAGCTAAATGATATTTTCACTTTGTTGTATAAGAATTTTTTGGTGAATGCAATGATAACTATATTGATGTAGATTGGAATGGGCTTTATCTTAGCAAGATATATTGATGTAGTTTCTCTAAAGAGGAAGTTTGGGCATCCTTGAATGAGATACCAGGTGATAAGGCGCCTGGACCTGATGGATTTCCAAAAAAAATAAATCTTTAAGAAGAACTGGAATTAGACTAAAAAGGATGTAATTAGACTATGCTAATGTTAAAAGGCCCGAAAATAAGGGTGCCAAAATGTGCGAAAATGGATCTGATTGCTGGTGGACTTTTTCTCCCCTTGAATCGCATGATCCCCTTTGAATTAAGGAAGTTTCGCACATTTTGACACCCTTATTTTTAGGCCCTGTAGCAGCGTCCATTAGATTATTTCACGAGTTTCATGATGGATTTCTGAAGATTGATAAGCTGAGCTATGCTAATGTGGTTTTAGTACCTAATAAGGAAGGAAATGTTTCTAGTTTAGATTTTAGGCCCATTAGTTTGTTATATAGTACTTTCAAGTTTATTACAAAAGTACTAGCTAACAGGCTGAAGATTAAGATGGATTCTATAATTGATAAGTTGCAAACTACTTTTATTAAGGGAAGATAAATTTTGGATGGGTCATCTTTAGTGCAAGAAGTGGTGTATTACTATAGTAAGAATAATAAAGCCTATTATATTCTTAAGCTTGACTTTGCAAAAGCTTTTAATAACATGGATTGGAGATTTCTTATTGGTGTTTTGAAAGCTAGAGAGTTTGATAACAAGTGGAATGAATGGATTTTATGCAATTTATCTTCTACTAGGTCGGATATTTTTGTTAATGGCTAAGCTAGAAATGCCATAAAGGCTAAGAGAGGGTTGAGGCAAGGTGACCCTTTATCACCACTGCTCTTCGACCTTGCAGCTGATGTCTTTACTCGGATTTTAAGGGTTATTATTAGCAAGGATATTATTAAAAGTTTTGGTAGTTACCGGATTGTGGGTTGTATTAACTCTTTGTAGCATGCTGATGATACATTATATTCAGTAATCTGAACTGTAAATGTATTGCAACTATGATATTCACTCTTTATGCTTTTGAAAGTTTGTCAGGTTTGAAGATAAATTTCCATAAAAGTTGTTTGTATTCCATCGGTTGTGCAAAGGTGACCAAAGTTAAGAATACGACATTGTTGAATTGCAAGGTGGGCGAATTTTCTTTCAATCATTTGGGCTTATGTATCAGGCCTAAAAAGCTTTTAAAGCAAGACTGGTCCATGTTAATTAGTAAGGTTGGTGTTAAGCTGGCTAGATGGAAAGGATGCTCGTTATCAAAGGCTGGTAGACTGATTTTGGTAAACTCAGTTTTGTCTAATGTTCCTTTGTATTGGTTATCCTTTTATAGATGTCCTATTCGGGTGTTAAATAAAATTGATGCTTTGAGAAGGGATTTTTTGGACTGGGTGTAAAAAGACTAAGAATTTTTTCTATTTGATATCTTAGAATTAGTCGGTAGGTCCAAAAATCAAGGAGGACTCGGTGTTTTAGACTTGCAAGGTATGAATGCATCTCTTCTTGGAAAATGGACTTGGGACATGATTAGTGAAAAGAAGGCTTACTAGAAGAATTGGATAACTAAACTTGTTATGATGGGGGTTTTGATTAGCACAAAGAAGTTAGTAATTGCTCTGTCTTTTGGAAAGGTGTCATGAGTAACATTCTTTCAAAATCAGGGTCTATATTTTAGTAAGAAATGGAGAAAGTATCTCTTTTTGAAGAGATAGATGGATATTGGTCATTCCACTTGAAGTATAATTTGGATATTTATATGGTATGACTAACAATAAAGATGCCTCAGTTCATGAGATGTATAATTTGGGGGCAATTCATTTCAAGTGGAGATCTCTTAGTGTAGTTGATGAGTTTGATTGGTCTTCTTGAGATTTTGAGCTTAGTAATGTGAATGATGAATTTGTTTGGATAATTGGTAGGAGTGAGAAGAAGCTTAGTGTGAGCGGGTTGGTAAATTACTTAATTTCTCTTGGAGAAATTTTTATGTTTTAATCACATGAGGAGCTTCAAATCGGTTCCTCTGAAGATTAACATTCATATGTGAACTATTATGCATGGCAAGTAGAATACTATTAGCAGGCCAAGGAGGAAGGGCATAAATACTGGAATAGATGTGTCTTTTGTGATGATTTGGAGGAAGACTACAAGCATTTGTTTCATGAATGTGAATTTGCTTTTTTATGTCTGGACTAAATGCTTAGTGCAGTTGGTTATCAATTTGGATTGGAGTGGTCACATTCAGGATCACTTTATTTTCTCGGACTACATTTATGCATCTCTAACAAATTATAGGAAGCTTGAAGCATTTTCTAGATTGAATTTTGCTTTTTGTTGGTTCCTTTGGCACGAAAGAAACTCCAGAAAGTTTAAACATAAGTTGAAAAGACATAAAAGTATAATTCTACTTATACTTAAATATGTTTACTCATGGTAGGTGTAGATAGATGGAAGTCTGTGAACAGAATGTTATGCATGTCAGAGGAAGGGAGCGAAGCGGAGTATCTTATGTTTGCTCAACATGCTCAGTGTTTCAGTTTGTAGTTCATTGTTTGTTGTTTTCGTATTGTATATTTTGGGTTGTATGTATATATGGACTATTATGCTTTGGTGACATTGTTGTTTTGACTGTTTTGTTGTGTTGTATTCTGCTTTTGATGTGTTCGGTTTGTTTCAGCGTTTGAGTTGTTTAGTTTCAGCTAGGTCATTTTCCGGATGTGTTGCGTTTTGTTTCTAGGTTTGGTGGTATTGTATTTTGTTTTGGGATGTTGGGTCTTGTAAGTAATATTATTTTTCAGTGTAAGCATAGCATGACCTTTCAGAGTTCACTAACATTTATTCTCAAAAAGATAGTGGTCGATTGAGAAGAGGAACTCTCACCAAGTAGTTAGTATGACTAGAGTTTGACTGGAGATAATTTGACTAGATGACTGATCCGTCGAACCAACTTTATGGGTAAAAACAATGCTCTCGCTCACAATGGATTTGCCTTTCTCCAAAGAAAATTCAACTATCTATCCTCTTTCCTTAAAAGATGTTGATCCCCCTTTATAATTTTCGGCTCGTCAACTCCTTCTCATTAACTTCATCAGTGTTAGTGTAATACATCTCATTATCAATGAATCACTCCTCAGCCATGAAGAGCATTATCAAGTAATTTTTCAACCAAGATAGATCACAATGGTGGACGACTTGGGAATAGGAACCCATAATTGTAGGGAAGCCTTTCTTATTTTCCTCCACCTTATTAACTTTTGTCGTAAGCACTTAAAGCTCCTCTTCAAATTTCTTCCTAACTTTCGAAGCCTGATCAAGAACAGTTCGGCACACATCCTAAGCCTCTTCTTTAGTCTTTTTAGTTGCCTCCGCCTCAGCCTTAAGGGCATCTCTTTCCTTTCTAAGCTCCTCATTATCCTTTAACATTCTTTTACTTTCAACGTTAAGTATCTTGCTGTCATCTTCTAAGGAAATGGATCCAAGTGAAGCTCGGTCCAACTCTTTACGGAGCCGACTACTGATAACATTGGCTTCTACTTCCACATTGGCTATTGTCTTTTCAGCCTTATGTAACTGACACTAATAGTCGGCTATTTCATCGTCCATATCCTTTATTTCACTACAAGAAAAGTTGGTTTTCATAACGGTAATTGATAACACAATATTTTACAGTGTTATTATTTAGCTTAATCTGATTTATCCGGTGAATATACTCATGATGGGTACATTACCCAAAAATGATATTCATTCCTGCCTCTTCTCTAGATTATTTTTCAGTTCCCTCGTCCCAAAATTTTCGCTTACATTCTCAGTTTCTTTCAAACTTCTCCATCATAAAGCAGGTCTTCAACCAGTAAATCCATCGCCTTCCGACCACCGACCCCTTACTTTCCCTTCCTTTTGCTTGTTGTGCTTCAAATCAGACTTCCCAAATCGTGCACACTACCCTAAATCAGAAAATACATTATCGACTCGGTCACTTGCTCAATATTAGGTAGTTAATCATGAGTATTTATGTCTTTTCACTCTTCTAATTTTCCTATTTTTATTGATCTACTTGAAGTCCAAAGTAAATATGAAGCTCTTGTCTTTTTTACTTAAATCACTTTGTTTTCAGAGTTTTTGCGTATTTTAAGCTTCACTAGAAAAAAAATTAACGAGAAGCTTTGGTTTCATTTCTTCGGATTTATGTAAAATTGGGGTTTGTGATTTCTTTGGTTAAATGATCAAATGATTTTGGTTCACGAAAGAAAAGTGGGTTTACGCACCACAAAATTTGGCAGTGGGGAGTCTGCAGATATTGAGAGTTGGAAAGTTATCATGGCATTAATGGGTCATACTGCAAATATTGAGGTTTGACTCTGTTTCGATGGTTGTCTTTTGGCCTGAAATATTTGCTTAGATTGTAGAAAACGCTTAAAATATAGGCTTAACATTTGAAATTGTCAAATGTTTGATTTATTTTTTAGGACATGTTATTTCATGGAAGTGAGAAATATCCTACTGAAGTTAGTTATTCCATAAGAATGACTACTTCCTGTAGATAGTTATTCCAAAGAATTTTCTAAAAATAAGAGTTAATTGGATGAAACATTTTATGATAAATGATTCATTTTTGTGGAGTGCATCCTGTTCAGTTTAAAGTCTAATGGAAACCATAACCATTTACTAAAACTATTTAACCTTACAAGCTATATTTAATCAAATCATGTGTACATATGCATGTTATATGTTTAATCAAATCATGTGTACATATGCATGTTATATGTTCATTCGTTGCCTCCTATAAAGCATGTAAAACTATGATATGCCCTCTAAAGGGTGATAAAATGTATGTAAAATTATTTTAAATAGCATTCTCTTTGCTGTTTATATTTAGTGTTTGCCGTCGTAGCTTATATATAGGATGGCGTTGGCCTGCTGATGAGTTATATAGCAATTAATTTTTTGTTGTTTTACTTACTAGACTCAACAGTAAGCATCCACGATTGAAATATTTTGTTAAATTTCTCTGAGCGACCATGTGGTGACTTTTTTGTGGTTGGTTTGTAAACTGGTGACAGTACTGACCAGTCATCTGTTGAATTTCTTGAGACTTAGAAACTTATTTCAATCCGCTACTTATATTTATTTTAGAGAAACACGAGAGATTTGGCTGAATCAGTTTTTCGTAGAAGGGAGCAAAAATTGATTGAGTCAAACAAGTTAAGAAAGAAATCGTTGGAATGATAATGGCACATGTGTCATTCTCCAAGTCTACGGTAAAGTTGTTTCTAACATGTTCAAAGTCAATGAACCCAAGTGAGATGAGCAAGTACCATATCAAATTTCAGTGAATATCACTTATTTTCTCATGCATAATTGACAAATTTTCGACTAATATTAAATGCTTGAATCTGATTAATAAAATTCTCCACTATGATAAGGTTTGGAAAAGATAACCATTCCAACTAGCCTTCGTCTCAAAAGGAGACTATATTCAACTGGTAGAAGCATAGTAGATGGCATTTACTATGCCACCAAATTTTCCCTTTTTTGGGGTTTATATAAGGTGTTTAACATGAGATGTCGTCTTCTATACGCTTGTTCTAATATGCATATTTCTATATGGCCAAGCAGGATTGTTCTGTTGAGGATTTTCAAGACAATGGTAAGAGCAAAAGAAATTTTCATAGAAAATATGTCATGGTACATGAGCTTTATGACTTGTATACTGAGGTGATAATTACGCCGTTTACTCTTAAATTTATATTATGATCCCTCATTGTTGATGCTAGGGTTTAAACGAAATGATACATTTGTTAGATATGTTTGGTAATATGCAGTCTTTCAAACAAGTTAGTCCTTCGATCACACTTCTTTTCAAAATTACCATATCATATGCCAGTACCTATTTATTTTTTTGTATGTGTGTGTGTTTGTTGGGGGAGGGGACGTGGGGCAGGGGTCTGATAATAGTGAATGGACAATGACAGTCTTTTCGGTCAAAGGAGCTATATAAAGAGGTAATGCAATTTCTATATGCTTGCATTTAATACCAATGCGTAGGTGTTTTTACTTTTAAGTTTAACTCTAAACTATATTAAAAGTTTGTTGTTTGTTTAGTTCTGAACTCCAAGAGTAAGCATTTTCTTTCCATATTTAATTTAGTAAGGTTTCTATAGTTTCCATGTTTAGTTGTTATTATTTAAGGTGTCAGCCATATAAAAATAAAGGTTCGGTTGTCAATTTCTTTTCCTGAGATTTGTCTAAATTGTGAAGCCTGAACATTCAACAAAAAATATTTGCAGCACTTCCGTTCTTTATTTTGACTTGCAAACAGTTTCATTCCTTGTGGTAATTTTGTTTCTTCTTCAACTTGTAGACTTTGGCCTAAAGATTATGTAGATAGTAATGCAATCGAAGATGCCATAGGTGGATCGAAGGACAGAAAGAGAGCAAAACTTCTTCAACATAAGGTCTATTAAAAATCACTATGAACTTCTTGAATTTGGCTTCCAAGTTATCATCTCCGTCTTGTTTCTGTTACTACATTTTCTTTCATGCTCCATTAATTAATTTATCTCAATAAATATGTATCTGTCTATGATTTTCAATTATTGCTCTATTGCTACTAGAGCTGATGAATCTTAAATATTTTGTGTTGTTGATCCAAGTAATCAAGGTACATCAATGTACCTTTATTCCTAGCATGTTCGTACCTGCGTATGATTGACAGTTCAGTTTTTGAATGTTTTAAGACAACTAAATGGTCAATAGGAAGAAAGGCAGACCCTGGATAACATTTGTTGAACACTGCTAGAAATTGCAGTGATGCATGCCTCGCTATGATTTAACTCAACATATACTTAGGTTTGTTTCCTTGAGTGAAATTTTGCATAGTTTCTTAAGTTGTTTCAAATGAGTAGTAAAAAGTTAAAGTGTTTGGAACAGATGAGTTAAAGTTATGATACTATTTACTTGTATATTTTGAGATAAGTCTCAAGCATGTATTTATTGCTAAAAGCTTTTCAATTTTGTTTGATACATCTGAATAAGACAATTAAAATGGTGCTAAGCATTTCAAATTTCAGTGTAAAATGGAATCTACTTTTGCTGCTTATATGCTATTAGCAAACACATACTCAAAGTCTGCTTGACATCAGCTTGCTCCTAATTTTCTTGAGTTTTGATTAGTACCTTCTAGAAGTAATTGAACTTTGGATAAAAGATGGTTCTGAAAGCTGAACTTGGAAAGAAGCCTTCTACATTAACATCACTAAAGTAGAATATAGAAGTTTTGAATGGAATATCATTAATTCTTTTAAATGATCCCTCTATTTCTTTTGTCTTCCCCTTTCTGCAGCTGAAGTAAGGGATGCAGGTTTTGAAGCTTGCCCTTTGTTAAGCTTGACAACTATGGAAGGATGAGTGCCTGGCTTTATTACCATCGGTCATCTCTCCTTCTCCGACATCACCCTAATCCCCATGAACCTCTCTTCCATAGCTGAGGCATGACATGTGAGCCTCATTACTATTTCCTTCTCCATCTCCTTTTGCTTCAACTGCCACGTACTCTTCCTTACCATCATCATGACTGATCAAATGGCATCACCTAATAAGACAACCAGGAGAAGAAGATGGTCGGAAATCAATAATTTGATATCAAAATATCGAGGCAATCACCTTCAGGGTTATATCCCTATTAAGAAACACATAAATGATGTTCCTAAGGGATTTCCTATACAATTTAAATATCATGTTAGTTTAGAGCTTACGACTCAATTAATATGAAATTGCAAAGTTAATGAAGACTTTAATTATGACCTTCGATCCAGCGTTATGAAATTTCAGGAGAGCAGCATACGTAAAACTTATTGTATTTAATGTTGCTAAGCATATTCCATACCCAGAATGAAGCAACTGTTGGGTGATGCTTGTAAGAAAGTCGGATACGGGATAGCTTTCATTGCTTAAAGTTGTAGATGTATTTAATATCTCCCCTATCGACTCTAAGTTCAAATTCTCTAAGAACAACATGTATGTTCCAATTAGAAAAGCGTAGCTGTTCGGATGCAGCTGCACGGGAGCCTATCTCATATAGTACAACGTCTTCTGTATGAAAGGAATAAATGGTGGGATACGCCCCCACTATGCACATATATTTATTACATGCAGCGTACTCTTTCAGAGGGCTATGTGCTTTATCATCTCGATCGGGAACCCACGCATTTCCTTATGGGATGTCATGCTTTATGCGGGTTCTTCTCGACACCGGTCATCAGTCCTCGATGTGATCAATCTATCGTGTCTTCCAATATCACCACTTTTTCCAATGTATCTAGAGATGGAGGTATATCCACAACATCTTTCATCGCCCCCTTGTGAGCCTACTTCAATTTGTTGTGGACCTTCTTTCACTTGTTGTAGGCGCTTCTCAATATGTTGCGACGTGTTCGCAAAAAGATTATTCTATCATTTAGAAAACCATCGCACAAAATATTGCAATAAGACAGCAAGCGCATGGCGTACAATTGTTAGTACGGGGCGAGTACGGGTCGATCAGCGAGGAAAGAAACAACTTCATTCTTACTCAATCAAATTAAACCAAACTTTGGATTTTTTACTAACAAAAACTAAAAAAGAACTAGAAACTAATTTGAGGGCTAAATATGAGATTAGAGAGCAATTTAGAGCTAAATCCCCTCTCATATTTATGTAAATTAACAAACATACAATCTATGATCTCTATTTTTAATATTAAGTGACATAAATGTTGCATTTATCATAAGTGTAGTTTATTCATATTATTAGTTAACATAAACTATCAAACTTTAACACAACAATTAAACCACTCATTGTTCTCATCGTGAGAATGAAAACAAAGCAAAATCTATTTTAAGTATGATCTATTCACTATTGTAATTAGTGCCATAGATCATCAAATTTTGTTCTTGCTTATATTTCATAACCAAAACCATGTAGCAAATATTGATGTAACTTGTGTTTATATTGAATAAGAATATCTCATTTGCAAATGCTACATAAGCTATCAAACCCACATGTATAAACTTACATCAAAACTCACTATCATGAAGCACAAAATGAGAGATTACAAATCATATAAATGTTGAACTTACATAAAATTAGAGAGCTTCATTACCACTAAATTGTAGGGGCTTAGCTTCTAATGTATGTTATCATATTAACACATGTAAGTTTCAACATTGAAAAACAAAGCAAAATGAAAGAAAATCTAAATAGAACAAGGAAAGAACTAAACTAAATGCATGTAAATAAATCTAAACTATGAACATGAAGTAGAGAGCATGTAAATAAATCTAAACTATGAACATTGTAACAACCCGAAAATCTGGGCCAGTTTTAAATTTTTATTTTGACAATTTTAGCGAATTTTGATTATTTAAAATGAATTATTTTAAATAATATCATCGAGAAATTTATTTTGAATGAAATTCAAAACGTATATATTTATACGCGTCTTCGTTAGAATATAAATAATTATATATAATTATAAAAGGAATTGAAAATGGCGCGGTAGTTCGATAATTCGATTTCAAACTTCAATTGAATGTACCGGGTGCAAAACAATTCAGATTTTAGCGAAACTAAAAACATTAGGATCTATTTGATAATATCTTTCCAACGAATCCGAAAAATCAAAATTTCATAGCGGGAATCAAAAGATATGTCCAGTTGAAAATTCTGAATAGTCGCTATGGGATTCAGGCCCTTAAAAATAGAGATTTTGCAAACGACCTCAGAATTCGACGAAACCACTTTTTTTGGGTCCGTGATGTAAAGTTATTGCTAGATTCCAAATTTCATAATTTTTCGAATCAATAGGTGAGCGTGGCAAAGGAAAACGCGTTTGACCAGTTTCAATTGATTTTAATCGACTGGAAAATGGACATTTTTCCAACGGTCTCAGAATTCGACGAAACTAGTTTTGTTAGGACCGTATCGTCAATAAGAAGCTAGGTGTAACAACCCGAAAATCCGAGCCAGTTTAAAAATTTTATTTTGGCAATTTTAGCAAATTTTGAACATTTAAAATAGATTATTTTAAATAATATCGACGAGAAAATTATTTTGAATATAATTCGAACGTATATATTATACGCAGCGTCGTTAGAATATAAATATTTATATATAATTATAAATAGAATTGAAAATGGCGCGGTAGTTCGATAATTCGATTTCAAATTTCAATTGAATGTACCGGGTGCAAAACAATCCGGATTTTAGTGAAACCAAAAACAATAGGATCTAATTGGGGATATCTTTCCAACGAATCCGAAAAATCAAAATTTCATAGCGGGAATCAAAAGATATGTCCAGTTGAAAATTCTAAATAGTCGCTATGGAATTCAGGCCCTTAAAAATGGGAATTTTGCAAACGACCTCGGATTTCGATGAAACCAGTTTTGTTGGATCCGCAGTATCAAATTATTGCTAGGTTTCAAATTTCATAATATTTCGAATCAATATGTGAGCGTGGCAAAGGAAAACGCGTTTGACCAGTTTCAGTTAATTTTAAATCGACTGGAAAATGGTCATTTTTCTAACGGTCTCAGAATTCGACGAAACTAGTTTTGTCAGGACCGTATCGTCAATACGAAGCTAGAAAATATTTTTCTGGAATTTTTCTAGTTAGTATGTGACCCCAGTAATTCGAAATGTATGTTTAAAATTCAATATAATGATTTAAATGAAAATTCAACGGAAACTGATCAAAACAATCGAATCAGCTTGCGATACATATCCCATTGTGTTTGGAATGGGGGTAATTAGCTATGGACGACAGACGGTGGGCCTCGTCTAGAGGTCGAAAATAAAAGTTGCTTTTTGTAGTGAAATAAAATAATTAAAAACTAAAGTTCTCTCTCCTTCACCTTAAATAATTTCTGCCCCCCTCCCCCCCCCTCCCCCCCCCCCCCGTATCATTTTAAAACTGAAATTTAAAAAAAAATGGACGGAGGCGCGCCCCGTCGCCCATCGCCACCCACCACCGCTCTGGTCCCCCAGCCGCCCAACCCGCCTCCGCCTCTTCCCTCTTCGATTCCCTCTTCCTCCGCCCTCTCATCTTCGATTTCCGCAACCCCAGGCCCCCCAAAACCCCCTCGTCGCTCCTCCGATCGATTTCCCCCACCGCCGAGCTCCTCCCTAGGCGGCGCGCCGACCGAACCCCCCTTCCTTCGCCTGCGACCTCGAGCTCTCCCTACCCTGCTGCCGCCGCCAGCACAGCTCCCCCCTCCCCCCCCCCCCCCCCCGCTGTAAGTTCTTGACCCACTTTATTTTCATTTTGATTTCTGCTTTATTTTGATTTTTAGTTTATTTAGTTTATTTAAATCAGTAAAGAAAGATTTTTAAAATGCTAAAGTTTAGATTTTTAAAATGCTAAGGTTTAGATTTTTTTTTTAAATAGAAAAGATGAGATTTTTTCATATGGAAAAGATGTAGATTTCTATTATGAAACTATTGAATAAAGTTCAGATTTTTACATATGTAAAGAATTAAAAATATGGTTTTTATATTTTTAAAGTATTAAAAATATAGTCTTTACTATATAGCGATTATAAAAATATGATTTTTATATTTTTAAAGTAGTAAAAATATAATCTTTTATATTGTAGAAAGATAAAAATATAATCTTTGCATAGTAGGAACTATAAAAATATAATCTTTATGAGATATAGAATGTAAAAATACCATCTTTTTATATGTAGCGAAATAAAAATCTGATTTTTATGATATATATGTTGAAATAAAGAGGTAATTTTTATGGTGATGAAATGAAAATAAAATCTTTATTTTTATAAAGGCGAAATCTTTAAAATTGAAAAGGCGAAATCTTTATATGGAAAATAGCGTGATAAAAATATAATTTTTATCTATATAACATCGAAGTAAAAATGCGATTTTTATATATTGAATAGCAAAGTAAAAATGTGATTTTTATATATTGAATAGCGAAGTAAAAATGCGATTTTTATATATTGAATAGCGAAGTAAAAATGCGATTTTTATATATTGAATAGCAAAGTAAAAATGCGATTTTTATATATTGAATAGAGAAGTAAAAATGCGATTTTTATACATGTAGTGAATACGAGCAACGAAAGCGACAAAAGGCGAGAAAGACGAAGACTTCTACAAGGAAGAGTCAAGATGATTGGATAGCTATCTGTGAGAATTTCTCACCTTTCAATTTCATTTTCTAGTTATATATATATATATATATATACTAGGATGCAGACGGTGCTTAGTAGCACCCGACACAATCGTCCACAGACCATGGACTTGTTTGTTTGGTTGCATAAATTAGTTAGATGATTTGATTTGTATTTGGTTGTTTGGTGAATTTTATTGATGTGTGAATGGCGTGGGCCTTCACTAGACCGGGGATAAGGCTAGGCCTTGTCCCGTTTCTAGTATCGTGCCGTTATGCCGCCGAAATTTTCTAAAATATGTTAGAAAAATAAAAATATCATTTTTTCGAATAAATGAACTGAATAGAAATTCATATGTTGAAATAAAATGTTTTGTCGTTAAAAATATAATTTTTAACGTGAATATGAATACAGTGAATGTGAATAAATAAATATTCATTTACAACCCAGACGGTTTGTTTATGTACACCTATTTGAAGGACATTGATTGGGTCGATAAATTTTACTCATCGCCCAACTGCACAAATAAAATCTGTGTTTAATTGTTTGAAACCCCACATGGGTGTTGGGATGAAATTGGAAGTTCACTCATCCTGATTTATTAAATATGTCGATCGATTGATTGATAGGCTGTTATAAGCGTTAGATATCTATATTTGATGCTTATACAGTGTAGTGCACTTTGGTTGATGGTTGATTATTTTTCAATGCTATTATATACATGTGTTGTATGAAAATCCATATAATTAATTTTATATGGTGATTGATTGGGTCTCATTCCAATTTAGAAGATAAAGAATAATATAAAATAAAGGTTCATGTGTTGACTGTACTCATCCGTTAAGATTAGTCATGTGTTGAACGAATTATTTTAATAATAAAATTTGCATCTTTATCAATATAATATAAAGGTTCATGTGTTGACTGTACTCATCCGTTGAGATTAGTCATGTGTTGAACGAATTATTTTAATAATAAAATTTGCATCTTTATCAATATAATATAAAGGTTCATGTGTTGACTGTACTCATCCGTTGAGATTAGTCATGTGTTGAACGAATTATTTTAATAATAAAATTTACATCTTTATCAATATAAAATAAAGGTTCATGTGTTGACTGTACTCATCCGTTGAGATTAGTCATGTGTTGAACGAAATATTTTTAAAATAGAAACATTTAAAATAGAAATATTTGAAAAAGAAATATTTGAGGTAGAATATTTAGAAATAGAAATATATGAAGCCATGTTGATTAGATTGACGCCATTTTGACGTGAACGATATTTATATCGATTTTATTCAGTTTAAGCTGAAATGAATTGAAAGCGATTTCGAAATGAATTGAATATATAACGATTTCGAAATGAATTGAATATATAACGATTTCGAAATGAATTGAATATATAACGATTTCGAAATGAATTGAATGTATAACGATTTCGAAATGAATTGAATATATAGCGATTTCGAAATGAATTGAATATACAAAGATTTAGAAATGAATTTGAATCGAATAGAAAACCAATTTGAATTGAATCGAATTGAAAACGAATTCAAATTGAATAGAAAGCGAATTGAAACGAATTCAAATTGAATTGAAATTTGAATTGAATAGAAATGAATTTTAAAACGAATTTTTAAAGAAGAATTCAATTTTGCTTTAGATTGAAATAGAAGTTGAAATGGTTCTTGAAACGAATTCAAAACTATTTATACAATTCGTTTTAAATAAAAATCGACGAAATATATATTATATATATATATAATATGATGGCCTGAATAGAACGCGCCGCGCCGCGGCAATTCGTGAATTTCGACCATTAATTTCAAACGGACATTACGGGAGATCCGACCGTCAGATTCTCCTAAAACCGGAACCGTTGGGTTCGTATCGAAAAGAGATTTCTAACGAATATTAGAAATTTGAAATCTAATGGTTGGATTTGGAGATACGTCCAAATCAAATTTGAAAAAGGTCGCTGTAAGTGCAGTTCGATGGCCATTGTTGGAAATCGACTGTACGGGCCTTAATAAAATTATTAAAAATAGTAATAATTTGTGTAAAATCATAAGAAATGATTTGGGAGAAATTGGGGTGAAAAACTCCATATTTGAAAAGATAAGAATAGATTTTTATCGAAATGAACTAGTTTGAACTCAATTTAAAACCCGGGTTTTTATTTTTAAATAAATAAGTTAGATTTAAAAAGGGGTTTTAAATAATCGGAATTTCTAATATATTTGATTGAATGTGAAATGGGTTTATCGTGAACAGTGTTTTAAATAACACTAGTTCTTTAACCCGATAACAAATTGAATGTGAAATGGGTTTATCGTGAACAGTGTTTTAAATAACACTAGTTCTTTAACCCGATAACAAATAGAATGTGATTTGGGTTTGTCGTGAACTGTGTTTTAAATAACACCTAGTTCTTTAACCCAGTAAAAGGAGTTCTAACGAATCTGCAATTAGATTGAAATGTGAATCTATAATCTAAATTATCAAATTTAGAAATAAGCGGGAATGGAGTATTACCAGTTTTGCTCCAAAGCGATAGTTAAATCTTTAATTAGATTTAAACGTGAAATGGTAATTAATTTTACCGATAACACCACGGTGTTAGATATGGAGTATTACCAGCTTTGCTTCATGGGATGAATAGGTTGGGATTGGGAAATAAAATAAATAATTACTTCGTTACGGTTCGCTAATCTCGACTAGTTGGAAAAACCATAATTTGGTTTTAAATGACATCCAAAGGAAGATTACAGGATAAATTTTAAAGAATTTATCTTGGATAAAATTAATGGGAACCTTTCCCTAAGAATGTGGAATTTAGAAACTAGCTGTAGGTTGGCTAAGAAGAATGGTTTCCTGGGTATTGATCTGATGTTGGTTTCGGCCTTCGGGGTTAATGTTTGGGAAATTGTTCTCTTGCTAATTTGCGGTTAGTGACTAATGAATTGGAATGAGGCGTATGTTGTGTTTGTGTAACATTTGTTTTCAATATACGCGGGTTGTTCGGAAAGACCGGGTTTACACCCATTCTGAATAACCGATTCGACGATATGTCGAAGATGAAGACGGTGGTCGAAGACCGGAAGTCTTCACATCGTTTGGATAATTACTGACGATCCTGATTGGGCTGTACACCCAAGAGGATGGAAATAGTTGGTGGTCGTCCAGACGTACCTGGAGATGGATGGATATGCGAGGAAAGTGCCTCCGGTTTCGTTCAGACCCAGAACGAACTTGTAAATGGATTGTGTGTCTGACATTGGATTTTATTCTGTGTTGATTGATTTCTGTTAAATATACATCTGTTTGGCGGTGGAGAATTTATTCTTTTGCTTAACGCCCATCTCTGAGACGTACGAGCTCAGAGGTTGTATATCGATGGACATCAGTCGCATGGCATGAATTGCCTGTGTGGCACGCTAAGATGCATAGATCAAGGCTTCTGTTGAAAAGCAAAGTCTTGTGGTTGATGATCAAAGCACGGCCTTTGTGGTAGCTTTGCGTATAACGTGAATTCGCGAGCCTCACACCTCGGTATGAGTCAAAAACGGGATACGGACTGCAGGGAGAGCACGACGTTTCTTTCTAGCTTTGGTGGTGTCAGTGACTTACCAGCCCTGATATTTATATACTTTTCACCTTTGTGGTTGTTGGATGAGGCGCCTCGATTATAGGTCTGTAAGGACCGGGAAACGTGTGTTCAGGCATAATTAATCCTCTAATGTAAGTGAGGACCGGCCCTGAAGCATCCAAGGGTTGCCCAGAGTGCGTAGCCCTGGGACATTTGTTAGAGTGTCTCGAACGCGGAGAGGAGCTTGCCCCTTGCCTCGACTCATGACGGAATCCAATTTCCAATACGTGTATTGCGGTTTTATTTGTAGAACTAGTATGGCGACATAGTGGTATGGGGCACTCATGCCGTCTATGATTTATATTTATGATTGAAATGTTTTGACACTATACACTTATTATAGTATCAAATGATTTGTTTTAAACGTATCAAGCATGTTTGGCTGTTATAAGGAAAAACCCTATCCTCCGGCTTGCGTTGCATTGTGTGATGGGACCTGGGTCTTATAATAGCTTCATTTTTCGAAAAAGCATTGCGTTGTCTTTTCTATGCACTGGTATTTTTGGGAGGAAACCCGTTCCGTCTTATACGGCGTGGTCCCTTGAATTGCTCTCTTTTCAAATAAAGTTTTAATAACTGTTTTAGTTCTCACACCAGTCACATGACTGACCTGGAGTTTATTGTTTTAACCTAAACTCTGGGTGCCCCTATTTTCCGCACGGGCAGCTAGTAGTTTTGGTTTTGCAGATTTATATTCACAGGATCCTGGTTTACAGCTGGAATGATATCCGGAAAGCTCTGTATCCGTATATCACCTTCAGTTGTGCTTTGTATTATTTTCCGCTGTTATGTAATTTATTGTAATCTCTGATATTTGTCGAATGTAATTTATTCAATTATACTCTGTATATTCTCGTATCTGATGGAATTGTTGTAATAGCAACGAAATGTTCTTCTGTTTGTGTTCTGTTTTGTCCTGTTCTCAAACAGTCAGGGGTTTCGAACGGTCTAGATTGGTTTAACGACTGATTCGGATCGAGCGAAATTCACGGCCGTCACACTAGGAAATATTTTTCTGAGATTTATGGAGTTCGTATGTGACCCCGGTAAATTGAAATGCGCGTTCAAATTCAATATATGGAGTTATATGTTGATTTTGACGAAAACTGATCGAAACGATCGAATCAGCCTACAATACATATCCCATTGTGTTCGGAATGGGGGTAATTAGTTATGGGCGACAGTCGGTGGGTTCGATTTCGAGCTCGAAATAAAAAGTTGCTTTTTGAAATTAATTAAAGAAAATAAAATAATATAAATTATTATATACTCCATTTATCTCCATTCTAAGTCAACCCTACCCCATTTTCCCTCTTCTCTCCCACCGTTTAACAGAAGAAAAAAAAACTAAGGAAGGTCGCATCGATCCTCCCCACGCCGCCCATAGGATCCGCCACCGCCCTTTACCGCCGCGCCTCCCCTGCCTTCACCACCACGTCGGCTTCGTTCCCCCCTTCCTCAGTTCGAAATCAGCTCCCCCAAGAACCCGAGCCCCAAATCGAGGAGAACCCCGCTGCCGCGACCCCCCGCCCCTCCCCAACGTGTTGCGCCCCTTTTCCTTCCTCTCCTCTTCCATCCGACGCCCTATGACCCCCCCCCCCCCCAAACAGCTGCAACAATGAATCGGAGCTCGCCGGAGTTGAAGATGAGGTCATGAATTCGAGCGACTTCGAACAGGAAAGAGGAGGAGCGCAGTGTATATGTTTAAGGTAATGAATTTAACTTTAAATTTATAAATATGTGATCTTTATATAGCTAATATAAAGATGCGATTTTCTTTATTTTAGCAAATATAAAAATGTGATTTTTATATATATAATAAGATTATATTTTTCTTTTTGGTTATAAAAAGGTTCGATTTTTCTAATTAAAAAGGTGAAATTTTTTATTATTTTAATATATATGCGAAAGAAGTGATTTTTATATATTGAATAGCATAGTAAAAATTCGATTTTTATATATTGAATAGCATAGTAAAAATTCGATTTTTATATATTGAATAGCACAGTAAAAATTTGATTTTTATATATTGAATAGCAAAGTAAAAATTCGATTTTTACATATGTAGTGGCTACGGGCAACGAAAGTGACGAAAGGCGAGAACGATGAAGATTTCTATAAATGAAGTGTCGTGAAGTTGGATAGCTATTGGTGAGAATTTCTCACTCTTTAATTTAATTTTCTAGTTATATATATATATATATATATATATATACTAGGATGCAGACGGTGTTTAGTAGCACCCGACACCCGTCATCCACAGACCATGGATGGCTTGTTTGTTTAATTGTTTGGTTGTGTAGTTGGTTAGATTATTTGGCTTGAATTGAATTGTTTGGTGAAATGAAATTGATTTGATTGATGTGTGAATGGCGTGGGCCTTCACTAGACCGGGGATAAGGCTAGGCCTTGTCCCGTTTCTAGTATTGTGCCGTTATGCCGCCGAAATTTTCTAAAAATAAATTAGAAAAATAAAGATAACATTTTATTTAATAAATGAACCGAATAGAATATTCATAGGTTGAATAAAATAGTTTGATCGTTAAAAATATAATTTTTAACGTGAATGTGAATAAATAAATATTCATTTACAAACCGGACGGTTTGTTTATGTACACCTATTTGAAGGACGTTGATTGGGACGATAAATTTTACATATCGCCCAACTGCACAAATAAAATTTGTGTTTGATTGTTTGAAACCCCACACGGGTATTGGGATGATATTTGACGTACACTAATCCCGATTGTTTAGTTGTATGTCGATCGATAGATTGACAGACTGTTATAAGCGTTGAATATTTATATTTGATGCTTATACAGTGTAGAATGCACTTTGGCTGATGTTTGATTATTCATCGTTGTTGATATATACATGTGTTGTAGAAAATCCATATAATTAACATTATATGGTAATTGATTGGGCCTCATTCCAGTTTCGAAAAAGAAATATTTGAAAAAGAAATATTTGAAAATAGAATATTTGAAAAAGGAAATATTTGAAAAGAAATATTTGAGATAGAAATATTCGAAATAGAATATTTGAAAATAGAAACATATGAAGCCGTGTTGATTAGATTGACGCCATTTTGACGTAAACGATATTTATATCGGTTTTATTCATTTTGAAATGAATTGAATTGAAAGTGATTTCGAAATGAATTGAATTGAAAGTGATTTCGAAATGAATTGAATATAAAGCGATTTCGAAATGAATTGAATATAAAGCGATTTCGAAATGAATTGAATTGAAAGTGATTTCGAAATGAATTGAATATAAAGCGATTTCGAAATGAATTGAATATAAAGCGATTTCGAAATGAATTGAATTGAAAGTGATTTCGAAATGAATTGAATATAAAGCGATTTCGAAATGAATTGAATATAAAGCGATTTTGAAATGAATTGAATATAAAGTGATTTCGAAAGGAATAGAATATAAAACGATTTCGAAATGAATTGAATTGAAAACGAATTCGAATTGAATTTAAAACGAAGTGAAATGAATTCAAATTGAATTGAAACTTGAATTGAATAGAAATGAATTTTAAAACGAATTTATAAGGAAAAATTCAATTTTGATTTAAATTGAAATAGAAGTTGAAATTGTTTTTGAAATGAATTTAAAAACTATTTATAAAAATTCGTTTTAAATAGAAATCGACGAAATATATATTATATATAATATAATGGCCTGAATAGAACGCGCTGCGCCGCGGCAGTTCGTGAATTTCGACCATTTATTTCAAACGGACATTACGGGAGATCCGACCGTCGGATTCTCCTAAAACCGGAACCGTTGGGTTCGTATCGAAAAGAGCTTTCTAACGAATATTAGAAATTTGAAATCTAATGGTTGGATTTGGAGTTATGTCCAAATCAAATTTGAAAAAGGTCGCTGCAAGTGCAGTTCGATGACCGTTGGTGGAAATCGACTGTACGGGCCTTGATAAAATTATTAAAAATAGTAATAATTTGTGTAAAGTCATAAGAAATGATTTAGAAAGGATTGGGATGAAAAACTCCATATTTGAAAAGATAAAAATAAATTTGTATCGAAATGAACTAGTTTTGAACTAGAATTATAATTCTATTTATTTTTGAATAAATAAATTGAATCGAAAAAGGGTTTTAAAAATAACCAGAATTTCCAATAATTATATTGGAATGGATTTGAATCGAAATTGTCTTCGGAATATTTCGATGTTGGATTTCGTGATTATACAGATGTTGTTATGGAAATTTGAAAGATATAGATATATATCGTTATTTCCAATACGATATCTGTTGGTCGTAGAATTTGATATTGAATATAAGCCAATATATTTTCTATTCAGAGCCTTATATTGAATATCAAATGCGATTTGGGTTTGTCGTGAATGGTGTCTTCACTAACACTGTTCTTGAACCCAGTTGAGAAAAGAATTAATCTTTTTATTTAGATTTAATGAAGTGTACCAATTAAATACTATTTAATTGGAATTGAATTGATATTGATTTTTGGGTTTATCGTGGACAGTGTTTTAAATAACACTCGTTCTTTAACCCGATAATTAATGGAATGTGATTTAGGGTTTATCGTGAACTGTGTTTTAAATGACACTTATTCTTTAACCCAGTTAAAGATTAAAACTAAGTGGAGTTTTAATGAATCTTTAATTAGATTGAAATAATCGAGAATGGAGTATCACCAGTTTTACTCTAGGCGATAGTTAAATCTTTAATTAGATTTGAACGTGAAATGGTAATTGAATTTACCGATAACACCGTGGTGTTAGATATAAAGTATTACCAGTTTTACTTTATGGGATGAATAGGCTGGGATTGGGAAATTAAAACAAATGATTACTTCGGTAAGGTTCGTTAATCCCGACTAGTAGAATCAAAATTCAAAAGAAGATTAAAGAATAAATTTTAATGATTTATCTTTGATAAAATTAATGGGAACCTTTCCCTATGAATGTAAAATTTAGAAACTAACGTTTGGTTAGCCAAGCAGAATGGTTTTTTGGATATTGATCTGATATCGGTTTCGGCCTTCGGGGTTAATATTTGGGGAATTATTCTCTTGATTAATTTACAGTTAGTGACTAATGAATTGGAATGAGGCGTATATTGTGTTTGTGTAACACTTATTTAAAATATACGCGAGTTATTCGGGAAGACCGGGTTTATCCCATTCTGAATAACTGATACGACGATAAGTCGAAGATGAAGACGATGGTCGAAGACCGGAGGTCTTCACGTCGTTCGGGTGGTTACTGATGATCTTGATTGGGTTGTACACCCAAGAAGATGGAAACAGTTGGTGATCGTCCAGACATACATGGAGATCGATGGATATGCGGGGTACTAGGTGCCTCCGGTTTCGTTCAGACCCAGAGCGAACTTGTAAATGGACCGTGTGTCTGACATTGGATTTTAGTCTGTGTGATTGATTTCTATTAAATATATATCTGTTTGGCGGCGGAGAATTTATTCTCTTGCTTAACACCCTTCTCTGAGACGTACGAGCTCAGGGGTTATATATTGATGGACATCAATCGCATGGAGTGAATTGCCTGTGTGGCATGCCTAAGTGGCAATTGATCAAGGCTTCTGTTGAAAAGCAAAGTCTTGTGGATGATGATCAAAGCAAGGCCTATGTGGCATTGCTTTGTGTAGCGTTGATTCGCGAGCCTCGCACCCCGGTTGTGAACCAAAAATGGGAGAAGGACCTCAGGGAGGGCATGCGTTTCTTTCTAGCTAGGGTGGTGTCAGTGACCTACCAGCCCTGACATTTATATACTTTTCACCTGTGTGGTTGTTGCTGTTGCGAGGCGCCGCGGTTATATCTGTTTCGGCCGATGCATTCTGGTCGGCAGACGGATCAGACTTACGCCCCAAAGGGCGGGGAAACGCAGTGTTCAGGATTTAAGTTTAATCCACATCGGTGGACCGGCCCTGTCGCTCCAAGGTCACTCGAGCTCTGACCTGTGGCTCGGGCTAGAGAGTCACAAATCGGTAGAGGATGATCCCTGGCCTCGGTTCACAGACGGAAATCCAATTTCCAAATACGTGACATTTGCGGTTTTATTTGTAAACCTATATATGGCGACATAGTGGCATGGGACGCTCATGTCGCATATGATTGATACTTATGATTTGAAGTTGTTTTATACACTATGCACTTATAATAGTATCAAATGATTTGTTTTAAACGTATCAAGCATTCTTTGGCTGTTATAAGGGAAAACCCTATCCCCCGGCTTGCGTTGCATTGTGTGATAGGACCTGGGTCTTATAACAGCTTAATTTTTCTTTATTTAGCATTGTGCTGTTTGTTTTGTGCACTGGTATTCTTAGGAGGAAACCCGTTCCGTGTTATACGGCGTGGTCCCTTGATTTACCTAATTTTAAAATAAAGATTTATAACTGTTTTAGTTCTCACACCAGTCACATGACTGACCTGGAGTTTATTGTTTTAACCTAAACTCTGGGTGCCCTTATTTTGACACGGGCAGCTAGTAGTTTTGGTTTTGCAGATTTATATCCACAGGATCCTGGTTTACAGCTGGAACGATATCCGGAAAGCTTTGTATCCGTATATCTCATTCTAGTTGTGTATTGTATTATTTTTCGCTGCTATGTATTTAAATGTAATTTAAATCTCTGGTATTTCTGTGTAATATTCATTTATACTCTGTATATTCTTGTAATCTGATGTATTGTTGTAATATACAATGGAATGTTCTTCCGTGTGCATTCTGATTTGTCTTGTTCTCAAACGATAGGGCGTTTCGAGCGGTCTGGGTCAGTTTAGCGACTGGTTCGGATCGAGCGAAATTCCTTTTCGTCACAAACATAAAGTAGAGCATAGAAATTAAAGAGACATAAGATTGACATAAAATAAACAGGCTTGGAAGCCATTTTTATTTATTTGATCACTTACACTTTCATATGCTAAAAAGGAGATCCAAAATACATAAAACAAAGGGGTATATATACATGATTTAAAACCCTAAATCCCTAATCACTCTCCTTAGGAATTCCCCAAAATGCCCATTCATGAAGCTTCTAATTGTCATTAGCCTCTAATAAGTCATGTAGAATGCATGTGGCCTTTTGTCTCATTCAATTAGTCTTTAATATAAAGATTAAGAGCAAGTGGACTAGTTGAAAGGTGGGGGGCTCCACTATCCATAAAATAAATTAATTCTTTGCCTCCTCTTGTGAATATGCATGCTTTCCTTCATATCTTCATGTGTACATATCATTTGTGCTCCAAAATTCCTATAAGAGATAATTACAAAGAACAAGTAAATGCAATCTCAAACTATAACATGCATATTTTACCATTTAAAGCCCCCAAATGAGTGATTATTTCAAAACATTTAAAACATGGTTTGATCATATAAAATACCCAAAAATGTTCATTTATTTAACTAAACAAGAATAAATATGTGAATATAAATGTGCATGTACACATCAGATACTCCCACACTTATCTTTTTATTCGTCCTCGAATAAAGTAAAAACTAAGATAAATCCACTTTCGTAGGAAGCATGATTGCATTGAGCGTATGCAATAAGTCGTTACCTCTTGGTGTCCCCAGTAGGACAAGTGTTGTCTCATGAGGGTTTTCAGTGGATACTACCCACAAAATCCAAATGTTAAATGCAAAAATGCAAAATGCAAGATTAGAGAATATTTACAAGATGAATGCAAGTTTTAAGAAGAATATTTACAAATGAATGATTTACTTTTAAATTTGACACGAGGGAGTTAAATACAATTTGGGTCGTCACTATGAAATTTAAGTCCATTACTAATCAGAACTTCAAACAAAAGTCAGTCATCGTTACAAACTCCTCCAGCTTGGCCAGTTGTTTTGGTAGAAACATAGTGCAAATATGAAATGAATTCTGTAATCGATATCAACAATCATAAAAAGTCATCTTTATTTACTTTTGGTTAGCAAGTTAGGTCAAATAAGTGAAGAGTATGCTTGGATTTCAAGTGCTAACTCTCTCTTTATTACAAAATATTTACATTATTATTATTTAAAAATACCTAGGTATACCACCCCTACACCGCACTACGACTTACGTGAGGGTCAGTAATCCTAAGGTGTCCAATTCATAAAAATGAGACCAAGGTATACCGACGCTGACTTTGTCAACAAGGTGCCGGAAAGAGCTTGGTAGGTTTGCACACCAATGCCAGATGTACCAGCAACGTTGGATACCCTTGGATTATTATACATATATATATATATATTCTTCTCTTTTTTTCTATATTTTTTATAAGGGAGAGAGAGAGTTAAGCGAGAATATCTTAGCACAACTTCACTTGAAAGATCTAAAATGTTATCAGAAGTAATCTCAATCAGCTATTCATTTAATTGGATTACAATTTAGTAAACATTTCATACTCGTCACCTACGAATCTCCTTATATACCAGTTACACCAAATTTTCTCATAATTCAAACTTTTCTTCCGTTATCCGTTAAGAGAACTAAATTTCCAAACATTTAATTGAACGACCAAAATTGCGCGCTAACTTTATCATGTTTGATTTACAAGTAAATAAAAATGGATTTTTTTTTTTTTGGTTTTGAATTTTTTTTAAAAAAAATGGAAAATAAAACTATGCAAAACAGGATGAAAATGTGACTCCCCACCACACTTAATTTTGATTGTGTCCCCATAGTCAATGCATGACACAATGAGTGAACGGAAGAGAAATATTTACATATTCATAAAGGAGGGTTAAACTTAACTTTCTTACTTGACGTAGCATGGCTCATGAAGAATCATGAGCTCCTCCTCTCAATCAGTGGGCAGTTCTAAGAATGGTTTTAGTCGTTGACCATTGACTATGAAAATGGATCTATCCCTTTGATTTTCTATTTCGATGGCGTCGTATGGAAAAACAGTTCGAACAACATAAGGTCCGGTCCATCTTGACTTTAGCTTCCCAGGGAATAAATGAAGTCGTGAGTCACATAACAGAATTTTTTGGTCTAGCAAAAACGTTTTTCTTAGGATTGACTTATCATGGAAAACTCTGGTTTTTTCCTTGTAAATTTTCGCCTTTTCGTATGCGTCATTCCTAATTTCTTCTAATTCATTGAGTTGCAATTTTCGGTTTTCGCAAGCTTGTTCAAGATCAAAGTTTAAGTTCTTTATTGCCCAAAAAGTGCTTTACATTCAAGTTCAACTGGTAAATGACAGGATTTACCATAATCCAATCGAAAAGGGGACATTCCAAGATTAGTTTTAAAAGCAGTACGGTAAGCCCAAAGCACATCGATCAATTTCTATGACTAATCTTTTCGATTTTTATTTACAGTTTTCTCCAAAATCTATTATATTTGACGATTTGACACTTTGACTTGACCATAAGTTTGCAGATGATAAGGAGTGGAAACTTGTGGGTTAGCGAGTATTTTTTTTCATTGAGGATTCAAAAGATCGATTATAGAAATGTGTTCCATTGTTGCTTATTATTGTGAGAGGTGTACCGAACCTCGAAAAGATGTTTTCTTTTAGAAATTTCACAATAATTTTATGATCATTCGTTTTACATGGAACGGCTTCGACCCATTTCGAAACGAAATCGACGGCGAGAAGAATATACAAGTTTACAATAGAGTTAGTGAAAGGTCCCATAAAGTCAATACCCCAAACATTAAAGATTTCGATCGTAAGGATGGGGTTCAAAGGCATCATATTTCATCGAGAAATATTTCCAAGCATTTTTTTGAGCAAATGGAAGTGTAGCATAGTGCTACACAGCCGATTCATATATATATAAATTATATAGACAATACCCATTTGACATGGCCAACTGGTGGCCAAAATGCAAATGTTTTTAAGATGCCATATCAAGTCTACCACCGTACAAACATATATTCATGCATAGAAACAACAAAAGATAAAGCATAACATAATTACATAAATAGCAGCATAAAATAAACTTTGTTGAAGAAAGCAACATCAGACAAGATCATGAATTGAGCTAATAGAGTTGCTACCCACAGATTCAGCTGGAGAGGGCTGAGGCAGAGCAAGATTAAGTAGAGCTGCACTTGTTCCTGTCCAAAGTCGATAAATATGATCAATATGCCTGCAAACACTGAAAACACTACCCATTCTTTTGTTGAAAACAAACTCATTCAGTGCTTTCCGAATGCACCAGTAATAAGTCACTATGAATACATCCAAATATTTATCAGTAGATTCACATTGCCAATAATCATAAAATGAGGATATAACTGGTACAAAGCCCAACAAATGAATAATTGCTGCTACCCATATTGGATAAGTGAAGTCACAATCAAAAAACAAGTGCTGAACAGTTTCTTCATGATCATTACAAAAGACACAACTAGGGTTAGGAGCAATGTTGCAACGAAACAACTTACCCTGGGTGTTAATTTTGATGGATTAAGCACCACTGAAAAAATAGCATTCTTGGAGAAGTCCTACATTTCCAAAGTCTAGCAAAAGAAAAGCATCTGACTGTGTGATTCAAAAACCGATAACATGAAGCAACAGAAAAACCTTTGGAAGGGGATAATGCCTACATAAAGTGACCCGGAAAATCAACAACATGGTTGTTAGTAAGCACATCATTAACAGAGAATAAATTCATGAGGACAAGGATATCAAATGAACCATGAGGGCTAAGACCATTAGACCAGCATTAGGTGTGCTACCAACAAAAATATGAGTGTGAGATATATGGGAAAAGGGAGCCGAGAACATAGAGGATAAAGGTAACTGCCTATGCCATATATCATGCCAAAACAGATAGTTAGCTCCATTACCTAAACAGACATGGAAGAGCTTTCGAGTACAAGGGAGAGAGGAAAGGACACCTGACTAAAAAGGTGACACTTTGAATTCAGGATTAAAATGTAGGACAAAAAAGGATTAGAATCATAATGGCAAGCTAAAATTCATTCTTTCCAAATGAAATTTTCTAGGGTAAACAGTCTCCAAATCCATTTTGATAACAGAGCAAGGTTAAACAAAGAAAGGTTAATAACACCAAGTCCCCCATGATTTTGATGAAGACAAACAGTTTGCCAATTTACCAATTTTCTGCATTTGCTACCATTCCATAAAAAAGAGCTTCTAATTGCATCAATTTTATTGATTACCCAAACTAGTAGTTTGTGAAAAGATATCCCATAAGTGGGAACAGCAGAAAGAACAAATTTACAAGCATCAAACGACCCACTGATGAAAGAGAGTTAGCTTTCCAAGAAGTTAGTCTGGACTCAATCTTGTTAATAAAAGGATACCAGTCAAATTTACAAAGCTTTGTAGGTCTAAGGGGAACACCAAGGTAGGCTATAGGAAAATCAAATACTTGACAATTAAGAATCGAAGCGACATTATTACTAAGGTGAGAAGATTTACCAAGCATGATAATAGAAATTTTGCTAAAAATAATTGATAGACCAGAGACAAGTTCAAAACCATACAGAAGGGCCTTAAAGCTATAAATGTCATTGGATTCAGTTGAAGAAAAAATTATGGTGTCATTAGCAAACTGTAGATTGGAAATGGACATATTTGAATTTGGAAGCGAAATACCCTCTAAATATCCCTCATCAATAACTTTTTTAACCATTTAGTTCAACACATCAACTATTAACACAAAAATAAGAGGGGATAAGGGATCACCTTGCCTTAATCCCCGCTTTGATTTGAACAAATTACCAGATTTACCATTCACTGACACAGATGAAAAACTGGTGAAAAGAATGTTTTCAATCCACTTGCACCATTTTTAAGGAAAACCTCGATGTTTCATCTAGTTCGGAACAAAAGTCCAATTAATCGAATCGAATGCCTTGGAAAAGTCAAGCTTAAGAAGAAATCCAAGGGTAGAAGTATGATGATAGAAAGAGAGTGGGTCAATGAAATCCACATTGAAGCGCCTTTTCAGCGGTGACCAAAATGTCCAGCGCACGCATGATCATGGCAGAACGAGAGAACACTCCTAGTTTCTCTATCAGGAATGCATCGACGAATGATTTGGTCTGGACAATACTTAAACAAGCATGGGTCATCCCAGTAGAAGTATTTCACTTAGGAAAGAAATTTGTATTTATCATGTTTGGACCAAGAAGAGGGAGTTTCCCTGGTGACTAGATAGTTCACTATGTCGGCGAACCAAGGATTGATTGAAACAGAAAGGAGTTGTTCGTTAGGAAAGTTTTCGTTGATTGGAAAAGAAGATGGTGCGTTTGGAAGACGAGACAAGTGATCGACTATGACGTTATCGGATCCTTTGTTGCCTTTGATTATAAGATCAAATTCTTGAAGTAAAAGGATCCATCGAATTAAGCGTGATTTAGCAACCTTTTTAGCAAAAAGGTTTCGAAGAGCAGAATGATCAGTGTAGACCGTGATGTGGGAGCCAATCAAGTAAGATCGGAATTTCTCGAGCGTAAAGACGACCTGTGACGGCTGGGAATTTCGCTCGATCCGAATCAGTCGTTAAACCGATCTAGACCGTTCGAAACCCCTGATCGTTTGAGAACAGGACAAATCAGAACGCAAACGGTAGAACATTTCATTGCTATTACAACAATTCCATCAGAATACAAGAATATACAGAGTATGAATGAATAAATTACATTCGATGAATATCAGAGATTACAATAAATTACATAGCAGCGGAAAAACAATATAAAACACAACTGAAAGTAATACACGGATACAGAGCTTTCCGAGCGTCGTTCCAGCTGTAAATCAGGATCCTATGAATATAAATCTGCAAAACCAAAACTACTAGCTGCCCATGTCGAAAATAGGGGCACCCAGAGTTTAGGTTAAAACAATAAACTCCAGGTCAGTCATGTGACTGGTGTGAGAACTAAAACAGTTATTTAAAACTTTACTTTAAAAGAGAGTAATTCAAGGGACCACGCCATATAACATGGAACGGGTTTCCTCCCAAGAATACCAGTGCATAGAATAAACAACGCAATGCTTTTCGAAAAATGAAGCTATTATAAGACCCAGGCCCCATCACACAATGCAACGCAAGCCGGAGGATAGGGTTTTCCCTTATAATAGCCAAACATGCTTGGTACGTTTAAAAACAAATCATTTGATACTATAATAAGTGTATAGTGTCAAAACAATTTCAATCATAAATATAAATCATAGACGGCATGGGTACCATATATCATGTCCCATACTAGTTCTACAATTAAAACCGCAATACACGTATTGGAAATTGGATTTCCATCATGAGTCGAGGCAAGGGGCAAGCTCCTCTCCGCTTCGAGACACTCTAGCAAATGCCTCAGGACTACACACTCTAGGTAACCCTGGGATCCTCCAAGACCGGTCCTCTCTTACGTTTGAGGATTAGTTATTCATGAACACACGTTTCCCGGCCCTATAGGACCTATAATCGAGGCGCCTCGCATCCAAACCACAAAGGTGAAAAGTATATAAATGTCAGGGCTGGTAGGTCACTGACACCACCCATAGCTAGAAAGAAACGTCGTGCACTCCTTGGGTCCTCATCCCGTTTTTGACTCATACCGAGGTTTGAGGCTCGCGAATCCACGCTATACACAAAGCTGCCACGTAGGCCGTGCTTTGATCATCAACCACAAGACTTTGCTTTTCAACAGAAGCCTTGATCCATGCAACTCAGCATGCCACACAGGCAATTCATGCCATGCGATTGATATCTATCGATATATAACCTCTAAGCTCGTACGTCTCAGAGAAGGGCGTTAAGCAAGAGAATAAATTCTCCACCGCCAAACAGATATATATTTAACAGAAATCAATCAACACAGAATAAAATCCAATGTTAGACACACAATCCATTTACAAGTTCGTTCTGGGTCTGAACGAAACCGGAGGCACTTTCCTCGCATATCCATCAATCTCCAAGTACGTCTGGACGATCACTAACTGATTCCCTCATCTCGGGTGTACAGCCCAATCAAGATCATCAGTAATCACCCAAACGATGTGAAGACTTCCGGTCTTCAACCACCATCTTCATCTTCGACTTATCGTCGAATCGGTTATTCAGAATGGGTATAAACCCGGACTTTCCGAACAACCCGCATATATTAAAAACAAATGTTACACAAACACAACATATATCTCATTCCAATTCATCAGTCACTAGCCGCAAATTTCATATTCTTAGGGAAAGGTTCCCATTAATTTTATCCAAGATAAATTCTTTAAAATTTATCCTTTAATCTTCCTTTGGATGTCATTTCAAACCAAATTATGGTTTTCTAAACTAGTCTGGATTAGCGAACCACACCGAAGTAATTATTTATTTTATTTCCCAATCCCAACCTATTCATCCCATGAAGCAAACTGGTAATACTCCATATCTAACACCACGGTGTTATCGGTAAAATTAATTACCATTTCACGTTCAAATCTGATTAAAGATTTAACTATCGCTTTGGAGCAAAACTGGTGATACTCCATTCTCGCTCATTTGCCAAATTTGATAATTTAAATTATCAATTCACATTTCAATCTAATTGCAGATTCATTAAAACTCCTTTTACTGGATTAAAGAACTAGTGTCATTTAAAACACAGTTCACGACAAACCCAAATCACATTCTATTTATTATCGGGTTAAAGAACAAGTGTTATTTAAAACACTGTTCCCGATAAACCCACAAATCACTTCTAATTCAATTTCAATCAAAAATATCAGAAATTCCGATTATTTAAAACCCCTTTTTAAATCCAATTTATTTATTTAAAAATAGTTGGGTTTTAATTTTAATTCAAAACTAGTTCATTTTGATAAAAATTTATTTTTATCTTTTCAAATAAGGAGTTTTTCATCCCAATTTTTCCCAAATCATTTCTTATGATTTTACACAAATTATTGATATTTTTAATAATTTCATCAAGGCACGTACAGTCGATTTCCATCAACGGCCATCGAACTGCACTTACAGCGACCCTTTTCAAATTTGATCTGGACATAACTCCAAATCCAACCTTTAGATTTCAAATTTCTAATACTCGTTAGAAAGCTCTTTTCGATACGAACCCAACGGATCTGGTTTTAGGAGAATCCGACGATCGGATCTCCCGTAATGTCCATTTGAAATAAATGGTCGAAATTCACAAACTGCCGCGGCGCGGCGCGTTCTATTCAGGACATTATATTATATATATAATATATATAATATATATTTCGTCGATTTCTATTTAAAACGAATTTTACAAATAGTTTAAATTCGTTTCAAAAACAATTTCAGCTTCCATTTCAATTCAAATCAAAATTGAATTCTTCCTTATAAATTCATTTCTATTCAATTCAAATTTCAATTCAATTTGAATTCATTTCAATTCGTTTTCAATTCAATTTGAATTCGTTTTCAATTCAATTCGAATTCGTTTTTAATTCAATTCGAATTCGTTTTATATTCAATTCGAATTCGTTTTTAATTCATTTCGAATTCGTTTTATATTCAATTCGAATTCGGTTTTATATTCGATTCAATTCAAATTGGTTTTCTATTCGATTCAATTCATTTTCGCTTTCTATTCGATTCAATTCATATTCGTTTTCCATTCGATTCAATTCATTTTCGATTCAAATCAAATTCAATTCATTTTCGTTTTCTATTCGATTCAATTCATTTTCGATTCAAATCAAATTCAATTCATTTTCGTTTTCTATTCGATTCAATTCATTTTCGTTTTAAATCAAATTCATTTTCTTTTCTATTTAAATCAAATTCAATTCATTTTCTATTCGATTCGAATATAATCGATATAAATATCGTTCGCGTCAAAATAGCGCATCTCTAACCAACACGGCTTTATATTCAACAAATGGATCTATATTTCTTTCAATACACGACTCTATATCTTTGTCAACACACGACTAATCTCCATGAATGAGTACTGTCCACGTGTGACTATTTTTGTTATTTAATATATTTTATAAAAATTATGGTATCTATCGTTTGATTTCAAATCAGACTCCAACCGTAAACTAGTGAGAGAACGATTCCCTGAATATTAACCCCGAAGGCCGAAACCAACATCAGATCAATATCCAGGAGACCACTCATCTTATCTACTTTCCAGTTAGTTTCTAATTTTATATCTAATAAAGATGTAGTTTTTATTGTTAAAATACTTCGTTCAACACATGACTAATCTCAACGGATGAGTACTGTCAACACATGAACCTTTATTTTATAATATTCTTTATTTTCTAAATTGGAATGAGGCCCAATCAATTACCATATAAAGTTAATTATATGGATTCCATACAACACATGTGTACAATAGCAACGATAGATAATCAACCATCATCCAAAGTGCACTACACTGTATAAGCATCAAATATAAATCTCTAACGCTTATAACAGCCTGTCAATCAATCGATCGACATACAACTAATTATTGGGATTAGTTTATATCATATATTATCCCAATACCCATGTGGGGTTTCAAACAATCAAACACAGATTTTATTTGTGCAGTTGGGCGATGTGTAAAATTTATCGTCCCAATCAATGTCCTTCAAATAGGTGTACATAAACAAACCGTCCGGTTTGTAAATGAATATTTATTTATTCACATTCATGTTCAAAATTATATTTTTAACGATCAAATATTTTATTTTAACCTATGAATATTCTATTCGGTTTATTTATCAAATAAAATGATATCTTCATTTTTCTAACTTATTTTAGAAAATTTCGGCGGCATAACGGCACGATACTAGAAACGGGACGAGCCCTAGCCTTATCCCCGGTCTAGTGATGGCCCACGCCATACACATATCAATCAAATCATTCCATTTCACCAAACAATTCAATTCAAACCAAATAATCTAACCAACTACACAACCAAACAATTAGACAAACAAGCCATCCATGGTCTGTGGATGACGGGTGTCGGGTGCTACTAAACACCGTCTGCATCCTAGTGTATATATATATATAACTAGAAAAAGAAATTGAAGAGTGAGAAATTCTCACCAATAGCTATTCCAACTCCACGACACTTCACAAGTAAAAATCTTCGTCGTTCTCGCCCTTCTTCACTTTCGTTGCCCGTATTCACTACATATGTAAAAATCGAATTTTTACTTCGCTATTCAATATATAAAAATCGAATTTTTACTTCGCTACTCAATATGTAAAAATCGAATTTTTAATTCGCTATTCAATATGTAAAAATCCTATTTTAACTACGCTATTCAATATATAAAAATCGAATTTTTACTTTGCTACTATGTAGATAAAAATTATATTTTTATCACGTTCTTCTATACATAAAGATTTCGCCTTTTCAATTTCAAAAAATCTAATCTTTTCTATTTTAAAAATCTAATCTTTTCTATTTTAAAAATCTAATCTTTTCTATTTTAAAAATCTAATCTATCTAATTGCATAAATGAATAGAAATCAAAATATAAAATCACATTTTTATAGACTAATTTCCATTATATTAAACCCGGTTTTTAAAGCTAAGTATTTAAATTAAATAAAAACAGAAAAAAAAAACTTACTGTTGTTTGACCTGGGGGGGTTGCCTGTTCACCGGAGGTGGAGTTCGTCGGTCGGAGGCGGGAGAAGGGGGGCCACGGCGTCGGCTAGGGTAGGGGGGGCTCGGCGAAGGGGAGAGAGCGGGGGGGGGGGGGGGGGGTTCTGTCGTGAGGCAAATCGAGGGGGGGCTTCGGAGGAGGCGATCGAAGGGGAGGGGGTGCGGTGGGGGAACCGCGCCTCGACGGCGGCGGTGGGAAGCGCGGCAGCAGCCGCTGCTCTTCCTCTTTTTTTTTTATTTTTTTTTATTCTGTAATGAATCGATCTGAAGGGGGGCCAGAGGTATAGGAGATGGTGAGGAGAGAGAGAGGAGTTTTAATTATTTTATTTTATTTTATTTTTTCCCAAAAAGTTGACTTTTACATACGACCTCTAAACGAGGCCCACCGCCTGTCGTCCATAGCTAATTACCCCCATTCCGAACACAATGGGATATGTATCATAGACTGATTTGATCGTTTCGATCAGTTTTTGTCAAAATCAACATATAACTCTATATATTGATTTTGAACGCGCATTTCAATTTACCGGGGTCACATACGAACGCTATAAATTGCATAAAAATATTTTCTAGCTTCGTATTGACGATACGGTCCTAACAAAACTAGTTTCGTCGAATTCTGAGACCGTTGGAAAAATGGCCACTTTCTAGTCGATTAAAATCAACTAAAACTGGTCAAACGCGTTTTCTTCTGCCACGCTCACATATTGATTCGAAAAATTATGAAATTTGAAACCTAGCAATAATTTGATATCACGGACCCAACAAAAGTGGTTTCGTCGAAATCCGAGGTCGTTTGCAAAATGTCTATTTTTAAGGGTCTGAATTCCATAGCGACTATTCAGAATTTTCATCTGGACATATCTTTTGATTCCCGCTATGAAATTTTGATTTTTCGGATTCGTTGGAAAGATATTATCAAATAGGTTCCATTATTTTTGGTTTCGCTAATATCCGGATTGGTTTGCACCCGGTGTATTCAATTGAAGTTTGAAATCGAACTACCGAACTACCGCGCCATTTTAAATTCCAATTATAATTATATATAATTATTTATATTCTAAGGACGACGTATATAATATATACGTTCGAATTCATTTCAAAATAGATTTCTCGTCGATATTATTTAAAATAATCTATTTTAAATAATCAAAATTCGCTGAAATTGCCATAATAAAAATTTTAAACTGGCTCAGAATTTCCGGGTTATTACAATCTCCCCCACTTAAAACTTTTCGCCCCCGAAAAGGAACAAAGTCGAAAGTGGTTTGATTAATCAACTCTACATCCGATCTGGCTTCCATTCTCCAACTTTTCAGTTTCTGAGAATTTTCAAATTCTTCAAAATTTTGGCTAACACCCTAAATTTTCGAAAAATTTCGCCATAACCTCCCCTGCACCGGGAGCCACGGGAAAATCCCAAAATTGCCATACAGGCCTTCTGATCTCAAAAAGAAAAAGAAAACGCCAAGCGGCTAGCCAATAGGCTCATAAAATCATCATCACCCAAACAAAACAGTAAATTATAGTAAACATGTACCTATTTGTCGGGCAAACAAATTTTATTCTCTGCTCTAGCCTCCTTGCTATGACCTATTCAATGTAAGTACATGTATATGCAAGCAAATGCAACTAATTTCAATACAATTCAATATTTGATTCTATTAGGCTAAATAGTTCAAAATTCAATTAGGCAACAATAATCAAACAACACAATCATCAATCAATTAGTGAATTAGAGTTTCAAATTCATAACTTTGATATATATACAAAAAACACATTTTTGATGCCAATTCACAACAAATAAATTTATTTATATAGGTTTTGGTTCTCACACCAGTCTAATGGAAATATATAGATATCACACCTTCGAAACACAAACATAAATTTTGGTGATGGAGCTCCATCATCAAAATCATCTCCGAGCGACTAGAGTGTGAATCTATATCTATCCGGTATATTAAAACTTCGAATATACGTTCATGACGCGTATATGCAAAATCTTTATATATTGGATTGTCCAAATTCAAAATAAATAAATAATCAAATACGTTTAAAAATGGTTTAAATTTTAAAAACAAAATTGTTTTCATTTGAAAAATATACTCTTTACACCCGTTCTAGGATATCACTGATCCTATCTCTAACGAGTCATTCTAATTGGATATTACTAATCCAACATATGATGAATTCTTTCGTATGGTTCTAATGTGTCTTGTTCTCGAGCTCTGTAAACCAAAGCTCTGATACCAAATGTGATGGCCGGGAATTTCGCTCGATCCAAATCAGTCGTTAAACCGATCTAGACCGTTCGAAACCCCTGATCGTTTGAGAACAGGACAAATCAGAATGCAAACGGTAGAACATTTCATTGCTATTACAACAATTCCATCAGAATACAAGAATATACAGAGTATGAATGAATAAATTACATTCGATGAATATCAGAGATTACAATAAATTACATAGCAGCGGAAAAACAATATAAAACACAACTGAAAGTAATACACAGATACAGAGCTTTCTGAGCATCGTTCCAGCTGTAAATCAGGATCCTGTGAATATAAATCTGCAAAACCAAAACTACTAGCTGCCCGTGTCGAAAATAGGGGCACCCAGAGTTTAGGTTAAAACAATAAACTCCAGGTCAGTCATGTGACTGGTGTGAGAACTAAAACAGTTATTTAAAACTTTACTTTAAAAGAGAGTAATTCAAGGGACCACGCCGTATAACACGGAACGGGTTTCCTCCCAAGAATACCAGTGCATAAAATAAACAATGCAATGCTTTTCGAAAAATGAAGCTATTATAAGACCCAGGTCCCATCACACAATGCAACGCAAGCCGGATGATAGGGTTTTCCCTTATAATAGCCAAACATGCTTGGTACATTTAAAAACAAATCATTTGATACTATAATAAGTGTATAGTGTCAATACAATTTCAATCATAAATATAAATCATAGACGGCATGGGTACCATATATCATGTCGCCATACTAGTTCTACAATTAAAACCGCAATACACGTATTGGAAATTGGATTTCCGTCATGAATCGAGGCAAGGGGCAAGCTCCTCTCCGTTTCGAGACACTCTAGCAAATGCCTCAGGACTACACACTCTGGGTAACCCTGGGATCCTCCAAGACCGGTCCTCTCTTACGTTTGAGGATTAGTTATTCCTGAACACACGTTTCCCGGCCGTATAGGACCTATAATCGAGGCGCCTCGCATCCAAACCGCAAAGGTGAAAAGTATATAAATGTCAGGGCTGGTAGGTCACTGACACCACCCATTGCTAGAAAGAAACGTCATGCACTCCTTGGGTCCTCATCCCATTTTTGACTCATACCGAGGTGTGAGGCTCGCGAATCCACGCTATACACAAAGCTGCCACGTAGGCCGTGGTTTGATCATCAACCACAAGATTTTGCTTTTCAATAGAAGCCTTGATCCATGCAACTCAGCATGCCACACAGGCAATTCATGCCATGCGATTGATATCTATCAATATATAACCTCTAAGCTCGTACGTCTCAGAGAAGGGCGTTAAACAAGAGAATAAATTCTCCGCCGCCAAACAGATATATATTTAACAGAAATCAATCAACACAGAATAAAATCCAATGTCATACACACAATCCATTTACAAGTTCGTTCTGGGTCTGAACGAAACCGGAGGCACTTTCCTCGCATATCCATCGATCTGCAAGTACGTCTGGACGATCACTAACTGATTCCCTCATCTCGGGTGTACAGCCCAATCAAAATCATCAATAATCACCCAAACGATGTGAAGACTTCTGGTCTTCAACCACTGTCTTCATCTTCGACTTATCGTCGAATCGGTTATTCAGAATGGGTATAAACCCGGACTTTCCGAACAACCCGCGTATATTAAAAACAAATGTTACACAAACACAATATACGTCTCATTCCAATTCAGCAGTCACTAACCGCAAATTTCATATTCTTAGGGAAAGGTTCCCATTAATTTTTTCCAAGATAAATTCTTTAAAATTTATCCTTTAATCTTCCTTTGGATGTCATTTCAAACCAAATTATGGTTTTCTAAACTAGTCGGGATTAGCGAACCACACCAAAGTAATTATTTATTTTATTTCCCAATCCCAACCTATTCATCCCATGAAGCAAACTGGTAATACTCCATATCTAAAACCACGGTGTTATCGGTAAAATTAATTACCATTTCACGTTCAAATCTGATTAAAGATTTAACTATCGCTTTGGAGCAAAACTGGTGATACTCCATTCTCGCTCATTTGCCAAATTTGATAATTTAAATTATCAATTCACATTTCAATCTAATTGCAGATTCATTAAAACTCCTTTTACTGGGTTAAAGAACTAGTGTCATTTAAAACACAGTTCACGACAAACCCAAATCACATTCTATTTATTATCGGGTTAAAGAACAAGTGTTATTTAAAACACTGTTCCCGATAAACCCACAAATCACTTCTAATTCAGTTTCAATCAAAAATATCAGAAATTCCGATTATTTAAAACCGCTTTTTAAATCCAATTTATTTATTTAAAAATAGTTGGGTTTTAATTTTAATTCAAAACTAGGTCATTTCGATAAAAATTTATTTTTATCTTTTCAAATATGGAGTTTTTCATCCCATTTATTCCCAAATCATTTCTTATGATTTTACACAAATTACTGATATTTTTAATAATTTCATCAAGGCACATACAGTCGATTTCCATCAACGGCCATCGAACTGCACTTACAATGACCCTTTTCAAATTTGATCTGGACATAACTCCAAATCCAACCGTTAGATTTCAAATTTCTAATATTCGTTAGAAAGCTCTTTTCGATACGAACCCAACGGTTCTGGTTTTAGGAGAATCCGACGGTCGGATCTTCCGTAATGTCCGTTTGAAATAAATGGTCGAAATTTACGAACGGCCGCGGCGCGGCGCGTTCCATTCAGGCCATTATATTATATATATAATATATATAATATATATTTCGTCGATTTCTATTTAAAACGAATTTTATAAATAGTTTAAATTCGTTTCAAAAACAATTTCAGCTTCCATTTCAATTCAAATCAAAATTGAATTCTTCCTTATAAATTCGTTTTAAAATTCATTTCTATTCAATTCAAATTTCAATTCAATTTGAATTCATTTCAATTCGTTTTCAATTCAATTCGAATTCGTTTTCAATTCAATTCGAATTCGTTTTTAATTCAATTCGAATTTGTTTTATATTCAATTCGAATTCGTTTTTAATTCAATTCGAATTCGTTTTATATTCAATTCGAATTCGGTTTTATATTCGATTCAATTCAAATTGGTTTTCTATTCGATTCAATTCATTTTCGTTTTCTATTCGATTCAAATCATATTCGTTTTCTATTCGATTCAATTCATTTTCGATTCAAATCAAATTCAATTCATTTTCGTTTTCTATTCGATTCAATTCATTTTCGATTCAAATCAAATTCAATTCATTTTCGTTTTCTATTCGATTCAATTTATTTTCGTTTTAAATCAAATTCGTTTTCTTTTCTATTTAAATCAAATTCAATTCATTTTCTATTCGATTCGAATATAATCGATATAAATATCGTTCGCGTCAAAATAGCGCATCTCTAACCAACACGGCTTTATATTCAACAAATGGATCTATATTTCTTTCAATACACGACTCTATATCTTTGTCAACACACGACTAATCTCAACGAATGAGTAGTGTCCACGTGTGACTATTTTTGTTATTTAATATATTTTATAAAAATTATGGTATCTATCGTTTGATTTCAAATCAGACTCCAACCGTAAACTAGTAAGAGAACGATTCCTTGAATATTAACCCCGAAGGCCGAAACCAACATCAGATCAATATCCAGGAGACCACTCATCTTATCTACTTTCCAGTTAGTTTCTAATTTTATATCTAATAAAGATGTAGTTTTTATTGTTAAAATACTTCGTTCAACACATGACTAATCTCAACGGATGAGTACTGTCAACACATGAACCTTTATTTTATAATGATAAAGATGTAAATTTTATTATTAAAATATTTCGTTCAACACATGACTAATCTCAACGGATGAGTATTGTCAACACATGAACCTTTATTTTATAATATTCTTTATTTTCTAAATTGGAATGAGGCCCAATCAATTACCATATAAAGTTAATTATATGGATTCCATACAACACATGTGTACAATAGCAACGATAGATAATCAACCATCATCCAAAGTGCACTACACTGTATAAGCATCAAATATAAATCTCTAACGCTTATAACAGCCTGTCAATCAATCGATCAACATACAACTAATTATTGGGATTAGTGTATATCATATATTATCCCAATACCCATGTGGGGTTTCAAACAATCAAACACAGATTTTATTTGTGCAGTTGGGCGATGTCTAAAATTTATCGTCCCAATCAATGTCCTTCAAATAGGTGTACATAAACAAACCGTCCGGTTTGTAAATGAATATTTATTTATTCAAATTCATGTTAAAAATTATATTTTTAACGATCAAATATTTTATTTTAACCTATGAATATTCTATTCGGTTTATTTATCAAATAAAATGATATCTTCATTTTTCTAACTTATTTTAGAAAATTTCGGCGGCATAACGGCACAATACTAGAAACGGGACGAGGCCTAGCCTTATCCCCGGTCTAGTGATGGCCCACGCCATACACATATCAATCAAATCATTCCATTTCACCAAACAATTCAATTCAAACCAAATAATCTAACCAACTACACAACCAAACAATTAAACAAACAAGCCATCCATGGTCTGTGGATGACGGGTGTCGGGTGCTACTAAACACCGTCTGCATCCTAGTGTATATATATATATAACTAGAAAAAGAAATTGAAGAGTGAGAAATTCTCACCAATAGCTATTCCAACTCCACGACACTTCACAAGTAGAAATCTTCGTCGTTCTCGCCCTTCTTCACTTTCGTTGCCCGTATTCACTACATATGTAAAAATCGAATTTTTACTTCGCTATTCAATATATAAAAATCGAATTTTTACTTCGCTATTCAATATGTAAAAATCGAATTTTTACTTCGCTATTCAATATGTAAAAATCCTATTTTTACTACGCTATTCAATATATAAAAATCGAATTTTTACTTTGCTACTATGTAGATAAAAATTCTATTTTTATCACGTTCTTCTATACATAAAGATTTCGCCTTTTCAATTTCAAAAAATCTAATCTTTTCTATTTTAAAAATCTAATCTTTTCTATTTTAAAAATCTAATCTATCTAATTGCATAAATGAACAGAAATCAAAATATAAAATCACATTTTTATAGACTAATTTCCATTATATTAAACCCGGTTTTTAAAGCTAAGTATTTAAATTAAATAAAAACAGAAAAAAAACTTACTGTTGTTTGACCTGGGGGGGTTGCCTGTTCACCGGAGGTGGAGTTCGTCGGTCGGAGGCGGGAGAAGGGGGGCCACGGCGTCGGCTAGGGTAGGGGGGCTCGGCGAAGGGGAGAGAGTGGGGGGGGGGTTCTGTCGCGAGGCAAATCGAGGGTGGGCTTCGGAGGTGGCGATCGAAGGGGAGGGGGTGCGGTGGGGGAACCGCGCCTCGACGGCGGCGGTGGGAAGCGCGGCAGCAGCCGCTGCTCTTCCTCTTTTTTTATTTTATTTTTTTATTCTGTAATGAATCGATCTGAAGGGGGGGCAGAGGTATAGGAGATGGTGAGGAGAGAGAGGAGTTTTAATTATTTTATTTTTTCCCAAAAAGTTGACTTTTACATACGACCTCTAAACGAGGCCCACCGCCTGTCGTCCATAGCTAATTACCCTCATTCCGAACACAATGGTATATGTATCGTAGGCTGATTCGATCAGTTTTCATCAAAATCAACATATAACTCTATATATTGATTTTGAACGCGCATTTCAATTTACCGGGGTCACATACGAACGCTATAAATTGCATAAAAATATTTTCTAGCTTCGTATTGACGATACGATCCTAACAAAACTAGTTTCATCGAATTCTGAGACCGTTGGAAAAATGGCCACTTTCTAGTCGATTAAAATCAACTGAAACTGGTCAAACGCGTTTTCTTCTGCCACGCTCACATATTGATTCGAAAAATTATGAAATTTGAAACCTAGCAATAATTTGACATCACGGACCCAACAAAAGTGGTTTCGTCGAAATCCGAGGTCGTTTGCAAAATGTCTATTTTTAAGGGCCTGAATTCCATAGCGACTATTCAGAATTTTCAACTGGACATATCTTTTGATTCCCACTATGAAATTTTGATTTTTTGGATTCGTTTGAAAGATATTATCAAATAGGTTCCATTATTTTTGGTTTCGCTAAAATCCGGATTGTTTTGCACCCGGTGTGTTCAATTGAAGTTTGAAATCGAATTATCGAACTACCGCGCCATTTTAAATTCCAATTATAATTATATATAATTATTTATATTCTAACGACGACGTATATAATATATACGTTCAAATTCATTTCAAAATAGATTTCTCGTCGATATTATTTAAAATAATCTATTTTAAATAATCAAAATTCACTGAAATTGCCAAAATAAAAATTTTAAACTGGCTCAGAATTTCTGGGTTATTACACGACCGCTAAAAGTTCTTTCTCGGTGGTCGTATGATTGAGTTGAGTGTCATTCAAGGTCATACTCGAGTAGTAAGTTACGTCAAGGATTTTGTTGATGTGTTGACCTAAGACAGCACCAACAACGTAGTTAGAGGCATCACACATAATTTCAAAAGGAAGTTCCCAATTGGGCGAACAAATTATCGAAGCAGAAATGAGTTTATTTTTAAGACTTTCAAAAGAAGCAACACATTCAGAGTTAAAGTCGAATAGGTGTCCTTTCCTATAAGAGTAGTCAAAGGACGAGCGATTTTGTTGAAATCTTTCACAAAGTGTCAGTAAATGCCACCATGCCCAAGAAATGAACGATGTCCTTAATGCATTTTGGAATGAGTAGTTTTGAAATAACGTCAACTTTCGCTTTATCAACCTCGATGCCATTATTTGAAATTACATGTCCAAGGACAATGCTTTGTTTGACCACAAAGTGGCATTTTTCGCAATTCAACATTGAGTGTTTTTCCTTACATTGATTTAAAACAAGTTCTAGATGATGTAAGCAAGAGGAAAAAGAATCGCCATAGATCGAAAAATCATCTATAAAAACTTCAAGAAAGTGTTCGATCATATCAGAGAAGATGCCAAACATACATCGTTGGAAAGATGCAGGAGCGTCGCAAAGTCCGAACGACATACGTCGATAAGGGAAAGTACTGAATGGATATGTGAAAGTCGTTTTCTCTTGATCTTCGGAAGCGATTGGAATTTGGTTATAGCCGGAATAACCATCAAGAAAGCAATAGAATTCGTGACCGGTTAAACATTCAAGCATTTGATCGGTGAAGGGGAGAGGAAAGTGATTTTACATGTTGCAGCATTTAATTTGCGATAACCAATGCAAACACGCCAACTTGTTTGAGTACGAGTTGGAAGAAGTTCAATTTTTTCATTTGTGACAAAGTGAGTCCCGAGAACGACATGAATGGGGCTGACCCATAAGCTATTAGAAATGGGGTAAATGATACCATTGTTAAGGATTTTAAGAATTTCTTCGCAAATTACTTCTTTCGTCTTAGGTTTAAGCCTACGCTGCGCCTGGCGAGTGGGTTTGGCTTCGTTGGTTAAGTGAATACGATGTTGAACAATTACGGGGCTAATTCCCTTGATGTCAGAAATAGACCAACCAATTGTGCCTTTGTTTTTAAAAAGAGTCAAAAGAAGAAAGATTTCTTGATCACGAGTTAAATATGAAGAAATTATGATAGGATAAGTTTCGTTATCACCTAAGTGGACATACTTAAGGTGATTGGGAAGAGGCATAAGATCCAACTTTGGTAGTTTCTTGATCAAAAAACTTGGTTGAGATTGGGACTCAACTGAAAGCGAAAATGAAGTGTGTATTTGACTTCGTTAGGAGCGTCTTGGAACAATTTTTCATACTCGGGCTCACATTCATCATTAAGGTCAATCGACTCGTTTTCGAAATTTTCGTGAATGGCATTAACTTCCAGGTTTGGTCACATGATTCATTCGAATGACTTTCAAGATTGAAAATATTAAGATCTAGAGTCATGTTTCCAAAAGAGATTTTCATTGAACCGTTGCGATAATTTATTAAAGCATTTGAGGTAGCAAAAATGGTTGACCTAAAATCAATGGAATTTGACTCGTCGGATTATTAACAGGTTGAGTTTCCAAAACAATGAAATCGACAGGGAATATGAATTGACACACTTTTATGAGTACCTCCTCGATTTCTCCAACGGGTTTTTTAATCGAACGTTCAGCAAATTAAAGAGTTATTTTCATTGGTTTAAGTTCACCCAAAACAAGTTGTTGGTAAACGGAGTATGGAATCAAATTGACACTCGCACCCAAATCAACTAGGCATTTGTTAATTGTTTTATATCCTATCGTGCACGAGATTGTAGGGCATCCAGGATCTTTGTATTTGACAGGGATCGATTGGGTCAAGACTTCACTAAGTACGGCAACTAAGAAGACTTTCTTGGGTACATAAGTGTGTCGTTTTTGGGTACACAAGTCTATAAGAAATTTAGCGTAGGTGAGGACTTGTTGAATGATGTCAAGAAGAGGGATGTTAACTTTCACTTATTTGAAAATTTCCAACATCTTTTCCATTTGGTCAGAAGGTTTATTTGGTCGAAGACGATGAGGAAATGGAATACGAAACTCAGTTAGTCAGTCTACTTAAGTTGGAGAAGAATTAGACTCAGAATTTGGATCAAGATCATTCGTGGTTTTAGAAGAGTCGAGAGGAAGATCCGGTACATTTTTTGGGTTTTCAACTTGATTATCGATTTTCTTACCGGATCATAAAGTCGTGATAGCATTCAATTAAGTCAGATAGTTATCTTGAACGACATGAGCTTGGTTTAGAATTGGATTTTGGATTTAGGCTCTTGGAGTTTGGAATGGGTTGACTCGGGAAAGTGCCTCTTTCCCGTTCACTTATGGACGTGGCTAACTGACTCATTTGCATTTCAAGTTTAGCAATCGATTGACTCGTGTTTTTTGCATGTATGAAGTCAATAAATTTTGAAAATTGTTATTTGATTGGAGACTTTGATTTATTGCTTTATTCAATGTTTCAAGACTTTTCTCAAGTGAAGTCAATCGTTTTTCGTCTTGGGGAACAAAAGATTGTTGCACTTGATTTTGAGAAGGTGGCACAAAATTTTGGAATTGATTTTGTTGAAAGGGGGGATTCGAAGGATTATTGGGAAATAGTTGAAATGGGGGTCGAACCAAATCCGAATTTGGGATGTTTTGGATCCAAGAGAAGTTAGGATGATTTGTCCAACCAGGGTTATACGTTGGAGAGAATGGGTCATTCCTAACTTTGTTGAAAGTGTTGAGTTGTTCTAACGAGTGTGGGCACTGATCGGCAATATGTGTAGGATCATTACATTTGAAACACGAGGGTTGAGAAGTTTGAGCTTGATTCATTTGATTTGATGGAAGGACATTATCTAATTTGGTTAATGTCGCGTCGAATTCGCTTCTAAAGCCGACAAAGATCCTACCGAATGAGCGTTTGATCAGGAATAAATCGATTTCTCGTTAGATCGTTCCCATTGAGCTGATTTTTTAGCCAAGTTTTCGAGAAATTGCCAAGTGGCATCGTGATTTTGGGCTAGAAAGTTTCCTTGGCACATCGATTCGAGCATGGTTCGAGAGTTATTTTCGAGTCCATCGTATAAAATTTGACAAAGAGTCCATTTTTCAAAATTGTGATGTGGACATTTGACTAGAAGTCCTTTAAATCTTTCGAAATATTTTGCAAAGGATTCACCCCCAAATTGATGAAAATTAACGATTTCGTTTCGAATTTTGGACGTTTTTTCCAAGGGGTAAAATTTCATTAGAAAAACTTTCACAAATTCATCCCATATTCCAATCGTATTTGAAGGCAAGCTATACAACCATTTTTCGGCGTAATCGGTAAGTGCAAATGGAATTAACTTAAGTTTGATTCCATCGTCACTTAGTTTCTGAAATTTCATGGTTGCACAAACTTATTCAAATTTGGTTAAGAAAACGTAAGGGTCATCATGTTCAAAATTGCCAAATTTTGGAAGAGTATTTATGTGATTTGAATGAATTTCAAAGTGGTTACCCGTTGGGGTGGGCAATATGATGCAAGAAGGAATAGAAACTCGATCGTGGAAGATTATATCCATAAGAGTTCGAGGGGGATTCTCTTCGGCCATGGTTGAAGGAATGTTTGTTTGAACTAAAAGATTTGTGGAAGGGTCACATATCCAATGATTCATAGAAGTGTCGTGAGTCCAAATAAACATGCACTAGCGAGAAGAATAAGAGAGAAAGGGAAAGAACAAATTTGAGAAGAGAATAAAAGCGAATTTTTTTCTTTACAAAAAGAGAATCGTTTTGATTTTTTTTTTGGTTTAAAAAATCAAAGAAGGAAAAGAGATGTTAAAAAGTTTTACAAAAGGATTTTTGATTTTTTTTTTGTTTTTTTTTTAAAGAGAAAGGAAAGCTGATTTTTACAAAATGATTTTTTTTTTGTATTTTTGGTTAAGAAAAAAGGGTTTGATTTACAAATGAAGATGAATTTTTTTGGATTTTTGATTTTCTAAAATTTTTTCGTTTTTTCTATATATGCATGAATCTAATGCAACTAAATGAATGCAAAGATTAACTACATATTTTCTGTCCTTAGTGGCTCCTAACCCAATATTATAAAGTGACACGTTTGATTATTTAAAACAAAAGATTTCTCAGCCAGTTAACGGACAAGAGTTATCGGTACACCAGAAATCATCCAAGAAATGCAACCGAAGGTTTAAGTACCTTCAAAATAACAACTTATATAATATTTCCGAATCACCGTAATATTTATAAGCGGTTATTTCTCTATCGTAGTCTAGACACCAAGAAATAATTCGTTTCAAATAAGTCAACTATCACAATATAGTTAAGCCTTAAATGAGCCCCCGACTCCCTTAAGTCCAATGTCTAACCATTATTAAGAGTCAATTTCTACGATGATATGCAATTTTTTGGGCTAAGGAAGGGTAATGAACTCCCCACCTTATGTGAATTGGGGTGTGCACTTAAGAAAAGAAAATAAGATGAGATGAATGCAAAACAGAAATTAAACGTGTACTAGCAATGCAACTACGAATGAATTTTTGTTTTGTTTTTCGATTTTTTATGCAAATGAAAGTAAACAACAAAGCGATTAAAATAAAATGGTTAAAATATGATACCTGGGCATGCAGAATTTATTAGCGTTTTTTTAGCAGCGTTTTTAGCAAGCAAGTGCGAATTAGCAAAGCAAAGCAAAGTGATCCAACAAAGCAAAGCAAGCGATTCCTTGTTTTATCTGCTTTGACTACCTGACAAGGGAAGACGAGATATAAACAAATGAAAGGAGAAAGATTTTTTCTTTTTTTTAAAGAGAAAATCAAAATGAAACTAAAAATAAAATGTGTGAAAAACAGAAGAGATAAAAACAAAAGACAAAGGAAAGAGATGGGCTTCTTTTTTTTAAAAAAAAAAGTAAAGAAAGAAAAGGAGAAACAAAAGATAAACCCGAAACTAAAACAAAGGAAACAATTTTTTTTCAAGGACAAATAAGTGCAAATCAGAACAAGAAAATAAAAAACAAAAGGAAACAAAAACCCAAGTGAAATCCAAGACCACGCGGCCTACATAAAGATTACACGTCCAAGCCTAATTAGTAAAAGGAAAACATGCAGTTACCTACTCCCCATTCTCTGGTCAATTCAAGGTCATTGACAAAAACAAAAACAAAATCACAAAATCCTTAAAACAAAAGTGGATTTTGATTGTAAATTCAGAAGGCGGTTGAAATCGAAAATCGAGCTCTATTTGAGCACCGATGACCTCACTAGTCTCGATTGGTATCGGAGTAGTTGGTCGGTATATGATTTGGGAGAAAAGGGTTTTCGATTTTGAGTGGAGTTGAAATTCTGAAGAGAAATGTTTTTATTATGTTTTGATGCGGAAGCAACGTTTGTATTTTTCATATCATTCTCATATGTACAATAACTTGTATTATATAGGCTAAAAGAAATATTGGGCTTGGCCCAAAAACTAAACAAGAAAATATAAAAGACAATTTTACATATTGAGCCGTCATTCTCATTTGCCCCCTTCAAACCCTACTTAGGGTTTGCTCTCGACAGAAAAATGGCGGCTCTTTTATCATCGACGCCTCCAATTGATGGACGATCTTCCTTCAGGCAGGCCTCCACGACAGATGAATCCAGCTAAGCTTGAGTCTAAAACGCTCAAGACCTCTGGGTTTGTTGAGAGAGGTTTGAATTGATGAATCAGAGTTGATCTATGTCGATTCTGAAGAAAACCTGTCTGAGGGAGTTGATCTGACAACAATCGGAGGCTCTATCAACAAGCAAGGTTTATTCTTCGTTATACGTCTGGAACATAAATCAATCTGTCGGATCTTTGAGCTTTATTGACAACATCGACGTTCAGTTCTTCTTTGAGCTTGATGAAGCTAGGCTTTGACAAGGGTTTTGTAAGTATATCTGCTTTTTGATTCGCAGAAGGTATGTATCCAATTTTTAACTTTCCTTTGATAACTTGTTCTCTGATAAAATAGAGATCTAGCTCAATATGCTTTGTTTTGGAATGTAACACTGGATTTGAAGATAATGAGATTGCACTAACATTATCACACCATACTGTTGGATGTTTAGATGAAGTAACCTTTAATTCACTTAACAACGATTGTATCCACATGACTTCTGCTGTACAACTTGCTACACTTCGAAATTCAGCTTCAGTGCTTGATCTGGAAACAGTGTTTTGTTTTTTTGCACACCAAGACACTGGATTTTGACCTAAAAATATACAGAAACCTGATGTCGATTTTCTGTCATCACAGTCTGTTCCCCAATCTGCATCTGCATATGCATTAATGTTTAATGAATTACTTGTCTTTAGGATTAGACCATGATCTATAGTTCCTTTGAGATATCTGAGAATTCTTTTGACTGCTTTCCAATGATTATCCAATGGATTTTGCATATACTGGCTTACTTTATTAACACTATAGGCTATGTCTGGTCTAGTTATTGTGGCATATTGGAGAGCCCCAACAATGCTTCTATAAAATTTTCCATCTTGAAATGGTTCTCCTTTGTGTTTAGATAATTGTGTGCTAATAACCATTGGAGTAGGTAAAGAATTAGCCTTATTCATCTGAGCTCTGTGAAGTATTTCTGATATATATTTCTTCTGACTAAGTTGAATTTCTGAATCACATGTTCTTTTGACCTCTATTCCCAGAAAATAGTTTAAGTCACCCAGATCTTTAATTGAGAATTCTGAATTCAACATGTGGGTTATGTTCTTGATTTCATCAATACTGCTTCCTGTAACAATAAAATCATCAACATAAATAAGTATATATGTTACAGTAGTATCAGTAATTTTAATAAATATTGAATTGTCTGATTTAGAAGATATGTAGCCATAGTTGACTAGAGTAGCCTTGAGCTTGTCAAACCAAACTCTTGGTGCTTGCTTTAAACCATAAATGGCCTTATTCAGTTTGCACACTAAATTCTTGTTTTCATGCTGAATAAATCCTTGAGGTTGCTCCATGTATACTTCATCCTGCAATTCACCATTAAGAAAGGCATTATTAACATCCAATTGCTTGATGCTCCAATTTCTATACAAAGCAATAGTTAATATGATTCTTATTGAAACTGGTTTCACAACAGGTGAAAATGTTTCTGAAAAATCAAATCCATACTGTTGTGAATACCCTTTTGCAACTAATCTTGCTTTGTATTTGGAAATTGAACCATCTGCATTCTTTTTTAATTTATAAACCCATCTACAGCCAATAATATTTTTATGATCTGGTTTTTCTACCAATATCCAAGTTCCTTTGTTGATTAAAGCATTGTACTCATCCTGCATGGCTGAATTCCAGTTATCATTCTGAACTGCTTCATAATACATGGTTCTTCTATATCAGCAGTAGTATTATAAATTTTTGGTTTGAAAATACCACTTTTTGCTCTAGTAATCATAGGATGCCTATTTTCAGCTTCTCTGAATGTAGTGACTTGATTGCCTTCATCTCTTACTGTTGTACTTGGGCTTTCATTCGTAATATTATTGTCTTCAGCTTGATCAATATGAGTTCCACTAACACATTGTCCTTGTTGTTCTGCACCATGATCACTGCTGAAAGTAGATTGCTCTTGACCTGGCCTACTTGAGGGCATGGTGTGTTGAGAGCTAGTATTGGTGTTATGTTGTTCATGATGAGCAGGCACCAATACTTCAATTTCATATGGTATGTAAATTCTAACTTGTCTAGCACTTACAGCTTAATTTGAAATACTGTCTTTTATTTTGCCAAAAGGATATACATGTTCATTGAATCTTACATGTCTAGAAATATAAATTCTCCCATTTTTATCTAGACATTTATATCCTTTTTGTTTAGAGCAATAACCCAAAAATGTACAGGCAGTCGACCTGTAGTCTAATTTATGATTATTATATGGTCTTAAGCAAGGAAAACATTCACATCCAAACACCTTCAAATGTTTATAATCAAGTGTAATTTTAGTCAACATTTCTTGAGGACACTTGAACTTTAACACCTTAGTAGGCATTAAGTTAATCAAGTGAACTGCAGTATAAAAAGCATCTGCCCAGTATTTAAATGGCATTGATGCTTGAGCAAGTAATGTTAATCCTGTCTCAACTATATGCCTGTGTTTCCTCTCTATTAGGCCATTCTGTTCAGAAGTATAGGGACAAGTTGTTCTATGGCTGATACCTTTTTTTTCAAAAAAAGTTTTTAGTGGTAAAAACTCTCTACCACCATCTGTCTGAACAATGTTTACCCTATTTCCAGTACTGTTTTCAACTTTATTAATAAACTGAATAACAACACTACTGGTTTCAGATTTTGATTTTAACATGTAAATCCAGACAAATCTTGAGTAAGCATCAATAAATGAAATATAATACTTGTGCCCATAATTAGAACTAATATGTGCTGGACCCCATAAATCTGTGGCAATTAACTCAAGTGGTCTAGTGTATGTGGTTTGTGAGTCTGGAAATGCAAGTTTATGACTCTTTCCCAATTGACAAGCATTGCAAATATAAGATTCTGGGACTTGATTAACAGAGATATTATTATTCAACATGACATGTCTGGTAATTTTAACACTAGGATGTCCTAGCTTACAATGCCACATATCAAATTCCTTGAATCTATTAGAATCATTAGTAACAGACATTATACATTTATCACATTCATGATTAGAGTCAATAGATCTATAGTCAAACTTGTATAATCCCCCACTTTCTTTACCCTGCAAAAGAATTTTATGTGTCAGTATGTCCTTGACAATACATGCATTTGGGTAAAATTCAAAAAAGACATTGTTGTCTTTAGCAAATTGGGAAACACTCATTAAATTTTTCTTTATTGAAGGAACTCTCAATAAATTTTTTAAAAATAATTTCCTGGTTCCATCTAAACTTGCATTTCCAGTGTGTGTTATAAGTGCAAGTTTACCATTACCAACAGTAAGATTTTGCATACCTTTGTACTCTTTGTTTCCCAAGTTTAAATTGCTTAAGCTGTTGGTTACATGGTTGGTTGCACCTGAATCTGGGTACCAGCAATCATCTGACACATCATCACTTGTTGTAGCTTCAGTATTTTGAATTTCTGCTTGAGTTTTACTACCATCTTTTGTAGTGTTGACCAGATTTGCACTAGAACTGCTTTGTTGTGAGGGTGTGTAATTAGAATTGTACCTGAAATAACATTTGCTTGCACTGTGTCCCACTTTTTCACATATTTGGCATCTAGTTTTGTTATTATTATTGCTTCTGCCACCTCTTCTACCTCTGCCAGACCAACCTCCTCTTTGATTATTGGCTTGGTTTCTTGAATTATTTGCCTTTTCTTGGTTCTTGCCTCTACCATATGTTGTGTAATTAACAGATAAATCTGAACCAATATTTTTCTTGTGCTCAATTCTTCCTTCATGTGATAATAAAGTAGAGTGAACATATTGTAGTGAGGGTGTTGGATCCATTGACAGTATAATTGCTGTGACTGCTTCATATTCATCATCTAAACCACTCACAATTGCAATAACTTGTTCAGATTCAGGTATTCTTTGACCTACTGAGTTTAACTGATCACAAATGTTTTTTACTTTGAGTAAATACTCATTCATTGATGATTCACCTTTCCTTATACTGTGCAACTGCCTTCTATAGTGCATGACCCTTGCTGAAGATTGATTTGAAAAATTTCTTTGTATAGTTTCCCAGACTTCTTGAGCTGTTTTGACTCCAATAAGTTGTGGTAATATTGCTGGTCCAATAGAAGACATTAACCATGCACACACCAAACCATCTTGTCTCTGATGCATAACATATTCAGGATTACTTACCAACCTGTCTTCACTGTCTCTAATAAACTTGGGTGGAACAATTTTTGTTCCAAGAATGTAATCTTCTAATCCATATGCTCTAACTGCTGTTTCAACCTGTAATTTCCATAACAGGTAATTTGTTTCATCAAGATGAGTTGAGATCAATTGACTTTGCGGTTTGATGATAGTTTTCATCAAATCTTGGATTGGATCACTCTGAGTTTGATGACCTCTGTTGCTGGAACCTTGAGCACTGGAAACTTGTGGGCTTGTTGGATTTATATTTGAAGGATCAGTTTCTACCATGATGACAAAATGATAAACACTGATTCTAAAAAGGTATAGAAAGGAATTGTTATCGGAAGCTTTGAATTGTAAGGTATTTCAAGAAATCTCTTTGTTGAACATGATGCAACTCAGATTGCTTAAATGATGATGAAAGAACAGATTAAATCTGATAAGAATAGGTAAGAAAGAACTGATAAGCAATCTATGATGGCACTGATTCAAATATGATGATTTCTTGGTGCTTTCTGATCAGCTTCTTGATCACAATTCTGGACTGTCACAAGCTTTAGGATTGAATCAAGATGCAGTTCAGATTAGATTGGCGAGGCACTTGATTCTTGAATGAAGCTACAACCTTCAAGGGATAAGTTGTAACTTTGATGAAGGGAGATCCAAATGATGAATTTTATCTGATGGATCGCCTGAAAGATCAACACTACTGATGATCTTTCACCTGAATCAGACTTTGGCTCCGATACCAAGTTGAAATTCTGAAGAGAAATGTTTTTATTATGTTTTGATGCGGAAGCAACATTTGTATTTTTCATATCATTCTCGTCTGTACAATAACTTGTATTATATAGGCTAAAAGAAATATTGGGCTTGGCCCAAAAACTAAACAAGAAAATATAAAAGACAATTTTACATATTGAGCCGTCATTCTCATTTAGTGGTGGATCGATTGGTACTGGAAACGTGAGAGAGGTGGTTAGCGCGGAGTTGCTGGGGATTTTGAGTTTGGTATCGAGGCTGAGAAGGGCGACCTGATTGGAGTGCGGTTGATTTTGGTGAGAGCAGTGAATTGTGATGATGGTATGGTGGACAGGAGTATGTGTTGTTAGGATGAAGAAGTTGAAGCAACTTATGGTGTTAAGGGTGCGAATTTGACTTTGGCTTGAGTAGGTTTGTTAAAGGTGAAGGTATGAAAGAGTGGTTATGGAAGTTATTTGTAGATGAGTTATGGTCGGGGTTTTGTGGTCGATTGTCGAAGTGAATGCGAGATGTGGGCTTGTAGTCAGGGAGGAGTGTATTGTTTTGAGTTGAGGTGAGGTGGACTTGGTTGTGGTTGTTTTGAGTGTAAGAAGTGGAGTTGAAAACAAATTTGTGTGAATTTAATCAAGAAGTCGGGGTCAGGGCTGTTGGAACATGAGTGTCGGTTACAGGTTGTAGATGGTGAGGGTGGATTTGTCGGGGATAGTTTTGAGGATGGCAAGTGTTGGTAGAAGTCTGATGGTGCAAATGATTGGAGAGTGATGACTGTTGGTGAAGTAGCAGTAGTTGGTATGAATGGGAAGAGGAAGTTGCCGAATGGTCAGCAGTGTAACAGTGTATTGGGAAGAGATTGTGGATAATTGACAATATAGAAACAGTATTTGAAATGTGAAAAATCCTTAGAGATGTGCACAGTTTTTGTATAGATTGAAATCAGAATAGAAATATATTGAAAACAAAATTAAAGTGAAGTGTGCATAGTCTTGTTATTCAAAGATCTCAATGTGAAATGTCTTGTAATGAAAACAGATCTTGAACCAAATAGTAACTTGAGGGAACCGTAAATGTAGGCACACACAAAAGAAACACCAAAACAGTAAATGACAACAGTAATGCAAAAACGGTTTTCAACAGAAATGCAGAAACAGGAATGCAAAAAAAAACAAAATGCAAAAACAGAATGGAACAGTATGCAACTACTTTTTTTTAATGATAACTAACTAGATGTAAAAAAAAAAAAGAAGGGGACTGAGAACAGAGAATGTAAAAGACGGTAAAAACAAAAGAGAAAGCAATATTCACAAATGCACAAAAGATAGAAAAACATAGAATGCAAGTTAAAAATAGTAAATGAAAATTGTTTGTGATTTTTTTTGTTTTTTTAACAAATTAAAACAAAGAAATATGAAACTTTTTTTTCTATTGAAATTAGGCCTAAGGGAAGACAAACAAATTCACACAAACAAATGCACGAATGCAAAAGAACACAACAATCGAACAAACTACAAAATGCAACAACTTTTTTTTTAAGAAGAGCAAGAAAATTAATTCGAATAACAAAATCAAAATTAAAATTCTTTCCCCGACAATGGCGCCAAAAACTTGTTCACAAAACGGTTATTCTATCACTTAGAAAACAATCGCACGAAATATTGTAATAAGACCGCAAATGCACGACGTACAATTGTTAGTACGGGGCGAGTACGGGTCGATCCGCGGGGAAAGAAACAACTTCAATCTTACTCAATCAAATTAAACAAAACTTTGGATAGTTTACTAACAAAAACTAAAGAAAACTAGAAACTAAGTTGAGGGCTAAATATGAGATTAGAGAGAAATTTAGAGGTAAATTCCCTCTCATATTTATGTAAATTAACAAACATACAATCTATGATCTTTATTTTTAATATTAAGTGACATAAAATGCTGCATTTATCATAAGTGTAGTTTATTTATGTTATTACTTAACATAACATAAACTATCAAACTATAACACAACAATTAAACCACTCATTGTTCTCATGAGAATGAAAGCAAAGCAAAATCTATTTTAAGTATGATCTATTCACTATTGTAATTAGTGACATAGATCATCAAATTTTGTTCTTGCTTATATTTCACAATCAAAAACCATTTAGCAAATATTGATGTAACTTGTGTTTACATTGAATAAGAATAGCTCATTTGCAAATGCAACATAAGTTATCAAACCCACATGTATAAACTTACATCAAAAATCACTATGATGAAGCACAAAATGAGAGATTACAAGTCATATAAATGTTGAACTTACATAAAATTAGAGAGCTTCATTACCCCTAAATTGTAGGGGCTTAGCTTCTAATGTTTGGTATCATATTAACAAATGTAAGTTTCAACATTGGAAAATAAAGCAAAATGAAAGAAAATCCAAATAGATCAAGAAAAGAACTAAACTAAGTGCATGTAAATAAATCTAAACTATGAACATGAAGCGGAGATCATGTAAATAAATCTAAACTATGAACATGAAGTAGAGCATATAAATTAAAAGAGACATAAGATATACATAAAAGAAATAGACTTGGAAGCCATTTTTATTTATTTGATCACTTACACTTTCATATGCTAAAAAGGAGATCCAAAATACATGAAACAAAAGGGTATGTATACATGATCTAAAACCCTAAAACCCTGATCACTCTCCTTGGGAATTCCCCAAAATGTCCATTCATAAAGCTTCTAATTTTCATTAGCCTCTAATAAGTCATGTAGAATGCATGAGGCCTTTTGTCTCATTCAATTAGTCTTTAATATAAAGCTTAAGAGCAAGTGGGTTATTTGAAAGGTGGGGGCCTCCATTATCCATAAGATGAAATAATTATTTGTCTCCTCTTGTGTATATGCATGCTTTCCTTCATATCTTCGTGTGTATATATCATTTTTGCTCCAAAATTCCTAATAGAGATAATTACAAAGAACAAGTAAATGCGATCTCAAACTACAACATGCACATTTTACCGTTTAAACCCCCCAAATGAGTGATTATTTTAAAACATTTAAAACATGATTTGATCATATAAAATACCCAAAATGTTCAATTATTTAAATAAACAAAAATAAATATGTGAATATAAATGTGTATTTTTACGTGCACATCACGACGCCTCGGGATATTTCATCTGTTGTGCCCCCTTGGGTTATTCCATTTGTTGTATTGGGCCTGACTCTTCTGATGTCCAATCAAAGCTTGATTCGGAACTTGAGCCTTCTTAACACTATAAGATGTTGAAGTTTCTTCTGCCCTTTCAACTTCAAAAGCTTCTGTAAGGTCTGATCTTCTCAGACCCATAATTTGTTGTACTCATAAATGATTACAGTTAAAGCGATTAACCTATACCCTTATGTACTAGCGTTAACTAGTGCAGTACGTGTTGTGTCATGCATACATATACAATTTAATAAGTGGCGATGAGATTATAAGTTCTATGGTAAGTGGTGACGAGACTAATTTATGATCGGAGCAGCTGTCATCAAACTTGTTTCAACAAACACGAGGAAAGTCTGCACATCCAAGCTCAGGGGCATTCTTATCATAAAACATTTTTTCCACATCGAATAATCAAACATTACATTAGAACATTGTGTTATGCATCTCCAATTTGTTACATCGAACATATAAGATCATAGTTCATCTTCACACATGAGAGTGGATCATATTTAGTAAGTTACAACGAGTACATAAGGATAGTGAATGTTTAGAATGTTGCTTCGAGTGAAACAAAGAAAATGCTTAAAAGAGAATTGTTTTGTTTAAGACATGCGAACAGCCAAACAAGAACACTAAGGTACTTAGATAGACCAGCAACCTAACTCTTAAACCAGTTCACCGGAAGTAAGGTGCGTAGTTTAAGCAAAGCAACCAACAACGAAGGTTGATATAATTAAACTGAAACAGAAAGGAAAAAAGGGAGGTTTGTGACGGTTTTACAATCTTTTCTACTGCATAATCTATTGTCATTATGCTTGAAGATAATAAATTGGGTTGTTGTGGTCGGACTATAATATGGATTTCTGACCACATTTTCCATAGTGCCTTCTTATCTTTTCCTTTCCAAGTTTTTGTTACGCAAGAAGGAACTGAGAAGAAGATATCAGCAACAATGGGTTTTATCACGAGGCAATTCATGATGTTCATATTGATCTATTATGTGCCTCTACATCTGGCATTAGGTAGACTTCAACTATTCTAGTTTTGTCATACCTTTTGTTTCATTTCTTCTGGAACAATTAAAGATTCCAATTAAAATAACATTTTTATTATCTCCAAATGGTTGATTAATAAATAATAACTAATTTCATGATTTTTTTTATTTATATTGAATTTACATGTGTCTCGCAATCTTAAATTTGGAAAAAGACTGACATTTTGGGCTTGAGGAAATGCTATAGAAGTTCAACTGATAAGAGATTTAAGGAGAGCTACTAGAAAGACTTGTCTAATACCTAATGATGTACCAAAAAAAAAATGTTATTTGACCAACCAACAGAAGAAGCAAATACAACAAGTACACTAATAAGTAAGATTAATGAAGTTACAATTAGTGCAAAAAATAGCTAATTAGAAAGCAATAGTCATACTTGTAATCCTCCCAGTTACAAACAAATGAACTATAACTTTTGAACCCCCGCTTTATTAAAATTGGAATCAAATGCATCACAAAGGGGTTTTACCATGAATGAATTAATTAATTTTAAGAACTTATTACCATTTATTTTTGTTCGGACAGCCGAAGGGAGTTTCGTAATTACTCTAAAACGGATATAATATACTATATCATGCTTGTATTAAATATATATGCACACAATATTAGTAGATATATCGAAACATAGATTCAATCTAGGTGTTTCTACATATAAATTGTTAGTGTATCATCTCGGATGAAAGTGGACCTCATGAAGAGGTCACTTTGGGCTTACCTTTCCCCAACATCTAAATTCAGGGCGGGCACCGAAAAGGAACCAGTCTAGCCTTTTTGACGAAAGGAAATCTTAGCTTGGTAGGCACTACTTACTCATCCACGGAAGTATCTCAACAATGCAATGCTTTAAACATGAAAGTTTGCAGTTTAGCCCCATTCCTTTGTGGAGACCAAAAGTTAAAACAATATTGTCAGCGTCTCTTTTGGTTCTTCGGTCATTCAAAGGCGTTGACTTAGGAGGGTTTTGTCATGAAGTGAAATTTTATCATATATTAGTTAGAAAGGAACTACTATGATCTATAAAGATTCTACATTTAAATCCAATCTCAAAAAGAATAGAAGCGAGCTGGCTTATACTCTCTTTATTGGCAGATACACCAGTGAGACTTCCTCCTGACCATCTCACCATCTCTTGGATCATCGATTGTGGAGTTTCATCAGGGTCCAAGAATGGATATCAACATTCGAAATTCATTTTTTTAGTCATATGTCTATTGTTCTGATTTTTGCTCTACCCTATGTGCGTGTCCAAAATCTTGTATTAATTCAAGTTCAAAAGCTTGCGTTCATATACATTATTATTAGGTTATCGTTGTAGGGGGAAAAAGGAAAAATTATCAATTTAGGGTTCGTGATTGATCCCTAACATTGATTTCTTTCACTTATAAACCAAGCCACACCGGTCTAACCCATGCATCACACCATGCCAATCTGATCCAGTGTCTTTGATGAGTTCAACTTCATAATTAACCTGACCTGATATGATGTTCATATCCTCTCCTTCTCCCATTGTTTTATGTTTCCAAACTTCCTCCATCGTCGATGGGTAAGGCCAAACCGACCCAAACCTAAAACTATGCATGTCTTATCCTTCACATTATTTTCCTTTCCTCTTCCTCTCCAAAACCATGTCAATTACCACTACGCCATGACCTCCTAAAACTCATCACTTATCAAATTGGAAAACCCACCATTTCTGTAAATCAGGTTGAATATAAGTGGTAGAAGGTGGGTGGCAGGAGTTACAGTAGCGAGAGGGAAGTCCTGGAGGTTGGTTTATCAATGTTGGAAAATTTTAGCTGTAGGGGTGAGATGTGAGTTCGATTCGCAATATCAAGTAAAGGGAGGGAGTGGCAAGTGTGTGTGTGTATGTATGTACGTATATATATATACATATATATATATACATGGGAAAGTTTATTTAGACACAAAACTTTGACACAAATGGTGACACAATTGATTTGCACCGTTGGATCACCCTATGAATAACACTCCTCCATATAAAGACAAAGATCCAACAGGTGAGGCTTTGTGTCTAATTTTGTGTCCAAATAGTCGCCCCCTACACACACACACACAACTGCATATTACACTACATCATAGATGGCCTACGACAACCCCAGAGAAATGACGCAGTAAGTGCCAAAAAGTGTTGCTGTAGGCAAAAAATGATCTGTGGCAACACTATTTTGGGGTTGCCTTTTGCCGCGTTGCCTTAGAGTCAAAGGCAACACATTTGTGACCCTAAGGCAACATCAGCACTGGTGTTGCCGCATGTACTAAATTTACAAAAATGTAGGACCCACTAAAATCTGTAACCCGGGTTTACGGAATCACCACTAAAATCTATAGCCCAGGTTCATGGAATCCAATTGTGAGGCCCACATGCATAAATCTATGGCAACAATCTTACCACCCAATGGCAACACTATATCATAGCTATGGCAACATTTAACATCACATACTGCAACATTATATTTTATATATGGCAATATTACACAACATAACTGTTAATTTGTGATCCGAAATTCTCATTAGGATTGGTTCAGCTGATGTGTCATCTAAAGGATATTATTTAGTTCCTTAATTTACTCTCTTATTGAGGATTGGTCCAGCTGATGTGTCACCTAAAGAATATTATTTAGTTCCTTAATTTACTCCCTTGATTGAGGTATTTTCAGCAACCTCATTTAAAGGATAAAGAAGATTCTCTCTTGATTGAGACATTTATAGCAACCTCATCAAAAGGATAAAGGAGATTTTAATTTACTCTCTTGATTGAGATAAATGCAGCAACCTCATTGAAGGATAAAGAATATTCTTATTTTTATTCTTTCTCTCCTTATCTGAATGCGTGAAAGTAGAATATAAATTTACTGCTATGGTTGATATGTTGAATAAGCTTGTAACAACTCCATCAATTAAATCAATAAAGTTTGCCTTTCTCTCGTGGTTTTTTCCCGCAAAGGGTTTTTCCACGTTAAATCTTGTGTGTGATTTTATTCTTTACTTGCTTCTTTGATCATTTATTTATTCTCAAGTGGTATCAGAGCGCTGGTTTATTCAACATGGCGTCGTTAAAGTATGATCTTCCGCTATTGGATCGAAACACTCGATTCTCATTGTGGCAAGTGAAGATGCGGGTGTTGCTCGCACAAGCTGATTATGATGATGCATTGGATGGATTCGGGAACAAGAGATTTGATCTATGGACCGATGATGAGAAGAGAAAGGATCGGAAGGCTTTGTCGCAAATTCAGCTCCATCTACACAATAATATTTTACAAGAAGTTCTGAACGAGAAGACAGCTGCTTCTCTTTGGCTGAAACTGGAGTCAATTTGCATGACCAAGGATCTCACAAGTAAGATGCATCTCAAACAAAAGCTGTTTCTGCACAAATTGCAAGAGGGAGGTAATTTGCTTGACCATATTTCTGATTTTAAAGAGATTGTTTCTGACTTGACTGCAATGGAAGTCAAATATGATGATGAAGATTTGGGTTTAATCCTATTATGTTCTTTGCCCAGTTCTTACTCAAATTTCAGAGATACCATATTATATAGTCATGATACTCTCACTCTAAATGACGTTTATGAAGCCTTGCACGCCAAGGAGAAAATGAAACAACTGGTGTCTTCAACTGGATCAAGCTCTCAAGCCGAAAGCTTGTCCGTTCGTGGCAGGACAAAGGAGAAAAATTCAAATAATGGATCTTGAGGGAAAAGTTCCAATGCCTATAAAGGTCGATCTAAATCTAGAGGCAAATACAAGTCTTGCAAATATTGTAAGAGGGATGGACATGAAATATCTGAATGTTATAAGCTGCAGAACAAGGAAAAGAGAAATGGCACATACAAACCAAAAGATAACAAAGAAGATGAAGTTAATGCCAATTGTGCTCGTAATGATAGTTCTGACAATGAGATGCTTGTTGTTACCGTGTTTGCTGGATGTGCTGAGATTAAAGATGAATGGATACTTGACACTGCTTGCACTTTCCATATGTGTCCTATTAAAGATTGGTTTACAACCTTAGAACCCATAAAAGATGCTGGCTCAGTTTTGATGGGTGATGATTCGGCATGTAAAGTAGCAGGAATTGGTTCTATTCAGATCAAGATGTTTGATGGCGCAATCAGAACTTTAACAGATGTTCGGTTCATTCCCAACATGAAGAGAAATCTGATTTCTTTAAGTACTCTTGATGACAAAGGGTACAAATATTCAGGTGGAGGTGGTGTCTTGAAAGTCACAAATGGTTCTCTTATTGTAATGAAGGGAAATCTTAGGCAAACAAATGGCCTTTATTATCTTCAAGGCACTACTGTTTCAGGTAATGCTTCCCATGTTATCTCAAATAATATTTCTGATTGTGATACTGCTAATCTTTGGCATATGCGTCTTGGACATATGAGTGAATTAGGTATGTCGGAGTTGAACAAGAGAGGACTTCTTGATGGGTACAACGCAGGCAAGCTGAAGTTCTGTGAGCATTGCATTTTTGGCAAGCATAAGAGAGTGAAGTTCAACACTGCAGTTCATACAACAGAAGGCATTCTAGATTATGTGCATTCAGACTTATGGGGACCGTCTAGGAAAGCATCCATGGGCGGTGCTTGTTACATGATGACAATTATTGATGATTATTCCAGAAGAATTTGGCCTTATTTTTTGAAACATAAATCTGAAGCTTTTTCAGCTTTCAAAGAGTGGAAGACTATGGTTGAGAGACAAACTGAAAGGAAGGTAAAGAAGCTTCGGACTGATAATGGGATGGAGTTTTGTTCAGATGAATTTAATTCATTTTGCAAGGCTGAAGGCATTGTTAGGCACTACACCATACCTCACACTCCTCAGCAAAACGGGGTTGCCGAGCGTATGAACAGGACTATCATTTCTAAGGCTCGCTGCATGTTGTCAAACGCAGGTTTGGATAGACGTTTTTGGGATGAAGCTGCTTCCACAGCCTGTTATCTCATCAACCGCTCTCCCTCTTTTGCTATTGGTAAGAAAACTCCGATTGAGGTATGGTCTGGTTCTCCAGCAAATTATTCTGAATTGGAAGTTTTTGGATGTATTGCTTATGCTCATGTTGACAATGGAAAGTTAGAGCCAAGAGCTGTTAAGTGCATTTTTCTTGGTTATAAGTCTGGTGTTAAAGGCTATAAATTATGAAATCCTGAAACAAGTAAGGTTGTAATTAGCAGAAATGTTGTGTTTAATGAATCTGCTATGTTACATGATATTCCATCTACTAATGATCTTGTTGAGAGTAAGCAGAAATCAAATGTCCAGGTGGAGCATATTATTGATACAGATGCTACATCAAACGCAGAAATTGAGGGACAAGATGAAGCACCCATTGTTGAGGATCCTCCAGCAGTTATGCAACCACCGCAACAATCTATTGCAACAAACAGAACTAGAAGGAATCCAAAACCAGTAAGAAGGTTTATTGAGGAAGAAAATGTTGTTGCTTATGCGTGCGCTGTAGCAGAAGAAATAGAAGGTATTGCCGAGCCTTCTTCATATTCTGAGGCTGTTATCTCTAGTGATTATGATAAGTGGATGGCTGCTATGCATGATGAGATGAAGTCACTTGAAAGAAATGACACTTGGGACTTAATCAAATTGCCTAAAGAGAAGAAACCTATTCATTGCAAATGGGTTTTCAAGAGAAAAGAAGGTGTTTCTTCAAACGATAAGACAAGGTACAAAGCAAGATTAGTTGCAAAAGGTTACAGTCAGATTCCAGGTATTGACTATAATGAAGTTTTTTCCCCTATTGTGAAACATAGCTCAATTCGCATGTTACTCAGTATTGTTGCTATGCATGATTATGAGCTTCAACAGTTAGATGTAAAAACTGCATTTTTACATGGAGAATTAGAAGAGGATATTTATATGCATCAACCTGAGGGTTTTATCATCCCTGGAAAAGAAAATCTTGTCTGTAAATTAAAGAAATCTCTTTATGGATTGAAACAGTCACCTAGGCAGTGGTATAAAAGATTTGACACTTTTATGCTTTCTCAAGGTTTTAAAAGGTCCAATTATGATAGTTGTGTCTATTTGAAAATTACTACTCATTCAACCATTTATTTGTTACTTTATGTTGATGATATGTTGATTGCTTCAAAAGACAAGGTGGAAATTGAAAATTTGAAAAGGCAGTTAAGTAGAGAGTTTGAAATGAAAGATTTGGGAGATGCTAAGAAGATTCTTGGCATGGAGATATCAAGAGATAGAACTTCTGGAAAATTATACCTAAGTCAGAGTGGGTATGTTAGAAAAGTGCTTCGCCGTTTTAATATGCTTGATGTCAAACCTGTAAGTACTCCTCTTGCTGCACATTTTAAATTGTCATCAGCCATGTGTCCACAATCAAATGAAGATATTGAGTACATGTCTAGAGTTCCCTATTCTAGTGCAGTTGGTTCACTTATGTATGCCATGGTTTGTTCGCGTCCTGATTTATCACATGCTTTAAGTGTTGTCAGTAGATTCATGGCCAATCTTGGAAGAGAGCATTGGAAAGCAGTTCAATGGATTTTTAGATATCTTCATGGCACTGCAAATGCTTGTTTGCAGTTTGGTAAATCTAAAGAAGAACTTGTTGGTTATGTGGATTATGATTTTGCAGGTGATTTGGATAAAAGGAGATCATTAACAGGTTATGTTTTCACCATTGGTGGCTGTGCTGTAAGTTGGAAAGCAACCTTGCAAACTACAGTAGCATTATCAACTACTGAGGCCGAGTATATGGCTATTTCTGAAGCATGTAAAGAAGCTATTTGGCTTAGAGGTTTATATTTTGAGTTTTGTGGAGATACATCTTGCGTTACTATATTTTCTGATAGCCAGAGTGTTATATGCCTTACAAAGGATCAAATGTTCCATGAGAGAACTAAACATATAGATGTGAGGTATCACTACATTCGAGATGTTATTGCTAAAGGTGGTGTTAAAATTTGCAAGATAAGTACTCATGACAATCCCGCTGACATGATGATAAAGCCAGTTCCAATTACTAAGTTTGAGCTTTGCTCAAGCTTGGTTGGTGTTACAGTATAGTCTTTAGGGACTATTGGAGCAAGGCAGATATTTACTTGTTGAAGGAGTTCGTTTTTTACTTCAAGATGAGAATTCGTCTCAAGGTGGAGATTGTTAATTTGTGATCCGAAATTCTCATTAGGATTGGTTCAGCTGATGTATCATCTAAAGGATATTATTTAGTTCCTTAATTTACTCTCTTGATTGAGGATTGGTCCAGCTGATGTGTCACCTAAAGAATATTATTTAGTTCCTTAATTTACTCCCTTGATTGAGGTATTTTCAGCAACCTCATTTAAAGGATAAAGAAGATTCTCTCTTGATTGAGACATTTATAGCAACCTCATCAAAAGGATAAAGGATATTTTAATTTACTCTCTTGATTGAGATAAATGCAGCAACCTCATTGAAGGATAAAGAATATTCTTATTTTTATTCTTTCTCTCCTTATCTGAATGCATGAAAGTAGAATATAAATTTACTGCTATGGTTGATATGTTGAATAAGCTTGTAACAACTCCATCAATTAAATCAATAAAGTTTGCCTTTCTCCCGTGGTTTTTTCCCGCAAAGGGTTTTCCACGTTAAATCTTGTGTGTGATTTTATTCTTTACTTGCTTCTTTGATCATTTATTTATTCTCAATAACATCAAACTGAAATTAATAAAGAGCTTTTTATTTCAAATTAACTAGCAAACACAATAGTACTTAGTCAACTACAAAATAACAAAACATATCCACTAAATTCAATTTTACAGACATTTCAAAAACAAACACAACAAGTCCTAAATTCATGTTTACATAAAACTAGAACAGTTTCAAAATATAGCGCAAGCCTTCAATGCCTCTACTGCATCGCGTACCTCTAGTTCCTTCAGTAACAAGTTCTTGAAAATCCTCATCATTGCCTCCTTCACCTGCATAAATCAGTTGCATTTCAGCATAAAATAAGAGGTGTGCATGCCTCAATTGCATTTCAGCACAAACTATGGTCATAGTATAACTGAGTTTCCTTTCAGCACAAACTGAGTTTCATAACTGAATTCCATTTGCATTTCAGTATAACACAGTATACTGATCTAAACAATGTGTATAAATGTGTACTGATCTAAACAATGTGTGAGTTACATAACTGATCTAAAAAATGTGCATACAAGTGTATATTGATCTAAGCATAACTGAGTTTCATTTGCATTTGCGTTTCATTTACATAACTGAGTTACATAACAGAGGCACAATGTGGATACAAGTGTACTAATCTAAACATAAACATAACTGAGTTACATAACTGATCTAAACAATGTGTATACAAGTGTGGCAGTGTGGCAAAAATTATGTAATCAGTAATTTAGATTTAATGGGCAATGTGGCAAAAATTATCACTAATCTGCAATGTGGCAAAAATTATCAATAATCTACAATATGACAAAACTTAAAATTATACTTGAAAACTGCTCATGCATGCTATTTCATGTTACTTCACTGCTCTACATTGCCATAACAACACACAAAAGAACTCCAAACATGATCCAGGACATAGCTAAAGCTTTTGCAAAGAATTTTTCTCCTGTCTCGTGTTTCCACATTCAATGCGCATTAGGGCCAATTCTTCCTTCATATCTGCCACAAATTCATCGGCTTTTGCCCTCTTTTGCTTTTGCTTCAGCAGTTTTTCTTCAATTGTCTTCTTTTCCACGAGCAATTCTGATATAAACTTTTCTTTTTCTATCAATTTAACAGTAGTATCATCCAATTCAGAATTGTTGTTGATTTCATACACTTCGTCATACCACATAAAACACCCGCAATCGCCATTCTGCACATATATTAAATTCTCGAGTAAAACATCAATGAAAGATATGATAATTGACATGGAACAACAAAAAAAAACTAATTTATACTTACCAGCCAGATGGAGCAACCAATAAAATTCTTCCCCGCATTCGACCCTACCTTCACAGTCCTCATCTTCGCTGGGACTTTGTGGTGGCAGTTCTTTCTCGCAACCGCTGTTAGCGAATTTGAAGTAGAAATTGATTGAGGGTCATTCAACTCGATTTAAAGGAAGAATTGAAGTGATATCACAAACTGTAATCATTCAGTAAGCTTTCAGGAATGTATTTCATGTATATTCAGTATTTGTGTGCATAATCAAAACAAAACATGCGTATATTTATTAGCCAGTCTTACACACACACACACACTCTTAAGAAATCATGCGTATACTTATTAGACGGTCTTATTGAAACAGATCATGATTATACTTAAGAAATGATAACTATCATGTATATGTAAGCATCCTTATGAAACCATTTTCATAAACCAGTGTATCATGTCTCAATCAACACTGGCAACAACAAACTGGGAAACCCAAGAAGTTGTTTAGAACATGCAGCTCATATAAGGTCATTGGTTTAATTGTTCACAACCACACTTCACTAGGAACTAAATTTTTGTTTTATTAAATTGATTAACAACCAAATAGCGGTTCAAAGAACATTTCAGTGAATCAACATACAACGAAACCACAAAATACACCACCATCTACAATTTATAGATCTTAGTTTCAACTTTTTGTTTCATTATCATGCCCAATATTACTGCTCATATCTACCTTAATTTTTAAGTTTCAAAACTCCTTCAACTAAACTAAGCTACAAACCCAGAATCAAACCTGTATTACACATATTTAGAAGCACTGTTCTAGCCAAAACAACTAGCCTCAATTTCAGGCTTGTTTGTAGATGAAGATTCTGGATTATAATCCGAGACTGTGCATTCTGAAGCTCAGTTTTTGCCAGTATATCTCAAAGTGTCTAGATTGAACATAAGCTCAGTTTTTGAGGTAACGCACTGTTCGAAAATGAATTGTGTGAAACAAAAAATTAGGAATTTTACCTCAATAAATGCAAAGCGTAAGGGAGACAACTGAAAAAATAACCAGACTTTCGCACAGATGGAGTTGGAGGAAGGGCGCAATAACCGATTGGAATTGCGGCAGACAAAAAAGGAGAAATTGCTGAGGCAGAGGACGGTAGTAAGAAGTGGTAGGAGAAACGAAACAGCGACGATGAGCAGGGACGTTGATTGTCTCGAAGCCGACCAGTTTGATTGCAAATGGAAATTAGAAGGAAAAACTGATGGTCATTCGATTTGGAATTAGGGGTCGGTGATTTTGGGAATTTGGGAATTTGGGGTAGAAACGAAATGAAAAGAGAGGCGGTAGAACGAAAATAAAAGCGGGAATAGAAATAAGTGAGGTGCAGATTGATGATGTGGACGGACGGCTGAGATTTTGTTTAAACTAATGGTACAGATCGCTGAGATGTATTTATTTTTTTAAATATTTTTATTTACAATATATCTATAGCCACTGCAACACAATTTGATATCTATCCTAACACACTGAAGCGTGTGTTGCAATAGATAAAAAAACAGCATAACAATGGCAACATTGTAGCTAGCAACACCATGAATTTTCGTTGCGATAGACCATCTATGGAGTAATGTTAGATTATGAACATTAACATATTGCACTTACTAACATACATTTCTATATACATATGTGTTTTTGTGTGCTTCATACAAGACCTCAAGTGTGACATGTAGAATCACATATGTATAAGTGTGTGCGTGACTTTGACCAGCAACGACATACTTTTACCCTACTGTACTTATAAGCTGATGACCGTCAGTTAAGTTCATGACTCTATAGAAGTTGAATGTTCACCTATGAATTACACAAAGAATCTGGTCCAGATTATCGAAATCTAACAACAAATTGAACCATAAACAAGCTAGAGTCATGTAATAATGTTATTGGAGAACGACCAAGCGTCTCAACCATTCAAAAAATGACACATTCCTTGGCATATATAGCTAAATGGAAGGATAATGACCATTTATGCAAAGTAGTTTGAAGCCTATTTTGACAGGCAGAACTTGCTTCGATTCAAAACACGTTATGTTCAACATAAGATGTACATTGGAGGCAAGTATTATCCAGCCTTTATACCCAACCACTTCCGGCTATCTAGGTTGACGTGAACTAACGATTATCGAGGCAAATCGCCTAAAGAGGTGATCTAAAGGCCTGACATCAAGTATGGATAACACAATGAGAGACGATCGTGCAGACATAGCAGAACATCATTCACGAGCTTGCTACATGATGGATCAACGTAAGTCCATGCTCTAAATTGGTATAACTATGCAATAAACCAGTTGAAAGTCCAAGTTTAACCAGCATCACTCTATATCTCTCCAAGACAGGCAACTTGACAAGCCATCATAGGACAAGGCTAGGAACGGCATGAGAGGGATACAGAAGGGTTTGCACCATCTATATATCTCACCATGCAGGATCAATATCGATCCCAATCATATGGATCAGTACCAATCCCTGCCTTACAGGGGATACGGGCTCGGGTCCCTTTTGACTCGACTCTCCAATGGTCCTCCGACATGTTTGTGGTATTATTGATGACCTGCATCTATAAATTGCATCTACTCAGGAGAAAACAGTCTTTTGGCCCATTGTTTACTTTATTTTGGTAAGCCTCAGACATAAACTGATTCGAGACTTTGTGACTCTCAAATCAGTAGTAAAGAACTCAAAACTTTCAGATTGGACGACTATGTCGAATCACTATAAACTTTTGTGTCTTGATTTACCACATTTATGTTATCGTAATTCTCTTTTTCCATTTAATTTCTTCGATTTAGTTCTCTTCAGAAATCTTGGGTGTTGTATCAACTTTTGGTGCTAATAGCATGGAAGCCATTAAAGAATTTCTGAAAAGCCTTGAAAAGAGAAAGTGTAACAACCCATATTTTCAGTATATTTAAATTTATATTTAAAATAAATAAATGGAATAATATTGGATAAAAATCAAATTTTGTTGATTATAATGATTGTGTAAATTGAGTATAAATAGATTTTATTTAATTTAGCTTATTTAGAAATGTTGTAATTTGGGATTTAATATTTAAGTGATTAAATAAAATTTAAGTTGTTTAGGTTAAAATTTAATTCCAAATTTAAATTCAAATAATCAAATATGGGAACTTAAGAATTTATGAAATAAATTTATAGAATTTATTTAAGTTATTATTTGATTTAAATGGAACTTAATGAATATTTAAATTGAATTGAAACAGTTAAATGGATAATTTAATATTTTATTAATTAATTAACTGTGAAACTTAAGGTTCTGGTAACTGTCTTGGAACCCGACGAAACTAGTTTCATCGGATCCGGAATGTCGAATTATATTAGAGTTTCAATTTGCGTTACAATCGGATTTGTCATTTGACCGTACGGAAGAAAGTGTGAATGAAATCAGTTTACTAAGATAATAGTTATTTCTAATTTTTGGGCCTCACATATACTTATAAATGAATCCTTTGCCAACCCATCAGCTCATTCTCACCATACGTATGTTTTTATCCTTCAAAATTTTCTCTAATGGCTGAAAACAAATGCAAACCCTAGCTCAATAAAATTTCAAGATTGAAAATAAAATCTCCTCAAACCCTAGTAAATTATATGTCAAAACGAAGAGCTCGACGATAAAAAGCTAAGGGTACCATCAGTTTTGACATGCAATGCTTCATGTGGCTGGAATTCGCGGTCAAAATTGCTGGAATTCATAACCCTAAGCATGATTTTGGCGTTTTTCGATTTAAGCACTAATTGTAGAAATCAACTTCTGGGTTTTGTAGGGGTGATCCACATGAGTCTAGTGGTGGTGGTAGGAGGTTGTATTGGTGAGTGTATCGCCGGGAATTTAGGTTTTAGGGTTCGTTTCTTCATTTGGGGCTGACGCCGCCAGAGGTAGCAACGGCCACCGGGGGTGGTGGGGTTGATACTGCTGGGTGCGGCCGGAGGTGAGGAAGACAACGGTGGTGGTCTCGCGCTTTCTAGTGGTCAGAAGGGTGAGCAATCGACGGTCAAAGGGCACGGCTGACGGGTTTGCTTCACAACGGCACTATAGCACGCGAGATAGAAGGAGCGGGATTTTTGAGCTAACGTGTCACCTTGTAATTGGGTGAGTCATTATTTAATTAATTTATATATATATATTTAAAATTCAGAGAATAAATTGCTAATAACTTTCATATATGAACTCAGATTTGGACGTGGTTGGGTGCGTTGGGATCGTGGCAGAATTGCGGTCGATCTGAGTCTGGTTTGGATGCATTTGGTGACAGAAATTTTTGGGCTTTGGTTGGATGTTTGATCCACTAAAGACCCAAAAGTGAGTGATTTTCTCACTCACGACTAACTAAATTATTCCCATATTTATTAAATTGAATTGTGAAATAAGTGTGGTTGCATTGTTATGTTGACTGATGATTTGTTTGCTTAAAAACTGACACGCAAGTATGTAATCTACAAATTTAGGGTGATAACTAGTTATTGTAGTTAATTAAATTTCTAGTCGAAATCCCGATATTTGTTATGATTTAATATTTACCATGGAGTAAAATGGTTGTGATGGATGCGTTGGTTGATTGGATTACTGAACTGATATTGCTTGAATGTTCCTTTATTTAGTATATGGATGTTGCATGTTCACTTTGACGATAAATCCCATTTCCACCATTGATGTTACGGTCATCGAATAAACCCAGGATTTAACGATTTAAAATATATTAAGAACATGGATTGAAATGATAAATATCTGTGACCCTGATTTGGATTGAAATGATATACATCCATCCCTGAAATATCGAAAAATTAAAAATCACTTGGTCATAGGATAGTAAATTATATATGAACATCGGTTGGTTAAATGATTTTTTTAAAATATTCGAAATCCTATTCGATGAAAATTTTTATTTAAAGGAAAGGTATCGATTTTTGATAAATTTTATTTTCCTTTAACCCTGAAACTTGAATGATTATGAATTTGGCGAGGGAACTATCCAAACAAATTGAGATTTGTAAAATGGGATTTTTGGGTATATCTTGAAGTCTCAAATTTATAGTAAATGTAAAATTTATAAATTCTCTATAAATTAAATTTGGAAATGAAAGCTATTTGAGGATACTTGAAAATTACCTTGAATTTAGCATGAATATGAATTTGAATCAAGTCGAATGGTTGGTTTTAAATGGTGTTTGAAAAGGATTTTGAAATATGTAAACTCCATTAAGACTGGAGTATAGGTTCAACTATTTGAAATTTGGAAGGAATGAACAATTGTGATTTAAAGAATTTTAATATATATATATATATATATATATATATATATATATATATATATATATATATACACACACACACACGCACTGTTGATTCAAATAAATTACTTCTTTTCTTAAAATTTACTTATAAAACTTTTTACTTATAAACTATTTTGTTATAGCTAAATTCTTCCTTATATTTTTACTATTACTTAAACTAATTAGTAAAACTTTTATTTTATGTATATACATAGTTATCTAAATTACCTTATCTTATTCTAACCATTATATTCTATATATATATACACCAGTACGGAGGCACGTCTGATGGACGTGTGCATATATAAATGTGATCATAGCTGGAAATGTATTAATCCATGGAATGTTCCTATCTTATTCGTATGTTTATTAATTTATAGGTTTGTAATTGCAATACATATAAAGAGAACACTTGTAATTGAAGAACGGTAAGTAAACCTACTGACTGCAATTCATAATGGATATACATTATAAATTATTTTACATTTGCATCTGTCACTACTTCAAAGAAAAGAGCAACCATGTCATCCCGTAAGCTGCAAAATAGAAATAGGTAGATAATATTAACAAAAGTAATATTAAGTGCAATCTGCTAATGCTAAGTGCATTATCTTCCTTGTCAGCCTGTGCTGGCTCTACTGCTCATAACATTCTCCTGCCATCAGCATTTGATTAACAGTAGTGCAGTATTTTATTCTTGTTGTTTGTTCCCAGTGACCGATTAATCAGCCTCCCAACCCTACAGCTCGTTTTGGCTAGCGTGACAGCTTCAATTTTTATTTTCACAATTGCCAATCTGAATCAAGCCTTGCACCTGCCCTTCGCTGATCACTTTTTCCCTTAGGCTTAGTTACCCTTGATTAACAGTAGCTTAAGTATGCCACATGTCTAGAGACTGATTTTCCTACTTCATACATCAGCTTATCATCTGCAATCATGTAGAAACTTACTACAGTTAAGTACAATTCAATAATTTGAGTTTTTTTTTGCTTATTTGCATGCAAATTGAAAATATTCCACATATATAAAACAATTCGTCTACATATGCACGGTAAAAATAAAAAAAAATCAATGGAGATAGAGATAAATGTCTACCAAATGAGTTGAGTAAGAATTCTATTTCATGAACTTAAAAAGTAATTACTTAAGTTAGCATATTCAGAAATGTTGATACAAATAGAATCACAAACATCATCTATTACTACTGGCAAAGACCAAACCTGATGAAAATGCCACTGTCATAATGTATTAGAAAAAAATATGCTTATTCACATCATTTTAAAATGCCACTGTCATAATGTATTAGCAATAAAATATGCTTATTCACATCATTTTAAAATGGTACTGGCATAATGTATTAGCAATAAAATATGGTTATTCACATCATTTATCACTCACTAACATTTTAGAAAATGACAAAATGAAAAATTATTACAATATTACACAAAGAGGTCGGCTATAATGTTTAATCAGTAACGTATTTTTTAATTTCATATATTCAAGTGCTTCTACCTTTAGCCTCTCATATACATGAACACGTGTGAGTTTTGATGGAAAACTACTCAGAACTCATTTTTGGCAATTATTATTTTTTGAATCATTTGTCTGATTTTGAATATAACATTTTTATTAGTATTTTAGCACAAAGTACATATAGTATGCATGAAAGAATTGGTTTACGGAAATAGATTTGATGAAATTAATGTATGCTACATTAAAAAGGACATAAAGTACATGCTGACGATAGATTAACATTTAAATCACTAATGAATTGAGCCCATGAATTAAGCATGATAACATATATAGTAAGTTGCATGCAACATGTTCTCAAATTATGGCTTCGTAGCATTAAACAAAAATTGACAAAACTGTTAAAACTGTCAATTCTCAAAATATAGCTATGTCATAAACACGTTGGTAGATCTTACACTTTTGAACTAAGGACGGAAAGGTGACTTCATTAAAGGAAAGGAATAATTAGAAAATAAACAGTTTTTGTCAAAAAGTACACCAGAGACAAAAAAATAAGAGGCCCACCCCTTGAATTACACAAATACCCCCCCTGAATTCAATGCTTACCCCCCTGAATTCCGGAATTACCCACGTTCCTTACTTTTTGACAAAAAAAAAATTCGGGCTTTCTAGCACTACCCATCTCATAAACACATTTGTAGATTTTACACTTTTGAACTAAGGATGGAAAGGTGACTTCATTAAAGGAAAAGAATAAGTAGAAAATAAACAATTATACATTTGTTTAAAATAAAAACATTAACTGGCAGATTTGAACCGTTTTAACTGGCATTAAATGTTAATATTTATACGGTTAATTTTAGCATGCAGGTTTATGAAAGGTTATTATGGTGAACCTAATTTTTGGATGTAGAATATACAAAATTCAGTCTATAATTTGGTAATTCTGAAGTTTAACTTTCAGTTTTGTCAACTAATTTAGTTTATTTAAATTATTCTCAAATTCACGGCCGCTGCTTATCCAACCGCTGATTTTACAATTTTTTTATTTATAGAAATAGCGTAAACATAGGCTGCGATTAGGATACGATAGTCTCTATGGAAAGAATTGATAAACATTGAAAATAACTCAAAATCAAAGAATTCGCTAATTGGCTTTCTTAAGAACAGATTCCTTGATTATGATGGGATAGGCGCGTTAGCAAACAGCTCAAGAACATGTTATGTACAAAAGAAGGAATTCTCAATTGAAATCCTTTGGATGCGTGCGGAAAAAAGTTAAAATTTGTTACGAATTGAGACCATAAGCATGGAAACGTAGAATACATGAAAACTAAATATATGTTTTTTAACTCCGTCACTATAACAACACTTGGATGTAATAACATAGATGTTATGAATAATCCAAACGTAAATTGTATAAAAATGTAGAAGTAACAGGAAAACAGTAAAAGCTAAAAGGATCTGGAACAAATTGTAAGAAAATAAAGACATAGGGAAGATCAAGAACATGGTATTAACAGGTACACAAACTAAATATGAGATGTGTGAGGAATTGTTGGAAATTTTATGAATTATTTAAAATATGAAATAAGTTCATGATGCTCCTATTTGTGAATAGTCCCACATCATGGGATTATAAGAAAGATGCAAGTATTTATACTTGTTTCTAAGAAAACATGTTGGGGCCTTGAGCTCCCAATGCATGCTTTGTTGTGAGGAGGGAGACCATGCATCATGACCACCACACACGCGCGCACGACCGACCGGCTCGGTTCGGGATTGGGCCTGGGCCTGGGCTATGTGGTGTAGACACTTATATTTTTGGTCCAGAAAACACTGCATTTTTCGAACCAGTTTTTAAATATGGAAAATATTTCTGAGCCAACCTTATATGAAGCGGTAAACTTTTGACCAAGTATTTCGCAGATCCTATTTTCCTCGACTAACCAGTATTTTCGTTCAGCCCTAATCTCGTCTATATATTATCTTCAGTTGTAGACGAGATTGGTACAGAAGAAAATCTGTTTTCTCTTCCTCCGTCATTAAAAAGTATTCTTCTAGAAATTTTCGAGCAGTTAAATTCGAAAGTGCAAATCTGCACTGATTTGTTGTGCAAAGCAAATCAGTTATTCATTTTAGAGAGGTTGTTTTATCCTAGAGGCGGCGGTGGAAGTACGAACTAGTTTTGCACTACCGACCAGATCGTCGAATCGTCTTCAAGAAAGCGAGAAATTACGTGATTCATCCATTATTTCCCAACAATTTGAAGATGATCAGAAACAATGGCTTCGACAACAACCATAGATGATGATACTCCTCCCTCTGCATTCTAGATCCCATTGGTGACTGCTGCCCCGTTTCGTTTCGAAGGTCTGCACTTCAAGCGATGGCGTCAGAAGATGGAGTTCTTCCTCACGATCAGAAAGGTTGGGGCTACGCTGACTGCTGAAAAACCGCAGCTACCAGATAAACCTGACGAGGCTGACGCAGCGAAGATGGCATCATGGACTGAACAGTCAAAGCAACTGCAGACCTGGACTGAACAAGATTATCTATACAAGAATTTTATTCTGAACGAATTGAGTGATGATCTGTATGATTACTATAACTCAGAAGACAAGACAGCAAAGCAGATCTAGGAAGCGTTGCAGAAGAAATACGACACAGAGGAGATAGGGGCAAAGAAGTATGTTGTAAGCCGCTATCTCAAGTACCAGATGACAAACGATAGGTCAGTAGAGATGCAGTCTCATGAGCTGCAGAAAACAGCTCTGAGATCATCTCCGAAGGTATGGTTTTGGATGAACAGTTTCAAGTTGCTGTTATTATTGAAAAACTGCCCCCAGATTGGAAAGACTTTAAAATTTTCTTACGGCATAAGACTAAGGAATTTTCCTTAGAGAGTTTGATCACTCGCCTTCGCATTGAGGAGGCGGCACGCAAACAGGACCAGAAAGAGGAAGTGTTGTTTGTTTCAAACAACAACACTAAAAAGACCACACCAGCTGTTCTTAAACCGAATCAGAAATCTTTTAAGAATCAGAATAGGCGCAACAAACAGAATGGGAATCCACAAGGAAACCCAAAAGGACAGCAGAAATCAGCCCAAAAGAATGATTCTGGACAGTTGTTTCTATGCTACAACTGTGGAAAACCAGGTCATATGGCACGAAAGTGCCGGAACAGGCCAAGCTCTACACCGCAGGCTAACCTAACTGAAGAGCCTCTTACGGCTATGATTACTGAGATTCACCTTTTTGGTGGATCAGAGGGTTGGTTGGTAGACACTGGTGCTTCTCGCCATGTCTGTTATGATCGTGGCTTGTTCTCTACATACACGGCTGCTGAAAATCAGAAAGTATTGTTGGGAGATTCTCACACCACTAAAGTTGCAGGGATTGGCAATGTGGAAATTAAGTTTACCTCTGGAAAGACTGTGATCCTCAAAGATGTTTTGCATACTCCAGAGATGAGGAAGAATCTGGTGTCTGGCTATCTCCTTAATAAGGCAGGATTTACTCAATTTATTGGGGCTGATTTGTATACCATAGTGTATAAGGGAAACTTTGTAGGAAAGGGTTATGCTTGTGAGGGAATGTTCAAATTAAATGTTGAATCTAATAAAGTGAATAATTCTGCTTATATGTTGTGTGATTTTAATATTTGGCACTCTAGATTATGTCATGTTAATAAACGTATAATTCATAATATGAGCACTCTAGATATGATACCTAAGATAGCAGAATCTGAATCTGATAAATGTGAATTCTGTACACAAGCAAAAATCACTAAGAAATCTCATAAATCTGTTGATAGAGAATCTGAACCCTTAGATTTGATTCACTCTGACATATGTGAACTTGATGGTACTTTAACTAGACATGGACACCGGTGTTTTATCACTTTTATTGATGGCTGTTCTGATTTCACATATGTATACCTTATGAAAAATAAAAGTGATGCTTTTGACATGTTTAAAAGATTCAAAACTGAGATTGAGAATCAAACAAATAGGAAAATTAAGAGATTTCATAGTTATAGAGGAATAGAATATGAATCCAATTCAATTCTGGATTTCTATAAATTACATGGTATTGTACATGAGAGAACTGCACCCTATTTCACCAGAAATGAACGGTAAAGCTGAAAGAAAAAATAGGACTTTTACCGAATTAGTAGTTGCCATCCTACTAAATTCTGGTGCAGTAAAACATTGGTGGGGGGATATTTTATTGACTGTATGTTATGTTCTAAATAGAATCCCTAAATCTAAGAATAAAATTTCACCTTATGAAATTTTAAAGAATCATAAACCCAATGTCTCATACTTTAGAACTTGGAGTTGTCTAGCATATGTTTGCATTCCAGACCCTAAGAGAATAAAATTGGCAAGTAGAGCATATGAATGTGTATTTGTAGGCTATGCTATTAATAGCAAAGCATATCGATTTTATGATATAAATGCACATAACTTAATTGAATCAAATGATGCCGATTTTTATGAAACTAAATTTCCTTTTAAATTAAGGAATAGTGGGGGCACATCAAGTACGCCTATTAGAATAGAACTTAATAAAAGTTCTGAAGCTGAACCTAGAAGAAGTAAAAGAGAAAGAATCGTAAAAGATTTTGGTTCGGATTTTAGCGCTTTTACTATAGAGGAGGATCCCTTAAACCTCCAAGAGGCCTTATCTTCATTAAATGCCGATTTCTGGCGAGAGGCTATAAATGATGAGATGGATTCTCTTGAATCCAATAAGACTTGGCATTTGGCAGATTTACCCCCTGGTTGTAAATCTATAGGCTGTAAATGGGTACTTAAAAAGAAACTAAAACCTGATGGTACTATAGATAAATATAAAGCACGACTAGTAGCTAAAGGTTTTAGACAAAAAGAAAATATAGATTTCTTCGATACGTTTTCACCTATAACTAGAATAACATCCATTCGAGTATTAATCTCACTTTCTTCCATTCATAATTTACTAATACACCAAATGGATGTTAAAACCGCTTTTTTGAATGGTGAATTAGACGAAGAAATTTATATGGACCAGCCTGGAGGATTTGTAGTATATGGTCAAGAACACAAAGTATGCAAATTAGATAAATCATTATATGGTTTAAAACAAGCACCTAAACAATGGCATGAAAAATTTGATAACTTAATCATTTCAAATGGTTTTAAAGTTAATGAAAGTGACAAATGCATTTATTACAAATTTGAGAATGACATTTGCACTATTATACGCCTTTATGTAGATGACCTACTCATCTTTGGGTCAAACATTCATGCCATAAATTCAGTCAAATCCTTATTAAGTGCCAATTTTGACATGAAAGATCTAGGTGAGGCAAGTGTAATCCTTAGTATTAAAATTACTAGGTTAGAAAAGGGAATTTCTTTGGATCAGTCTCATTACATTGAGAAGATACTAAAGAAATATAATTACTTTGACTGTAAACCTGCATGTACACCATACGATCCAAGTGTAAAGTTATTTAAGAACACTGGTGAAGGTGTAAGATAGTCTGATTATGCGAGCTTCATTGACAGCCTTCGGTATGCTACTTATTGTACTAGACCCGACATTGCCTATGTCGTGGGATTATGTGCAGGTTTACCAGTAGACCTAGTATAGAGCACTGGCATGCTATTGAAAGGGTCATGAGATACCTTAAACGAACTATGAACCTTGGATTACATTATGAAAAGTTTCCAGTTGTACTTGAAGGATTCTCAGATGCAAACTGGGATACTTTATCAGATGATTCTAAAGAGACCAGTGGCTATATATTTAGCATCCCTGAAGGAGCTGTTTCTTGGAAATCCAAGAAACAGACTATTTTGGCTCTGTCCACTATGGAATCTGAGATGATAGCACTAGCTACAGCTAGTGAAGAAGCAGAGTATTTGAGAAATCTGCTAGCAGAGATTCCCTTATGGGAAAAACCGATACCGGCTGTGTTGATACATTGCGATTGTACCGCGGCTATTGCAAAAGTTCAGACCCGTTATTATAACGGTAAGAGACGACAAATACGTCGTAAGCACAGCACGGTTAGAGAGCTACTCTCTACAGGTACTGTTAGAGTAGATTACGTACGTAGCGAAGAAAATTTGGCAGATCCTTTGATGAAAGGACTGTCCATAGAGAAAGTCCATGATTCTTCTAAAAGAATGGGACTATTACCCTTAGATTGTTAAGTCACGCACAATGGTAACCCGACCTAAATGACTGGAGATCCCAAGAAATAGGTTCAATGGGTAAAAACAAGTTGTGTAGTGATAGAAGTTGAAAATGCTATATAATAAACTAAGAAGCAGGTATTCCTGAAGTGATAGAGGATAAGTTAATAGAAACTCTTAATGAGATCTATACTCTATTTGGAGTGGAGTACCTACCTTCAGGAGTACTCTTGATTGACTCACCTATGTGAATGTCGAAATGTGGCCGTTTCCTATGGAGTTTTGGGCAAAACTTCTAGAGCGTTCACTAAACTGGGATAGACGTGTAAGGCCATAAATGTACGGGCTTATTTGATTGCATGGGAACTATCCAAACAAATTGAGATTTATAAAATGGGATTTTTGGGTATATCTTGAAGTCTCAAATTTATAGTAAATGTAAAATTTATAAATTCTCTATAAATTAAATTTGGAAATGAAAGCTATTTGAGGATACTTGAAAATTACCTTGAATTTAGCATGAATATGAATTTGAATCAAGTCGAATGGTTGGTTTTAAATGGTGTTTGAAAAGGATTTTGAAATATGTAAACTCCATTAAGACTGGAGTATAGGTTCAACTATTTGAAATTTGGAAGGAATGAACAATTGTGATTTAAAGAATTTTAATATATATATATATATACACACACACACACACACACACTGTTGATTCAAATAAATTACTTCTTTTCTTAAAATTTACTTATAAAACTTTTTACTTATAAACTATTTTGTTATAGCTAAATTCTTCCTTATATTTTTACTATTACTTAAACTAATTAGTAAAACTTTTATTTTATGTATATACATAGTTATCTAAATTACCTTATCTTATTCTAACCATTATATTCTATATATATATACACCAGTACGGAGGCACGTCTGATGGACGTGTGCATATATAAATGTGATCACAGCTGGAAATGTATTAATCCATGGAATGTTCCTATCTTATTCGTATGTTTATTAATTTATAGGTTTGTAATTGCAATACATATAAAGAGAATACTTGTAATTGAAGAACGGTAAGTAAACCTACTGACTGCAATTCATCATGGATATACATTATAAATTATTTTACATTTGCATCTGTCACTACTTCAAAGAAAAGAGCAACCATGTCATCCCGTAAGCTGCAAAATCGAAATAGGTAGATAATATTAACAAAAGTAATATTGAGTGCAATCTGCTAATGCTGAGTGCATTATCTTCCTTGTCAGCCTGTGCTGGCTCTACTGCTCATAACATTCTCCTGCCATCAGCATTTGATTAACAGTAGTGCAGTATTTTATCGTTATTGTTTGTTCCCAGTGACCGATTCATCAGCCTCCCAACCCTACAGCTCGTTTTGGCTAGCGTAACAGCTTCAATTTTTATTTTCACAATTGCCAATCTGAATCAAGCCTTGCACCTGCCCTTCGCTGATCACTTTTTCCCTTAGGCTTAGTTACCCTTGATTAACAGTAGCTTAAGTATGCCACATGTCTAAAGACTGATTTTCCTACTTCATACATCAGCTTATCATCTGCAATCATGTAGAAACTTACTACAGTTAAGTACAGTTCAATAATTTGAGTTTTTTTTTGCTTATTTGCATGCAAATTGAAAATATTCCACATATATAAAACAATTCGTCTACATATGCACGGTAAAAATAAAAAAAAATCAATGGAGATAGAGATAAATGTCTACCAAATGAGTTGAGTAAGAATTCTATTTCATGAACTTAAAATGTAATTACTTAAGTTAGCATATTCAGAAATGTTGTTACAAATAGAATCACAAACATCATCTATTACTACTGGCAAAGACCAAACCTGATGAAAATGCCACTGTCATAATGTATTAGAAAAAAATATGCTTATTCACATCATTTTAAAATGCCACTGTCATAATGTATTAGCAATAAAATATGCTTATTCACATCATTTTAAAATGCCACTGGCATAATGTATTAGCAATAAAATATGGTTATTCACATCATTTATCACTCACTAACATTTTAGAAAATGACAAAACGAAAAATTATTACAATATTACACAAAGAGGTCGGCTATAATGTTTAATCAGTAACGTATTTTTTAATTTCATATATTCAAGTGCTTCTACCTTTAGCCTCTCATATACATGAACACGTGTGAGTTTTGATGAAAAACTACTCAGAACTCATTTTTGGCAATTATTATTTTTTGAATCATTTGTCTAATTTTGAATATAACATTTTTATTAGTATTTTAGCACAAAGTACATATAGTATGCATGAAAGAATTGGTTTACGGAAATAGATTTGATGAAATTAATGTATGCTACATTAAAAAGGACATAAAGTACATGCTAACGATAGATTAACATTTAAATCAATAATGAATTGAACCCATGAATTAAGCATGATAACATATATAGTAAGTTGCATGCAACATGTTCTCAAAGTATGGCTTCATAGCATTAAACAAAAATTGACAAAACTGTTAAAACTGTCAATTCTCAAAATATAGCTATGTCATAAACACGTTGGTAGATCTTACACTTTTGAACTAAGGACGGAAAGGTGACTTCATTAAAGGAAAGGAATAATTAGAAAATATACAGTTATATATTTGTTTAAAATAAAAACATTAACGAGTATATTTGAATCGCCTTAACTGGCACTAAATGCTAATATTTATACGGTTTAATGTTAGCAGCTAGGTTTATGAAAGATTTCTATCCCACATGAATGGTAGCAGATCATATACTTTTGAACCAAGGATGGAAAGGTGATATCAGCAAAGAAGGAAAATAAATAAATAAGAAAGTAAATAGTTATACATTTGTTTAAATTCAAACATTAATTGGCCAATTTGAACATGCATTAAATGCTAATATTGCTAGGGTCCAACGTTATCAAAAATTTATAACCCAACCATTGCAAAAATACAAAAACACCAAATTACTTGATTTGATAAATTTTTACCCCAATATGTTTAGGAAAGCCTTAACTTTGAAATAGGAGCAGCCAAGCCTATTTAAGGATTCCAAATAATTGTTGTAAAGAGAGTTTTAGTGTTAGTAGGCATGTACACGAAAACACGATTTATAGTGAGGACAACATAATCATCGAAGGAGCTGAACACACGATAATCATCATTATACCAATTACATAAATAATATCGAATTAAAGGACAAATCGAAACCAAGTCGTGAAATATGAAAATAATTCTTTGAAAAATGGATCGTTCACCTGATAAGCAATTTTGAGAATGTTGACAGAATTTCCAATCGCCTTTATACTCTGCCTCTAGCACAAATTAATATTTTGAAAAGACCGAAATGAACTGAAAGAAGCCAAATTTTCACATAATTCTCCAAACATAAAATTGACGAATTGAATTCGATCCTAAAAGAATGAAAACAAAGCCCTATTAATCAAATTATTAAAGTCAGTTAAAGATCTTATGCTTGAGAAATACCTTAGAGCGCTGTTGTAGCTATTCGAATAATTTTGCACCATTGCTTTCATTTTGCAATCGTTATCATCTGGCAGAAACTAATAAAGTTAATAGTATCCTGCAAATTTAATCTAGTTTGAAATTTAGTGAATGTTACAATGACCATGGGACTGTATTTTCATTCTTGGCACATATTTGGATAACTTATGATGTACATAAAAAATAGTAGCTACATATAAAGGTTTTTGCCTTTCTTTCTTCTTATATTTTAGAACCATTGTGATCTTCTATTCCAAAAATTATAGCTTTGCATCCTGAACACCCTTATGTATGGAGATTTCTATATTGTCGAATGATTATTTAGTTGTATACTCACATATTTAGTACACAAAATATGAAGAGTATAAAAACCACTGCAGAAGTACATGGAGCAAGCTATATGACGTAAAGTACATGCTGACGATAGATTAACATATAAATCAATAATGAATTGAACCCATGAATAAGCACGATAACATATATAATAAGCTGCATGCAACATCTTCTCAAAGTATGGCTTCGTAGCATTAACCAAAAATTGACAAAACTGTCAATTCTCAAAATACAGCTATCTCATAAACACGTTTGTAGATTTTACACTTTTGAACTAAGGATGGAAAGGTGACTTCATTAAAGGAAAAGAATAAGTAGAAAATAAACAATTATACATTTGTTTAAAATAAAAACATTAACTGGCAGATTTGAACCGTTTTAACTGGCGTTAAATGTTAATATTTATACGGTTAATTTTAGCATGCAGGTTTATGAAAGATTTCTATCCCATATAAATGTTAGCAGATCGTGTACTTTTGAACGGAGGATGGAAAGGTGATATCAGCAAAGAAGGAAAAAAAAAGTAAGTAGTTTTATATTTGTTTAAAATCAAAAATTAATTGGCCAATTTGAATCATGCATTAAATGCTAATATTGCTATGGTCCAATGTTGACAATTAAGATTTTCAGAAATTTACAGCCCAACCATTGCAAAAATGCAAAAACACCAAATTACTTGATTTCATCATTTTTTACCCCAATATGTTTAGGAAAGCCTTAACTTTGAAATAGGAGCAACTAAACCTATTTTAGGATTCCAAATACTGCTTGTAAAGAGAAATATCAAGCCTTAGATTGCCATAGCCAATTTATGCCCAGTTATCGCTAAAATATTCAAGGTTATTATGGTGAACCTAATTTTTAGATGTAGATTATAAAAAATTCAGTCCATAATTTGGTAATTCTGAAGTTTAACTTTCAATTTTGTCAACTAATTTAGTTTATTTAAATTATTCTCAAATTCACGACCGCTGCTTATCCAACCGCTGATTTTACAATTTTTTATTTATAGAAATAGCGTAAACATAGGCTGCGATTAGGATACGATAGTCTCTATGGAAAGAATTGATAAACATTGAAAATAACTCAAAATCAAAGAATTCGCTAATTGGCTTTCTTAAGAACAGATTCATTGATTATGATGGGATAGGCGCGTTAGCAAACAGCTCAAGAACATGTTATGTACAAAAGAAGGAATTCTCAATTGAAATCCTTTGGATGCGTGCGGAAAAAAGTTAAAATTTGTTACGAATTGAGACCATAAGCATGGAAACGTAGAATACATGAAAACTAAATATATGTTTTTTAACTCCGTCACTATAACAACACTTGGATGTAATAACATAGATGTTATGAATAATCCAAATGTAAATTGTATAAAAATGTAGAAGTAACAGGAAAACAGTAAAAGCTAAAAGGATCTGGAACAAATTGTAAGAAAATAAAGACATAGGGAAGATCAAGAACATGGTATTAACAGGTACACAAACTAAATATGAGATGTGTGAGGAATTGTTGGAAATTTTATGAATTATTTAAAATATGAAATAAGTTTATAATGCTCCTATTTGTGAATAGTCCCACATCATGGGATTATAAGAAAGATGCAAGTATTTATACTTGTTTCTAAGAAGTCATGTTGGGGCCTTGGGCTCCCAATGCATGCTTTGTTGTGAGGAGGGAGACCATGCATCATGACCACCACACACGCGTGCGCGACCGACTCGACCCGGCCCGGTTCGGGATTGGGCATAGGCCTTGGCTATGTGGTGTAGACACTTATATTTTTGGTCCAGTAAACACTGCATTTTTCGAACCAGTTTTTAAATATGGAAAATGTTTCTGAGCCGACTTTATATGAAGCGGTAAACTTTTGACCAAGTATTTCGCAGATCCTATTTTCCTCCACTGACCAGTATTTTCGTTCAGCCCTAATCCCGTCTATATATTATCTTCAGTTGTAGACGAGATTGGTACAGAAAAAAATCTGTTTTCTCTTCCTCCGCCGTTAAAAAGTATTCTTCTAGAAATTTTCGAGCAGTTAAATTCGAAAGTGCAAATCTGCACTGATTTGTTGTGCAAAGCAAATTAGTTATTCATTTTAGAGAGGCTATTTTATCCTAGAGGCAGCGGCGGAAGTACGAACTAGTTTTGCACTACCGACCAGATCGCCGAATCGTCTTCAAGAAAGCGAGAAATTACGTGATTCATCCATTGTTTCCCAACAATTTGAAGATGATCAGAAACAATGGCTTCGACAACAACCATAGATTATGATGCTCCTCCCTCTGCATTCCAGATCCCATTGGTGACTGCTGCCCCATTTCGTTTCGAAGGTCTGCACTTCAAGCGATGGCGTCAGAAGATGGAGTTCTTCCTCACGATCAAAAAGGTTGTGGCTACGCTGACTGTTGAAAAACCGCAGCTACCAGATAAACCTGACGAGGCTGACGCAGCGAAGATGGCATCATGGACTGAACAGTCAAAGCAACTGTAGACCTGGACTGAACAAGATTATCTATACAAGAATTTTATTCTGAACGAATTGAGCGATGATCTGTATGATTACTATAACTCAGAAGACAAGACAGCAAAGCAGATCTAGGAAGCGTTGCAGAAGAAATACGACACAGAGGAGGCAGGGGAAAAGAAGTATGTTGTAAGCCGCTATCTCAAGTACCAGATGACAGACGATAGGTCAGTAGAGATGCAGTCTCATGAGCTGCAGAAAACAGCTCTGAGATCATCTCCGAAGGTATGGTTTTTGGATGAACAGTTTCAAGTTTCTGTTATTATTGACAAACTGCCCCCAGATTGGAAAGACTTTAAAATTTTCTTACGGCATAAGACTAAGGAATTTTCCTTAGAGAGTTTGATCACTCGCCTTCGCATTGAGGAGGCGGCACGCAAACAGGACCAGAAAGAGGAAGTGTTGTTTGTTTCAAACAACAACACTAAAAAGACCACACCCGCTGTTCTGAAACCGAATCAGAAATCTTTTAAGAATCAGAACAGGCGCAACAAACAGAATGGGAATCTGCAAGGAAACCCAAAAGGACAGCTGAAACCAGCCCAAAAGAATGATTCTGGACAGTTGTTTCTATGCTACAACTGTGGAAAACCAGGTCAAATGGCACGAAAGTGCCGGAACAGGCCAAGCTCTACACCGCAGGCTAACCTGACTGAAGAGCCTCTTATGGCTATGATTACTGAGATTCACCTTGTTGGTGGATCAGAGGGTTGGTGGGTAGACACTGGTGCTTCTCGCCATGTCTGCTATGATCGTGGCTTGTTCTCTACATACACGGCTGTTGAAAATCAGAAAGTGTTGTCGGGAGATTCTCACACCACTAAAGTTACAGGGATTGGCAATGTGGAAATTAAGTTTACCTCTGGAAAGACTGTGATCCTCAAAGATGTTTTGCATACTCCAGAGATGAGGAAGAATCTGGTGTCTGGCTATCTCCTTAATAAGGCAGGATTTACTCAATTTATTGGGGCTGATTTGTATACCATAGTGTATAAGGGAAACTTTGTAGGAAAGGGTTATGCTTGTGAGGGAATGTTCAAATTAAATGTTGAATCTAATAAAGTGAATAATTCTGCTTATATGTTGTGTGATTTTAATATTTGGCACTCTAGATTATGTCATGTTAATAAACGTATAATTCATAATATGAGCACTCTAGATATGATACCTAAGATAGCAGAATCTGAATCTGATAAATGTGAATTCTGTACACAAGCAAAAATCACTAAGAAATCTCATAAATCTGTTGATAGAGAATCTGAACCCTTAGATTTGATTCACTCTGACATATGTGAACTTGATGGTACTTTAACTAGACATGGACACCGGTATTTTATCACTTTTATTGATGACTGTTCTGATTTCACATATGTATACCTTATGAAAAATAAAAGTGATGCTTTTGACATGTTTAAAACATTCAAAACTGAGATTGAGAATCAAACAAATTGGAAAATTAAGAGATTTCATAGTTATAGAGGAACAGAATATGAATCCAATTCAATTCTGGATTTCTATAAATTACATGGTTATACATGAGAGAACTGCACCTTATTTCACCTGAAATGAACGGTAAAGCTGAAAGAAAAAATAGGACTTTTACCGAATTAGTAGTTGCCATCCTACTAAATTCTGGTGCAGCAAAACATTGGTGGGGGGATATTTTATTGACTGTATGTTATGTTCTAAATAGAATCTCTAAATCTAATAATAAAATTTCACCTTATGAAATTTTAAAGAATCATAAACCCAATGTCTCGTACTTTAGAACTTGGAGTTGTCTAGCATATGTTCGCATTCCAGACCCTAAGAGAATAAAATTGGCAAGTAGAGCATATGAATGTGTATTTGTAGGCTATGCTATTAATAGCAAAGCATATCGATTTTATGATATAAATGCACATAACTTAATTGAATCAAATGATGCCGATTTTTATGAAACTAAATTTCCTTTTAAATTAAGGAATAGTGGGGGCATATCAAGTACGCCTATTAGAATAGAACTTAATAAAAGTTCTGAAGCTGAACCTAGAAGAAGTAAAAGAGAAAGAATCGTAAAAGATTTTGGTTCGGATTTTAGCGCTTTTACTATAGAGGAGGATCCCTTAAACCTCCAAGAGGCCTTATCTTCATTAAATGCCGATTTCTGGCGAGAGGCTATAAATGATGAGATGGATTCTCTTGAATCCAATAAGACTTGGCATTTGGCAGATTTACCCCCTGGTTGTAAATCTATAGGCTGTAAATGGGTACTTAAAAAGAAACTAAAACCTGATGGTACTATAGATAAATATAAAGCACGACTAGTAGCTAAAGGTTTTAGACAAAAAGGAAATCTAGATTTCTTCGATACGTTTTCACCTATAACTAGAATAACATCCATTCGAGTATTAATCTCACTTGCTTCCATTCATAATTTACTAATACACCAAATGGATGTTAAAACCGCTTTTTTGAATGGTGAATTAGACGAAGAAATTTATATGGACCAGCCTGGAGGATTTGTAGTACATGGTCAAGAACACAAAGTATGCAAATTAGATAAATCATTATATGGTTTAAAACAAGCACCTAAACAATGGCATGAAAAATTTGATAACTTAATCATTTCAAATGGTTTTAAAGTTAATGAAAGTGACAAATGCATTTATTACAAATTTGAGAATGACATTTGCACTATTATATGCCTTTATGTAGATGACCTACTCATCTTTGGGTCAAACATTCATGCCATAAATTCAGTCAAATCCTTATTAAGTGACAATTTTGACATGAAAGATCTAGGTAAGGCAAGTGTAATCCTTAGTATTAAAATTATTAGGTCAAAAAAGGGAATTTCTTTGGATCAGTCTCATTACATTGAGAAGATACTAAAGAAATATAATTACTTTGACTGTAAACCTGCATGTACACCATACGATCCAAGTGAAAGTTATTTAAGAACACTGGTGAAGGTGTAAGACAGTCTGATTATGCGAGCATCATTGGCAGCCTTCGGTATGCCACTTATTGTACTAGACCCGATATTGCCTATGTCGTGGGATTATGTGCAGGTTTACCAGTAGACCTAGTATAGAGAACTGGCATGCTATTGAAAGGGTCATGAGATACCTTAAACGAACTATGAACCTTGGATTACATTATGAAAAGTTTCCATTTGTACTTGAAGGATTCTTAGATGCAAACTGGGATACTTTATCAGATGATTCTAAAGCGACCAGTGGCTATATATTTAGCATCGCTGAAGGAGCTGTTTCTTGGAAATCCAACAAACAGACTATTTTGGCTCTGTCCACTATGGAGTAGCTACAGCTAGTGAAGAAGCAGAGTATTTGAGAAATCTGCTAGCAGAGATTCCCTTATGGGAAAAACCGATACCGGCTGTGTTGATACATTGCGATAGTACCGCGGCTATTGCAAAAGTTCAGACCCGTTATTATAATGGTAAGAGACGACAAATACGTCGTAAGCACATCACGGTTAGAGAGCTACTCTCTACAGGTACCGTTAGAGTAGATTACGTACGTAGCGAAGAAAATTTGGCAGATCTTTTGACGAAAGGACTGTCCATAGAGAAAGTCCATAATTCTTCTAAAAGAATGGGACTATTACCCTTAGATTGTTAAGTCACGCACAATGGTAACCCGACCTAAATGACTGGAGATCCCAAGAAATAGGTTCAATGGGTAAAAACAAGTTGTGTAGTGATAGAAGTTGAAAATGCTATATAATAAACTAAGAAGCAGGTATTCCTGAAGTGATAGAGGATGAGTTAATAGAAACTCTTAATGAGATCTATACTCTATTTGGAGTGGAGTACCTACCTTCAGGTGTACTCTTGATTGACTCACCTATGTGAATGTGGAAATGTGGTCGTTTCCTATGGAGTTTTGGGCAAAACTTCTAGAGCGTTCACTAAACTAGGATAGACGTGTATGGCCATAAATGCACGGGCTTATTTGTTTGCACTATAGAAAAGATTGTGTGTGGTTTGATGTCAGGAATAGAGTTCAAGACTACGTGTCACTCTAGTAAAAACTGAATCTTACTCACTATGCTAAGGTTCAAGTCGGATGACACCTTTGTTTATGCACAGTCTTACGTTTTTAGAAACTGCTCGATAATATTTTAAAAATTCAAGTGGTGGATTTTTGGAAATTTTATGAATTATTTAAAATATTAAATAAGTTTATGATGGCTCCTATTTGTGAACAGTCCCACATCATGGGATTATAAGAAAGATGCAAGTATTTATACTTGTTTCTAAGAAGTCATGTTGGGGCCTTGGGCTCCCAATGCAAGCTTTGTTGTGAGGAGGGAGACCATGCATCATGACCACCACACACGCGCGCGCGACCGACCGACCGACTCGACCCGGCCCGGCTCGGCTCGGTTCGATTCGGGATTGGGCTTGGGCCTTGGGCCTTAGCGATGTGGTGTAAACATATTTTTGGTCCAGAAAGCACTGCATTTTTCGAACCAATTTTTAAATACGGAAAATATTTCTGAGCCGACTTTTATATAAAGCGGTAAACTTTTGACCAAGTATTTCGCAGATCCTATTTTCCTCCACTGACTAGTACTTTCGTTCAGCCCTAATCCCGTCTATATATTATCTTCAGTTGTAGACGAGATTGGTACAGAAAAAATCTGTTTTCTCTTCCTCCGCCATTAAAAAATATTTTTCCAGAAATTTTCGAGCAGTTAAATTCGAAAGTGCAAATCTGCACTGATTTGTTGTGCAAAGTAAATCAGTTATTCATTTTAGAGAAGCCGTTTTATCCTAGAGGCGGCGGCGGAAGTACGAACTGGTTTTGCACCACTGACCAGATCGCTGAATCGTCTTCAAGAAAGCGACAAAGTACGTGACTCAGCCATTGTTTCCCAACACGAATTGTATGGAATAAGAAAATCAACAGCATATCACTTTGAACAAAAGTCTCTAACCGCTTGACTGTCATCGATAACTAACTAAATTTGTCAAGAATCAATAGTATACCGCTTTGAACAGAAGTTTGCACCAAATATTAGAAAGAAAGGAGAATGTAACAGTGGTTATAAAGCTTAACCAAAAATGGAGATTTAGGGAAGAATTTCTTACATTTATCCTTATCTTTAGATGATCAAATCTCGCATATTTATGATTTAGTCTACTCTAGTTTAAGGATCTTGATTAAACAACAGGAACTGGTGATTAAGGATCAAATTTTAGTTGGAGCATTTGAAAAAAACAACAACTTTGTGATAAAATGAGAAAATAATTAATATTGAAAACCAAATTATTTTTCCATGAATCACTGCTTAACCGTCTATGCTCTGATAATTCCCAAATTATAGGGACAAATTGTGAACATGTTTATGAGATACACCGTCTAATCAAACAGTAATAAAGTTGATATAATAAGGCATGGAAGATAGTTAGCATCAAAACTTTGGGTAAAAGGAAACAACAATTAATTTTAATCACAGTATTCCAAATTGAAGTATGGTTAACCAACTGTAAAGTATTCTATTCATTCAATATTAACCAACAGGAAAAACTCGTTTGTGGAATATGGAAATTAAACTCCAAACATGTTAACAAAACAGAAATCAGAGCAAAAGTTTACCGCTGATGTTACCGTCAAGGCCCAACACAGTTCATCCATTGCCAGATCTTAAAAGAAGTAGCAGATTCTAGGAAAAGCCATCCTTCGAGTGGGGTAAAACACAATCCAGCTTAAATGCAAATAAATTCCGGATTAGTGGATGCCAAACCAACATTAAAGTAGTATAATGATTCAAAAATAACCAATAGACAAACCCCGATGATTTGAAGATTGGAATTAAATAGCAAACAGAAATGACAAAACAAAAATCAAAGTATATGCTAAAATTTATACCGCTCATGTCGCTATGGAGGCGGAAGACAGCCCATCGACTGGCAGATCTGAAGAGGGGTAGGAGATCTGAGGAAAAGCGGCAACTGAATGTGAGGTTTCAACATGGATCGTGCGATTAAGGGAGTAGGCCGAGGTGAAGATGGAAGCATCAAAGGTCGGATTTGATGAAGGCTGGGCAATAAGGTAGGAGATCAGATTTGTTGATTGTTGAGAGTGGGGAAGAAAGACGGTGGAAAAAAAGGGGAATTGTGAAGTGCGCACTGAAAACGGAGGAAATAATAAAAGAAAAAGTAGGAGACGATTGATAAACCACTGAAGTAATAGTGGGAGTCATAAAGTGGTTCGACGAAAGACATTCTTGCCCTCCAACCATTTTTCTGTGTATTACATTGCTAAGAGGACAAAGGGTTTTTCTGGAAATACAAAAAAGCTTCACCATCCTGAAGTATTTGTATTACTAGTAAAGATATTTTTTTATATAAAGATTTTTCTCATAAGCATCTATTTTTCAAAATTTTATTTTGTGAATTATAAATTTCTTCCGAATGGAAAGCATTTGCATTTAAACCGTTGGTTCAATGGAGTTGGAATAAAGCTATTTGAATATGAATCGATTTTTAAATCGACCTTAATATGGAAATGTAAATTATATTCTACTCGAATATAAATGGATCTTCTAAGGGATTGAAATGAGTTGTAATGAAATATATATATATATATATATTCTATTTGAATATGAATGGATTTCCGACCATAAATCGATTTTTGAAATGATTATGATTTTGATATGAAAATATATTCTACTCAAATCTGGATCGATTTTTGAAGTATTATATGATTATAATATATGGATATAAAAATATATTTAGTTGGAATATAATCGGTTTTGGGAATGATTCGAATATCTTGATATGAAATTATATTTTGATATAAAGGTGAACCTTTGGGAAATGTAAAAGAACCGACCGATGTGGAAAATTTAAACGTTGGTTGTTAAAGAGACCAGAGACGACAAATGGCATACTCTCTGTCAGTGTTCATACCACTTTAACAACGGTGAACGTTATAACGTATCCAGAATGAAATATAAGGACTTGGAGGCGATTTTTGGATTAATGAAGATGAACAATGACGTAATAGCCTTGACCTTTGAGTCATAATTGAAATGACTAAAACAAGAGCTATATCGTGACTAATTGAGGTAGCACCTTTGATCGAACGCACTTCTCCGATACTATTTCTATGACTACGATTATGATTTGGGCCCTTTTTGATTTGCGAGTGTGTTTCGAGGTGGGCATAGTAGCTGCTGTGCGTTACCACCGGTCCGGGAGTGCAACTGGTGGAATCCTACCTTGGGCATTGCCTCGAGTGCCTTGTCATATTTATCCTTATCGAGCCCCCTACGATTTTGATTTGTATCGTACTTATGGAGTGCCCTCTGATGCCATCGGTTACGGTGGGTTTACGGTACTGAATAGACTACGGTATTATAAACGGTGTAAGGGTAAAAATGTAATCCCATTTACACTATTTTCATTATGTTTACTTTACTGAATATACATTAGAATAATAACGTATTATACTATGTTTGTATTAGCTTAACAGATCCTTAAGAGATGGAAAATCCCGTAACATCTCTTGAGTTGCTGTACCCATGGCACTCAGGTTATTTCATATTTTAATTTGACTAATATGAGAATGATTTAGTGTTGCTCCGAGTGTTTGTTGTGTTTTCTTTTTATGCAATACGCTCGAGTACGCAGAAGTTGCAGTTAGCGAAGATTGCAATAGCTTGGAGGATGGAAACAAGGATTTGGGGTGTGTGTGTGTATATATATATATATCCATTATAAGTATGTTTTTCCCGCTGCACTTTAATTTCGCTGCATTACTGTATATACTTGTATTAGTGTAATTCTGGTGACTGCAAAAAGTAACTCGAATGTATATGTTTTAAATGCTTTTGAACTATTATTTGTTTATTATATATTTTCCTTCCGCTGTGAGATTTTGTGATTGTTTTATCTTATTTCTTCTTTCTTCTTTTCCCCAATAACTACCTGTGTTGGTGATATGTTTGGGTCGACATGTGTGGTTTATTGTCGATTTGAATGGTCAAAAAAATTCAGGTCGTTACAGTTGGTATCAGAGCGAGGTTAGTGATAATATTGGCTTTGTTTGGGAATTAACTCATTAGAGATAGGGTTAGTAATATCCTAGAATGAGTTTGAGTGTATATACAAGAGAGCGTATTTGTACTTTTGATATAAAAATGATTTTATATTTTATTGACTTGCTCTGTTGAATATTTATGGATTCTGGTCGATATATAGGACGCCATAGAATCGATAGGAATTACTAAATAATCGAACATAATAGGTTGACATAATACGGTTTTCGATTATATTTTTAATATATCAAATATATTATTAATGATTTAAAGGGTATGCATTTGTTATTAGCAGGTAGTAATAGTAAGTTATTACATATTATGGTCGATTAAATAATAGACATAATAAGAGATAATTAATAGGTGTTGAAAATATTTGAAAATGGAATGATAGCTTTATGTATAAGTGGGTGCAAAATGTCTTGCGATTAAAATGGAAATGAACGTGAGGACTTGATTCTGGTGCATTTGAAAGTAGATTTGCTAAGATTTTTGAAATTATAGTATTTTAAGTAAGTATCTTCGAAAGGGAAATAGTTTTAAAAGATTTTAAATGGAGCTAGGGTGTAATCCCTTCTCAGACGTCAGAAATAACTTTGGTAATATTGCACGCATTATCAACGTTTATTCTGAAGAGTTTGAGTGGGGGGAGAGACCACTCAATGATTATTATAACTTTTTTTTGAAGGATTTTGGATTTGAATTTCCTATAGCATAAATCTATATGTAAAAAGTATTAGTATATGTTGTTTAAAGTTGAATTTAAATTAAACTAGAATTGGAAATTTCTATGTTCTTCGTTAGTTAAAGAATTGGATTTAAAATTTTGTATGGTATGTTTTTCTATAAAATAGTATAAACACACAGGTTATTTTAGAACTTACTTTATAAACCCAAAATCAAAGTATTGAAGTTCATCTTCTATAATAATATCGATTTATGTACTAAGGTAACTCGATTCATTAGAATTTTAGGTATGAAACCAGGAAATGACGTAAGTATTAAGAGAAAAAGAAGTGGTCATTAAATGCTTAACCATGAGCGATAACAAAATTTAACAAATTCCATATTGGTCGATATAAGTTTTAGAGAAATTTAAAATTTACAGAGAAATTTAAAATTTACCGAGAAAAATAATTCAACTAAAATCAATTAAAATGAATTGGAAGATTTGGTTGGGTAATAAAGGGGAAAACTCATGATTTGGAATGATTAATTGAAAGTGTACGTGTGTACTTGCAAGTATAATATACTCACAAGGAGCATGTAATATGACGAACAATATTCAAGTATGAAGTAACAGCTAATCACAGAACTAAATAATAGTAAATGCAGTAAAAATAAAAAAAATCACACCAGAGATTTTTTTTACTGGTCCGGAGCACTGTCCTACGTCCAGTCCTAGACTTCTATCTGGATTTTCACTAACAACAACCTCACTTCACCCGGAGGAACAGGTTTACAACACCCGAGCAGTCGAACTAGAATTTCACGCCTCTAACAACACGAGGACTTCAACACTTGCCTCTTACAACACGGAGGACTTCACTACTTGCCTCTTACAACACGGAGGACTTCAAACAAGATGAATAAACTTGTAGTTTGACAATGTGTGTTCTTAATAACATGAATTTGTCAATTCTTGTACAACTTTTCTATAATCTTATCCTCAAATAGAATTTGTGTTTATGAAGACTTTGGAAGATGATATCGTGTTTGAATTAAAAAAATAATATATAAATTTTAGGATTCAAGAACGATATTGTGAAGAATATGAGCGTTTAAGTACTTGAGAATTCAAGAATGAAATCAATAATATAGAGATTAGTTAGAAAGAATTGGTTTTTTAAAATGATGATTTCAAGATATTTAAATAAGAGATAAACAGTTGTAACCATTAGTAAAGAGTTACAAACAATGGATATGATTATTGGTGAAAAGGAAAAGAAGCAACTATTAAAGAAATGGAAGTGACTATTCGAATAGTTGCCTCTGTTAAAAAACGGTAGACAGGTAAAAATGGACCAGTAGACAGGAATTTGAAAATATGTATATGTTATATATATGTGCATGTTCATATGGTTTTCTGGGCAGAATCGGTTGACCTTGGTATTTGACCGGTCGACCAGTTTTGACCAGAAAACCATATGAATGTGCGCACACACACGCATATTTTATATATATATATTCCCAATACTGAGGGATATGATTATTTGAGGATAGATTTTAACATTAATAACACTTCCAAATAATCAACCTCCAATACAAAATACCATATGAAGCTCTTCGTGTCTTTGTCGAACCATTGATCATCTCTTCTTGTCGATAATGAATCATCTCTTCGTCAGTAATCAAAACTTCATGAATTCCTTGACTCAACATTCTCCCTCTATTTGACTGATGACAACATAGCTCTTGAAACTTTAAGAATTCCCCTTGTACATAATCTCCCCCTGAGTTTAAGCACTTATAATATAATTCCTGCATAACACTGTTAGTACCACTTTTCTCCCCCTTTGTCATCGACAAAAAGGAGTAGATAAACAAAATAATTATAGCACCTTTAGGAGATATTGAATCATGTGATTTTTTTGATGAGCTGAGTTTTCAAAGATATTTAGAGATACCGAATAACCTCTTCTTTGTGGTGTACTTGCAAAAAATATGACATATATAGTTTTGGTACCCACTTGCTTTGTTTGAGTCCATGGGTTAGATGGAAGGTAACCATACCCAAGAGGGTTTAATGGAACCTTTAAAGATAAAATTTTCATTATTAACTACTGAATCAAAATAGTCATTGATATATTTTTCTCTGTTTTTCCAACTTATAGGAACCCAAATACTTAAGTAATCTCTAGTGATACTCCTTTTCGTACTTCTATATTTATTATAAATACCACTAGTCATAGAAGTATTCGAATTTCTATAATAATTGGGACTTGGATATACATTAGTACTAGCAGTGATATTCTTGTTGTACATAAAAGCATATCTAGTACTATTTCTATGACTGGTTTCTTGTTTCCTATATCCCAAACCTTGTATATTTAAAGCAGGTTGTGAACTTTCAATAATTTTTGTCACATTTTCTCGACCTTTGTTGAATTTAGAAACATTTCGAGTAGTATTATCTAACTTAGTTTGTAAACTAGCTTTTTCTAGGTCCAAAATTTTGACTTTTGCCTTAAGCTCATGATTTTCAGTAGTAAGAGCATCATTCTTCACTTTTTGAGTTTCAATTTCTTAACTCAAAAGAGATAATTGAGAATCAATATTAGATGATGATTCTTGAAGTTTTTCAAGTTCTTCTTCTAATATTTTCTTCTCGTCTTTTAACATATCTCGTTCAAACTCTGCTCTACATAAATCTGCTTTGGCTTCTTTCCATTGCCATTTCATATTTTTAAATTTAACTATCAATTCAGCATTAATATCGAGAACTTCATCAAATGTAGGAATTTGTACCTTATCTTCTGTTGCCATGAAGCAAACATTTGCTTGTTCATTTTCTGAATCACTTTCACTTTCTGATGAAGATGATTCTGAATCATCCCATGTGATTGAGAAAGCTCGTTTCTTTGATTTATCCTTCTTGTATTTGAACTTGTCATTTTCTGACTTCTTCTTTTGCTCCGGACAATCTTTGTGCATGTGCCCCTTTTTATGGCAGTTGAAACAATCTATAACTAATGATGATGGTTGATTTGATCCAGATTTTCTTTTGTTTTATCGACTAGCTTTTCGTTGTTTCAGGAATTTTTTGAAACCTTTTACCATAAAAGCTAAGTCTTCATCTTCAGATTCTGATTCATCTTCATCTTTTCTGACATGAAATGCTACATTTTTCTTTTCTTCTTTCTGTTCCTTTCTAGCCTGCAAATTTGCTTTGTAGCACATTAGATTTCCTATCAATTCATCTGGCTTCATGACAGAAAGGTCATTAGCTTCTTCAATCGCTAATATTTTTCCTTCCTATTCACTAGTCAAAGAATGTAGGACTGTCGAGACTACATCAAAATCTGAATATTTTTGTCCTAAACCAATAAGTGCATGACGAATAGTTTGAAACCGTGAATACATATCATTAATTGTTTCATTCGGCTTCATTTTGAAATTTCGGAACTGACTCTTAAGCATGGAAATTTTGGCTTGTTTACCCTTGTTAGTACCTTCGTGAGTGGTTTTCAGAGTTTGCCAAATTTGATATGCAGTGGTACATATGCTAACACGGTTATATTCATTTTAGTCTAGTGCACAAAACAACATATTTATTGCTTTTGCATTTACGGCTGCTGTCGTCTTCTCAGCCGATGTCCATTCTAAATAATCAATTGTTGGATTCACTATTTCATTTTGCGTAGCATTCCAGGCATCATAGCTATTTGACTGCATGTAAAATGACATACGTGTTGCCCAACAGCTATAATTAAGGCCATTGAAGAATGGAGGTCTTTGTGTTGATTGACCTTCCGTGTAAGTGGTGTTTTGAGTGCTAGAATTCGAGTTATTTTCCATATTACAAGAATATATCAAATAACTGTGTTATGATTATAAGATGACCGTGCTCTGATACCAATTGAAAGTGTACGTGTGTACTTGCCAACTATAATATACTCACAAGGATCGTGTATTATGATGAACAATATTCAAGTATGAAGTAATGGCTAATCACAGAACTAAATAATAGTAAATGCAGTAAAAATAGAAAGATCACACCAGAGATTTTTATACTGGTTCGGAGCACCGTCCTACGTCCAGTCCCAGACTTCTATCTGGATTTTCACTAACAACAACCTCACTTCACCCGGAGGAACAGGTTTACAACACCCGAGCAGCCGAATGGGAGTTTCACGCCTTTAACAACGCGAGGACTTCAACACTTGCCTCTTACAACACAGAGGACTTCACTACTTTCCTCTTACAACACAGAGGACTTCAAACAAGATGAATAAACTTGTAGTTTGAAAATGTGTGTTCTCAATAACACGAATTTGTCAATTCTTGTACAACCTTCCTATAATCTTATCCTCAAATAGAATTTGTGTTTATGAAGATTTTGGAAGATGATATCGTATTTGAATCAAAAGAATAATATATAAATTCTAGGATTCAAGAACGATACTGTAAAGAATACGAGCATTTAAGTACTTGAGAATTCAAGAATGAAATCAATAATATAGAGATTAGATAGAAAGAATTGGTTTTTTGATATGATGATTTTAAGATGTTTAGACAAGATATAAACAGTTGTAACCATTAGTAAAGAGTTACAAACAATGGACATGATCATTGGTGAAAGGAAAAGAAGAAACTATTGAAGAAATGGAAGTGACTATTCGAATAGTTGCTTCTGTTTAAAAATGGTCAACCAGTAAAATTGGACCAATAGACAGGAATTTGAAAATATATATACATTATATATATGTGTGTGCATGTTCATATGGTTTTCTGGGCAGAATCGGTCGACCGTTGGTATTTGATCGGTCGACCGGTTTTGGCCAGAAAAACATATGAATGTGCACACACACACATATTATATATATTCCCAATATTGAGGGATATGATTATTTGAGGATAGATTTTAACATTAATAACACTACCAAATAATCAACCTCTAATATAAAATACCATATGAAGCTCTTTGTGTCTTTGTCGAACCATTGGTCATCACTTTTTGTCGATAATGAATCATCTCTTTGTCAGTAATCAAAACTTCATGAATTCCTTGACTCAACATTAATAAGGATATTAAGTTAATTCGAGAAGGAGTTTAAAGAAATTTATATTTATGGATAAATCTAAATCGTCGAAAAAAAATGAAAGAATAAATGTGGATAAATCTCATTAGTACAATATAATGAATGTAAATTTGAATATAGACAATGAAATGTATGGAATGCAAATTCTCTTGTCAACTAAAATATAACTACATTTGAGAAGAGGAATCGAGTTAAATAAAGTTAACTTAGGAAATCGAATGATAATAATGGTTTGAGAGCTAAGCATAGAAACTTGAGTTATGAACAATCCTTAACTCAGTTCATGATTCAAAAGTATAAATTAATGAATTGAGTTAAGGGAATAAAACTTAATTTAAAATGAAAATGGGTAAGTAAATAAGTAAGTAAGAAAAATCTAGGAAACAAGATAAAATAGAATGGTTTGTATAAAAACCATAACTTATCTAACCCATGATTATGGATTCAAGGTTAAATAAATAGAACGAGGAAAAGAAATAAAATGGAATTGAAAATATGAAATAAGGTGTTGGAAATATAAAACCGAAGTTTAGTTTATTAAATTAGAAAAATGGTTGTAGATTCGAGGAATTTTAAATTGGTCGATTTAGAACCAAATATAAATGAAAATGACGTAAGGATGAACTTAAATAATTAGAATAAATAAAATCAGATTCAATTAAAATGAATGACTAATTGAATATGGAATGAAGCTAAATTTAGTCAAGTCAAAAGAATTGAACCAATAAGAGAAGTTAGAAGATTAGATAAGATCGATTGAGAATTAAGTACTTAGGAAAAGAATAAATTTTGAAAATTGGACAATTTGATCCATATTAATGAATTTAAAGATTTAATACAGTCGAGTTAGTTGGAAATGTTAGAATGAACTCAAGTCTTAACTTGAATTAATGCTTGGAATGAAACGGGAAATGAATAGAAAGTATATCGGAATGAAGCAAGCAATTGAATATGAATCTATTTCTCGAATAATGCGGTAATAACCAATTCTAAGTGTTAAAGATCTACTAAAATTTTGGAATGCGAAAGTTTGGAATTTCTAATAAAATAAACCGTCGTTTATGCGAAAATCTAAAATATTAGATAAGCTGAAAACAAAAATGACCATAACTTTTGATGGGATGATCGGAATTTGACGATTCCGGACTTTTCAGAAACCTTAGAAACTGAGTTAGAACTTTCGTTATAGAGCCATGTCGAAACTTTCATGTTTACTAAGCTGAAATGCAAGTTTTAGTCATAGTACTATGTGCAGGAAATTTAAAACTGAAGCTTATGTCGATATTGTTTTGACCATAACTTCCTAACAGAGCGTCGGATTTTAAGGTGCAAGTACAATTCGGAAAGCCCAGGATCTTAAATAAAACCTTCCTTTGATGTGCTTTGTAAAATTTTGATATCTAAAGGGTTAAAAACTGAGTTGAACAACTCAGACCTGCTTTTTTCAGTATATGGGATGAGGTGTTCACCTTCAGTAAAACAGTCATAACTTTTGAACGGATTATCCGAGTTCAACGAATCCAGACAATTCGAAAAGACTGAAACAAATGCTACGACTTTTGCCTGTTTCCTTTGGTCAAATTCCATCATTTAAAGGGTGATAAACCTTAATTTGTTTACGTCATGTGCTATATATATGTTTAATACTCATGCGTATGTGAGTATATAGCAGGTGTAAGGAAGTCGCACTACGTTGGGACCTTGCTTGCGCTAAATATTAAGTGCTAAGGTAAACAAATTCACAAATAACGCAAAATGAAGGTACGTATTTGGGTTATATGGTTTTGGTAGTTATATATACAATTTGTTTCCCTATTTTGGGATGCCTAATCATGGGATGGGATGAACATGTAAGATTTATATGTATGTGATTTTTCCGGACCTCTCCGTACAAAGGAGATACTGCCGAAATTTCCCATGCTTTCGGGAGTTAGAAAATTTATGATATTTTACAACTATATAAATTATTTTTATAAATATTATTTTATAGGATGGATTTGAAAGTATGATTTGTTTAATACCTTATTTCATTCTCTTTTCGAGGACGAAAAGATTTTAAGTGGGGGAGAATGTAACAACCCATATTTTCTGTATATTTAGATTTAAAACAAATAAATGGAATAATATCGGATAAAAATCAAATTTTATTGATTATAATGATTGTGTAAATTGAGTATAAATAGATTTTTTATTTAGTTTGTTTAGAAATGTTGTAATTTGGGATATAAAATTTAAGTGATTAAATAAATTTAAGTTGTTTAAGTTAAAATTTAATTCGAAATTTAAATTCAAATAATAAAATGTGGGAACTTAAGAATTTATGAAATAAACTTATAGAATTTATTTAAGTTATAACTTGATTTAAATGGAATTTAATGAATATTTAAATTGAATTAAAACAGTTAAATGGATAATTTAATATTTTATTAATTAATTAACTGTGAAATTTAACGGTTTTGGTAACTGTCTCAGAATCCGACGAAACCAGTTTCATTGGATCCGGAATGTCGAATTATTGTAGAGTTTCAATTTGAGTTACAATCGGATTTGTCACTTCACTGTATGGAAGAAAGTGTGAATGAAATCAATGTACTAAGATAATAGTTGTTTCTAATTTTTGGGCCTCACATATACATACAAATAAATCCTTTGCCAACCCATCAGCTCATTCTCACCATAGTTACCTTTTTATCCTTCAAAATTTTCTCTAATGGCTGAAAACACATGCAAACCCCAGCTCAATATAATTTCAAGCTTGAAAATAAAATATCCTCAAACCCTAGCAAATTATACGTCAAAACTAATTTAGGTTTTAGGGCTTGTTTCTTCATTTGGGGCTGATGTCGGCGGAGGTGGCAGCGGCTGCCGGAGGTGGCGGGGTTGATACGGCTGGGTGCCGCCGGAGATGAGGAAGACAACGGTAATGGTCCCTTGGTTTCTAATGGTCAGATGGGTGAGCAATCGGCGATCAAAAGGCACGGCTGATGGGTTTGCTTCACGACGGCACTGTAGCACGTGAGAGAGAAGGAGCGGGATTTTTGAGCCGACATGTCACCTTGTAATTGGGTGAGTCATTATTTAATTAATTTATATATATATTTAAAATTCAGAGAATAAAGTGCTAATAACTTTCACATATGAACTCGGATTTGGATGCGGTTGGGTGCGTTGGGATCGTGGTGGAATTGCAGTTGATATGAGTCTGGTTTGGATGCATTTGGAGATAGAAATTTTTTGGGCTTTGGTTGGATGTCCGATCCACTAAAGACCTAAACGTGAGTGATTTTCTCACTCACGACTAACTAAATAATCCCATATTTATTAAATTAAATTGTGAAATAAGTTTGGTTGCATGGTTGTGTTGACTGATGATTTGTTTGCTTAAAAACTAACAATGCAAGTATGTAATCTACAAATTTAGGGTGATAACTAGTTATTGTAGTTAATTAAATTTCTAGTCGAAATCCCAATATTTGTTAACCAGTGAAATGATTTAATATTTACCATGGAATAAAATGGTTGTGATGGATGCCTTGGTTGATCTGATTACTAAATTGATATTGCTTGATTGTTCCTTTACTTAGTATAAGGATGTTGTATGTTCACTTTGACGATAAATTCCATTTCCACCCTTGATGTTATGGGCATTGAATAAACCCGGGTTTTATCGACTTAAAATATATTAAGAACACAGATTGAAATGATAAATATCTGTGACCCTGATTTGGATTGAAATGATATACATCTATCCCTGAAATATCAAAAAATTAAAAATCACTTGGCCATAGGATAGCAAATTATATATGGACATCAGTTGGTTAAATGTTTTTTTTTTAAATATTCGAAATCCTATTCGATGAAAAATTTTATTTAAAGGAAAGGTATCGATTTTCGATAAATTTTATTTTCCTTTAACCCTGAAACTTGAATGATTATGAATTTGGCAAGGGAAATATCCAAACAAATTGAGATTTGTAAAATCGGATTTTTGGGTATGCCTTGAAGTCTCAAATTTATAGTAAATGTAAAATTTATAAATTCTCTATAAATTAAGTTTGGAAATGAAAGCTATTTGAGGATACTTGAAAATTACCTCGAATTTAGCATGAATATGAATTTGAATCTTTCAAGTCGAACGGATGGTTTTGAATGGTGTTTGAAAAGGATATTGAACTATGTAAACTCCATTGGGACTGGAGTATAGGTTCAAGTATTTGAATTTCAGAAGTAAGGAACAATTATGATTTAAATATTTTATTATATATATATACACACTGTTGATTCAAATAAACTACTTCTTTTCTTAAAATTTACTTATAAATTTTTTTACTTATAAACTATTTTGTTATAGCTAAATTCTTCCTTATATTTTTATTATTACTTAAACTAGTTAGTAAAACTTTTATTTTATGTATATGCATAGTTATCTAAATTTTCTTATCTTATTCTAACCATTATATTATATATATATTTTATATAAAGATTTTTCTCATAAGCATTTATTTTTCAAAATATTATTTTGTGAATTATAAATTTCTTCTAAATGGAAAGCATTTGGATTTAAACCGTTGGTTCAATGGAGTTGGAATAAAGCTATTTGAATATGAATCGATTTTTAAACCGACCTTAATATGGAAATGTAAATTATATTCTACTCGAATATAAATGGATCTCCTAAGGGATTGAAATGAGTTGTAATGAAAAAAAAAATATTCTATTTGAATATGAATGGATTTCCGACCATAAATCGATTTTTGGAATGATTATGATTTTGATATGAAAATATATTCTACTCGAATATGAATCTATTTTTGAAGTATTATATGATTATAATATATAGATATGAAAATATATTCTAGTTGGAATATAATCGGTTTTGGGAATGATTGGGATATCTTGATATGAAATTATATTCTATTTGAATATAAATTGGGTTCGAACAAACATGATATTTTGATATAAAAGTGAACCTTTGGGAAAAGTTAAAGACCCGACCGATGTGTAAAATGTAAACATTGGTTGTTAAAGAGACCGGAGTCGACAAATGGCATACTCTTTGTCAGTGTCGATACCACTTTAACAACTGTGAATGTTATGACGTATCCAGAATGAAATATGAGGACTTGGAGGTGATTTTTGGATTGATGAAGACGAACGATGACGAGATAGCCTTGACCTTCGGGTCATAATTGAAATGACTAAAATAAGAGTTATACCGTGACTAATTGAGGTAGCACCTTTGATCGGACGCACATCTCTGATACTATTTCTATGACTATTATGATGATTTGGGCCTTTTTTGATTTGGGAGTGTGTTCCGAGGTTGGCGGTAGTGGCTGCTATGCGTTACCACCGGTCCGGGAGTGCAACTGGTAGAATCCTACCCTGGGAATTGCCTCGAGTGCCTTGTCATATTTATCCTTATCGAGCCCCTTACGATTTTGATTTGTATCGTACCTATGGAGTGCCCTCTGATGCCATCGGTTACGGTGGGCTTACGGTATTGTATAGACTACGGTATTCTAAACGGTGTAACGGTAAAAATGTAATCCCGCTTACGCTATTTTCATTATGTTTACTTTACTGAATAGACATTACAATAATAGCGTATTATACTATGTATGTATTAGTTTAACGGATCCTTGAGAGATGGAAAATCCCGTAACATCTCTTGAGTTACTGTACCCATGACACTCAGGTTATTTCGTATTTCAATTTGACTAATACGAGAATGATATAGTGCTGATCCAAGTATTTGTTGTGTTTTCTTTTTATGCAATATGCTCGGGTCAGCATAAGTTGCAGTTAGCGAAGATTGCAATAGCTTAGAGGATGGAGACGAGGATTTGGTATTTATATATCCATTATAAGTATGTTTTCCCCGCTGCACTTTAATTCCGCTGCATTACTGTATGTACTAGTATTAGTGTAACTCTGATGACTAGAAAATGTAACTCGAATGTATATGTATTAAATGCTTTTAAACCATTATTTGTTTATTATATGTTGTCCTTCCACTGTGAGGTTTTGTGATTGTTTTCTCTTCTTTCTCCTTTCTTCTTTTTCCTAATAACTACTTGTTTTGGCGATTTGATTGGGTCGACATGTGTGGTTTATTGTCGATTTGAACGGTCAAAAAAATTCAGGTCGTTACAGAAAGAAGATAAGAAAATGAAAATGGAAAGGATAGAAAAAAGAAAAAGTTTTCTAGATAAATGATTATAAAGGAATTTATCAAAATACCCTAGTATTATACCCTCCACCATACTTTGCCATCTCATCGCTAACTTTCCTTTCTTCATGCCACATCATCAATAAGGTCCCGCCATCCTTTTAGACCACGAAGCGTCCATGATGACTTAAGTAATATATGTGTATGTATTTCTATAATGTTGGTTTCTTTATGTACTTAATGTTTCCGTTTATTTTATTTTATTTTACTTAACTTTGTTTATCATCACATCCTATTTTATCAAACTAAATTAATCAATTTATTAATAATGAACTAAGTTTAATTAACTTATATATGTGTTTACATTTAATATAAGAAACTTGAAAATATTTCAAATAAATTTGACATGATAAAAAAATCAGCCTTTCTGAAATTTCTTTCAGCTACATTTTCTATTTTTCAAACCAAATTTAAAAATTATTTCCACATCATTTAGAAAAAATTAAAAGAGGTAATATAAATATGAAAACCACTAGTTTGAATGTATAAAATTAATTATATATTCGCAACCAAAACAATAAAATTTGAGTTGTTACGATAGAATCTAAATTCCCCTTTTGTCCATGGAGGTATTATATTGTTGAGTGAAAGCCAAGATAAATACGTAAAGATATACACTAATCACATCATATTTGTTAGGATCATATAAAAGCAAGTTTATGAGTCATGTGCACATTTTGCTATACATCAACAACAAAATAGTTATATTACGTTTACACAATATATAATGTCAGGCTAGCAATTTACCAATTTTTAGTAATAATTTAGTTCACATGATATATGGGTATAAAGAAGTGTATCTGGGTTGTTAATATTTAAATTACCTTATCTTATCAAGAAGCTTTTCTAAAGAGATTCATCATAAGTCAGATGCCTAATTGTTCTCTGCTAAAACGAAGTTACTATCGGGTGTTCTATAATATAATATCAGGGAGAGACAATAATTAAGTACTTTAATAGAAGTTAAAACGAGTTAATATTTGCATATATTTAATTGATGTAATAATATTTTGCATTTATAAAACCAAAGTTGCTCAAGCTAGTGATGTATTTATGTACAAATTCAATGAGTATAGTTCACAATTTGCGAGTTTCTAATTGTTAGACATGTAGAACCCGGCTATTACATTTTGAAATTATTTTTTATGAAAAAGTTCATTCACTTTCTCCTTAAGCTTTTATACATGATGTTCGTTTGTTAAAAATAAATATTTTTAGTGGAATGCTAAGAAACATAAAGTAACTTGCACTATGAAAAAGGTTTACAATTTAATTTATATACTATTACAAGGAGTAACTTGAGAATTTACATGCATAATGTAGATTTAAAACAGAGTGATGTATCTATCCTAAGGTTCTAAATTCCGGTTGGCACGCCGGAAATCTGTCCATTTCGGTCCGGTTCTGGAAATGACCGGGTCGGAAATCACAAAAAATTCCATTTCGTTCTGCTGCAACAATAAATATCAACAAAAACCAAGTTTTTCTACAAATCCATAGGAAAGCCAGAAAATATCATCAGAAACGAAAGAAAACCTAATATGTTAGCTTCTTCTTCAATAACTTCATTGTCTTCTTCTTCCATTGCTTCATTGTCTTCTTCTTCTTCAAAGCAGCGAAGATCCTCTTCAATATGTTGATTAGCAGTTCGGGAATACATTTCGTTTCATCTGCTATCAATTTAGGGAATGCGGTTATCCCCTTTTTTATTCCAAATCTTGATTTGAGGGGTGAGGAAGAAACGAGCGCAACTAGAGAGAGATGATGCTAAGTTAATGTTGCTTTATTTGTTTAACTGGGCTGCATATTGGGTACGGAATCTATTCGGTATGACACATTATATATATATATATATATATATATATATATATATATATATGTGTTGAGAACGGATATTTTTATTATTAGGCAAAGTCATGTTGGGTATTTCTTTCATCAAATAAATTCTAAATCTCATATTTGTTTGGGTATTTATAAAAAAGACACCGTAAATGTCAAACCGAAAAAATATTGCAATTACCAGAATTTTTATTTTTTCATGTAACCGGAATGGAAGCGGAAACCGGTATTTCGAACCTTGATCTATCCAGCGCCGCCTACATTTTTTTAACATCAATACGTCATATTTCCCCTGAACTTCACTGAAATGAAAATTTGAATTTGATGGTATTGCAAAGGTCAGGTGTGCATTTTCCTAGTGCACATATGGAATCACATCCAAAGTTCACATATGAAGCATGTTTAAATAAATTGGAACATATCAAGTATTCATACAAAACCATGTCTTTTCTTCGGGGAATTTCCAATGCAAGTACATTGTAAAAGAACACCATAGCCACTGATCAAAATTTATTGCTAATGAAATGAAACAAAACAAAACCAACCATTAAAAATGAAACAAGCCTTGAAACACCCCACCACTGTTAAAGTCACTCGCAAAGGGAATGCCTTAACTTCGGTGGAGCGATATAGGTAAAAGATGCAGATAATTTACAAGACAGACATATAAACAGCGAAAAGACTAAATTTATTTCATAAGTATGTGGTTCACTCAAAACATTACAACAACTGTCTCAAACCAACTTCCAAATCATTGCAACAAAATCTCTATCTTGATTAGAACATAAAGAAGCATAAAATAATAACGAGGCAGCATAAATCCCCAATAAGAGTGTATCCAAAGCCATAGCCCAGGGAAAGAGAATCCAGGCAATACATTTACTCTCTTCAAGCTGGAAATGGTCCCAACTAAGATGAAGTATTCCCTCCCTGCGGACCTGGGGGGACAGAAGAAAAGAAGACGAAAGAAAAATGGGTCAGACATGAGTTTGGTAAGTCCAGTGATTGTTTAGCATGTAAACAGGAAAAAGGATCATGACATGAATAAACTGAACATAGGAAATCACCCTAGAAATAATATAATAAAACTGAATATGCTATCGCACTCATTAATATTTCTCTACACCCACATATAAGTGTTTCAACTAGCACCATGTGTTCTATATAAATGATCCCCTTTATCGATTGGCTCCTACTCGTACACGTTTTCTACTTGTGTCATTCGGCCCCTCTTGATTGTAGATACATGTGCTGGTCCTACCTTGGGGTGTATCATATCCTATGGTGGCAACCAACACAATTCAAGTTGCACAGTGTATAACTACTGATGCCCAGTGCCAGCTTTTTCCACTCTAGAGTACGTGCACGCATGCACTCGGTCGGAACCTACACTGACGCACCACCCGCCGTTGTTTTGACCGCTTATAATCAGCCCAGTAATCGTGTCCCACACTGCCTAGTTCAGGGTACCATGATACATCTATGTGAGTTACTGCTGAAATGGGTCCCCATTACTAAGGTTTCCTAATCAACATGTTAAAATGGTTAAGTGTTCTCAAATTAACCTAACCCCACCCATTAGTTTAGTTAACATGTTGTATTGGTTAAGTGTTGCCTTAATTAACTTAACCCTCCCATTCCTGTCTTAGCTTTAGTTCATTCATTAAAGCACCAACCACACATTAGATATGTATTGTTGCGACCGCTGGATGTGTCGGTTGGTTCTGGGCAGTCTTACATGGAAACTCAATCTAACCTCGGGTTCTTTTGGGCTTGATGCGCTAACCTCTCACATTATATATATATTGTTACGGTTGCTGGATGTGTCGGGCGGTTCCGGGCAGTCTTACACTATAACTCAATCTAACCTCGGGTTAGGCATATTTGTCTTTTACTTAATTTACATATTTACCCTTCATATTTATATGTAAATTATCCACAATTATTGCCATTCAAGTTATGCCCCATTTACCCTCAAAATCATGTTCATAATTTTTAGGTATATAAATTATACCAATTTATGCCACTAATCATTTATATGATTATGGGCCAAACTAAGCCAATAATATGAAATTTAGGGTTTTTCCCAACGTTAACCCCGTTATATGTTCGCAAAATTAACATAGAATGTTAGGCTCGCAACTTAGCCTAACTTATAAACAAAAGGGAAAAGAAAGGAGCATGTACCATTCCCACAACATAAAATAATAAGGATCCAACTTAACGTGTGTCATAAAAATTTGGCATAAAACAATGAACTGGCATTTTGGATCCAATTAACATGAATCTTAATCATATGAACGGGGACTTACGTAGAATTATACAAATCCAATTAGGCATGTAAATGTGTACTTGCATTTTGAATCCAATTAATATGAATCTTAAGCATATGAACGGGGACTTACATAGAATTACACAAATCCAATTAGGCCTGTAGGTGTGAAATTGCATTTGAGTTGGATCAACTTAACATAGATCTAAACATATGAGAATGTAGATCTAAACATATATATGACTTAGCCTAAAAACTTGCATGTAACATAACATCAAAGAGTCACCAAATTTATATAATACACAATTCGTTTAACTTATAACATGATAAGTCCAATAAACCACAATTGTCTCATAGGCATATATGATAGAATCGTTACAAGAATAGACATGAATCAGCATCACCATTATCTTACAACTAGGCACAGTTCTAATTTCGCATTATTACAAATCATGACGTTTAATTGTTCACATCTAAAGAATAACAGGACTTACAAACAAAAGAAAAATCTTGTTTTCTGGGATCTGTTTTCTGAAATTGAAAAGTTATCCCTTGATGTAGACTATCGATTCTCTAATTTAGATTTGATTCGTAACTTCTAACTTGCTTTCTAGTTTGCTTCCGAGTTGTAGAAGAATGGTGGCTATGCTAGGTTGACCATGGACAGCATGTTGGCTCCTTGGAATGAAATTGTGTGGTTTAGGGTTGGGATTGCTTATATAGAAGTTTAGATTTATGTGAGCTGTTAGATCAACCTAGGAGCAATCAGAACCATCCAGACCAGATAGAGCTATCTAGAAATCGCTACCTATGCCCTAGTGACTCAGCAACAAGTCAGAAATCTTCACTGTTTGGATCTGGGCGAGGGGGTCGACCCCTATAGGGGGTTGATACCCCAGTCGACACCTCTCTTGGGGGGTCGACACCTATGTCGACCCCCCGGGGGGAGTCAACCCCTATGGGTGGGATTTTTCCCACCCAGATGATCCACGTGATTTTGAAATTCGAACTGTTTTTGTTTTATTAAATTATTAAATTTTCTGTTTAAACATGAAATCTTCTGAACTCCATAACTTCTTCATACTGAGTCCGATTCACGCAAACTCAGACTCTATTTCAAGAAGAATTCCGAGATGAATGCAATGGCGTAACCTGTTTCCCTTAATTCTCGCTTTTACAATTTAGTATTCTTTAATTCGTTACTTTAATAAACATAGAAAATGCAGGGTGTTACATTCTCCCCTCCTTAAAGGATTTCTTCCCCGATATCTTCAAGTCAAGAAGAATGTATATCCTACCATCCAATCATTCATCTACTCAACCATCAAACACCGGCATCCATTGTCCTTAAAAGATTTCTAATGCTTTCATGATTGTATGCATAGTCTGTGTATATGTCCTTATCTAATGCAAAATCAAGTGGTCTACTGATTCAGTTGACCTCCTTAATGCAAATTATGTCAGTGCCATGAGTCCATTATGTATGCAATTATTCCTAATCATGCTTTCTACATGAGTGCACAATCATTCATACAAATGCAACGTCTGTATGATAACACGCCAGGTTTCGATTCATATACAAATACATGTATGCATATGCAATATGAAAGTGACTGAGCCAATCTAGTACCCAATGTGTGTGTATGCATCCACGAGCAACCACTTGCAACCATCAACAATAACATGTTTCAAATACATGTTTACATCCACTGGTTTCTACCTAAGGATTAAGAATAGGACTACGGAGATATACTTAAAAGATAGATATAAGAATCTATAAACTTATGGGAAAGAGATCAAGGATGTACCCTCAAAAAGAAAAGGGTAGGCGACACCTATCTTGTCCTCAGTCTCCCAAGTCGCGTCTTCTTCAGTGTCACTCCACTGAACTTTAACAAGCTTGACTTCACGGTTGCATTGCTTTTTGACTTTCGTACCCAAGATATGAGTTAGAACTCTTCTCACAGTTGCTTCTTGTTCCACTTCTACTTCCTCTACTATGCTTGGCTCCACAACTTCCGTAGACTCATGTAAGCACTTTCGTAGTTGAGAAACATGAAAACCATTATGAACTCCAGCCAGTCTTTCGAGTAGCTCTACTCTGTAAGCCATCGTCCCAATCCTTTCAATGATAGGATATGGTCCTACAAATCTTGGTGCCAACTTTCCTACGGACCCAAAGCGAATGACATTCCTCAAAGGAGATACTTTAAGGAACACCCTATCTCCAACCTCAAACTCAAGGTCGGTCCTTTGTCTGCATAGGACTTCTGTCTATCTTGTGCAGCCTTCATTCATCTTCTTATCAAGTCCACCTTCTCTGAAGTTTCTCTAATCATGTCTGGCCCAAGTAGGAGCTTAACTGTAGACTCCCACCAACAAGTTGGTGATTGACATGGTCTTCCATATAAAGCCTCGAAGGGTGCCATGCCTATGGTGGCTTGGTAGCTATTATTGTAAGTGAATTCCACCAAAGGAAGATGAACCTCCCATGTTCCTCCAAAGTCAAGAATGCGCAATCTCAAGAGGTCTTCTAATACTTTGTTCACCCTTTCCATCTGACCATCGGTTTGGGGGTGATAGGTCGTGCTTAAGCATAGTTGTGTGCCTACAACCTCTTGCAAACTCCTCCAAAACTCGCTCGTAAAGATAGGATCTCGATCACTCACTATGCTGGAGGGTATCCCATGGAGTCGAACTATCTCTTTAAGATAAATGGATGCTAAGGACGAGGCAGTCCTTCTACTCTTAACAGGTATAAAGTGAGTGCTTTTAGTGAGCATGTCCATTATTACCCAAATACCAGTATTGCCCCTTCTTGACCTAGGCAACCCATCAACAAAGTCCATCGAAATGCTATCCCATTTCCACTATGGGACCTCTAGAGGATGAAGCAGACAACCAGGCTTCTTCTACTCTGATTTGACTTGCTGGCATATCAAGCACTTAGCGACGAACTCAGCTACATCCCTCTTCATGCCATTCCAAAAGAAAACCCTTTTATGTCTTTATACATCTTGTCTCCACCTGGGTGTATAGTCAGCTTAGAATGGTGTGCTTCTTCGAGAACCTTCTTCACCAAATCTCTTACTTTTGGGACGCATAGTCTTCCATCCCGTCTCAACCAACCCTTATCATCGATGGAGTATCTATTGAGGTGACTAGAAGTCTCACCCCTAATTAGCTTATCCATCATATCAACTAGCTGAGGGTCTTCACGTTGTGCGGTTCCTATTGAGTCCAAAAGTGTAGGCCGCACCTCTAGCGATGATAACAAACCAAGTACAAATTCAAAGGAGGGTCCAAAGTCAAAGTTTTCTATGTACTCCAAGCTTTGCCTTTCTACAAAGAGAGGACTTAAGGTCAGCTTCTTTCTACTCAAGGCGTCTGCTACCACATTGCCCTTGCCAAGGGTATAGGAAATCTCAAAATCATATGAGGTAAGGAACTTTATCCACCTTTGTTGTCTTAAGTTAAGATGTTTCTATGAGAAAAGGTACTTTAATGATTTATGGTCAACAAACAATTCAAACCTTTCTCCTAGTAGATAATGACGCCATGACTTAAGAACGAAAACAATGGTAGCTAGCTCCAAATCATGAGTTGGGCAGTTCTTCTCATGTACCTTCAACTGCCTTCCCCCATAATAAACTACCCCTTCTTGCATCAAGATAGTGCCTACTCCTGTACCGCATGCATGCGTGCATACTGTAAACATTTTTCTCCCGTCAGGCAATGTCAGAACTGGGGCTGTTGTAAGAGCCCTTTTCAAATGTTGGAAAGCAACATCGCAATCCAAATCCCAAGCGAAAGTTAGATTCTTCTTTGTCAATCTTGTGAGTGGGGCTGGGATTTTCGCAAAGTCTTTAATGAACTTTCGGTAAAAGCCTGCTAGCCCGAGAAAGCTTCGGACTTCGGTTGCATTCCGTGGAACCTTGCACCGCAACTACTTTTGCGGGGTCCACCGCTATCCCCTCTTTGGACACCACATGTCCAAGAAACCTTACTTCTTCTCTCCAGAAATGACATTTGGAGAATTTGGCTTTCAGCTGATGTGCACGAAGAGTATCCATGACTTCCCTTAAATGTAGAGCATGCTCTTCTTCATTCTTCGAGAAAATCAAAACGTCGTCTACGAAGACCACCACAAACTTATTAAGGAACTCCCTGAACACCCTGCTCATCAAGTCAACGAAATAAGCGGGTGCGTTTGTCAAGACGAAAGGCATGACAAGCCATTCGAAGAAACGATCCGGGGTTCTGAACGCGGTCTTATCAATGCTGTCTTCAGCCACTCTTAGCTGATGAAAACCGGTAGCCAGATCTAGTTGAGAGAAAACTGATGCACCTACAAGTTAATCAAACAAGTCGTCTATTCTTGGAAGTGGATGCCTATTCTTCTTGGTTAGCTTGTTTAGCTCCCTGTAGTCAATGCATAGGCGAAGTGAACCATCCGCTTTGGTTGCGAATAATACTGGAGCACCCCATTCGGAAATACTCCGCCTTATAAACCCCAATTTGAGTAGCTCTTTAACTTGCTTGCTAAGCTCTTTCCTCTCCCTTGGAGCCCTGTGTCTAACGGGTAGACCTACGGGTTTTGCATTATCAACAAGGTATATGCGGAAGTCTATCTCCCGCTTTGGAGGTAAGCCCTTCACCTCTTCAAATACATCTGAGTACTCACGGACTAGTCTAACAGACTGCAAGTTTTCAACAGACGCATCAAGAGATTCTAGGTATCTAAGCATAATAGAATTCATGGGATTACAAGAGATTTCGAGAGTGTTACCGAGGCGAGTCATAAGTCTAACCAGTATCTTTTCACAATTGAGGATGGCACTATTAATGGATAAAAATCCATGCTTAGATTCAACCCATAGCCCGTGAAGCCCAAAACATAGGCATTACATTTAAACCCAATGCTTAGTATAGAAATTTCCAAATCCAAACAATTCATTGACAAATAAGCCGAGCCCCCAATTGGATTTGAAACAACCAAGGGATCCTCTACTATACTGGTGTCTAGGTGCAGAGATTCAACTAAAGCAGTAGATATAAAAGAGTTCGATGCGCCAGAATCAAAGAGTGTACGAACAGGATGATCAAAAAGATAAACTAAACTCTCAACAGAAATATTTCTACCTCGTTCTTGCAGAGGTTCTATGAGAGCGTGAACATGCCCTCTAGAAGTAGATCCGGTCCTCTGCCCTTGTGCTTGCTTTCTTGGGCAGTCCTTAGCCATGTGTCCTGTCTCGCCGCACTGAAAACAACCACCCATCTTCCTCTTTTTCTTTCTGCAGTCCTTAATCAGATGTCCAGGAATTCCACAAAAATTACACTTCCTTTTTTCATGGGGTTTGTTGTTCTTCCCGCCCTTCTTTGAATCTGTCTTCTTACTTTACGATCCCTCCGCTTTCTTATCTTGAGGTACTTCCACCTTTGCCTCTTTCTTGCCATCCTTGTCTTCCTCCTATAACAGTGCCATGTCCACCAGTCTCTCATAAGTCACACCCATAGGTATATGGGACATAACTAGGATGTGCAGTGGCTCATTCAACCTTTTAACAAAACGGAGAGCCTTCTTATGAGGAGTTCTCACTAACTCCAGTCCGAATCTAGCCAGTTGGTTGAATTGGTTGACGTATTCCTTGACCGACATACTTCCCTGTTTGAGAGCTAAGAACTTCTCCATCTGTAGGCTTCGTTCAGCTTGTGAGAGGAATTTCATTTCAAACCTCATTCTGAAATCCTCCCAAGTTTCAACTGGTCTCTCAGCGTTAGTAACTTCCCAACAATAAGAGGCTTCGTCTTTAAGCAACCATACAGCCAATTGTATCTTCTGCCTATCGTCCACTTCGAAGATAACAAACAAATCCTTGGTTTCTTTGAGCCAATTTCTTGCTTCTACAAGTGACTCAAGCCATTAATGTTCTTTCCACCCACGGCTCGAAAATCTCTACATATCTTTGAGAAAGCATTTGCATGAGGAGGAGGAACAACTGCAAATAGGGGAGGAGGAATGTCTGCTGCGCCTGCATCATTAGCCCTAGCCTCCAGGTACCTTCTGAACCAACCAGGTACCGGTATGCCCTCTGGAAGGTTAAGATCCCTAGACATACTGAAACAAAAAAGAAAAGATTCAGAACAAATGATAGAAAGATAGTGCATATGGCTTTGGGGATTATGCCTCTTTAAAATAAAAACAACACTTTTTCTTGAAAACGGTTCTTTAAATTTCTTTTTGAAAATTAGTTTCTAAAATTTTTATCTGATCTGGCAACCATCAGCTCTGATACCAAGTGAAACACCCCACCTCCGTTAAGGTCACTCGCAAAGGGAATGCCATGACTTCGATGGAGTGCTATAGGTAAAAGATATAGATAATTTACAAGACAGACATATAAACAGCGGAAAGACTAAATTTATTTCATAAGTACATGGTTCAGTCAAAACATTACAACAATTGTCTCAAACCAACTTCCAAATCATTACAACAAAATCTCTGTCTTGATTAGAACATAAAGAAGCATAAAATAACAATGAGGCAGCATAAATCCCTAATAAGAGTGTATCCAAAGCCATAGCCCAAGTAAAGAGAATCCAAGCAATACATCTACTCTCTTCAAGATGGAAATGGTCCCAACTAAGCTGAAGTATTCCCTCCCTACGGACCTAAGGGGGAACGGAAGAAAAGAAGATGAAAGAAAAATGGGTCAGATGTAATAACCCGGAAATCCGAGCCAATTTAAAAATTTTATTTTGGAAATTTTAGAGAATTTTGATTATTTAAAATGAATTATTTTAAATAATGCAGACGAAAAATTTATTTTGAATATAATTCGAAGGTATATATTTATTCGAATCGTCGTTAGAATAAAAATATTTATTTAAAATTATAAAAGGAATTGAAAATGGCGCGGTAGTTCGATAATTCGATTTCAAATTTCAAATGGATGTACAGGATTCAAAATATACTGGATTTTAGTGAAACCAAAAATATTTGAATCTAATTGAGAATATCTTTCCAACGAATCCGAAAAATTGAAATTTCATAGTAGGAATCAAAAGATATGCCCAGTTGAAAATTCAGAATAGTCGCTATGGAATTCTGGCCCTTAAAAATGGGAATTTTGCAAACGACCTCAGTTTTCGATGAAACCACTTTTGTTGGATCTGTGATGTCTAGTTATTGCCAGGTTTCAAATTTCGTAATTTTTCGAATCAATATGTGAGCATGGCAAAGGAAAACGCGTTTGACCAGTTTTAGTTGATTTTAATCGACTGGAAAATGGCCATTTTTCAAACGGTCTCAAAATTCGATGAAACTAGTTTTGTTAGGACCGTATCGTCAATACGAAGCTAGAAAATATTTTTCGTGAATTTTTAGAATTTTTAGAGTTAGTATGTGGCCCCTGTAAATTGAAATGTGCGTTCAAAATCAATATAGAGATTTATATTTTGATTTTGGTGGAAACTGATCGAAACGATCGAATCAGCCTTCGATACATATCCCATTGTGTTTGGAATAAAGGTAATTAGCTATGGATGATAGTCGGTGGGTTTGATTTCGAGTTGAAAATAAAAAGTTACTTTTAGAAATTAAAATATAATTAAATTATATATATATAATTTTCAATAACCCCCCCCCTTACCTCCGTTCACTCAGATACCCCCCCTTACCTCCGTTCACTCAGATACCCCCCCTTTTTACCAAATCAACATCAAAAAGAAAAAAAAAAGAAAAAACGACGCTAACCTAATCGCGCCCCCCCCCCCCCCCAAGGCGGCGCCGCCGCTCATCGCCGTGACCCCCCTCTTTTTTTTCGATTCGCCTCTCTCCCCTCCGACATCACCTCACGTTGAACCCCACCCCCTAAAACGAGCTCAGCAGCCCCCGCACCCTAACCCTAAATTGCCCGCCACCAGTCATGGTCGCCGCCGCCGACATGGAGAGCCACCCGCCACCACCGCCGACCTTCCAGCCTTCCGACGAACCCCAAACACCCCCTCCGATCGAAAGTAGTAAGCGTTTATATTTCTCTTTTTATTTTATATTTCTTTTATGCTATTGTTTTAGGAAAAAAATCAGTTTTTATTTTAGATATCATTGTTTAGATAAAGAATTGATTTTTAACTATTTATGTAAATAAAGAGGTGATTTTTATATGATATACATTAGCATAAAAATGTGACTTTTTTATATAGAAGATATAAAGATATGATTTTTATATAATTTAGATAATAAAAATATGATTTTTATATTATAGAAAGATTAAAAATATAATTTTTATATCATAGAAAGAATAAAAATATGATTTTTATTCATGTAGGGTAATAAAAATATAATTTTTATTATATTAGTGGCAAGATAAAAATAGAATTTTTATCTGTATAGTAGCGGAATAAAAATATAATTTTTATTATTAAGGCGAAGTAAAAATATGTGATTTTTATATATGTAGTGAATACGGGCAACGAAAGTGACAAGAGGCGAGCGCAGCGAAGTTTCCTACATATGAAGAGTCGTGGCGTTGGTTTAGCTAGTCGGTGAGAACTTCTCACTTTTAATTTAATTTTCTAGTTAAAATATATACTAGGATGCAGATGGTGTTTAGTAGCACCCGACACCCGTCGTCCACAGACCATGGACGACTTGTATGCTTGTTTGTTTGATTTTGATGTGTAGTTGATTGTGTAATGTGATGTGAAATGAAATAAAATATTTATATAGTTAAAAATATTTTAAAGTTAAAAATAGAATTTTAACGTGTATTTAAAATGAAATAAATATAAACAAATCGAAGGATTTGTTTATATACACACATTTGACTGATATTGATTGGGATGATAAATTTTACACATCGCCCAACTGCACAAATAAAATCTGTGTTTGATTGTTTGAAAACCCCACACGGGTTTTGGGATGATATTTGACATACACTAATCCCGATTGTTTAGTTGTATGTCGATCGATTGGTCGACAGACTGTGTAAGCGTTAATTATTTATATTTAATGCTTATGCAGTTGTGTGGTGCACTCTGCATGGAGGTTGATTATTTATCGTTGTTATTTTATACATGTGTTGTAGAAAATCCATATAATTAACATTATATGGTAATTGATTGGGCCTCATTCCAGTTTTGAAAAAGAAATATTTGAAATAGAAATATTTGAAAAAGAAATATTTGAAATAGAATATTAGAAAATAGAAATATATGAAGCCGAGTTGATTAGATTGACGCCATTTTGATGCGAACGATATTTATATCGATTTTATTCATTTTTCAGTGAATATTGAAAGTGATTTCGAAATTCGAATTATATCGAAAAGAATTGAAATTCGAATTATATCGAGAAGAATAGAAATTCGAATTATATCGAAAAGAATAGAAATTCGAATTATATTGAAAAGAATTGAAATTCGAATTAATTTGAAAAGAATAGAAATTCGAATTAAATTGAAAAGAATTGAAATTCGAATTAAACTGAATAGAATTGAAATTCGAATTAGATTGAAATCGTTTTGAATTGAGTCTAAAACGTATTGAAATCTAACTGAAAATCGATTTGAATTGAAATCAATTTGAAATGAATTTAAAACGAATTTGTAAGGAAAAATTCAATTTTGATTTGAATTCGAAAAAGAAGTTGAAATCGTTTCGAAAACGAATTTAAAACGATTTATAAAATACGTTTTAAAAGGAAATCGATGAAATATATATTATATATATAATATAAAGACCTGAGTAGAACGCGCCGCGCCGCGGCAGTTCGCGAATTTCGACCATTGACTTCGAATGGATATTGCGGGAGATCCGACCGTCGGATTCTCCTAAAACCAGAACCATTGGGTTCGTATCGAAAAAAGATTTCTAGCGAATGTTAGAAATTAGAAATCTAATGGATGGATTTGGAATTATGTCCAAATCAAATTTGGAAAAGGTCGATGTAAATGCAGTTCGATGGCCGTTGATGGAAATCAACTGTACGGGCCTTGATAAAATTATTAAAAATAGTAATAATTTGTGTAAAATCATAAGAAATGATTTGGAAAGAATTGGGGTGAAAAACTCCATATTTGAAAAGATAAAAATAGATTTTTATTGAAATGAACTAGTTTTGAACTAGAATTATAATTCTATTTATTTTTAAATAAATAAATTGAATTTGAAAAAGGGTTTTAAATGTAACAAGAATTTCAAATAATTGAATGGGAATGGATTTGAATCGAAATTGTCTTTGGAATATTTCGATGTTGGATTTCGGGATGATACATGTACTGTTATGGGAATTTGAAAGATATATTTATATCGTTATTTCCAATACGATATTTGTTGGTCGTAGAATTTGATATTGAATATAAGTCGATATATTTTCTATTCAGAGCCTTGTATTTAATATCAAATGTGATTTGGGTTGTCGTGAATGGTGTCTTCATTAACACTGTTCTTAAACCTAGTTGAGAAAAAGATTAAATTTGTTTATTTAGATTTAATGAAGTGTACCAATTAAATAATATTTAATTGGAATTGAATTGTTATTGATTTATCGGTTTATCGTGAACAGTGTTTTAAATAACACTTATTCTCTAACCCGATAATTAATGGAATGTGATTTTGGGTTTATCGTGAACCGTGTTTTAAATGACACTAATTCTTTAACCCAGTTAAAGATTAAAACTAAGCGGATTTTTAATGAATCTTTAATTAGATTGAAAAGATCGAGAATGGAGTATCACCAGTTTTGCTCCAAGCGATAGTTAAATCTTTAATTAGATTTGAACGTGAACTGGTAATTGAATTTACCGATAACACCGTGGTGTTAGATATGAAGTATTACCAGTTTTACTTCATGGGATGAATAGGTTGGGATTGGGAAATAAATGATTACTTCGGTGTGGTTCGCTAATCCCGTTTGGTTTGAATTGATATTCAAAGAAGATTAAAGAATAAATTTAAAGAATTTATCTTATATAAAATTAATGGGAACCTTTCGCAAAGTATAAGAATATTTGAATAAAAGAATATTCTGAATTGGAATGAGGCGTATGTTGTGTTTGTGTAACACTTGTTTATTATATACGTGAGTTATTCAGAAAGACCGGGTTTATCCCATTCTGAATAACTAATTCGACGTGGTGTCGAAGATGAAGACGGTGGTTGAAGACCGGAGGTCTTCATGTCGTTTGGGTGATTACTGATGATCTTGATTAGGCCGTACACCCAAGAGGAGGGAATCAGTTAGTGATCGTCTAGACGTACTTGGAGATCGATGGATATGCGGGGTACTAGGTGCCTCCGGCTTCGTTCAGACCCAGAACGAACTTGTAAATGGACTGTGTGTTTTACATTGGATATCATTCTGTGTGATTGATGGATATCGGTTGCATAGAGTGGTCTGCCTGTGTTGCATGCTAAGACGCAAATGATCAAGGCTTCTGTTGAAAAGCAGAGTCTTATGGTTGATGATCAAAGCACGGCCTGTGTGGCGTAGATTTGTGTAACGTTGATTCGCGAGCCTCACAACCCGGTGGTGAACCAAAAACGGGAGAGGACCTCAGGGAGGACATGCGTTTCTTTCTAGTTAGAAGTGGCGTCAGTGGTTTTACACGCCTGACGAGTTTGACTTATGTAGTTGTTGCTGTTGCGAGGCGCCTCGGTTAGATCGGACGATCCGGGTTTGGTGGAGTCATTCGTTGGCTCATTTACGCCCCAAAGGGCGGGGGAACGCAATGTTCAGGCATTTTAATCCATATCGATGGACCGGCCCTGTCGCTCCAAAGGCTTGACTGAGTACTTGCCTGAGGCTCAGGCTAGAGAGTCTCGAATCGGTGAGGACTATCTTTTGCCTCGGTTCATAGATGGAAATCCAATTTCCAAATACGTGACTTTGCGGTTTTGATTATAGAGCCTAGTATGGCGACATGATATGTGGTACCCATGCCGTCTATGATTGATACTTATGATTGAAATTGTTTTAAACATTATACACCTATTATAGTATCAAATGATTTGTTTTAAACGTATCAAGCATGCTTTGTCTATTATAAGGGAAAACCCTATACTCCGGCTTTCGTTGCATTGTGTGATGGGACCTGGGTCTTATAATAGCTTCATTGTTCTTTATTTAGCATTGTGTTGTTATTTTATGCACTGGTATTCTTGGGAGGAAACATGTTCCGTGTTATACGGCGTGGTCCCCTGATTTACCTAACTTTAAAATAAAGATTAATAACTGTTTTAGTTCTCACACCAGTCCCATGACTGACCTGGAGTTTATTGTTTTAACCTAAACTCTGGGTGCCCTCATTTTGACACGGGCAGCTAGTAGTTTTGGGTTTGCATATTTATATTCACAGGAACCTGGTTTACAGTTGGAATGATATCCGGAAAGCTCTGTATCCGTATATCTCTTTCAGTTGTGTTTTGTATTGTTTTTCCGCTACTTTGTAATTTATTGTAATATCTGATATTTATCGAATGTATATTTATTCATACTCTGTAAATTCTTGTATTCTGATGGAATTTTTGTAATATACAATGAAATGTTCTTCTGTCTGCATTCTATTTTGTCGTGTTCTCAAAACAATCAGGCGTTTCGAACGGTCTTGATCGGTTTAGCGACTGATTCGGATCGAGCGAAATTATCGGTCGTTACATCAGACATGAGTCTGGTAAGTCCAGTGATTGTTTAACATGTAAACAGGAAAAAGGATCACGACATGAATAAACTGAACCTCATGACATGAATAAACTGAACCTAGGACATCACCCTAGAAATAAGATAATAAAACTGGATATGCTATCGCACTCATTACTATTTCTCTGCACCCACTTACAAGTGTTTCAACTAGCACCATATGTTCAAGATAAATGATCCCCTTTATCTATCGGCTCCTACTCGTACACGTTTTCTACTGTGTCATTCAGCCTCGCTTGATTTTAGATACCTGTGCTGGTCCCACCATGGGGTGTATCAAATCCTATGGTGGCAACCAACACAATTCAAGATGCATAGTGTATAACTATTGATGCCTAGTGCTTGCTTTTTCCACCCCGGAGTACGTGCATGCCCGCACTCCGTTGGAACCTGCACTGACGCACCACCCACCGTTGTTTTGACCGCTTATAATCAGCCCAGTAATCGTGCCCCACCCTGCCTAGTTCGGGGTACCATGACACATCTACGTGGGTTACTGCTGAAATGGGTCCCCATTACTAAGGTCTCCTAATCAACATGTTAAAATGGTTAAGTGTTCTCAAATTAAACTAACCCCACCCATCAATTTAGTTAACATGTTGTATTGGTTAAGTGTTGCCTTAATTAACTTAACCCTACCATTCCTATCTTAGCTTTAATTCATTCATTAAAGCACCAACCACTCATATTAGATATGTATTGTTGCGGTCGTTGGATGTGTCGGTCGATTCCAGGTAGTCTTACACCGCAACTCAATCTAACCTCAGGTTCTTTGGGGCTTGATGCGCTAATCTCTCACATTAGATCTATATTGTTATGGTTGCTGGATGTGTCGGGCAGTTCCGGGCGGTCTTACACCGTAACTCAATCTAACCTCGAGTTAGGCATATTCGTCTTTTACTTAATTTACATATTTACCCTTCATATTTATATGTAAATTATCCACAATTATTGTCAATCAAGTCATGCCCTATTACCCTCTAAATCATGTTCATAATTTTTAGGTATATAAATTATACCATTTTATGCCACTAATCATTTATATAATTAAGGGCCAAACTATGCCAATAATATGAAATTTAGAGTTTTTCCCAACGTTACCCCCGTTATACGTTCGCAAAATTCACATAGAATGTTAGGCTCGCAACTTAGCCTAACTTATAAGCAAAAGGGAAAAGAAAGGAGCATGTACCATTCGCACAACATAAAATAATAAGGATCTAACTAAACATGTGTCATATAAATTTGACATAAAACAATGAACTTGCATTTTAGATCTAATTAACATGAATCTTGAGCATATGAACGGGGACTTACATAGAATTACACAAATCCAATTAGGAATGTAAATGTGAACTTGCATTTTGGATCCAATTAACATGAATATTAAGCGTATGAACGGGGACTTACATAAAATTACACAAATCCAATTAGGCCTGTAGATGTGAACTTGCATTTGAGATGGATCAAATTAACATAGATCTAAGCATACGAGAATGTAGATCTAAACATATATATGACTTAGCCTAAAAACTTGCATGTAACATAACATGAAAGAATCACCAAATTTATATAATACACGATTGGTTTAACATATAACATGATAACCCCAATAAAATGCAATAGTCTCATAGGCATACATGATAGAATCGTTACAAGAATAGATATGAATCAGCACCACCATTATCTTACAACTAGGCACAGTTCTAGTTTCGCTTTATTACAAATCATGACTTTTAATTGTTCACATCTAGAGAATAACAGGACTTACAAACAAAAGAAAAATCTTGTTTTCTGGGATCTGTTTTCTGAAACTGAAAAGCTATCCCTTAACGTAGACTATCGATTCTTTAATTTAGATTTGATTCGTAGCTTCTAACTTGCTTTCTAGTTTGCTTCCTAGTTGGAGAAGAATGGTGGCTATGCTAGGTTGACCATGGACAGCATGGTGGCTCCTTGGAATGAAATTGTGTGGTTTAGGGTTGAGGGTTGGGGTTGCTTATATAGAAGTTTATACTTATGTCAGCCATTAGATCAACCTAGGAGCAATCAGAACCATCCTGACTAGATAGAGCTATCCAGAAATCGCCACCTATGCCCTAGTGACTCAGCAACAAGTCAGAAATCGTTATTGTTTGGATCTGGGCGAGGGGGTCTACCCCTATAGGGGGGTCGACCCCTATAGGGGGGTCGACACCCTAGTCGACACCCCTCTTGGGGGGTTGACACCTATGTCGACCCCCGTGGGGGGAGTCGACCCCTATGGGCGGGATTTATCCCGCCCAGCTGATCCATGTGATTTTGAATTTCGGACTGTTTTTGTTTTATTTAATTATTAAATTTGCCCAGCTGATCCATGTGATTTTGAAATTCGGACTGTTTTTGTTTTATTTAATTATTAAATTTTCTGTTTAAACATGAAATATTCTGAACTCCATAACTTCTTCATACGGAGTCCGATTCACGCAAACTCTGACTCTATTTCAAGAAGAATTCCGAGACGAACGTAATGGTGTAACCTGTTTCCCTTAATTCTCGCTTTTATAATTTAGTATTCTTTAATTCGTTACTTTAATAAACATTGAAAATACAGGGTGTTACAAGCCTTGCTTTTAAAAACTCTACTATATACAGTTAATGTACAATATAATATAAATATTGGTAAAACAACTGAAGATGCAATAATCAAATAGATGCATGTAGTCAGCAGTGATATTGGTTACTCTTAGGAGCTCCCAGGAAGAACAATACGTCATGTATTCAATATGGGTTACAAATTGTAACTCATATCCAATCCGAACTAGGATGGATTGGGTTAGGTTTATGTGGGTAGGGTAGGTTGGTGGGTTGGATCGGTTTGGATATACGTTGTGTGCAACCCCAGCAGAAATGGTTGAAATGCAAGTGCAAATGCATGTACAACTATTATTTAAAGTAACCCACTAAAGGGCAACTTTTACGTATTGATGAGTATATAATCACATATTAAATATTTTATAGTCGTTGCCGACGTATTTTAAATTGAATAAATTTTGTTGCTTTACGAAGCTTATAAAAAACCATTAGAATGGATGAATATTATTATTGTCGTCATCATAAAATAAGTTTCATCTACTTTAAATACATCATGCCAAATCTAACATAATATGAAGATATCAGAAGTTCGGGTCTTACATTTGGAATCAATTTGGTATTTCAAAAGTTTCATCAGGTAAACTTCCTAATTTCACCTTTTTAAATATGCATCGATTACATGACTCACTGATGATACAAAAAAAACTTGAGCGTAACGCTTTCTTTTATACGTAAACTGAAATATAAAAAATTAAAATCAAAGATCTTACATTTACTTAAGTACCTGAGAAATTGGATAATAATATATTTTTGGATCCTTCAATGAAATATATTGTTGTTTAATAGATTGCATAGTTATATCTTATTTTTCTTCTACCATTAATAAGCTGGCTAATGCATTACAAATGTGTTCTGAAATTATATACTTAACAATTAAATAATATATAAATATAGCTACTTTCATTTGGAAAATACTAAAAGAAACAAATTAACTTGGATAGAAAATACATTAGCATAATCAAGAATGACTACGACTACTCAAGTTTCAAGTTCATTGTGGTGTAAATCTTGTCATTAATATGTGTGCGTGTCCATTGTGGTGTAAATCTTGTCTTTAATATGCGTGCATGTCAAACATTTCATAGGTTGACGTGTTCCACATATGTGTGTGCATGAAATAAATTCATTTACATGATATAAAATTATATTATAAATTTAATTAAAATAATGATTTTGTTTGAAAAGGAAATGTTTTAAGTAAACTAGACATTATACTATTAGGTATGGCATGCATTATGTCCTGCATCGCAGGATATCTTAAAATGGATGAGTATATATATGTGTGATTGGTGGCATCTAGCAACAAAAAACTTCTTTTATTATAAGTAAATGTCGCCATGAACATGTATGTACTTTAGGGGGATGCATGAATATACAATAATGACATTGACACCAGATGAGCTTCATTTAGTGGTCTTACTCCATATATGTTGAACGAAGTGCGCACAATGAAGATGCGAGGGTGATGAAAAAGTTCAAGGGACTATTAGATGCAAGGGACTATTAGATGATGTGAGATTCACCAAAGAAATGACTCCATGAAGCTTGGAGACATGTAAATAGCCTGGTCCTCACTCCTTTAAGGGTAGTGACACTTAACATTGGCAATTCCATTTGTTACATATATATGTTGACATGACCATATATGTATTCATTCACTACAAGAAAACTCTCGATTTTCGGCGGCTGTAAACAGTCGGCGGCCATCGGAAATGGTCGACAACCATCAGAAAATACCATAGCATTTTGAGGCATCGAGAAACAGAGTTTCCGACAGCTATCAACACAGCCCATCGTACTCATTTCCTACGGTTTAGCACGGTTCGAATCGGATTCCGACGGCTGTCGATAGCCGTCGGAAGCCGTTACACATACTATGCTAATAAAGCATCCCAAGTCGTCGGAAACCGTTACAAATCCGCAAACCTGTAAGCCATCGTTAGCCTTCGGAAGACCTGCACATTTTTTTGTATTTCTGCTGCTATTTAGCCTTCTTCCACACATTCATCTCAAACTAACAGTTTATAATCCCACCACACAAAAAATCATCAAAAACACAATATATCAAACAAAAAATCATCAAAAACAAAAAACAACACAAATACATACAAAATACATCAAGTCAACCATCACAACAATATACAATACATCAAGTCTACCACATCAACCCACCAAACAAGTCTACCACATCAACACTACCATAACAAGTCTATCGTCATAATACATACAAAATATCAAACCAAAGTCATACACCCTGATCCCATAGTCATAGCAACCCACAGTCATATGTACATTCCCCAACAAAAAAACATACCTATCAATCCATCATTGGTCATCATCATCTGTAGAACCGGCTGAAGAGGGGAAGCACCCGTACTGCTGCGCAAACTTTGCCAAGCGTCGATCTAGAAGTTGAGTTGTCTCGATGGCTTGACGGCGATTCTGGTCCTCAAGCTATACCACCCTAGCTCTCAACTCCTCGATCACTGCAGCGTCTATATCAGCTCTAGTATGTCTGCTCCTTCCCTGCAGACTGGTAGACTGTAATAATTATTTAAATATCTTTTAATCATGTGTGATTATATTAATTCCCTGTAACTCGTAAAAGTTATTTTATTTCTAAACTAAGGATTAAATTAAGGGAGAAATCGTTTATCGCTTGATTTCCTAAAGCCATAACGTCAATTCCGCATCGCTGGATCCATCATTGACTAGAATATAATGTCCTCCTTGTCAGTCGGGAGCTGATCATGTCCAATCTCAGCTAGACAGTTCTGGCGCTGCTCCATAAACTTCTCCTGCAAGACCAAATAAGAATGTAGATTAAATTAATATCATGATACCTTATTTTATTATAATTAAACAATTACTACAAATACTTCTACATAAAATGAAATCTTACATGACTCTTCCTAGATTTATCAACATGCCATGTATATGTGATGTTTCCATCTGCATCGACATGCTCGATGGCATGCGTACGAGTGAATACGTCTATATACGAAACTGGACCCATCCCCTCTGCCTCCTGAATTTGATTATTACATACAATTTTAGACGTTCAAAATTTTATAACATATTAATTTTTTATAAGTCGCATTTATAAAAATATGAACTCCTGCCGATACTACTGAAATTACTTCGATACTTCTCGATGCATGATTGGATTTTTATTCCGATTTGTAGAGTTTCTTTCTGACTCAATCTGTACATTCAAAATTTGATACATTGCTTATCAACTAAATATTTTTGATATTTAAAAAAAAAATAGTGCACTTACCTTTGCCGCATCACTCTCCCAATACCACAGAAATCCATCCTATACGGCTCCCATTCAACTTAGTTTTTCATGATTTTCTTCATTGTTGATATGTCATCCTTATAATTTTTTCTCATTTTCTGCACCTAGTACGTCCGAGCCAGCTGTAAATCATGTGTCTGTATATCCACCTCAACTTGTATTTCACATTAAACAAACATTGCCAGTAAAATATGTACAATATATTAGCGATTAAAAGAAATTAAAATGGAAAAAATATACAAGAAAATACTTACTAGGACATCCTGCCAAATGACCTCATGTACGTGAGGTGGGATCAGATCCCACTTCGGCTAACATGCTGACATCCGAGCCTTATATGTTGCTCTCGAAACGTCCAAAATAACCTTCGAAGGTTGAAGACCGAAAACCCTGCGTTGAATGTGATATACATAAGTGTATAGTAAAAAATAATTAACATGCTAAGTAAAGTTTATTTTTTACCCTGTACACGCAGGGACCAAGGAGACGACTGGACATTGAGAGGGTTGCGATCCAGAATCCTCGCCTGAAGGATTCCCACTAGATGACATACCTATCACATACAAATCATTTTAAAAGATAACAATAACATCATATTCAAATTTATGTTACAGTTAACTTACACAAGTGATTTAATTAAGCTGCCAAATAAAAGACATAAAACAAAATGAAATTGTTTATACGTGTATTTGATTGGGTCTCACATTGCAGATTTAAGATAAATAAATAAGAAAAACTGCATAAGACATAAAAGATGTAAAAAATGATCAAAATATTCAAAAAATAAACAAAGTTACATGAATTGCAAAATATACGTTGTATACTCCATAATTACATTACAACTAGAAAGATAATACTCATTATCTACATCAGTCATCATCGTTTTTTGATTCAGAATCGGCCTAAGATTCTACGATATCTTCCTCTCCACTCTCGAACGCTTCTACCAAAACATTTGTCTCATCGGCCAGAGGCCCAAAATCTGCATGATCGTCTTCAATTATTATATCATTGTTTTGCTCAAGTTTGTTGTATCTAACAATTCTATGATTTTTGTTTGTGATAACAAAAATATATCTTTTACTATAAATGTGTTTGTAATTGTACTGTTATATAACATCAGACAAAATAAATATTTACATTTAAATTGAATACTACTGCACAAGAATTTAAATATTCAAATAATATTTTATTTAAATATAATATTTTATTTCAATAGTATAACAGTATAACTCCACTGTTTGTACATTTTAATGAAATACAATTCATTCACATTCAGTTTCACTTGTATACATTGCTCCTCACTACAATTCACTCAGTCACTCATATTACATTCCATTTACATAGTTGTATACACATACACTTCACTCTCTGTTATATAATAACTATACATTCACTGACACTATCACTTGTCTTCTATATGTCTACTTCACTGTCAGTCCAGTCTTCTGCTTACCTGTCACAAAAAGAAACACACATAGTAATCTGGAACAAAAATAATTTTATATTGTAGCAGGTATAATTTAATATTAAAAAATTATTTACCTCAGAATTTTGGTGTGTTTCTAATCATTTTTCATGACTTGATCTGATTTATATGGATATCCATCTGTGACTAGACTACTTGTGATATTCACAGTGATTCATTGTAAATACCACAAGGTAGATATCGTATATAGTACTTACACCCTCACACATATACATATATATATATATATATACATACATACACGCACACACTGCACGTGCACTATACATGTGTACACATACATGTGTATGTATATACACTTATTTGTATAGGGATAATATGGACAGCAAGGGACAAATATATCAAGCGAGTTGTGTTCGGGTGAAGCCCGACACAATGCATGGGTCAAGTATCCGTCAACAACACAAGGGGAATAGTGCGCATATGTATACATCTATATATACATACAAGTTTGTGTGTGTATATATATACATGGTCAAGTCGGTCTAAGTTTACAAATGTATACATCAATGAAGGAAGACCAAGTACTGGTGAATGAACAAGCTAAAGTCCACAAGCCCAAAGAAGGAACAACAAATACACATAAACATTGTGGTAGAAATCAACATAACATTCAGCAATGAGCCAAGAGTACATCAGTTTCATGATATTTTTCATCCACCAATTCACAACAACTTACATGGCAAACTTAAGCTCAAGTATATGGACTGTTTTTCTCAAGGGCACAGTCATAATGAACATAATTGCATGGATGTATTTGTTCATAGCAAAACAGTGGTAATGAAGTCAAGAAAATAGTGCAAAAATGGCAGCATTTTTTGACAAGCAAGAAATACATATTTGCAAGAACAAAGCAAAGAGCATGGTGGAACAGCTCGAACCAGAGTGCCAAACATAAGACAACAGTCATGACAACAAGAATCATTTTTTTACTACCTATTTTGCAAATCAAAACATTTTTTTGAAAGAAATTTTCATGTATATCAGAAAATTAGCATGAAATTCTTTTTTCAGTACAAGGGAGTGAAGCAACACTCGCAAGACATAACAGTGCATGATGATTCAAGAAATGCCATTTAAATACAAAGCACATACGCAAATAAAACATGGTCGAAGCCTAGGTTCAGCAAGCAATTGAAGCACTCAAAGAAATAGAGCCAAAGTGTTATATGCATGGGAATCTAATTCCAAAATTGGTCGTGCAGTATGAAATTTTTCCTTTTAGGGTGCAAGAAAAACAGAAATGTTTTTATTTATATTATCACTCCAGAATCTCAAGACCGAATATAATAAGCATCTATTTTTGGCACAATTTATTGCATTCTAGAAATCACAGCGTGGACTTCATGCAAAGATGGAATGGGAAAATTCGAGGATCATCTTTTCTAGGAAAGAAATAAATTTGCATTTCATATGTTTCCAAATTTTACAAAGGGCAAGAAGAATATTTAGCAAATCAGATTTTGCAAATGCAGTTTACTTTCTTTCCAGAAATACATATTCGTTAGAAGAATAAAAATTGGCAAGTTTTTAAAAGATACTGCAAAATCAACAAAGAACAAAACAATGGAACAAATCAATCCAGATTTGAATACATATATGGCAAGGCAACAATCATTCAAAACATTTGATGGCGACAATTTATCATGGGCAAAATAAATTATTTTCCAGTTTTCAACAAACCTTGGGCAAGAACAATTAGCTGATTAATTTCCAGTTTTTCAAATAAACAATATGGCAAGTGTTCAACATTTTAATGTGCCCAGAAATCATGATTCAATTTTTGGCAAGTGTTGTTTTCCGGAAAATAACAAACAATTGTTTTGGCAAGAATTCGTTCAAGAAATATACTGTTTTGGAATTTTTCAGGATCAAAATAATGCAATTTTTCAGGAACCACAATGGAAAGAAATTTCATAAAATCAAGTCACCAAATATGGAAATGGTCCAATAGAAATCAAACTGAAAACTCACGGCATAATATCAAAGGGCCTCAAACACAATTCAGTTTAATTCCCGATTTTCATCCACCAAATCATCAGGGAATACAAGCCAAAATCACGCAAGCAATCAAAGCAAGTCATATATGAAATCAAAGACAAAATATGGCTTTCTATAACCCTATAAAAATCACTCATCATCGGCAAGGGGTAGTATCGAAAACAACAACTTGAGAGCAAGGAGAGTAAAATCAAACCAAGAAACTCACAGTTTTTTCGATCAAGCTGAAATCGCTTGACAACAAGCATCAGAGAATCGAAGCATCAAATATTATACCAAGAAAGCAATCACCTGGAGTCGCAATTTTGAACTGGAAGAAAAATCCTCAATTTGGTTTTCTTTTTAGTCGGCCGACATTTTTGGAAGAAGGAAACCAAATGAAATAAAATGATAGTGGGCCGGATTGTTTGAGGTTAAAAGGGGGTTTTTTATTTATTTATTCATTTATTTATTTTATATTGTATTTTCTTTTGTAATCGTCTCATCATTTTTCTAGTGTCTGTAATAACTAGGGTTTGCTGGCTACGGGTTTGTAGCTAGGGGGAAATCTGGTTTCTGGGACATAAATCAGTGCAGGGTTTTGAACAAAGAATTAGAACAGTAGCAGGTTGTAAGAGTGTACAAAACTGTATAGGCGGTTAGCGAGGTGTTCGCAAGTTTATAGGTTTTTGTATGCGGAAATATGTTTAATACCTAGCAGAAACCTTGGGGAATGCAGCAGTAGGCAGGGTTTGCCAAAGCTGGGTGAAATCTTTGTGTCATTTACTTTCCGCACTTACTTACTCCTTTGATATCTGTGCTGTGATTATTATTCTGTGTTGTGATTTGTTTTATATTCTCGATAAAATTCAATAAACCCTATTCACACACCCCCCCTCTAGGGTTAATCTAGATCCAACAGAGTTCTACCTGATAGGCTCCTTCGTCTGGAATATTCTTCTCGTCGAACGTAAATCTGGCCTTTGTTTTAAAAACTGCCAACCAATCTGCTTTATCTCTTTTTCGAGACGAGTAAGGAGTGTAATAAACTTGAAATGCTTGTTTGGCTAGTACAAAAGGATCGTACTTGTAATAGTGTAATGTATGCTTTATTTCAATCGGATTATAATCCTTATGCAAATTAATCTCAGAACCTAGAACACTGCTAAACCAATTGCATTTAAATAGAAACACCTCCTCCACGAGTCATGAGAAGTATGTCAGTTGCAAAATTTGTGTTAAAATGCCATAAAAATCGTTAATGTGATTTTCTGGATCGTCGCTGCCTTTAACGAATAATTGTTCATTAACTTTTCAGCACTGTATTCTTTCGTGTTAAATTTATATCCATTAATAAAGTATATTGGATATGTCTTGACCACTCTTTTTGCTCCCATTGCAAGAAGTTTCAACCCTTCATCAATAACACAATTTTTGGGTTCGTAAACGTAATTTGTAAATCAAATAGAAAATTCTTTACTAATATCTCCGTTTGGATGTTCACGTTCATAAACGTTGTAAATATAAATAAAATATTACATTAGATTATACACATGCAAACATGTAGAAATGAATAAAGCACTAATTGATATTTTAGATACCTAACAAATGGTGCAACTTCAACACAATTTAGAAGAATATAAATGTGTGGTACGTGGAGATTTTTGTCGTCCAACCACACGTCTACACATTTCCTAAAAGATTGATCATGTTGTCTAAAAATAGATAACACTATTTGAGACGATTCTCGTTCACTCCTTTGTCATTTTGAGGAATAGTTTCAAATGATATATTCACATGATCACTGAAATAAAGAGAGAAAAGAACGAAGCTTCTTCTTTGATGTAAGATTTACATATCGAACCTTCAACTCGTGCTGTTTATCACACTTTTTTCTTCAGATGATTCAGATATCTATGCAAAATTAATTTACATTATTTCATATTTTGGGTGCAATTAAATTAATAGGTATCATGTTTGTATTTACCTCTCAAATGGATACATCCATCCATATTGGACGGGGCCTCGAAGTTGTACTTCAGTTGGAAGGTGAATTGGTAAATGCTCCATTACATTAAAAAAACAAGCGGAAATATTTTCTCTAATTTGCAGAGAAATAGAGGAATATCTACTTCAAATTTACGTAAATGTTCACTTTTAAAGTAATTGAACAAAGCTCTTTGTAAAACAAACTAAGCTCCATTACTACCTTCCAAACTTTAAATAGCAGTAGTTCTTTGAACATAACAGGAAATAAATTATCCATCATAATGTGATAATCGTGACTTTTCATTCCGCCCAATTTACCATTGTTGAAGTCAACACATCTACGAAGTTTTGATGAAATCCCATTAGGAAATCTTAACCCTTCAGCTCATTTTAACACAACTTTAACTTGATTATTATCTAATTCATAACATGTTTTAGGTTTTTATTGTCATTTGGTTTCATATGAAGCTCCGGACGTTTGCATAATTCTTCTATATCGCGCCTTGATTTTAAATCATCTTTAGTCTTCTCTTTAACATTCAAAATTGTGTTAAAGACATTATCAAATTCATTTTTTTCATTGTGCATTACATCAATATTATGACGAAGCAGAAGATGTTTCCAATATGCAAACTCTAAAAAAGTAGACTATTTGCACTAATTGTGAAAAATCGATTTGCCTTTAATTTCTATTTGAACTCCATTTTCATGTATCTTTGGGTAATCTTTAACTAGTTTACATATGTCTTTGCTAGACCATATCATTGGAGGTTGTCTGATTTCTACTCTATTAGCCAAAAAAAATTTCTTCTCTACTTTGAAAGGATGATTTACATGAAGAAAACATTGACGATAGTCAAACCATGAAAATTTCTTACCATGCAGTAAGGAAAACGCTCGTGTTTCTTCCATGCAATATGGACATGCTAGACGACCAGCAGTACTCCATCCTGAAAGCATTGCATAGGTAGGAAAATCACTTACAGTCCACAACAAAGGAGCAAACATATGAAAAAATTTCTTCTTTGAAACATCGTTCGTTTCTACTGCTTCATTCCACGATGTTCTTAATTCTTCAATTAACGGTTGTAAATAAACATCAATTCCTTGTGTTGGATGGTCGGGGCCAGTAACAACAACAATAAGAAGCATATGTTGCGTTTTCACACACATCCGTGGAGGTAAATTATAAGGTGTGATGATAATGGGCCATGATGAATATTTAGAACCAATTTGAGAAAATGGTGAAAAACCATCCGTACATAATCCTAGTCTGGCATTACTACTCTCCGCTGCAAAATTGGGATAAGTTTTATTGAAATACTTCCATGCTTCCCCATCGGCCGGATGGGTCAATGTACCTTTTTCCTCCAATCTCATCCGTCTCATATGAGATGTTGTTACAGAAGATGCATATAATCCTTGAATCCTTGGAGTAATGGGTAAGTAATGCATATGTTTGTATGGAACTTCCTTTCCCTTCTTCTTTCTTGGTTTGTATCTTTCTTGATTACATATTTCATAATTTTTAAGTTTTACTTTGTCTTTCCAAAACAATATGCATCCTTTTAAACATGTATCTATTTTCTGATAAGGTAAACCAAATGTCAACATATGTTTTTTTAACTTCGTAGTGATTTTCACACATTAAGTTATCGGGCGGCATGTGCCTTTTTGTAGCATGTATAATAGCTGTAAATCCAACTTCAGTGATGTTGTATTTTGACTTCATCACAATGTATTATGCGATCACCGAAAGCTGAGTGTTGCTTTTACAACCATCCCAAATAGGTTTCTTAGCATTATCCAATAAATCATAAATTTTCTTAGCTTCAATATTCGATTTTTCAGCATTTCCATCATCGTCGTCAACTGCAACCATAGGAAATACTGATCGTGTTGCATCTTCGGCCATATTTTCAATATGGGTCGTACTAACATTTTCATTAACAACACTTTCTAACTCAGTCTCTACAGGAGTATTTGCTACAACTTCTCCATGACGATCCCAAAACTAATATTCGGGTACGAATTCATTTTTGCACAAATGGATTTTTCATAATATATCAGGAAACAAATACTTCAAATGTCTACACTTACTACACAGACAACAAATTTATGGATCGCTTCCATTATTACCTAAAGCGAATTCAAAAAAGACATTTATATCATTATAAAAATCTTCTTTTATCGAACCTCTCTGTCATCTTCTTTGGTACACCCAACCCCTCTAATCAACAAAATAATCAATCACTTTCCTATTTGAGAAATTTAGTTATAGGTTCAAAAATTAATATTTATTTTGAAGAATACAAATTCAAAACAAACTTGTTTTTATGGTCGTACAACGCATGTATATATAATGGTTGAAAGCAAATAACAATTTCACTAAGTTGAAAATAATTTGGCACAATTTTTTAATGCAACTCTTTTACATGGTCAGACATCTTACTTCTCATTATAAACATAGTAAACATTTACATTTTGTATATTGCTTCGTCTCAAATGATTCAACAAAATTTCGGTAGCATTTCCCTTTTGTTTCCTACATTGTACACATGTACGCTAGAAACAAAAAGAAAAATTAAACTAAAATTTTTTGAGTCGTTTGAAACGAAGTAGTGTACAAAATGTAGATGCGTACTGCGTTTATAACTTGTTCAATACAAGGACAAATCCAACAAATATTGTACCAGAAGAATATAAATAGTCGTTTTTTAATTTGACAAAAACGACTATTTATATAACGATCATGTACAACACTTGTCGGACGAGGCCGAAAACACTCTATGGGATATTAGTCAATTTTTATTCACTTAATCCTTCTCAAAAACAAAATTTTCATTTGTCAACTATATAACTTGTTTTGAGTATAAAAGTTGTTCTAAATAAATATATTGTATTAACCATTAGTTAGTTTGATGCACAAGAAGACGGGGAAGGGGTGGCATGGAATTTAGGACTAATTATTTTGTTAATCGCTTTACTTATTTTCTTGGACTTAGGACTAATTATGGATCCACATATAAATTTCTTTGACTTTACTTGATCGTTTATTAATGTTTTACTCAACAGTTGTTGGATTTGACTCATTTGAGTTACCGAAGATAAAATGATACCAGTATTTGTTATTACATCTTTTTACCAAAATCTTCAGATCATTTGATTTGTCTAATATTTTAATTTTGTTTTGACTGTGACAGTGAAGTTACATTTATTCGATGAGTTAATGCATTTCAGTTTCATTAGATGAAATTAACTGCAAAAAATTAAGTAATACAAAATTACAGATGGTCGCCCCTGACCAGCATTCTTCTCCGCTCTATTAGACAGTATTACTTAGTAATGCTCTTTATTAGAGTGGGTCTCTGAAATGACCCGAACTTCCCCGGTGAGGAAAGCCCGGATTGAGTCGAGAACAAGCAACATCAGGACGCAGACGGAAGAACATTTCATTGTATATTACAACAATTCATCAGAATAAAAGAATATACAGAGTATAAACAAATAATATACATTCGATAAATATCAGAGATTACAATAAATTACATAGCAGCGGAAAATAATACAAAATACAACTGAAGGAGATATACGGATACAAAGCTTTCCGGATATCGTTCCAGCTGTAAACCAGGATCCTGTGAATATAAATCTGCAAAACCAAAACTACTAGCTGCCCGTGTCAAAATAAGGGCACCCAGAGTTTAGGTGAAAACAATAAACTCCAGGTCAGTCATGGGACTGGTGTGAGAACTAAAACAGTTATTAATCTTTATTTTAATGTTAGGTAAATCAAGGGACCACGCCGCTAACGCGGAATGGGTTTCCTCCCAAGAACACCAGTGCATAAAACAACAGCGCAATGCTAAATAAAGAAAAATGAAGCTATTATAAGACCCAGTTCTCATCACACAATGCAACACAAGCCGGGATAGGGTTTTTACCTTATAATAGCCAAGAATGCTTGATACGTTTAAAACAAATCATTTGATACTATTATAAGTGCATAGTGTATAAAACAACTTCAAATCATAAGTATCAATCATAGACGGCATAAGCGCCCCATCCCACTATGTCGCCATATATAGGATTACAACTAAAATCGAAACGTCACGTATTGGAAATTGGATTTTTGTCATGAACCAAGGCAAAAGATAGTCCTTACCGAATTCGAGACGCCCTAACCCGCCCCTCAGGCACAGCCGCAACCATACCTTGGATCGTCAGGGCCGGTCCACACGGAGTGGATTATAATGCCTGAACAATGCGTTTCTCCGCCCTTTAGGGCGTAAGTGAGCCAACGAATGACTCCATTGGTCCCGGATCGACCGATATTTCTGAGGCACCTCGCAACAGTAACAACCACATAAGTCAAACTCGTCAGGGCGTGTAAAACCACTAATGCCACTTCTAGCTAGAAAGAAAACGCACGTCCCCCCTGAGGTCCTTTCTCCCGTTTCTGGTTCATACCAGGGTGTGAGGCCCACGAATTCACGTTATATACAAAGCCACGCCGCACAGGCGGTGCTTTGATCATCACCACAAGACTTTGCTTTTCAAAAGAAGCCTTGATCACTGCATCTTAGCATGCCACACAGGCAATTCACACCATGCAACTGATGGCTATCAATCACACAGAATAAATTCCAATGTCAGACACACTGTCCATTTGCAAGTCTATTCTGGGTCTGAACGAAACCGGAGGCACTATATACCTTGCAAACCCATCGATCACCACGTACGTCTGGACGATCACCACTCATTATCCATATTTCGGGATGCCTCCCATTCAGGACCTCAGTTACCATCCAAACGAGGTGAAGATCTCCGGTCTTCGACCGCCGTCTTCATCTTCGATTTCTTATCGTCGATTCAGTTATTCAGAATGGGATAAACCCGGTCTTTCTGAGTAACTCGCGTATATAATAAACAAGTGTTACACAAACACAACATACGCCTCATTCCAATTCATTAGTCACTAACCGTCAATCAGTAAGAGAACGATTTCCCAAATATTAACCCCGAAGGCCGAAACCAACATCAGATCAAAATCTAGGAAACCATTCGACTTAGCCAACCTTCAGTTAGTTTCTAAATTTCACATTCTTAGTGAAAGATTCCCATTAATTTTATCAAAGATAATTTCCTTTAAATTTATTTTTTAATCATCCTTTGAAAATCAATTCAAACCAAATTTTGGTCCATCCAAACTAGTCGGGATTAACGAACCTTACCGAAGTAATCATTTGTTTTAATTTCCCAATCCCAACTTATTCATCCCATGAAGTAAAACTGGTAATACTTCATATCTAACACCACGGTGTTATCGGTAAATTCAATTACCATTTCACATTCAAATCTAATTAAAGATTTAACTATCGCCTAGAGCAAAACTGTTGATACTCCATTCTCGATCTTTTCAATCTAATTAAAGATTCATTAAAACTCCACTTAGTTTTAATCTTTAACTGGGTTAAAGAATCAGTGTCATTTAAAACACGATTCACGATAAACCCCTAAATCACATCACAATTCAATCAGTCCCTAACCGTAAATTAGCAAGTGAGCAATTCCCTAAATATTAACCCTGAAGACCGAAACCGACATCAGATCAATAGCCAAGAAACCGTTCAACTTAACTAATCTCCAGTTAGTTTCTGATTTTCTTAATTTCATTAGGTCTAAGAACAGTATTATTGAAGATACCGTTCATGACGACCCAAAATCACATTCTATTAATTATCGGGTTAAAGAACGAGTGTTATTTAAAACATCATTCACGATAAACCCAAGAATCAATTCGAATTCAATTCCAATTAAATATTATTTAATTGGTACACTTCATTAAATCTAAATAAAAGATTTAATCTTTTTCTCAACTGGGCTTAAGAACAGTGTTAATGAAGACACCATTCACGACAAACCCAAATCACATTTGATATTAAATACAAGGCTCTGAATAGAAATTATATCGGCTTATATTCCATATCAAATTCTACGACCAACAAATATCGTATTGGAAATAACGATATATATATCTTTCAAATTTCCATAACAATATCTGTATAATCACGAAATCCAACATCGAAGTAATCCAAAGACAATTTCGATTCAAATCCATTCCAATTCAATTATTGGAAATTCTAGTTACTTTTAAAACCCTTTTTAAATTCAATTTATTTATTCAAAAATAAATAGAATTATAATTCTAGTTCAAAACTAGTTCATTTCGATAAAAATCTATTTTTATCTTTTCAAATATGGAGTTTTTCATCCCAAATCTTCACAAAACATTTCCTATGATTTTACATAAATTATTACTATTTTTAATAATTTTATCAAGGCTCGTACAGTCGATTTCCATCAACGGCCATCGAACTGCACTTACAGTGACCTTTTCCAAATTTGATTTGGACATAATTCCAAATCCAACCGTTAGATTTCTAATTTTTAATATTCGTTAGAAAGTTATTTTCGATACAAACCCAACGGTTCTGGTTTTAGGAGAATCCGACGGCCGGATCTCCCGCAATATCCATTTGAAGTCAATGGTCGAAATTCACGAACTACCGCAGTGCGGCGCGTTCTATTCAGGCCATTATATTATATATAATATATATAATATATACTTCGTCGATTTCCTTTTAAAACGTATTATATAAATCATTTTAAATTCGTTTTCAAAATGATTTCAACTTCTTTTTCAAACTCAAATCAAAATTGAATTTTCCCTTACAAATTCATTTCAAATTGATTTCAATTCAAATCGATTTTGAATTCAATTTCAGTTCGTTTTCAATCCAATTCCATTTCAATTCGGATTCATTTCTATTCAATTTCAATTCGAATTCATTTTGTTCAATTTCAATTCTATTCAATTTCAATTCGAATTCATTTCTATTCAATTTCAATTCTATTCAATTTCAATTCGAATTCATTTCTATTCAACATATCAGATTCTGAAATCACTTTCGATGTTCATTATAAAATGAATAAAATCGATATAAATATCGTTTACATCAAAATGGCGTAAATCTAATCGACACGGCTTCATATATTCCTATTTTCAAATATTCTATTTTAAATGTTTCCTTTTCAAATATTTCTATTTAAATATTTCTTTTTCAAAACTGGAATGAGGCCCAATCAATTACCATATGATGTTAATTATATGAATTTTCTACAACACATGTATACAATGACAACGATGAATAATCAACCATAATCCAAAGTGCATTCTACACTGTATAAGCATCAAATATAAATATTCAACGCTTATAACAGCATGTCAATCAATCGATCGATATACAACTAAACAATCGGGATTAGTGTACGTCAAATATCATCCCAATACCTGTGTGGGGTTTCAAACAATCAAACTCAGATTTTGTTTGTGCAGTTGGGCGATGTGTAAAATTTATCGTCCTAATCAATATCAGTCAAATGTGTGTATATAAACAAATCGTCCGATTTTTTTATTTTTATTTCATTTCATATACACGTTAAAAATTCTATTTTTAACTATAAAATATTTTCCACTATAAAATATTTTATTTCAACAATATAAATATTTTATTTCAATTCACATCACACAATCAACTACACATCAAAATCAAACAAACAAGCATACAAGCCATCCATGGTCTGTGGACGATGGGTGTCGGGTGCTACTAAACACCGTCTGCATCCTAGTATATATTTCAACTAGAAAATTAAATTAAAAGGTGAGAAGTTCTCACCGAGGGTTCCACTCCGCCGTGCTTTGCTTTTGAACTGCTGAACTGTCTGGATCTGCTTGAAATTCCAATGCAGTTCTTTTCACGCTATTCAAATAAAAATTACATTTTTATCACTTCATTTCATTAAATAAAAATTATATTTTTATTATATTAAAAATCACTTCTTTCCTATAATTAAAATCGAATCTTTTCGCTATATAAAAAAAAATCAAAACTTTAAACAACTAAAGATCTCGCGCTTCTAAAAACAAAGTTCATATCTTTTTAAAAACAAAGCTGTTTTTGTTTTTAAAAACAACATATATTTTTATTTTCAAAAACAATATTTATTTCAGTTTAAAAACTATATTATTTTCGGTTTAAAAACTATATTATTTTCAGTTTAAAAACTATATTAAGAACTAGTTTAAAAACTAAGTTTTATAAATCAAAAACTCACCTTTGAGGTTCTGGACGTCGATCAGCAGTTTGGGGGGCTCGAATTGGAGAAAAGAGAGGAGCGAGAGAGGAGGGTGGCGTCGGGGTTTGTCAGGGGGTGCGCAGGTGGTGTTCGCGGTGGCAGCGCCGGACTTGGGGCCTAGAGCGATGGCCATTGTCGACGTCATTGCTTTGGGTGAGGCGCGCTTCGATTTGGGACCTGGAAGCGTCGGAGGGGGCGGTTTACAGTGGAGGAGGCGATGGAGAAGAAAGGGAGGTGGAGGCTGACGCGGGGGAGATGGGCGGCGGTGTTGGCTCGCCTCCGATGGCGGCGCGCAACCTGGAAGGGTGACGAGGGTTTTTTTCAATTTGGGGGCGCGCCAGACAATGAATTAGAGAATTAGGTTTACTTCCTATTTATATATATATATATTATTTTATTTGTTTAATTAATTCTATAAAGTAACTTTTCATTTCGAATTCAAAATCGAACCCACCGACTGTCGTCCCTAGCTAATTACCCCCATTCCGAACGTAATGGGATATGTTTCGCATGCTGACTCGATTGTTTCGATCTGTTTTCGTCAAAATCAACATATAACTCTATATATTGAATTTGAACGCGCATTTCAATTTACTGGGGTCACATACTAACTCAAAAAATTCCAGAAAAATATTTTCTAGCTTCTTATTGACGATACGGTCCTAACAAAACTAGTTTCGTTAGATTCTGAGACCGTTGAAAAAATGGCCATTTTCCAGTCGATTAAAATCAACTAGAACTGGTCAAACGCGTTTTCCTTTGCCATGCTTACATATTGATTCGAAAAATTATGAAAATTGGAATCTAGCAATAACTTGACATCGCGGATCCAACAAAAGTGGTTTCGTCGAAATCCGAGGTCATTTGCAAAATTTCCATTTTTAAGGGCCTGAATTCCATAGCGACTATTCTGAAATTTTAACTGGACATATCTTTTGATTCCCGCTATGAAATTCCAATCTTTAAGATTCGTTGGAGAGATATTCACAAATAGATCCTAATATTTTTGGTTTCACTAAAATCCGGTTTATTTTGAATCCTGTACATTCATTTGAATTTTGAAATCGAATTATCGAACTACCGCGCCATTTTCAATTCCTTTTATAATTATAAATAAATATTTATATTCCAACGTCGAGCTATATAAATATATACGTTCGAATTCTATTCAAAATAAATTTCTCGTCGTTATTATTTAAAATAATTTCTTTTAAATAATCAAAATTCACTAAAATTGCCAATTTAAAATTTTTTAAATTGGCTCGGATTTCCGGGAGTCTCGGGGTAGGGTGTTACATCATGGTATCAGAGCCAGGTTTCGACGTATTTTACTATAAAAATAAAGTTTTACTACAACACAAAAAGATTTTATTTTATCACATTTGCTCGACGTATCAATCAACTTAAAGCTAATTTACTATTATTTTTGTTTCAACAGACTCAACTAGAATTTAGACTCATGTTTTTTTTGTGCATAAGTCAAAATGTGAATAATGTACTATTCATAGCTCGTGCATTCTTTTTTTCCTATATCAACTAACACATATAAGAATGATAAGTGCACAACGGTGCACATATACACAAGTATCCTCAATTATACAATGGCAAAATCCAAGCTAAATGGAAACATATTTGCAAATTGCATATAAAATTTTCAATTTCACTATATCACATGAAATATGCACATAACAGGATGCTATTACCCACTACTATGCTATTGGAACCAATTACAATCAATAATTAACCCTAATTTTCGATTTAGGACATAAATAGGCTTAGGAATTTTTTTATTTTAAAGTAAATAAAGAGATTATACCTCAAATTGCTTGCCTAAGAGGTTAGGGATGAAGCCAGGATGATTATACGCAAAAATTGATGATTGGGGGTGAAAAAATTGATTTTGGGGATGGGTAGGGTTTAATTTTCGTGTTTTAATGCTTTGAGGAAAGTGAGAATGGGGAAGAAAAACTTGTGCGCAGCTGGACAAATCGTTTATAATCGACTATTTCCGACGGTCGTCGATGGCCCGTCGAAAGCCTTCGGAAACCTTCACCCCTTCCTATCAAAATTCGCAATGTTTCTTGTAGTGAATCCAAAAGGTGATAAGGGATGTTCAATCGATACACTGGTACATCAGAAGCTTTATTACATGGCCCCATTACAGACAATGAAGCGTTCATACACGGAGACGTGCTGGCATGCCGAAAATTTTCAATATTATATTAGACCTAATGGTTCAAGGAAAGCAATATGATGTAACGTCGACTTAAATATGCTTCAGTTCGTGACTTGAGCTCCACATTCTCCACAATGTAGAAGTATATTTTATACCACTGCTTGATCCAACAATGGAGTAGAGGACTCTTTGTAGAAATAGTTTGAGCAAACTGCTTAAAGGAGATAGTGACCTAATCTGTATCATTCGACGTGTTGGCGTCCTAATATAAACCACCGAAGATGTCAACGGCCACATCCAACTGTTTGAGGACTTTATAACTTCAAGATAAACTGAGAAAGTTCTCATCAAAGTAGAATTTTTAGGTGTGTCTCATATTGTAACAGATCAGGTGCGTATATTGGATTTGCAGTCAATCCAACATCATAAGATATCTTAAAGAATATGAATATATATATATTAGATTGATGTCATATACCAATAAGAGACTAGTTTTATTACAATTAAATGTCGCCATAAACATGTATAAGCCTACGGGGATGTAGGGATATCCAATCATGTCAAAACATGTATATGCTCTACGGGGATCTAGAGATACTCAATCATGATGCTGAAACTAGACGAGCTCCATTCAATTTTATTCCATCTGCGTTGAATGAAGTATGCACACAATGAAAATGCGAAAGGTATCAAAATTATTAACCTACATACCTAATAAATATTCAAAATATTTTATTAATCACTTTATTTTCCCACTCCGAGCCAGCTCGGTTCCAATAAAGTCACATTTTGCACATATTAAATATGTAAATGGATTTCATAGCTAAATTATCGCATCAAACTGTCATTCGTAAACAATTGTGAGCAACAAATTCTCAATGAAGAGTTTGTGGAGATATTTGTTGCTATATTTGCGGGATATTTAAGGCAATGATTATTTGGTGCTTATCCAAATAGTTTTTTGACATATATGAAGATTTAGGTGATAAGTTTACTTGGGTATGAAGCAATTCATTCTATAAAAGGCCTAGTTGACATCTTCATTAGATGTGGAAGATTTTCCATTGTTCCTCATTATCTTTCTCCTAAAATTGTTTAGCCATTAGATATTCTCTATCTATTTCTCAATAGTGTAACGATCCGCCATTTTAACCATGCTGAATCGACAAAACATGTCAAATTCGATCCATTTAGAATGACAGATTGTTATTATCTTCTGAGGTAAGTAGAATAAATTACAGAATCACAGATACAGACACAAAGCAATATAATATCTCACAGCAGAAAATACATAATACAATACTAGTTCATGAGGATACTAAATAAAATTTTACTTCAGAATTTACATAATGATACATCAGAAATCTAATATAATGAATTTTACAATACATAAATAAATGATAACAGTCTAAAACAGAAATAACAAGAAACAACTGAACTAGAACCACTGAATAAATAGATATCGGTGAGCAAATCCCAGTATAAACTCCAAACTCCAAGAGTAAATCCCGAAAGTTGTAATACTTGATCTGACCTGAGTAATAATGCAAAACAAAACAACTTGGATCAGGACTAACATTCTCATGGAAGATGTGCAGTAAAAGCGCTCAGCGGATCCAATGCGGCAGAGGTACAAAAAGTTGTAGCGGGGATAAATCAAGAAAATAGCTTTAATGGCCCGAAAATTCGTACTATCTGAGTTGACTAAACAACACACGTCTAACCCAAATAATACAAAAATATGAGTCATTATGGGTTAAAGAAGAAAAAGATAGAAGAAGAACAGGAATAACAAAACAAAATCTCATAGCGGAACGAATAAAATATATTATATAATATAACCTTTGAAATACAAAATTTTGGTATTAGATATACATACCATCATCAGAGTATAATACAACATTGATACAATGGAAAATAACTCTAAATAACTATCAGTGAAGCCTCCTGCTTCAAGCTCCTCCAAGTGCATTTGTAAAAGCCTAAAACACTTGACTGCCCGTACAAATTTGGGCACCCAAGAGCTTAGGAAAAACAAACAAAATAAACTTTGGGTCAGTCATGGGACTGGTGTGAGTAAACTCCAACCATATTATTTAACTTTGAAAATCCTTTTGAAAGAAAAGGAAAATAGTAAGACCAGCCCACACATAAACATGGACGGTTTTTACCTTATTATAACCCAAAACATTTTTGATATCAAAATCCAGTGGTATTATAATAATGTCTAATCAAATAAATAACCAAATAGTAGAACGCTTGCATCTCACGCTCAACATATATAGTATAAAATCAAAAACCACAGGGCGCTTATTGGAGATTGGATTCCAACTATGACAAGGTATGGGACCACCTCCTAATCAGTGTACTCTAGAGGGGATACACTGGGGTTTAGTAAGAACATCTTGCAACTCAGCCACACATGACCGCCCACTCATTTAGCTTGAGTGTAGCGAATATATTGTCACCCACGATTGTTGGTCATCCAACCGTAATCCGTAAGATACAGAATCAAAAGAATAACAAATAATGAATTTTCTCTAGATCGGTGACAAATATGCCCTTCTTGGGCATGACCCAACTAGCCATTTCGCCTGCCCGATTTTTGTCATTTCCCGGTTGTGAGGCTTGAGGCTACGTTAATTTTTCAGAACATCTGGCCACCATTCACTTTGAATGTCACATCGTCAAACCCGTCAAATCACTAGTTAATCTTTCCAAAATATTATGGGTATAAAAATCTAAGAGAAACGAATTCCTTCGCCACCAACGTAATGCCCTGAAAAGATCGTCTTATATGAAGTTTAGGAATACTCTGTCAGACATTCGTCCATACAAGTTGTCATGGGACTGGACAAACAAAACATCCCTTGCATTTTACTTCGTCTTCAATTATTTCAACATAATCTAGTTCGCAACGCCTATGCCTATATGGAATGGTTTTTGGATATTATATCCTACTGGTCTCTCTGTATTGACAACAATGGTCAAAAAATCTTTGACAGTCAGTGATTTAAATATCAACGGAAAAACAAGCATCCATCATTCAATCACTGGCCCTTTCTAATTAATATTCTATTTTAAGTTTCCTTATTGAATTCTATATATATATATAAATATATATATATATATATATATATATATATATATATATATATCGATTTGTCAATTTCTGGTTATCGGAACTTCTTAAAAATATTCTAACTCCTTAAATTTCCAGAAAATTTCGCCAGTACCTCCTTTGTACCGGTCAATAGGTCAAACCCCAATTCGACTCTCTAGGCCCTTTCCATTCAAAAAGAAATCATAAAGTCAAGCGGCTTGCCCAGTAGGCTCATAAAATCTCATATGGAAATTTAAACATGTATCTTATTGTTGAGCACTCAAATTAAAATCTTCGTTCCATACCTGTTAACATAAATTTGCCATTTTCAATTCATTCAAATTAATTCAACACCTTTTTACTTTAAATGCTTTCCATTTGCTAATTTAATTTGTAATTAGATTCTTTGGTTAATCACGTTCAAATATATTTGCAGGCATAAATTAAACTCAACCCTTTGTCATTTCCAAATTCTAATTCAAGTTTCATGTTCAAATCTCCAATTTCAATTCACAAATTCCATTCACTTAATTAAGTTAAATTCGACCCAAAACTCTATTAGCTAATTTGTCTGAAATTAGTTAACTTCATTCGAAAATTAACAATCAGATTTTTGTTCCAAAAATCGATCCATTTACTCGACTTGAATTCATATTTAATTTATAGCTCAAGTCCAAATTTTACTAATGGAAATTCGGATTTTTATTCACTAAAAATCTGTTTATTTAATTAAATAAACCATTACGGTTTTAAAATGATTATGGCGCTGTTTTTCTGAAAATTTTGTTTTGACATAACTCAAATTCTACACAACGAACTCTAAAATTTTCTCTTCCATTATAAAACTATTATTCAGTAAGTCGGACGTTTCTGCTTTCAACAAATTCCGACTTATATTGAGTTCTGTATACTCAATTGAAGTTCAAATCGCCAATTTACGAACAACCGCGCTACGGCGAGTTTGTTTTAATTATAATTTAAATATAACGTTAAACTTCGTTTGGTAAATAAATTTCAATTCCACTTCCAATACTTTAGAATAAACCCGTTATCCAAATATAACTTAACAATCCTGATTTCTCAAACTCATCGATTATTATTTTTCCATGTTGATTACTCAGTTAAGAATTAACCAATGGAATTAGATTATTTATAAAATATCGTTATCATCGAATTCCAATTATAAATTTCTTTTTATGTAATTTATCCAATAAATTTAACATCACTTACCATTACAAACTAATATCATCCCTTGATAATAGTGAAGTTGTTCAAGTTGGGGTATTTTATTTACCTCTCAGACCTTGATCAACAACATTCTTATCTTGAGATGGATAAGGGTTTGTAATAAAAGACGGACATCACTTATCATAAAATCCCCTTTCCTTTCTCATTTAAAAATATTGTTTTTTTTAAATGTCATTTCTTATATTTGGAAATTTATTTCCAAATTACACGATGAGAATTACTTCATTTCATTTATAAACATTGTTTACAAATGAACTACCTTATTTCATATATTAAAATGAACTTCCATTTTAATAATCTACTTGAACTCAATCACCTATTTGGGAGCATTTTTTTTCTAAATCTCAAATTTTCGTTTCATTTACATTCGGTGATATTTTATTATTATAAACTCTTATTTTAAAAAACATAGAATCTATTTCCATATTATAAACTACTGGAAATATTAACTTCCTCAAATGTTAGCTTTTAAATTTACATTTCAACTAAATAAAATTCAAATATCATCCCAGAGGATAATTTATTTATTAATAAATTGACATAGTCAAATTCCAATCATAAATCCGAATGGATTTATTTCAATTCATTTTATATTCCGAACATCGTAATAAATTTCATTGTTTCCCTTTTAAGTGATTTCTAATCCCCTTTTTAAATTCATACTTGAATTTAAATTTATAAATTATCCAATAACGATTTCTCTCTTTTATTTATAACTATAGTTTATACATTTCACTTCTTGTCTTAAATATTAAAATCAATTCATATTTCAAATTCCATTTCAAGTTGAATTTAAAATTTAATATTATCTAATGATGATATTTTTTTATTTAGAAAAAATATCATTTATAAATTTCGCTTCTTATTTTAAATATTAAAAAAAGTTTCTTGATTTTAAATTCCATTTTAAATTCAATTTGCATTTCAGATAAATAAATTTCCCACTTTAAATTCAGACTTAAATTCTAAATCTAATATTACCAAATGATAGTATTTCTTCCCATTTATAAACATCGTTTATAAATTCAATTACTTGTTTTTACTACTGGAGACCAGTCAATATTTACTAATTCATTCGATATTCAATTTCTTTTTCTGAAAAATAAACTTTTCCCATTTTAAATATAAAATCCCTTTTTATGGGGACTTTTTTATATAAATACCTAGGGCCAGTGATATTTAATCATCCGAACACATAAATCATTAATCCAATGCAACACATCACACACATATAAATATATAAACAACAATAAATAAATTTGAGGAATCCAGTTGTATCCCTCCAACCTATTTTCTCTGCATACACAGGTGTTAGCCAACATAAATAATACCAATCATGCTTCAAGGTAGGATATCGCGGTAAGAAGGTCATCCACTCATATATCGTAGGGCGATAGGGTCATCTGCTAATGGTACTGCGGGAAATATCCAATATGTATGTAGTAACCACAACCATCAAGCCTAAATATAACTAACATAAATAACCATAGTAATTCAATAATTCATGCAAGCATCCAAGCAACCAAAAATTTAATTTTAATGATTATAAATAAATACTTTGAGTGAGAATTACTCACCTGATTTTCCTTTTGCCGAATATCCGATTAAATTTCTATAACATCGTAGCTACGTATCTACTAAACGAATCTACCCAGCACCTACGATTAATTAAATCCTTATCCATCAATTTATTTATTTTTATTCGATGATTAAATGAATATAAATTTAAATTAGCTTACTAAAATAAATAAACAAATAATTCTATGAATTTTTAAATTACATAAAACATTTAGTTTGCTCCCCTCGATCAAAACACTACACTGCCTACTACTACCACATCCCAAATAACCTCAACATTGTTGCATATCCCTTAACCAAGTTACTACGATCACTAACTTCAACAATGGACTTAAAATCTTATTTTTGATTACCACTACACACCTTAGAACCCTTTAGCTTCTACTGTCCTATTATTTTCCAAACTGGCCTCTTCAAATTGATAGCCCCATTTCCAAAAACCAGAGACCAACTTCCCTAACATCTTACTGCTGACTCAAGATCATCCCCAGTTCAACATACTACAAGACAAAACGCTGCACGTCCATCATAAAAAATAAATCGAACTCCCCAAGGCATTCCATCCATCAGTACATCTGCATCATCCATATTTCCCAAAATTTATTAACCGGCTTCTAATGTCCACCGCCTTACTCAGATCATTCCCAATCGCCCCCTTCATGAGTTCAGACTCCTCCCACTAATCCATGGTTTCATTACCGCAACCCACCTCACTGATGAAATTACGACCGTGCTCACCATCGCCCTCAAAAAGACAGATCCGAGCTCCCTAAAAATTATCCTATTCGATGCATCAACAATCGAGTGACTGATTCTAGGTCACGCCATTCGAAATAGGGCCAGCCAAAAATCGACCGCGCCCAAATCTTCGAACGCCGCTTCTTTGTTGCTCATGAGATGCTTGGCTAACATTCGAATTCGATTTCTTTTTTTATTCAGAGGATTAAACGAGTCAAGAGCCAGTTTAATTTGAGGAAGAGGAAACAGTTTGATTTTAACAGAAGAATGGAGTGGCTACTGGTTTTATTTGAAGCTTGCTTGATTTTGCAGACATACTGAAGAAACAAAGTAGAAAAGGAAACTCACGGTTCAGAAAACAATAGCCATTTTGATTGAGTTAAAGAAAATGAAGGAAGGTGCCGTTAATTTATAGAAGGGGAAGCGTACGAGGGTAGGTCTGTGCGCATTACATCTTTAGGGTGGCGCCATTAACATGTCGATTAACTTTGCTGGGAAGGAAGGAGACATTCCAGGACGCGAAGTAAATGTTTCTGATGGTGATTTTTCAGAATATAGGTTGGTTGGCAGAAATTAGGACAGCTCAAATGGAAACATAGACTTATGGAAATAAATTGATTTGTTTTTTGTTAATATATTTTATCCAAAAATATCTCGTGGTTCCGAACTCCTATTTGAGCGTAACAACCGGCATTTCTAGGGTTTAACCACCATTCTGAACATACTTGTACGAACATCGAAACCTAATTTGATCTTCTGGAAAAGATATCAATTTAAACCGACGAATAAATTAAATTGATTTAAAATATAAATCGGTGTTAAACAATCTAAATTAATAAATAATTATTATTGTTCTAATTCCAATAGAATTAAACTAATATTAACTGATAGAATCGTTTCGATTCAATTATAACTCTAAATTCAATTGTTATCGTTTTGAATTACGGTAATTAAATATCTTTGAAATTAAATCATTTATCGATTATTAAATCGATAAATTCCATATTAATATTCAATTATATTTCTAAATCAATATTTATAATAAATTTAAATATTCAATATTAAATAGCTAAAAATCCAGGACGTTACATTCCTTCCCCCTTAAAAGAATTTTGTCCCCAAAATTACTAAGGCAGAAGAAATGTTACAAACTCGTTAACTCTTCAAAAGCCCACTTATGTTGAAACTCAACATTTTATACTTCATAACTCAAGTCTTATACAACTTTAAGTTTTTATAGACCTATTTTCCGTTCAAAAACTTCAAATTAAATTCAATTTGAAAATCATTTCTTTTATCTTTACAGAAATTTTCAAAACTTTTGAAATTTTTCTAACTTCCTAAATTTTGGAAATTTTTGGCAGAGCCTCCCCTGTACGGGAGAGCTTTTGCAATATACCAAGAGAGATGAAAAAGTATACATCGACCAATATTGGTCGGAAAACATTTCATATACCCTAATTTAATATTTTGTGTAGGCGTACCTTATATAAGCATTTATTAAGCGAGTTTGCTTCATTAGTAAGCAATATACGCAACCAAGATTAAGCCAGACAGCTCCATGTACCTGTACTTACTCAATTTAAACCATAACTCTCATATATGTGAAATTTCAATGGCTTTCATTCATTTAGTTGATTAAACACACAAATTCAAATCCAAATAAGTCATATTATGTATATTTAGCACATATATGCTAATACGAATTCCAATATTTAGTATATACATTATTCCATTCATATTACATATTATATATACTTGCATTCATTCAATTTGAATTATTTACAACCATTTGATTCTCATTCAATTCATCTTTCATTTATATGTATTCAACTTCCTTCAAATTGATTCTAACTTATTCTGATCAATTCATTTACTTCGTTTTTGACAAACGAACATTTTCTATGCACATTTGGTATTATTGGGCTAATACAATATCAACTTATATTTCTAAACAAATTTTAAATTGATTCTAAATTAATTTATCCACTTTATTTCACTTTCACCAATTCAATTTAATTAGCTTGCATAAGTTAAGTTTTAAATTCCAAAATTTAAATACACGGTTTTTTATTTCAAATCCCTTTATAATCATATAAATAGATAGAAATTATGTAAAATATAGACATAGATTATTTATAATCATCATAAATTCAAAACATTTGGATCTTCCAAAATAGCTTGCTTTTCTCAAATAATTTCCTTTGAAAATCTCAAATAATTTTCCGAATGGATTTATTTCAATTCATTTTACATTCCGAACATCAGAATAAATTTCATCGTTTCCCTTTTAAGTGATCTAATCCCCTTTTAAATTCATACTTGTGGAGCCAGGGAAGAATTCTAACCGGGGGGTTTACTTTTTATATGACATTCTTTATTTTGTAGCTTAGAAGGCCGTACCTATCCGTGTTCTATCAATCAGATTAGAAGAATTATAGCAAGAAGACAGCACCAACCAATCTGGACTTTCTTTAAGGGGGAAACTTAGAAGCTCGACTTGAAATTTATTATTCTGAGCAAGAACATACAAAAGAAAATGAGAAAACGAATTTAAATTTATAAATTATCCAATAAAAATTTCTCTCTTTCATTCATAACTATCATTTATACATTCCAGTTCTTGCCTTAAATATTAAAATCAATTCCTATGTAACAACCCGGAAAATCAGAACCAATTTAAAAAATTTATTTTGGCAATTTTAAAGAATTTTGAATATTTAATATTAATTATTTTAAATAATAACAAATAGAAATTTATTTTGAATAGAATTAGAACGTATAAATTTATTTAAACCGAAGTTATAATATAAATATTTATTTTAATTATACAAGGAATTGCAAATGGAGCGGTAGTTTGAAAATTCAATTTCAAATTTTAAATGAATGTATAGGATTCAAAATAAACTGGATATTAGTAAAACAAGAAATATTCGAATCTATTTGAAAATATCTTTCCAACGAATGTGAAAAATCCAGATTTCATAGTGGGTATAATAAGTTATGTCCAGTTGAAAATTCAGAATAGTCGCTATGGAATTTATATAATATAGCCCTTAAGAATAAATATTTTGCAAACGACCTCCGTTTTTGATGAGACCACTTTTGTTGGATCCAGAATAGCAAATTATTGCTAGATTCCAATTTTCATTATTTTTGGAATTAATATGTGGGCGTGGAGAATTTAAACGTGTTTGGTCAATTTAGTTTGAATTTAATCGACTGAAAAAGGATCGTTTTTCAAACGGTCTCCAAATTCGATTAATTAGTTTTGGTAGGACCGTATCATCAAAACATAGCTAGATTTATTTTTCTAGAATTTTTGGAGTTAGTATGTGGCCCCGTTAAATTAAAATGTACGTTGAAATCAATTTTGAACGTTATATTAATTTATATTTTTATTTTAACAAAAATTGATTTCAACAGCTGAATTGGCTCATGATACCTATCCCATTGTGTACGGAATGGGGGTACTTAGCTAGGGCGACAGTCGTTAGGTCTCGTTTGGAGTTCGGGTTAAAAGTCAACTTTTACAGAGAATTAAATTAAAATATATATATATAATATAATTCCTCTTAACCTAAACCTCCCTATTATTCTCAAAACCAATTTTACCGGAAAGAAAAAAAAAACAAAAATGGCCGATGTCGACCTCGAGCCACCACCGCAACCTCATCAGCCGCCGCTGGAGGCTGACCTCCCTAAGCCGTCGCTCTGATCCTTTCCCTCCCCTTTCTCGCACCTCGCGACATTAAATCCCCACCCCCTTTTTGAATGACGTCGAAGACCCCACCCTCCTCCGATGATCTCGAGCGCCCCAGACCCCCGTCCCCCGACCACCTGCGATGCACCGAACCCCCTCTCTCGCTAAAACCTGCAAGTGTTTTTTTTATACATATAGCTTTGGTTTTTTCATTTATATGATTTTTATGTTAATGAAAAATATGATTTTTATGTTAATAAAAAGTGGATTTTTATGTTAATAAAAATACGATTTTTAGGTTAATAAAAATAGGATTTTTATGTGAATAAAGATTGAATTTTTATAAGTAGAAAGACTGAATTTTTATTAGTAGAAAGATTGAATTTTTATAAGTAGAAAGATTGAATTTTTATAAAACAGAAATATTGAATATTTATAAGTATAATGATTGAATTTTTATAAGTAGAAAGATTGAATTTTTATAAGTAGAAAGATTGAATTTTTATATGTTGAAATATTGTATTTTTATATGTTGAAAGATTATATTTTTAAAATAGTAAAGATTATATTTTAAAAATAATAAAGATTATATTTTCAAAAAAGAAAGATTATATTTTAAAAAAAAAAAGATAAGATTTTTTAAACAGAAAAGAGGAGATTTTTAAAATGGAAAGGATATGATTTTTAATAATAAAAAATAAAAAATTTATTCATGTGAATAATTTAAAAAGATTTGATTTTTTTATATAAAAATTTGATTTTAATAATGAGTAGCATTATAAAAATATTATTTTTAGTAGAGAAAAATATTATTTTTAGTTAGATAAAAATATAATTTTTATCGTATGTATGAAATAATATTTTAGGTAGGACAAAAATAGAATTTTTATATATGTAGCGAAATAAAAATCTGATTTTTATTATATATATAGCGATATAAAAATATATTTTGTTATATGAAGTAGCGGTGTAAAAATATGATTTCTATATAGGTAGTAGATTAAAAATATAATCTTTATATATATAGAAGAAATATAAAGATATAATTTTTAACAGCATATAAATGTGATTTTTATATATATTGTAGCGAAATAAAAATGTTATTTTTTAATATAAATATCGTTGATTAAAAATATGATTTTTAATGTATAAACATCATATTAAAAATGTGATTTTTACTATGAACAGCGTGAAAAAGGATGGCGTTAACATTAAGGGAAAATCCGAACTGTTCAAAAATTCAAAAATATAGAATGGAGGAGTGGATCCCAAAGGTGAGAACTTCTCACTTTAATTTATTTTCTAGTTAAAAATATATACTAGGATGTAGACGGTGCTTAGTAGCACCCGACACCTTTGTTTGAAACCATGTTTGTTTGGTTGTTTGGTTGATTGGATTATTTGATTGAATTTGGTTTGAGAAATGAAATAAATTGATTAGAATTGGTATGCACATGGCGCGAGCCCTTAGTAGGCGAGGGATAAGGCTAGACCTTATTCCGGTTCTAGTATTGCGCTGTTATGCTGCCAAAATTTTCTAAAAAAGTTAGAACCATAAAAATATCATTTTTATTGTATAAAATATTGATATATTTAAATAAATATTTTATAGTTAAAATATAATTTTTAACGTGTATATGAATAAAATAAATATTCATTTACAAATCGAACGATTTGTTTATGTACGCACATTTAACTGATATGGATTGGGACGATATATTTTACACATCGCCCAACTGTACAAATAATAATCAGTGTTAGTTGTTTGAAAACCCCACACGGGTATTGGGATGATATTGGACATGCATTAATCCCAATATTTAGTTGTATGTCAATCGATAGGTTGACAGGATGTTGTAAGCGTTAATTATTTATATTTAACGCTTATGCAGTGGTGTAATGCACTCTGGATGATGGTTGACTGTGTTTGATTATTATGGTGTACATGTGTATATGAAATCCATATAAATAAAATTATATGGTAATTGACTGTGTCTGATTCCAATTCGGAAGGAATGAATATTTTAAAATAACGAATATATTAAAATGGCGAATAAGCAAAATTTCAAAATAACTAATATTTAAAAATAATATTCAGTAATCGATCAAAATATTATTTTGATGTCCGATTTGGGATGGACATGAAAATATTTAAATATTTAAGTCGTCTTGATTAGATTAACGCCATTTTGACGTGAACGATATTTGTATCGATTTTATTCATTTTTACAATGAATATTGAAAAGGAAGTGATTTCAAAATCTAATGTTTTAAAAATATCATCGTTTATATATCAATAATATGGAATATTCAATTTTGATTTAAAATTGAATATGAAGCTGAAATCATTTTGAAAACGAATTTAAAACAATTAAAATAGGTTTTAAATGGAAATCGAAGAAATATATATAATATATATATTATGTATTTAATGGCCTGAATAGAACGCGCCGGGCCATAGCAGTTCGCGAATTTCGACCATTGACTTCGAATGGACATTATGGGAAATCCGAACGTCGGATTCTCCTAAAATCGGAACCGTTGGGTTTGTATCGAAAAGAGCTTTCCAAGAATACAAGAGATTTGAAATCTAATGGTTGGATTTGGAATTATGTCCAAATCAAAATTGGAAAAGGTCGCTGTAAGTGCAGTTCGATGACTGTTTATGGACATCGACTGTACGGGCCTTGATAAAATTATTAAAAATATCAATAATTTGTGTGAAATCATAGCAAATGATTTGGGAAGAATTTGGGTGAAAACTTCCACGTTTGTAAAGATAAAAATATATTTTTATCGAAATGAACTAGTTATTAACTATATTTGAAATACAATAATTTTTGAATAAAAAGAATTGGATTTGTGAATGGTTTTAATATAACTAGAGTTTCCAATATAATTACTGGAATGGATTTGAATCAAAATCATCTTCAGAATACTTCGATATTGGATTCTGTGACTATACGGATATTATTATGGAAATTTGGAAGATATATTTTATATCGTTATTTCTAATACTTTATTGGTTTCAAATTTTGATATTGAATATAAGCCGACATAATTTCTATTCAGAGCCTTGTATTTAATATCAAATGGGATTTTGGGTTTATCGTGAATGGTGACTTCATTAACACTGTTTTTAAACCCAGTTGAGAAAAGAATAAATCTTTTCACTAAGATTTAGTGAAATTTTTTGATTAATTAATATTTAATTGGAATTGAATGAAAGAATTGGATTTTTGGTTTGTCGTGAATGGTGTCTTCATTAACATTGTTCTTAAACCCCGTGTGAAAAGAATAAATCTTTTAAATAAGATAATTGGAGTTTCCAGTTATATTTAGTAACTGGAATAAAACGGAACGTGAATTGGGTTTATTGTGAACTGTGTTTTAATGATGTTCGTTCTTTAACCCGATTTATAGTGAAATGTGATTTGGAATTTATAAATCTTTTAATTAATATTTAGGGACATTTTCCAAAATGAAGTTTTCCAATTTAATACAATAAATTGGAATGGAATGGAATTCGATTGGATAATAATCGAAGTGAGCTTCTGTGGAGGAAGACGGTTAACATATATGGAATTTAAAAGGCTTTGCCGATATTCCATTTATATTATTGGTGGGATACGGAAGTTTATATCAATTATATATATATATACAGGGATCCGTTTTCCGTGAAGATTCCATAATTAATGGAATGGGATTTTGGGTTTATCGTGAACTGTGTTTTAAATGACATTAGTTCTTTAACCAAGTTAAAGACAAGATTAATTTCTTAACCTTGAATAATCATTAGGTAATGATTTTTGAGATTAAAACTAAATTGGAGTTTTAATGAATCTTTAATTAGATTGAAAAAGTGAATCTGATAACTAAAATTATCAAATTCAAGAAATCATCGAGAATAGAGTATCACCGGTTTTGCTCCAAGCGATAGTTAAATCTTGAATTAGATTTGAACGTGAAATGGTAATTAATTTTACCGATGACACCGTGGTTATAGATATGGAGTTTTACCAGTTTTTCTCTATGGGATGAATAGGTTAGGATTGGGAAATTAAACAAATGATTACTTCGATAAGATGCGCTAATCCTAACTAGTTTGTATAAACTTTAATTTGGTTTGGATTGATATCCAAAGGAAGATTAAAAAATAAATTTAAAGAATTTATCTTTGATAAAATTAATGGGAACATTTCACAAAGGATATGAATATTTAAATAAAAGAATATTCATAATTGGAATGAAGCGTATGTTGTGTTTTTATAGCACTTGTTTATTATATACACGAGTTATTCGGAAAGACCGGGTTTATCTCATTCTGAATAACTGAATCGACGATGAGTCGATGATGAAGAGATGATGAAGACAGTGGTTGAAGACTGGAGGTCTTCACATCGTTTGGATGATTATTGATGTCTTGATTGGGTTGTACACCCAAGGCGAGGTAATAAGTGGTGATCATCTAAACGTACTTGGAGATCGAACGGATATGCGAGGAACACTCCCCTGTATTAGACACATGGGACGAGGAATAAGGTGCCTCCGGTTTCGTTCAGTCCCAGAACGAACTTGTAAATGGATGTGTGTCTGACATCAGATTCCATTATGTGTGATTGATAGACATCGGTTGCATAGCGTGAATTTCCTGTGTGGCATGCTGAGATGCAAATGATCAAGGCTTCTGTAGAAAAGCAGAGTCTTGTGGTTGATGATCAAAGCACTGGTTTAATATAGCATAGCTTTGTGTATAACATTAATTCGCGAGCTTCGCACCCCGGTGTGAACCAGAAACGGGAGAGGACATCAGGAAGGACATGTGTTTCTATCTAGATAGGAGTGGTGTCAGGGTTTTGCAAGCTGGGATGTTTTACTTATGTGGATGATGGAAAGTGAGGCGCCTCGGTTATATCAGTCACTACGAGACCGGTGGATTGTATGGTAGATATACTGACCAGTTTTACGCCCCATAGGGCGGGGAAACGCATTGTTCAGGCATTTTAATCCACTTCGTGTGGACCGGCCCTGACGATTTAAGGTGCAGTTGTGGTTGTTCCTGACGCTCGGGCTTGACAGTCTCGAAGCGGTAAGGATGATCCCTTGCCTTGGTTCACAGATGGAAATCCAACTTCCAATACGTGGCATTTCAGTTTTGATTGTAGTGCCTAGTATTGGCGACATGATAGATGGTACCCATGCCGCCTATGATTGATCCATTTATATTTGAAGTTGTTTTATACACTACGCACTTATAATAGTATCAAATGATTTGTTTTAATGTACCAAGCATGTTTGGCTATTATAAGGGAAAACCATATACTCCGGCTTGCGTTGCATTATATGATGGGACCTGGGTCTTATAATAGCTTCATTTTTCCAAAAAGCATTGCACTGTTTTGTTATATGCACTGGAATTCTTGGGAGGAAACTCGTTCTGTGTTATACGGTGTGATCCCTTGATATATCTGATTTTGATGTAAAGTTTTAAATAACTGTTTTACTACTCACACCAGTCACATGAATGACCTGGAGTTTATTGTTTTAACCTAAACTCTGGGTGCCCTATTTTCCACATGGGCAGCTAGTAATTTTGGTTTTGCGGATTCATATTCACAGGATCCTGGTTACAGCTGGAATGATATTCGGAAAGCTCTGTATCCGTTTATCTCTTTCAGTTGTGTTTTGTATTATTTTTTGCTGCATTATAAATTGTAAATCTCTGATATTTATCAAATGTATATTATTCATGCTCTGTATATTCTTGTACTCTGATGTAAACTGTTGTAATAAGCAATGAAACGTTATTCTGTTTGTGTTCTGATTTGTCGTGTTCTCAAAGCAATACGTTCTTTCTCTTCTCTTTGGAGACCGGGGAAGTTCGGGTCGTGTCAGTTTGGTATCAGAACTTTGGTTTACAAAGCTCGAAAACAAGGCACATTAGAACCAAACGAAAGAATTCATCAGAGATTGGATTAGTAATATCCAATGGGAATGACTCATTAGAGATGAGATCGGCAGTATCCTAGAATGAGTGTGAAGAGTGTTATTTGTAAAATAAAAAAACAAATTTTGTTTTGAAAATTTAATCTAATGATACGTATTTGATTGTTTATTTTATATTGAATTTGGACAATCGAGTATATGAGATTTTGCATATACGCATCATGAACGTATATTCGAAGTCTCAAATACACTGGGTAGATATAGAATCAAACTCTAGTAGCCCGAAGATGATTCTGATGATTGAGTACTCATCATCGGAGTTTATTTTCGAGTTTCGAAAGTAGGATTTCTATATATTTCCAATTGACTGGAGTGAGAACCAAAACTAGATAAGGTTTATTATACTGAATTGGCACCAAAAATATGATTTTTGACTACTATTAAAGTTATTGTTTGAAACGTTAATTAACTAATTGATTGCTGGTTGTGTTATATGATTATTTGTTAACTAATAAAACCAATACATGAACAAAAGGTAAATTTGGCCAAATTGTATCGAGTGTTGAACTGAATTGATTTTTTTTGGAAATTGCATACATGTACATACATGATTGAACAGGTCAAACCAAGGAGGCTAGAGAAGAGGAATAAGATTGTATGCCCGACAAACAGGTACATGTTTACAAATTTATTGGGTTTGGATGATTTTATGAGCCGATTGGCTAGCCGCTTGGCTTTTTCTTTTTCTTTTTGGATGGTGAGGGCCCTGGGTGGCTAGTTGAGGTTTTAAATGTCTCCCCAAACAAAGGAGGTTATGGCGAAATTTTTCAAAAATTTAGGGTGTCAGCCAAGTTTTTGAAGAATTGGAAAATTCTTAAAAACTGAAAAGTTGAAGAATGAAAGCCAAACAGAAAGTTGAGTTGATTAGTAAAACAACTTTCAGCTCCATTCCTTTTCGATGACGAAAAGATTTTAAGTGGGGGATATTGTAACAACCCAGAAAATCGGAACCAATTTAAAATTTTTATTTTGGCAATTTTAAAGAATTTTGAATATTTAATATGAATTATTTTAAATAATAACGAATAGAAATTTATTTTGAATAGAATTAGAACGTATAAATTTATTTAAATCGAAGTTATAATATAAATATTTATTTTGATTATAAAAGGAATTGCAAATGGCGCGTTAGTTTGAAAATTCGATTTCAAATTTTAAATGAATGTACAGGATTCAAAATAAACTGGATTTAAGTAAAACAAGAAATATTCGAATCTGTTTGAAAATATCTTTCCAACGAATGTGAAAAATCCAGATTTCATAGTGGAAATAAAAAGTTATGTCCAGTTGAAAATTCAGAATAGTCGCTATGGAATTTATATAATATAGCCCTTAAGAATAAATATTTTGCAAACGACCTCCGTTTTTGACGAGACCACTTTTGTTGGATCTGGAATAGCAAATTATTGCTAGATTCCAATTTTCATTATTTTTGGAATTAATATGTGGGCGTGGAGAATTTAAACGTGTTTCGTCAATTCAGTTTGAATTTAATCGACTGAAAAAGGATCGTTTTTCAAACGGTCTCCAAATTCGATGAAATTAGTTTTGTTAGGACCATATCGTCAAAACATAGTTAGATTTATTTTTCTAGAATTTTTGGCGTCAGTATGTGGCCCCGGTAAATTAAAATGTACTTTGAAATCAATTTTGAACGTTATATTAATTTATATTTTTATTTTAACAAAAACTGATTGTAACAGCTGAATTGGCTCATGATACCTATCCCATTGTGTTCGGAGAAGGGGTACTTATCTAGGGGCGACAGTCGTTAGGTCTCGTTTGGAGTTCGGGTTAAAAGTCAACTTTTACGGAGAATTAAATTAAAAAATATATATATAATATAATTCCTCTTAACCTAAATCCCCCCTATTATTCTCAAAATCAATTTTACCAGAAAGAAAAAAAAAATGGCCGATGTCGACCTCGAGCCACCACCGCAACCCCGTCAGCCGCCGCAGCAGGCTGACCTCCCTAAGTCGTCGCTCCGTCCGATCCTTCCCCTCCCCTTTCTCGCACCTCGCGACATTGAATCCTCACCCCCTTTTTGAACGACGTCGAAGACCCCACCCTCCTCCGACGATCTCGAGCGCCCCAGACCCCCGTCCCCCGACCACCTGCGATGCACTGAACCCCCCCTCTCTCGCTAAAACCTGCAAGTGTTTTTTTATACATATAGCTTTGGTTTTTCTTCATTTATATGATTTTTATGTTAATGAAAAATATGATTTTTATGTTAATAAAAAGTGGATTTTTATGTTGATTTTTAGGTTAATAAAAATAGGTAAATAAAGTTTGAATTTTTATAAGTAGAAAGACTTAATTTTTATTAGTAGAAAAATTGAATTTTTATAAGAAGAAAGATTGAATTTTTATAAAACAGAAATATTGAATATTTATAAGTATAATGATTGAATTTTTATAAGTAGAAAGATTGAATTTTTATAAGTAGAAAGATTGAATTTTTATAAGTAGAAAGATTGAATTTTTATATGTTGAAAGATTGTATTTTTTATATGTTGAAAGATTATATTTTTAAAATAGTAAAGATTATATTTTAAAATAATAAAGATTATATTTTCAAAATAGAAAGATTAAATTATTTTTTTAAAAAGAAAGATAAGATTTTTTAAACAGAAAAGAGGAGATTTTTAAAATGGAAAAGATATGATTTTTCATAATATAAAAATAAAATTTTTATTCATGTGAATAATATAAAAAGATTTGATTTTTATATTGAGTAGCATTATAAAAATAATATTTTTAGTAGATAAAAATATTGTTTTTAGTTAGATAAAAATATAATTTTTATCGTATGTATGAAATAATATTTTGGGTAGGACAAAAATAGAATATATATATATATATATATATATATATATATATATATATATATATATATGTAGTGAAATAAAAATCTGATTTTTATTATATACATATAGCGATATAAAAATATATGCTTTTTATATGAAGTAGCGGTGTAAAAATATGATTTCTATATAGGTAGTAGATTAAAAGTATAATCTTTATATATATAGAAGCAATATAAAGAAATAATTTTTAACAGCATATAAATGTGATTTTTATATATATTGTAGCGAAAATAAAAATGTTATTTTTTAATATAAATATCGTTGATTAAAAATATGATTTTTAATGTATAAACATCATATTAAAAATGTGATTTTTACTGTGAACAACGTGAAAAAGGATTGTGTTGACATTACGGGAAAATCCGAACTGTTCAAAAATTCCGAAATATAGAATGGAGGAGTGGATCCCAAAGGCGAGAACTTCTCACTTTAATTTATTTTCTAGTTAAATATATACTAGGAGGCAGACGACACTTAGTAGCACCCGGTACCTTTGTTTGAACCAATGTTTGTTTGGTTGTTTAGTTGATTGAATTTGGTTTGAGAAATGAAATTAATTGATTAGAATTGGTATGTACATGGCGCAAGCCATTAGTAGGTAAGGGATAAGGCTAGACCTTATTCCGATTCTAATATCGCGCCGTTATGCTGCCGAAATTTTCTAAAAAAGTTAGAACCATAAAAATATCATTTTTGTTGTATAAATGAACTGTATAAAACATTGATATGTTTAAATAAATGTTTTATACTTAAAAATATAATTTTTAACGTATATATGAATAAAATAAATATTCATTTACAAATCGGACGATTTGTTTATGTACACACATTTAACTGATATGGATTGGGACGATATATTTTACACATCGCCCAACTGCACAAATAATAATCAGTGTTTGTTGTTTGAAAACCTCACACAGGTATTGGGATGATATTGGACATACACTAATCCCAATATTTAGTTGTATGTCAATCGATGGGTTGACAGGCTGTTGTAAGCGTTAATTATTTATATTTAATGCTTATGCAGTGGTGTAATGCACTCTGGATGATGGTTGACTATGTTTGATTATTGTGGTGTACATGTGTGTATGAAATCCATATATATAAAATTATATGGTAATTAACTGTGTCTGATTCCAATTCGGAAGGAATGAATATTTTAAAATAACGAATATTTTAAAATGGCGAATAAGTAAAATTTCAAAATAACTAATATTTAAAAATAATATTCAGTAATGGATCAAAATATGATTTTGATGTCCGATTTGGGATGTACATGAAAATATTTAAATATATAAGTCGTGTTGATTAGATTAACGCCATTTTGACGTGAACGTTATTTGTATCGATTTTATTCATTTTCACAATGAATATTGAAAAGAAAGTGATTTCAAAATCTAATGTTTTGAAAATATCATCATTTATATATCAATAATATGGAATATTCAATTTTGATTTAAAATTGAATATGAAGCTGAAATCGTTTTGAAAACGAATTTAAAACAATTAAAATACGTTTTAAATGGAAATAGAAGAAATATATATAATATATATTATATATTTAATGGCCTGAATAGAACGCGCCGGGCCGTAGCAGTTCGCGAATTTTGACCATTGACTTCAAATGGACATTATGGGAGATCTGAACGTCGGATTCTCCTAAAATTGGAACCGTTGGGTTCGTATCGAAAAGAGCTTTCCAAGAATACAAGAGATTTGAAATCTAATGGTTGGATTTGGAATTATGTCCAAATAAAAATTGGAAAAGGTCGTTGTAAGTGCAGTTCGATGACTGTTTATGGACCTCGACTGTACGGGCCTTGATAAAGTTATTAAAAATATCAATAATTTGTGTGAAATCATAGTAACTGATTTGGGAAGAATTTGGGTGAAAAGTTCCACGTTTGTAAAGAGAAAAATATATTTTTATCGAAATGAACTAGTTATTAACTATATTTGAAATCCAATAATTTTTGAATAAAATGAATTGAATTTGTGAATGGTTTTAATATTTCCAATATAATTACTGGAATGGATTTGAATCAAAATCATCTTCAGAATACTTCGATATTGGATTCTGTGATTATACGGATATTGTTATGGAAATTTGGAAGATATATTTTATATCGTTATTTCCAATACTTTATTGGTTTCAAATTTTGATATTGAATATAAGCCGATATAATTTCTATTCAGAGCCTTGTATTTAATATCAAATGAGATTTTGGGTTTATCGTGAATGGTGACTTCATTAACACTGTTTTTAAACCCAGTTGAGAAAAGAATAAATCTTTTCAGTAAGATTTAGTGAAATTTTTTGATTAATTGATATTTAATTGGACTTGAATGAAAGAATTGGATTTTTGGTTTGTTGTGAATGGTGTCTTCATTAACACTGTTCTTGAACCCCGTGTGAAAAGAATAAATCTTTTAAATAAGATAATTGGTGTTTCCAGTTATATTTAGTAACTGGAATAAAACGGAACGTGAATTGGGTTTATTGTGAAATGTGTTTTAATGACATTCGTTCTTTAACCCGATTTATAGTGAAATGTGATTTGGAATTTATAAATCTTTTAATTAATATTTAGGGACATTTTCCAAAATGAAGTTTTTCCAATTTAATACAATAAATTGGAATGGAGTGGAATTCGATTGGATAATAATCGAAGTGAGCTTCTGTGGAGGAAGACGGTTAATATATATGGAATTTAAAAGGCTTTGCCGATATTCCATTAATATTATTGGTTGGATACGGAAGTTTATATCAATTATATATATATACATGGATCCGTTTTCCGTGAAGATTCCATAATTAATGGAATGGGATTTTGGGTTTATCGTGAGCTGTGTTTTAAATGACATTAGTTCTTTAACCAAGTTAAAGACAAGATTAATTTCTTAACTTTGAATAATCATTAGGTAATGATTTTTGAGATTAAAACTAAATTGGAGTTTTAATGAATCTTTAATTAGATTGAAAAAGTGAATCTGATAACTAAAGTTATCAAATTCAAGAAATCATCGAGAATAGAGTATCACCGATTTTGCTCCAAGCGATAGTTAAATCTTTAATTAGATTTGAACGTGAAATGGTAATTAATTTTACCGATGACACCGTGGTTATAGATATGGAGTATTACCAGTTTTTCTCTATGGGATGAATAGGTTAGGATTGGGAAATCAAACAAATGATTACTTCGGTAAGATGCGCTAATCCTAACTAGTTTGTATAAACTTTAATTTGGTTTGGATTGATATCCAAAGGAAGATTAAAAAATAAATTTAAAGAATTTATCTTTGATAAAATTAATGGGAACCTTTCCCAAAGGATATGAATATTTAAATAAAAGAATATTCATATTTGGAATGAAGCGCATGTTGTGTTTTTATAGCACTTGTTTATTATATACACGAGGTATTCGGAAAGACCGGGTTTATCCTATTCTGAATAACTGAATCGGCGATGAGTCGAAGATGAAGAGACGATGAAGACAGTGGTTGAAGACTGGAGGTCTTCACATCGTTTGGATGATTACTGATGTCTTAATTGGGCTGTACACCCAAGGCGAGGTAATAAGTGGTGATCATCCAAACGTACTTGGAGATCGACTGGATATGCGAGGACCACTCTCCTGTATTAGACACATGAGACGAGGAATAAGGTGCCTCCGGTTTCGTTCAGTCCCAGAGCGAACTTGTAAATGGATGTGTGTCTGACATCAGATTTCATTCTGTGTGATTGATAGACATCGGTTGCATAGCGTGAATTGCCTGTGTGGCATGCTGAGATGCAAATGATCAAGGCTTCTGTAGAAAAGCAGATTCTTGTGGTTGATGATCAAAGCACGGGTTTAATATAGCATAGCTTTGTGTATAACATTAATTCGCGAGCTTCGCACCCCGGTGTGAACCAAAAACGGGAGAGGACATCAGGAAGGACATGCGTTTCTATCTAGATAGGAGTGGTGTCAGGGTTTTGCAGGCCGGGACGTTTTACTTATGTGGATGATGGAAAGTGAGGCGCCTCGGTTATATCAGTCACTACGAGACCGATGGATTGTATGGTAGATATACTGACCAGTTTTACACCCCATAGGGTGGGGGAAACGCATTGTTCAGGCATTTTAATCCACTTCTTGTGGACCGGCCCTGACGATTTAAGGTGCAGTTGTGGCTGTTCCTGACGCTCGGGCTTGACAGTCTCGAAGCGGTAAGGATGATCCCTTGCCTTGGTTCACCGATGGAAATCCAACTTCCAATACGTGACATTTCAGTTTTGATTGTAGTGACTAGAATTGGCAACATGATAGATGGTACACACGCCGCCTATGATTGATACATTTATATTTGAAGTTGTTTTATACACTATGCACTTATAATAGTATCAAATGATTTGTTTTAACGTACCAAGCATGTTTGGCTATTATAAGGGAAAACCCTATACTCCGGCTTGCGTTGCATTATGTGATGGGACCTGGGTCTTATAATAGCTTCATTTTTTCCAAAAAACATTGCGTTGTTTTGTTATATGCACTGGTATTCTTGGGAGGAAACTCGTTTCGTGTTATAAGGTGTGATCCCTTGATATATCTGATTTTGATGTAAAGTTTTAAATAACTGATTTACTTCTCACACCAGTCACATGACTGACCTGGAGTTTATTGTTTTAACCTAAACTCTGGGTGCCCCTATTTTCCTCATGGGCAGCTTGTAATTTTGGTTTTGCGGATTCATATTCACAGGATCCTGGTTACAGCTGGAATGATATTCGGAAAGCTCTGTATCCGTTTATCTCTTTCAGTTGTGTTTTGTATTATTTTTTGTTGCATTATAAATTGTAAATCTCTGGTATTTATCAAATGTATATTATTCATGCTCTGTATATTCTTGTACTCTGATGTAAATTGTTGTAATAAGCAATGAAACTTTATTCTGTTTGTGTTCTGATTTGTCGTTTTCTCAAAGCAATACGTTCTTTCTTTTCTCTTCGGAGACCGGGGAAGTTCGGGTCATGTCAGTTTGGTATCAGAACTTTGGTTTACAGAGCTCGAGAACAAGGCACATTAGAACCAAACGAAAGAATTCATCCGAGATTGGATTAGTAATATCCAATGGGAATGACTCGTTAGAGAAGAGATCAGCAATATCCTAGAATGAGTGTGAAGAGTGCTATTTTTAAAATAAAAAAACAAATTTTGTTTTGAAAATTTAATCTAATGATACGTATTTGATTGTTTATTTTATATTGAATTTGGACAATCGAGTGTATGAGATTTTGCATATACGCATCATGAACGTATATTCGAAGTCTCAAATATACTGGGTAGATATAGAATCACACTCTAGTAGCTCGAAGATGATTCTGATGATTGAGTACTCATCATCGGAGTTTATTTTCGAGTTTCGAAAGTGGGATTTCTATATATTTCCAATTGACTGGAGTGAGAACCAAAACTATATAAGGTTTATTATTCTGAATTGGCACCAAAAATATGATTTTTGACTACTATTAAAGTTATGTGTTTGAAACGTTAACTAACTAATTGATTGCTGGTTGTGTTGTATGATTATTTGTTAACTAATAAAACCAATACATGAACAAAAGGTAAATTTGGCCAAATTGTATCAAGTGTTGAACTGAATTGAATTTTTTTGGAAATTGCATACATGTACATACATGTGTATTGAACAGGACATACCAAGGAGGCTGGAGAAGAGGAATAAAATTGTATGTCTGACAAACAGGTACATGTTTACAAATTAATTAGGTTTGGATGATTTTATGAGCCGATTGGCTAGCCGCTTGGCTTTTTCTTTTTCTTTTTGGATGGTGAGGGCCCTGCGTGGCTAGTTGAGGTTTTAAATGTCTCCCCAAATGAAGGAGGTTATGGCGAAATTTTTCAAAAATTTGGGGTGTTAGCCAAATTTTTGAAGAATTGGAAAATTCTTAAAAGCTGAAAAGTTGAAGAATGAAAGCCAAACAGAAAGTTGAGTTGATTAGTAAAAAAACTTTCAGCTCCATTCCTTTTCGATGACGAAAAGATTTTAAGTGGGGGGGGGGGGGATTGTAACAACCCGGAAATCGGAACCAATTTAAAAAAAAAAATATTTTGGCAATTTTAATGAATTTTGAATATTTGAAATGAATTATTTTAAATAATAACGACCATAAATTTATTTTGAATAGAATTAGAACGTATAAATTTATTTAAATCGAAGTTACAATATAAATATTTATTTTAATTATAAAGGGAATTGAAAACGGCGCGGTAGTTTGAAAATTCGATTTCAAATTTCAAATGAATGTACAGGATCCAAAATAAACCGGATTTTAGTAAAACCAGAAATATTCGAATCTGTTTGAAAATATCTTTCCAACGAATGTGAAAAATCCAGATTTCGTAGTAGGAATAAAAAGTTATGTCAAGTTGAAAATTCAGAATAGTCGCTATGAAATTTATATAACATATAGCCCTTAAAAATAAATATTTTTCAAATGACATCTGTTTTTGACTAGACCACTTTTGTTGGATCTGGAATGTCAAATTATTGCTAGATTCCAATTTTCATAATTTTTGGAATTAATATGTGAGCATGACGAATTTAAACGTGTTTGGTCAATTCAGTTTGAATTAAATTGACTAGAAAAGGACCGTTTTTCAAACAGTCTCCAAATTCAACGAAATTATTTTTGTTAGGACTGTTTCGTCAAAACATAGCTAGATTTAATTTTCTAGAATTTTTGGAGTCAGTATGTGGCCTCGGTAAATTAAAATGTACATTAAAATCAATTTTGAACGTTATATTAATTTATATTTTAATTTTAAAAAAACCGATCGTAACTACCGAATTAGCTCACGATACATATCCATTGTGTTCGGAGTGGGGGTAATTAGCTAGGGACGATAGTTGTTAGGTCTTGTTTGGAGTTCGGATTAAAAGTCAACTTTTACGGAGAATAAAATAGAAAAAAATATAATATGATTCCTCTTTACCTTAACCCCCCCCCCCTCCCATTATTCTCAAAATCAATTTTACCAGAAATACAAAAAAAAACAGAAATGACCGTTGTCGACCTCTAGCCACCACCGCAACCCCGTCAGCTGTCGCAGGAGGCCGACCTCCCCAAGCCGCCGCTTCGTCCGATCCTCCCCAACCCCCTTCTCATACCTGGTGACATTGAATCCCCACCGCCTTTTTGAACGACGTCGAAGACCCCACCCTCCTACGATGATTTCGAACGCCCCAGACCCTCCCTCCCCGACCACTTGCGATGCACTGAACCCCCTCTCTCGCTAAAACCTGTAAGTGTTTATATATATATATATATAGCTTTGTTTTTTTATTTATTTATATGATTTTTATGTTAATGAAAAATAAGATTTTTATGTTAATAAAAGGGGATTTTTATATTAGAAAAATTAGAATTTTTAGGTTAATAAAAATAGGATTTTTATGTGAATAAAGATTGAATTTTTATATGTAGAAAGATTGATTTTTTTATAAGTAGAAAGATCGAGTTTTTATAAGTATAAAGACTGATTTTTTATAAGTAGAAAGATTGAATTTTTATAAATAGAAAGATTAAATTTTTATACGTTGAAAGATGGTATTTTTATATGTTGAAAGATTATATTTTTAAAATAGTAAAGATTATATTTTAAAAATAGTTAAGATTATATTTTCAAAATAGAAAGATTATATTTAGAAAAAAGGATATGACTTTTTTAAATAGTAAAGAGGAGATTTTTAAAATGGAAAGAATATGGTTTTTCATAATATAAAAATATGATTTTTATTCATGTGAATAATATAAAAAGATTTGATTTTTTATATATAAAAATTTGATTTTTATAATGAGTAGCGATATAAAAATATTATTGTTAATAGATAAAAATATTATTTTTAGTTAGATAAAAATATAAATTTTATCGTATGTATGAAATAATATTTTGGGTAGGATAAAAATAGAATTTATATATATGTAGTGAAATAAAAATCTGATTTTTATTTTATACATATAGCGATATGAAAATATATGTTTTTTATATGAAGTAGTGGTGTAAAAATATGATTACTATATAGGTAGCAGATTAAAAGTATAATCTTTATATATAGAAGCAATATAAAGATCTAATTTTTAACAGTATAAAAATGTGATTTTTATATATATTGTAGCGGAAATAAAAATGTGATTTTTTAATATAAATATCGTTGATTAAAATTATGATTTTTAATGTATAAACATCATTTAAAAATGTGATTTTTACTATGAACAACGTGAAAAAGGATTGCGTTGACATTACGGGAAAATCTGAACTGTTCAGAAATTCAGAAATATAGAATGGGAGAGTGGATCCCAAAGGCGAGAACTTCTCACTTTAATTTATTTTCTAGTTAAATATATACTCGGATGCAGACGACACTTAGTAGCACCCGGCACCTTTGTTTAAAGCCATGTTTGTTTGGTTGTTTAGTTGATTGGATTATTTGGTTGAATTTGGTTTGGGAAATGAAATGAATTAATTAGAATTGGTACGTACATGGCGCAAGCCATTAGTAGGTAAGGGATAAGGCTAGACCTTATTCCGGTTCTAATATCGCGCAGTTATGCTGCCGAAATTTTCTAAAAATGTTAGAACCATAAAAATATCATTTTTATTGTATAAATGAACTGTATAAAATATTGATATGTTTAAATAAATATTTTACAATTAAAAATATAATTTTTAACGTGTATATGAATAAAATAAATATTCATTTACAAATCGGATGATTTGTTTATGTACACACATTTAACTGATATGGATTGGGATGATATATTTTACACATCGCCCAACTGCACAAATAATAATCAGTGTTTGTTGTTTGAAAACCCCACATGGGTATTGGGATGATATTGGACATACACTAATCCCAATATTTAGTTGTATGTCAATCGATGGGTTGACAAGCTGTTGTAAGCGTTAATTATTTATATTTAATGCTTATGCAGTGGTGTAATGCACTCTGGATGATGGTTGACTGTGTTTGATTATTGTGGTGTACATGTGTGTATGAAATCCATATAAATAAAATTATATGGTAATTGATTGTGTCTGATTCCAATTCGGAAGGAATGAATATTTTAAAATAACGAATATTTTAAAATGACGAATAATGAACATTTTAAAATAACTAATATTTTAAAATAATATTCAGTAATGGATCAAAATATGATTTTGATGTCCGATTTGGGATGGGCAAGAAAATATTTAGATATATAAAGTCGTGTTGATTAAATTAAAGCCAGTTTGACGTGAATGATAATTATATCGATTATATTCATTTTTATAATGAATATAAAAAAGGGAGTGATTTCAAATCTAATGTTTTGAAAATATCATCATTTATATATCAATATTATAAAATATTCAATTTTGATTTAAAATTGAATATGAAGTTGAAATCGTTTTGAAAACGAATTTGAAATGATTTACAAAATACATTTTAAATGGAAACCGACGAAATATATATGATATATATATATATATATATATTATATATATTTAATGACCTGAATAGAATGCGTCGCGCTGCGGCAGTTTCGAATTTCGACCATTGACTTCGAAATGACATTACAGGATATCCGACCGTCGGATTCTCCTAAAATTGGAATCGAAAAGAGCTTTCCAACGAATACAAGAGATTTGGAATCTAACGGTTGGATTTGGAATTATGTCCAAATCAAAATTGGAAAAGTTCGCTATAAGTGCAGTTCGATGACCGTTTATGGAAATCGACTGTACGGGCCTTGATAAAATTGTTAAATGTATCAATAATTTGTGTAAAACCATAATAAATGATTTGGGAAGAATTTGGGTGAAAATTTCCATGTTTGTAAAGATAAAAATATATTTTTATCGAAATGAACTAGTTATTAACTATATTTGATATCCAATAATTTTTAAATAAAATAAATTGGATTGTGAATGGTTTTAATATAACCAGAATTTCCAATATAATTATTGGAATGGATTTGAATCGAAATCATCTTCGAAATATTTCGATATTGGATTCTGTGATTGTACGGATATTGTTATGGAAATTCAAAAGATATATTTTATATCGCTATTTCCAATACGATATTTATTGGTTTCAGAATTTAATATTGAATATAAGCCGATATAATTTCTATTCAGAGCCTTGTATTTAATATCAAATGGGATTTTGGGTTTGTCGTGAATGGTGTCTTCATTAACACTGTTTTTAAACCCAGTTGAGAAAATAATAAATCTTTTCAGTAAGATTTAGTGAAATTTTCCGATTAATTAATATTTAATTGGAATTGAATGAAAGAATTGGATTTTGGGTTTGTCGTGAATGGTGTCTTCATTAACACTGTTCTTAAACCCCGTGCGAAAAGAATAAATCTTTTAAATAAGATTATTGAAGTTTCCAGTTATATTTAGTAACTGGAATAAAATGGAATGTGAATTGGGTTTTCGTGAACTGTGTTTTAATGACATTCGTTCTTTAACCCGATTTACAGTGAAATGTGATTTGGAATTTATAAATCTTTTAATTAAGATTTTGGGAAATTTTCCAAAGTGAAGTTTTCCAATTTAATACAATAAATTGGAACGGACTAGAATTCGACTGGATAATAATCGAAGTAAGCTTCTGTAGAGGAAGACGGTTAATATATATGGAATTTAAAAGGCTTTGCCGTTATTCCATTTATATTACCGGTTCGATACGGAAGTTTATATCGATTATATATATATATATATATATATATATATATATATGGATCTGTTTTCAGTGAAGATTCCATAATTAATGGAATGGGATTTTGGGTTTATTGTGAACTGTGTTTTAAATGACATTAGTTCTTTAACCCAGTTAAAGATAAGATTAATTTCTTAACTTTGAATAATCATTAAGTAATGGTTTTTGAGATTAAAACTGAATTGGAGTTTTAATGAATCTATAATTAAATTGAAAAAGTGAATCTGATAACTAAAATTATCGAATTCAAGAAATGATCGAGAATGGAGTATCACCAGTTTTGCTCCAAGCGATAGTTAAATTTTTAATTAGATTTGAACGTGAAATGGTAATTAGTTTTACCGATGACACTATGGTGTTAGATATGGATTATTACCAGTTCTGCTCCATGGGATGAATAGGCTGGGATTGGGAAATTAAACAAATGATTACTTCGGTAAGATGCGCTAATCCCAACTAGTTTGGATAACCTTAATTTGGTTTGGATTGATATCTAAAGGAAGATTAAAGAATAAATTTAGAGAATTTATCTTTGATAAAATTAATGGGAACCTTTCCCAAAGTATAAGAATATTTGAATAAAAGAATATTCTGAATTGGAATGAGGCGTATGTTGTGTTTGTGTAACACTTGTTTATTATATATGCGAGTTATTCAGAAAGACCAGGTTTATCACATTCTGAATAACTGATTTCGACGATGTATCGAGGATGAAGATGGTGGTCGAAGACCAGAGGTCTTCACATCGTTTGGATAATTACTGATGATCTTGATTGGGCTGTACCCCTAAGACGAGGTAATAAGTGGTGATCGTCCGAACGTACTTAGAGATCGACCAGATATGCGAGGACCTCTCTCCTGTATTGGACATATGAGACGAGGAATAAGGTGCCTCCAGTTTCATTCAGACCCAGAACGAACATATAAATGGTTGTGTGTCTGACATCGGATTTCATTCTGTGTGATTGATAGACATCGGTTGCATAGCGTGAATTGCCTTTTTGGCATGCTGAGATGCAAATGATCAAGGCTTCTGTTGAAAAGCAGAGTCTTGTGGTTGATGATCAAAGCATGGCTTTAATATAGCATAGCTTTGTGTATAGCGTTAATTCGCGAGCCTCGTACCCCGGTGTGAACCAGAAACAGGAGAGGACATCATGGAGGACATGCGTTTCTTTCTAGCTAGGAGTGGTGTCAGGTTTTTGCAAGCCCGGACGTTTTACTTATGTAGATGATGGAAAGCGAGGCGCCTCGGTTATATCGGTCACTACGGGACCGATGGATGATTTGGTCGATATACTGACCAGTTTTACGCCTCATAGGGCGGGGAAACGCATTGTTCAGGCATTTTAATCCACTTCGTATGGACCGGCCCTGACGATCCTAGGTGCAGTTGCGGCTGTTCCTAAGGCTCGGGCTAGATGGTCTCGAAGCGGTAAGGACGATCCCTTGCCTTGGTTCACAGATGGAAATCCAACTTCCAATACATGACATTTCGGTTTTGATTGTAGAGCCTAGTATTGGCGACATGGTAGATGGTATCTATGCTGCCTGATTGACACTGAAAAGTGTTTATTTTATTACTCTTATGCTTTATCTTTTGTAAATAAATAAATGATACTTTGGTTACTTTTGTATGTTTTTACAGGATGTCAAGAAATGCCTCCTTCAATTCAAATCAAAGGCCAACTGCAAGAAAGAGCTACTTCCTCACATCAAATTCATTTCAATTGCAAAAGAAGTAGTAGCTCACTGGTAAAGGCATAAGAATTGGTGCTGAGAGACCTGAGTTCGAACCCCGTCAAGCTCACTTTTTGCCAAAGAAACGGAGCGCGTTCACACTGGCCCCTTTTTCTTTGAGAAATATCTGGATTAGTGTTATGTTATATATATACATACACATATTCATGTGTATGTATTTATGATGTGCACCAATTAACATTTCTGCAATAGCCATATTCTTATCATGGAATTAAATTCGAATCATTCAATTTCAATTAGAAGATTTGCTGATTGAATTGTTGCCAAGAGAAAAAAAATCAATTTTGAAGATTTTATCTTATATTGCCTTTGGAGCCTGATAAGCGTCCTTGTTTGGAAGAATTAAATTAGATGCAATCTTCTATCAATCAAGCCACATGGGAAAATTGAAAGATATGGAAAATATTTACCATGATATGCCCAGATTTTCTCCAATCAGGTAGTCAAGGAAGGCAAGAAATATTCATGAATGAGGAGGGCCATTTATTCATAGACCTAGTTAGGGTTTTCCCCTTCTCATCTATAAATATGTGATTGTAACCATTGTAAAAAGCATCTCATAATTCTGTACTGCCATTAGTTTAATAAAATTTTCTTGTTCTAGTTATTTACCTTTCTTTTAAAACAATTTGTGTATCTACACGATTAGATTCGGTAGAACACATATTGTTAGTGTCTTTGTTACTGCATACTAGTGTTGACTTTTTGATTAGTTTCAACAGCAACTCTATTTTTAATTCTCTGTTATTGTTCCAGTTATTATTTACTTTTGTTGTTTTTGCTAGTACTTGTTATTTTCTTTCCTGTTGTTGAATTTGATATACGTCTGATTAGATTCAGATTTGTAGCAGTTTCAATAACATTATTTCAACAACATTGAAAACAACCCCCAAAGTTCTGTCTAACACGCCCACGAAACATATAAATAATAAAAGTTTAACTTTCCTCCCTGTGTTCGACCTGTATGCTACACACCTGTATGCTTGCAGAATTTATTACAAATGTCGCGCTTTTCTAATTCATAGACTAGCGTCGATCAAGTTTTTGGCGCCGTTGCCGGGGAGGTAACGGTTGAATTTTATTGTTTATTTAATTTCCGATTCGTGTTAGTTTTTATTTTATTTTGTATATATTTTTGTTTCTTGCACATATAGAAAAAATCTCAATTAGTGATGTGGCGTATTAATTACATTGATACTGTCATGAACTAAGCAAGAGAAAAAAATAATTTCTTGCCTTTATTTTCTTTCAATTTCTTTTCCTATTTTCAATTATTCCTTTCCATTTTTCAATCCTCCTTCCTACTTTTATATTCATTTCATTTTTCAATCCTCCTTCCTACTTTTATATTCATTTCTTCTTTTACAATCTTTCAAACAAAAAAAAATCTTGCCTTTTTTCTTTTAATTTTCCTTCTTTTTTTCATTTATTTCTTTCCATTTTTTTATTTTGCATTTCTTCCAATCTAATTCCTTCAAGAAGAAAAAAATATATAAAAAAAAAAAAAAGTTGCTAATTTTTCTTCAATTTCTTTCCATCTTTCTACCACCTTGCTGATTTTCACATTTTTCTTTTCTTTTTCCTTTTCTTTTTATTTGTTTCCATCTTTTGTCTACAACTTTCTAAAAAAAAAAAAATTGCAATTTCTTCTCTGCCTACTTTGATTTCTTTCTTGTTTTTGTCTACTTTTATTTCTTTCCTCAATTTATTCTACCCTTCCTCTCTACTCAAAAAAACCTTGCTTTTTTCTCTTATTTCCTCCCTCTTTTATTATTTTTTCCCATTTTTGTTTTGCTTTTTCCCATTCATTTCTTTCCCTTTCTTCTTGTTCAAATTTTCATAAAAAAAAACTTGCATTTTTTTTTAATTTCTTTCCAATTGCATTTCTCATTAACCTTTTACAATCTCTCTTTCCATTTTTTTCATTTATTTCTTTCCTGCTCTCTCCTTCATTAAAAAAAAAACAACTATCAATTTTCCTTTATTCTTTCCACTTTCTTTCCAATTGTCTACATTCTTTTTCTTTTTGCAAATTTCAAAAAAAAAAAAAAAACGATTCCTCTTTTGCAATTTTTTTTCCTTTCTTCTTTTGTCTTTCTTGTTCTCAATACATTGATTTCTTTTGTTCTCTTACAAATTTCCTTTCTTTTCAAAAAAAAAAAAAAAAAAAAAAATCCCCTTTTGATTTCTTTCCTCTTTATTCCTCCTTTCCAATTTTCTATATAATTACTTCTCATTCTTCTTTTACAAGTTCAAAAAAAAAAATCTTGTCATTTTTCTTTTAATTCTTCCCTATTTTCAACTTCTTTCTCCTTCCTTTCGTTTGTTTCTCCTCTTACTAATATCTCACATCCTTTCTTCTTTTACAATTTGTTGAAGAAGAAAAAAATCCTTTTATAAATTTCTATTCTCTGCCTTGTAATTAATTTTCTTTCTTTCTCCATTTATTTCTTTCCCTTTTCAAGTTTTTCCTTTCTCATTTTTTTCTCTCTCTTCTAATTTTACAACAATAAACAAAAGAAAAAATTCTTTCTGTTTTTGTCTTCTCTTTTATTGCTTTCCCTTCTCAATTTCTTTTCCAAATCTTTTACAATTACTTTTCTTTCTTCCTTTACAATTCTCTTTCTTTTCTGAAATCTCTCTTCCCATTTTTTTTTTTTTTTTTTTTGTCATTTGTTTCTTTCCTATTTGTCCGCTTTTCAACACTAATAAAAAAAAAAGGCAAGGACATAATTTTTTTTTCCATTATTCTTCCCTGCTTCATTTTTTCCCCTCTGATCAAATACCCCTCTCTCTCACACAATCTCATTTCACCACATTTTTTTTTCAATCTACACTTCAGCACCATCTTCTTCAATCCCTCCTTCCCACCACACTTCTGCCACAACGCACAAACCAACCCCATCCACAAGCATTCTCTCAAAAAAATTCCAAATTTTTTTTAACCTACCACAGCCTCATATTTTCTTGTGCTTTTTTTGTTATTCACTTCATTAAAAAAAAACCAAAAATAAAAAAAAAAGAGTTTCAAACCAAGGACAAAGTGACTGGAGTTCAAGCAACAAATCAAGAATTCAGAAATCAGAAGAAATTGCAAATAGTGAGATTTCAATCATTGACGCTACCCATTTTTTCTGGATGGACAGCCATACCCCACTGTAAATTTCTTTTAAAACTCTACAGGTGCTCTGCTGCAAAAGGAAAAAGAAAAAAATATATAGACAATTGTTGTAAAAAATTTCTGCAGGGGCAGCGGCTTTGAATGTACAATTTTTAATTTCTGCAGTTATTTTGTGTGATTGCTGTTGTTTCTGCATCTTTTATTCATTCTGTTAAGGGCAAAACCCCAATTCACATAAGGTGAGGGATTTCATCACCCTTTCCTTAGCCCACAAATTGTATTTCATCGTAGAATCTGACTAATAATAACGGTTAGACGTTGGACTTAAGGGAGTCACAGGCTCATATAGGGCTTAATTATATTGTGATAGTTGATTCATTTGGAACAAATTATTTCTTGGTGTCTAGACTACGGCAGAGAAATAACCGTTTATAAATATTACGGTGATTCGTAAATATTATATCGGTTGTTACTCTGAAGGTACTTAAACCTTCGGCTGCATTGCTAGGGTGATTCCTGGTGCACCGATAACTCCTGTCCGTTAACTGGCTGAGAAATCTTTTGATCTAAGTAATCAAACGCGTCACTTTATAATTTTGGGTTAAGAGCCAATAAGGACAGAAAACTTCATTGTAGCTAATTTCTGTGCTTGCAATTAACAACAATGAGTGAAAAAAGTGTTAGCCAACAAAATTCTCCTAGGGGTTCTCGAATCAACCAAAATTTTACAACCGAATTGGATCAAAATCGAGTGAATCAAAACTTTCCAAACTTTGGGGATCAAAACCAAATAAATCAAAATTTTCAAAATCTCAATATTCAGATGGATAGACCCTTATCTCTTCGTGAACGATGTTATCCAACTAGGACCGTCCAACCCTCTGTCATCGTTTTCCCACCAGCTGAAGGAAACAATTTTGAGTTGAAACATTCCTTTATTCAAGGGGTACCAAAATTTACTGGGTCTGAAAATGCTTATGAATTTCTGAGTGAATTTGAATTGTATGCGTCCACAACAAAAATGCAACAATTGTCTAACGAATCGATCAAGCTAAGGCTAATCCCATTTGCACTACTTGAAGGCGCTAAAAGATGGCTAAATTCTCTTCCAAAACATTCCATAAAAAGTTGGGATGAATTTGTCACTGCATTTTTGAAAAAGTTTTTCCCTTTCCATAAAACTCTCAAAATCCGAACTGAGATAAATCAATTTTGTCAAAATGAGGGGGAAACTTTTTCAAAATATTTTGAGAGATTCAACCAACTACTGTATAGTTGTCCTCATCATGGAATTCTAAAAGACAACTTGTGTCAAATTGTATATAAAGGGCTTAACTATCAATCTAAAACTCAACTAGAATCAATGTGTGGAGGAGATTTTATGTCTAAAACAGCCGATGAAGCTTGGCGGTTCTTAGAAGATTATTCTGAAAAGGACATGCAATGGGAATCAATTCGCGTTCCCAATCGTACTTCTACTAGAGGAGTGCATGTCGTGGACCCAAATCAAATTCCCGTAGAAAATCAAACTCCTCAAGCCGGAGAAGGGTTACCCCACTACTACTCTCAGGACCAAGCCAATGCTATGGCTCAAAATAACCCTTACTCAGCCACGTACAATCCTGGTTGGAGGAACCACCCAAACTTTTCTTGGTCAAACCCCAATAATTCGGCAAACCCATCTCACATGCAACCCTTTATTCCCAATCCGAATTACCAAGCTCCACCCCCCAATTCTCAAACCTCTCAAGCTGCATCTCAATCCAAACAACCGTATAGGCACCCCAATTTTCAATCATCGAACCAATCATCTCAATCTTCTCAACCATCACAAGATATTGTTCGATTAGAAAAACAAATAAATAATCAAGACGCTAAAATCGACCAACTAATGCATATGATAAAGGAAATGGCGAAAAATAATGATAAAGGAAAGTTGCCTAGTCAACCTGAGGTGAATCCAAAATATAACTCTCGTACTGTAAATTCTTGTGAGGACGAAAACCATAATCCAGTCAATGCTGTCACAACCCTTCGATCTGGAAAGAGGATTGATAATAACGTGGGCAACCCTGGCGAACCTTCTAACTCGACCCCAATCCCTATTCTTGATGATCACCCTTTGGCTTCGAATGCCAACTCTTCTGAACCTCAAGTTCCCTTAAATGTTGGCAATCCCAACAGTTCTTCTCCCAGTGTCGGCAAACCCGACCCACCCTCGAAAACTAATGTTGGCAATCCCAACATTTCATCTTCTACATCCCTACCACCTTCTATCTCCTTGGATAAACCTTCTTCCTCGAATGATGAAACTGATCGTAGAGTCGAAAAACCAGTTGCTCCTTTTCCCCATAGACTCAATAATAAGAAGAAAGCGGCAAATTTTGATAAAATTTTGGAGATTTTCAAACAAGTCCGTGTTAATATTCCTCTTTTAGACACCATTGAACAAATCCCTCAATATGCCAAATGTCTTAAGGAATTGTGCACACAAAAACGTGCGACCAATGTCCCAAAAACCGCCTTTCTAACTGCGAATACAAGCTCTGTTCTTTCGAATCTTGCCCCAGTCAAGTATAAAGACCCTGGCTGCCCTACGATTGATTGTAAAATAGGAAACACTCACATCTCTCGTGCCCTACTCGACCTTGGTGCCAGTGTCAACCTTCTTCCTTATACTGTTTATCGTCAACTTGGACTAGGGGAGATTAAACCAACAAACATCACTCTTCAGCTAGCCGATCGATCTGTCAAAAAGCCATTGGGAATTATCGAAGACGTCTTGATACAGATCGAATAGTTCTACTTCCCTGTCGATTTTATAGTTCTAGAAACAGAGCCTGTCTCAAATCCCAACATTCAAATACCATTGATCTTAGGACGCCCCTTCTTAGCAACCTCTAATGCTGTCATTAATTGTAGGAATGGTCAACTTCGACTTTCCTTCGGGCACCTAACTATTGAGCTAAACATCTTTAATCTCAACAAACAACCTAGGGATTTTGAGATCGATGAAATTGACATGATTCAAACCACAGTTGATGAAACCTCAAGTGACACTTCTGAAGCCCTGAAAATGTGTCTTGACCATTTCAACCCTGATTTCGACGAACTCGAATACATTTAGTTGATGAGGCTAAACCTACCCGTGAGGCTCAAAGGCGATTAAACCCAAACACGAGAGAAGTGGTCAAGGAGGAGATAATCAAATGTCTAGACAATAACATCATCTATCCCATCTCTGACAGTACTTGGGTGAGTCCGGTACAAGTTGTACCAAAGAAGTCAGGAGTCACAGTGATCAAAAACGACAATAATGAACTCGTCCCAACAAAAATCAAAACCAAATGGCGTGTGTGCATCGACTATCGAACGCTTAACTCAGCCACACGAAAAGACCATTTTCCCTTGCCTTTTATTGACCAGATGCTCGAACGCTTAGCGGGACATGAGTACTACTGTTTTCTCGATGGATACTCTGGCTATAACCAAATTCCTGTTGCTTTAGAAGATCAACATAAGACCACCTTTACTTGTCCCTTTGGAACCTTTGCTTATCGTCGCATGCCTTTTGGTCTTTGTAATGCCCCCGCGACTTTCCAAAGGTGTATGATGAGTATTTTCTCTGATATGGTGGAAGAATTCTTGGAAATATTCATGGACGATTTTTCAATATATGGATCATCTTTTTCCCAATGTCTCACTCATTTAGAACTCGTCCTTAAGCGTTGTAAGGAGAAATCACTCGTGCTTAATTGGGAAAAATGCCACTTTATGGTGAAAAGGGGGATAGTTCTAGGTCATGTCGTCTCCAAAGATGGCCTAGAAGTCGATAAATCAAAAATCGATTTGATTGCTAATTTACCTCCTCCCAAGTCTGTCAAAGATGTTCGTTCATTTCTTGGCCATGCGGGATTCTATAGAAGATTCATTAAGGATTTCTCAAAAATTTCAAAACCTCTCTCGAATTTACTTGCCAAAGACGTAAAGTTTGAATTTTCCACTGATTGCCAAACATCTTTTGAAACTCTTAAATCACTCTTGACCACAACTCCCATCATTCAACCTCCTGATTGGACTCAACCCTTTGAACTTATGTGTGACGCTTCTGATTTTGCTATTGGAGCCATCTTGGGTCAGCGTATCGATAAACTCCCTCGAGTCATTTACTACGCTAGCAAAACCTTAAACGAGGCCCAATTTAATTACTCAACTACTGAAAAGGAATTTTTGGCAGTTGTCTTCGCTCTTGAGAAATTCAGACCATATCTCATAGGGTCCAAAGTCATAGTTTACACTGACCATGCTGCCCTACGATATTTGCTTTCTAAAAAGGATGCCAAGGCCCGCTTGATTCGTTGGATCCTTCTACTTCAAGAATTCGATATAGAAATACGAGATAAAAAGGGTTCTGAAAATGTCGTAGCTGATCATCTCTCTCGAATTGTGCACGAAAATGGTAACGACACTCAAATCGATGACTATTTTCCTGACGAACAACTCCTTTCGATTTCTAACACCCCTTGGTACGCTGACATTGTGAATTATCTTGTCACACAACAAATGCCCGCTGAATGGTCGAAACAAGATAAACAAAAATTTCTCTCAAAAGTTCGAAACTTCTATTGGGATGACCCATATCTTTTCAAATACTGTCCAGACCAAATCATTCGAAGGTGTGTGCCCGATCATGAACACCAAAGTATTCTCTCCTTCTCACATGACCATGCTTGTGGCGGTCATTTTGGTGTAAGAAAAACTGCTGCAAAGGTTTTGCAAAGTGGTTTTTATTGGCCCACACTCTTCCGTGACGCTTTCGAATTTTGCTCTAAATGTGAGCGATGTCAAAGAACGGGTCGAATCTCTAAGCGGAACATGATGCCTCTCAACCCCATTTTAGTGATTGAGTTATTCGATGTTTGGGGCATTGATTTCATGGGACCATTCCCTAATTCATTTGGGAATCTTTACATCTTACTTGCGGTAGATTATGTCTCAAAATGGGTTGAAGCCATTCCAACCAAAACCAATGACAACAAGGTTGTTGTCAAATTCCTCAAAGATAACATCTTTTCACGCTTTGGCACACCTCGAGCTATCATTAGCGATAATGGCACTCATTTCTGTAATCGTGCTTTTGAGTCCTTGCTCAAGAAATACTCAATCACACACAAGCTGTCAACACCTTACCATCCACAAACGAGTGGGCAAGTAGAAGTTTCCAATAGACAAATCAAACAAATTCTGGAGAAAACCGTGAATTCCAATAGAAAAGATTGGTCTGTAAAACTGATTGATGCACTTTGGGCTTTTCGCACTGCTTATAAAACCAATCTAGGGATGTCACCATATCGATTAGTCTTTGGAAAGGCCTGTCACTTACCTCTCGAATTGGAGCATCGTGCTCTTTGGGCCATAAAATTTTTGAACTTTGACTTAGAAAAAGCCGGCTCACACAGGAAGTTACAAATTTCTGAATTAGAGGAATTGAGAAATGAGGCGTATGAAAATGCGAAAATCTACAAAGAAAGAACCAAAGCCCAACACGACAAAAACATACTTCGTAAGGAATTCAACGTTGGTCAAAAAGTTCTTTTATACGACTCTAGACTTCACTTGTTTCCAGGAAAACTCAGATCTCGATGGACTGGACCTTATGTCGTGAAAACAGTATACCCTCATGGAGCGGTTGAAATTGAAAATCCTAGAGATGGAAAAGTCTTCAAAGTAAACGGTCAACGACTGAAACCATTTTTGGAATTCGAGCAATATGACGAAGACGACTCTATCGATCTGCATGATCATCCACCATGAAATCAGGTGGTACACGTTCTTTTTCTTTTATTTTTATTTTTCATTTTTTTTTTTTTTTTTTGCCTTAGACAGTTGGGACACTGTCTGAATCAAGTGTGGGGGGAGTCTGCATTTCATCCATCTTCGTTTTTCTTTGTTTTTATTTCTTTTATTTTCAGCCATTTAAGTAGGACCATCATGCATTTTAGACTGTAGTAACATGCCATTTTTTTTCTTTCTTTGAAATACGACTCATTTTCAATTGATACAGCAAAATAAGTTTACAATTTTTAGCCAGTTGATAGTATTTTTCTCTCTCAACTTAGATCGAATAGGAGATATAATGAAAAGTTTAATTTTGAGGGATAATAGTGTAACCGGTACATAGGGAGATTCTTAGGTGATGGCCATGAAATCTATTCTATATTGTAGACTTTGTTTAAATAAGTGGAGGACTTAAAATACTTATATTGGCTTTTCAAATCTTTAAAACTAAGTTGTGTTAAGTTGAATTCGCGTAACTCTCTTTTGTGCTTATAGTTTCGATAATAATAATAATAGTATTCCTAGGGTATCCAACATTGCTTGTATATCGAGCGTTGGTGTGCAAACCCGCCAAGCTCTATCCGACACGTTGTTGACAAAGTCAAAGTTGGAATATCTTGGTCTCATTTTATGAGATTGGACACCTAAGGATTACCGACACGTTGTTGACAAAGTCAAAGTCGGCCTGCACAATCCGCCAAGCTCTTTACCTACTCTCCGTTAGTCCGCGAGGCAGTGCATGGGTGGTAAACCTTGGTCTTTTTAGTTAGGTGTATGTACTTAATCATAAATCTTAAAATTTTTATAGAATAAAGAATAAGCGATAATACCCAAACACTTCTTGACCTTATTGATTTGACTAGCCATACATGAGAAAATTAGAATACCACTTTGCAAACTGTGCCAAGAAAACTAAGAATTTATTTCATGGCTGCGCTATGTTATCAACCGAACCAACTGGCCAAACTGGAATTTAACATTTGAAAACTTGATTTATATTGAAAATTTGTGACAAGTCGAGGTATCTAAAATAAAATCAACTGGTTGGAAATTATTAACTTAATCTGTTGTACCACTTTCCTGAAATAAGTCGTGTTGTCATTTTTCGTTTTTATTTTTTGCATATGTCCATTGCATTCATGTAGTTTCATTAGAATCATAGCATCTTTGGATTTTGTGGGTAGTATCCACTGAAAACCCTCACGAGACACCACTCGTCCTACTAGGGACACCTAGAGGTTTAACGGCTTGTTGCATACGCTCAATGCAATCGTGTTTCCTACGAAAGTGCGACCTATCTAGTTAGTTTCATTTTTTTTACTCGAGGACGAGTAAAAGATAAGTGTGGGGGTATTTGATTGACACTGAAAAGTGTTTATTTTATTACTCTTATGCTTTATCTTTTGTAAATAAATAAATGATACTTTGGTTACTTTTGTATGTTTTTACAGGATGTCAAGAAATGCCTCCTTCAATTCAAATCAAAGGCCAACTGCAAGAAAGAGCTACTTCCTCACATCAAATTCATTTCAATTGCAAAAGAAGTAGTAGCTCACTGGTAAAGGCATAGGAATTGGTGCTGAGAGACCTGAGTTCGAACCCCGTCAAGCTCACCTTTTGCCAAAGAAACGGAGCGCGTTCACACTGGCCCCTTTTTCTTTGAGAAATATCTGGATTAGTGTTATGTTATATATATACATACACATATTCATGTGTATGTATTTATGATGTGCACCAATTAACATTTCTGCAATAGCCATATTCTTATCATGGAATTAAATTCGAATCATTCAATTTCAATTAGAAGATTTGCTGATTGAATTGTTGCCAAGAGAAAAAAAATCAATTTTGAAGATTTTATCTTATATTGCCTTTGGAGCCTGATAAGCGTCCTTGTTTGGAAGAATTAAATTAGATGCAATCTTCTATCAATCAAGCCACATGGGAAAATTGAAAGATATGGAAAATATTTACCATGATATGCCCAGATTTTCTCCAATCAGGTAGTCAAGGAAGGCAAGAAATATTCATGAATGAGGAGGGCCATTTATTCATAGACCTAGTTAGGGTTTTCCCCTTCTCATCTATAAATATGTGATTGTAACCATTGTAAAAAGCATCTCATAATTCTGTACTGCCATTAGTTTAATAAAATTTTCTTGTTCTAGTTATTTACCTTTCTTTTAAAACAATCTGTGTATCTACACGATTAGATTCGGTAGAACACATATTGTTAGTGTCTTTGTTACTGCATACTAGTGTTGACTGTTTGATTAGTTTCAACAGCAACTCTATTTTTAATTCTCTGTTATTGTTCCAGTTATTATTTACTTTTGTTGTTTTTGCTAGTACTTGTTATTTTCTTTCCTGTTGTTGAATTTGATATACGTCTAATTAGATTCAGATTTGTAGCAGTTTCAATAACATTATTTCAACAACATTGAAAACAACCCCCAAAGTTCTGTCTAACACGCCCACGAAACATATAAATAATAAAAGTTTAACTTTCCTCCCTGTGTTCGACCTGTATGCTACACACCTGTATGCTTGCAGAATTTATTACAAATGTCGCGCTTTTCTAATTCATAGACTAGCGTCGATCACTGCCTATGATTGATACCTTTATATTTGAAGTTGTTTTATACACTATGCACTTATAATAGTATCAAATGATTTGTTTTAACGTACCAAGGATGTTTGGCTATTATAAGGGAAAACCCCATCCTCCGGCTTGCGTTGCATTATGTGATGGTACCTGGGTCTTATAATAGCTTCATTTTTTCAAAAAGCATTGCGTTGTTTTGTTATATGCACTGATATTCTTGGGAGGAAACTCATTCCGTGTTATACGGCATGGTCCCTTGATATATCTGATTTTGAAGTAAAGTTTTCAATAACTGTTTTAGTCCCCACACCAGTCACATGACTGACCTGGAATTTATTGTTTCAACCTAAACTCCGGGTGCCCCTATTTTCCACATGGGCAACTAGTAGTTTTGGTTTTGTAGATTTATATTCACAGGATCCTGTTTACACCTGGAATGATATTCGGAAAGCTCTGTATCCGTTTATCTCTTTCAGTTGTGTTTTGTATTATTTTTCGCTGCATTGTAAATTGTAAATCTCTGATATTTATCAAATGTATATTATTTGTCCGTGCTCTATATATTCTTGTACTCAGATGTAAATTGTTGTAATAAGCAATGAAATGTTCTTCTGCTTGTGTTCTGATTTGTCGTGTTCTCAAAGCGATCCGTTCTTTCTCTTCTCTTCGGAGACCGGGAAGTTGGGTCGTGTCATCCTATTTCAAATTCCATTTGAAACCCATTTCACTTTAGAAAAATAAGTTCTTCTTTTTAAATTCAATTTAAAATTTAATATTTTCTAATGATGATATTTTTTCTTTATTTAAAAAAAAATCGTTTATAAATTTAGCTTCTTGTTTTAAATATTAAAACAAGTTTCTCGATTTCAAATTCCATTTTAAATTCAATTTCCATTTCAAAAATATAATTTTTCCTCTTTAAATTCAGACTTAAATTTTGAAATCTAATATTACCAAATGATAGTATTTCTTTCCATTTATAAACATCGTTTACAAATTCAATTACTTGTTTTTACTACTAGAAACCAGTTAATATTTACTAATTCATTCGATATTCAATTTCTTTTTCCAAAAAAATAAACTTTTCCCTTTTTATGATACTTTTTTATATAAATACCTAGGGCCAGTGATATTTAATCATCCAAATACACAAATCTTTAATCCAATTCGACACATCACACACATATAAATATATAAACAACAATAAATAAATTTGAGGAATCCAGTTAGATCCCTCCAACCTGTTTTCTCTGCATCCACATGAGTTAGCCAACATAAATGATACCAATCCTGCTTTAAGCCGGATATCGCGGTATGAAGGTCATCCACTCATATATCGTAGGGAGATAGGGTCATCCGCTAATGGTACTGCGGGCATCCGCTAATGGTACTGCGGGAAATATCCAATATGTATATAATAACCACAACCACTAAGCCTAAATATAACTAACATAAATAACCATAGTAATTCAATAATTCATGCAAGCTTCCAAGCAACCAAGAATTTATTTTTAACGATTACAAATAAAAACTTTGAGTGAGACTTACTCACCTGATTTTCCTTTTACCAATTATCCAATTAAATTTCTATATCATCGCAGCTACGGATCTACTCAACGAATCTACCCAGCACCTACGATTAATTAAATCCTTATCCATCAATTTATTTATTTTTATTCGACGATTAAATGATTATAAATTTAAATTAACTTACTAAAATAAATAAACAAATAATTCTATGAATTTTTTTAATTACGTAAAACATTTACCTTGCTCCCCTCGATCAAAACACTACACTGCCTACTACTACCACATCCCAAATGACCTCAACATTGTTGCATATCCCTTGACCATGTTACTACGATCACCAACTTCAACATTGGACTTAAAATTTTATTTCTGATCACCATTATACGCCTTAAGACCCTTTAGCTTCTACTGTCCTATTATTTTCTGAACTGACCTCCTCAAATTGGCAGCTCCATTTCCAAAAACTAGAGACCAACTTCCCTAACATCTTACTGCTGACTCAAGATTATCCCTAGTTCAACACACTGCAAGGCAAAACGTTCCACGTCCATCATCAAAAACAAATCGAACTCCCTAAGGCATTCCATCCATCAGTACGTCCGCATCATCCATATTTCCCAAAATTTATGGACCGATTTCTAATGTCCATCGCCTTATTCAGATCATTCCCAATCACCCCCTTCATCAGTTCGTACTCCTCCCACTACTCCACGGTTTCAACACCGCAACCCACTTCACTGATGAAATTATGACCGTGCTCACCATCGCCTCCAAAAAGACAGATCCGAGCTCCCTAAAAAATCTCCTTTTCGGTGCATCAACAATCGTGCGACTGATTCTAGGTCACGCCATTCGAAATGGAGCCAGCCCAAAATCGATTGCGCCCAAATCTTCGAACGCCACTTCTTTTTTGCTCACGACATCCTTGGCTAACATTCGAATTCGATTTCTTTTTTTTATTCGGAGGATTGAACGAGGCAAGAGCGAGTTTAATTTAAGGAAGAGGAAACTGAGTTTGATTTTAACAGAAGAATGGAGCGACTACTGTTTTTATCTGAAGCTTGCTTGATTTTGCAGATATACTGAAGAAACAAAGTAAAAAAAGGAAACTCATGGTTAAGAAAATAATATCCATTTCGATTCTGAGTTAAAGAAAATGAAGGAAAGTGCGGTTAATTTATAGCAGGGGAGCGTACGAGGGTAGGTCTGTGCGCGTTACATCTTTAGGGTGGCGCCATTAACATGTCGATTAACTTTGCTGGGAGGGAATGATACATTCCCGTACACGAAGTAAATGTTTCTGATGGTGATTTTTCAGAATATAGGTGGCTGGCAGAAGTTAGGGTGGCTCAAATGGAAACATAGACTTGTGGAAATAAATAGATTTGATTTTTGTTTTTGTATTTTATCTGAAAATATCCCATGGTTTCGAACTCCTATTTGAGCGTAACAGCCAGCGTTTCTAGGGTTTAACTACCATTCTGAACATATTGGAATGAACATCGAAGCCTGATTTGATCGTCTGGAAAAGATATCAATTTAAACCGATGATTAAATAAAAATTATTTAAAATATAAATCGGTGTTAAACAATCTAAATTAATAAATAATTATTATTGTTCTAATTTTAATAGAATTAAACTTATATTAACAACAGAATCATTTTGATTCAATTTTAACTCTAAATTCAATTGTTATCGTTTCGAATTACGGTAATTCGATATCTTTGAAATTAAATCATATATCGATTATTAAATCGATAAATTCCATATTAATATTCATTTATATTTCTAAATCAATATTTAAAATAAATTTAAATATTCAATATTAAATTGCTAAAAATCTGGGATGTTACAATAGCAGGATATAGCGGATGAGTTTAAATAACATATAAAACTCATATTTAGTGCTTTTACAGATATAAAAATGATAAATAAATGGAAAATTAACATTTAACTTAATTATAATTAGTGCATTCTTAACTTAAAAAAATGCATAAGCAAGTATATGAAAATAAATGTAAACTTTTTTTTAGTTTGATTATATTTAATGGAATATTCTAGTATTTTATGTTCAGAAAAATATAAGTTAAAAAATTATATCAAAAAGCTAATTTCATAAAATTTATAGTGTATAAATTTCATTTTAAAATTCATTTATTTAGTAGAAGATATAGCGGAAATAGCGAAATATAGCCGAAATAATGGGATATATCGGAATATAGCGGGGATTAAAGCGGAGAGGCTATTTCAGAGGCTATCTGGAAATAGCTAGTAGTATAAATCCTCTACATGATATAGCAGAGATATTGCAGGGTAATAGTGTGGCATAAACTGCACAACATGGAAGTAAATCAACTCAAATGAAATGTTCGATGAAATGCAATTAGTAACTTAAAGGATGTTTGGGACCACCATCCTCTAAGGATCCCGCTAGCCTACTGCTTTGTGACCAGGCCACCCAAAGCCCAAGTGGTCCGCATTGATCGACAATCTCTTGGATGAAGTGATAAAGCATAAGTAAGATTGATTTTTTCATGCACAAGCACCAGGTCGAGTGTAGGCCCCGGGTCGGATTGAGTATAAACAGTAGAACCACTCGGGTCGAATGTTGTCCCCGCAAGCATCAACAATCTGAAGCTATAGCAACCTTGGTTTAGGTTGGATGTGGATGGACCCGATCCCACATTAAAGAGCTTGGCACATCGCTTTGGCAAAATCACCGGGTCGGATCAGATAACACAGACCCGACCCATTCGCCTGAAACAGTTACAAACACATTGGAAATGGACCTACTTCTATCGGCATGAGACCCGGATCGTTGTACATGTGTCATTCCACGAACTAAAGTGACCCTCTCCACTCTCTCCACTTCCAATCCGAGATTCACTCAGCGGCCTCCATGTGGCATCCGACCCGCTCAGTGAAAACGTCTATAAATACACAACTTGAGGGCATTATTTGGGGACTTTCTTGGCATCTCTACGGCTAGCATACGCAATGGTCGTCGCTCTACTACAAACAATCATCCTCTTATGTAACCAAATCAATGAATTCGGAGAGAGAAATTCATTGCAATCAAGTGCTTGAGTGTTTATATTCATTGTACTTGTAATTTCTGAAATAATTGAGAAACTATGAAGTGGATTTAGGCTCATTAACGCCGAACCACTAAAAATTTCGTGTCTCTGCTTGATTTTCCATGTTTTTAGATTATTATTCTCTATAAATTTTGATCAATTGGGTGTTAGTTTCACTTTTTTGGTCTAACATTTTGATGCTCTCAATGAGAATCGAAGATTCTCATCGTCTAAGGATTCTCCGATCTACTTATTGGATCGCCAAGTCTAATGAGGAAATCCTGTGAATTCTATTGACTTTGAAATTGTAGAGATCACCAAATGTGAAGTTACCTCCATGACATCCAGCAACAATCACCAAAGATTGGGAACAGAGTCTAGGAAATCTTTTGGATCAGATTAGACATGTTTCCAGTTCGAATTAGCTCCGGATAGGATGCAGATGAAGCCCTCGTATCAAATTTAGATGAAGTGCAGGCTAATATGCCTGAAGGGTTGGATCGCGATTGGGACTGTGGGGCCCCGGACCTCCACCATTGCTGCGCCCGGACCCGTTGACGGCTCGCCTTCGGCCCGGAACACGGCTTGCCTTCGGCTCGGTGTATATTTTAGCCAACAACAATTATCAAAGCTTGTCAATGAAGATTAATCGTATGGTCTGAGAACACCACAACAAAATAGCAACGATTGGGGTCCTTCCAAGAGCCATGACCCCAATTTACCGATGTTATTCGATGTGGGAAACTATTGAGCAGATTCAACATGCTAACTATGATAATATACAAGGGAAAGATTATTTCCTGGAAGCCACCCTTTCCAGGGTTCCAATGGTGTATATACTTCACCAATGTAACTGATGTTGTTCCTAAACGAATAGTGACCATCTGGTTTACATGACTTAAGCCTGCTCAATCGACGGAATCTCGAATGACAATGATATGGAGCAGCCCATGCACTATTCTATATATGAATCAGTTGATCTTAGCAATGATGGTTCTTAATGATGGGATATCAGAAAGCGACTAGGGATCCTAACACTACAAAGTTGCACTTGATTTGTATGATGTTATGAAGGACATATATCCTGCGATTCACTCCCTGAAGTACTTAGCAAACCTTTGCGATACCTATCTGCTATCAACTATATCGGTGACGATTGATTTCCGCCGGATAAGGGATAAATCAACATACTTTGGTGCCCAGAGTTAGGTACCAGTTGGCCCACTGCAGGCCATGGTTGGACTTATGGATCCTTACCCAGATGATAGAAACTTGACTGCTCATCAGCCTCCATGCAACCTCGGCATTGAGACGAGAGCTCGAGGTCAAAGTAAATATGAATCAACCTTTTGCTCTCTACTTCATACTTCTGTTGCGACAGAATGCATGAACATTACCTGAAGCTGTGCACTAGATGGATATGAAGCTTTAACGGCTCGACAAACACGCCAATCCGAGTGGTAGACTTGTTTGTAGAACTCGGGGAAGGGGAGTGCAGAAGAGTATGAATCCTCCCATATATTGTTATGAATATTGATTCTCCATACAGCGCCTTCTCAGGTTGACAAGCTCCAGCAGAATTCAGAGCTTGTATCGCGCATTAGTGTCTATTGTTAAAGTTCCCAACCGAAGCTGGAGTAAGAATGGTCTGTGGAGACCAAGTCATTAAAAGAGCCTGCTATTTGGCTGAATGGAAGATGTTATGCAATGGAGATAATATGGAACCCAAGAATGCTACCCCTCCTGCAAAAGATGCATCGGTATAACAGATAAAGGAAACATCACAGAAGGAGTCGCCCGATGATCTTTCAGATTAACATAAATCCCAAAGAGGACGAAGATTCGGGATGTAGAAGCGCGAAGCAACTGTGGTATTCCAATTGATGACGACGACCTAATTAAGGTCTTGAAGATAGGATCTCATTTAGGCCCCCTCCATATGGAAGAATTGACAGATTTTCTATGAGCGAATTTGGATGTATTTGCCTGGACCCATGCCAATATATGTGGGATTTCACTGCCAATTATGAGTCTTGCAATGAATATAAACACCGAAGTATGTCCACGTTAAGTAAAAGAGACGTATGTAGGCCCGAAGAAGTCAGATGCCCTAAAGGAAGAAGTTGAGAAGCTGAGAGGCAATGGTGTTATACGACATGCTACATATTTTGGCTGGATATCAAATTCCGTCCTTGTTAAGAAGGCCAATGAAGAACGGTATACGAACAACAATTTTTCAAATCTGAACAAGGCCTACTCAAAAGAAAGCTTCCCGTTACCAAGGATTGATTCGCTGGTGAATCAACGACTGCACATGAACTTCTTTCTTTTATGGATGCGTACTCCGGTCACAACCAAATTCCTATGCACTTATCTGATCAAGAGCATACAAGATTTGTCACAGACCTTAGACTATGTTGTTACACAGTGATGCCCCTCGGACTGAAGGATGCCAGGGCAACATACCAGCATTTAGTGAACTGCATGATCCACAACCAGATTGGAAGGTCCATCAAAGTCTATATGGATAATATGCTCATGAAGTCCAAGCAATCATTCGATCATGTATCATATTTGGCAGAAATGTTCGATACCCTTTGAAATGATCATTTGAAGTTGCATCATGGAAGTTTCTTGGCTTCACAATTATCTCAGATGAAATCAAAATCAACCCTGACTGGATTGCAACAATCAGGAACATTCATGAGCCGTAGAGAATTAAAGATGTTCAAAGCTTGGAAGGGAAGGTGGCAACACTGAGTAGTTTTATTTCCAGAGCTACCCAAAAATGCATCCCTTTCTTCGATTTGATAAAAAGAAGAATTATTCATGTACTTAGTAGTCTCATCGCACGCAATCAGTTCGACACTCGTTCGTCAGGAGGATAGAATCCAGAGACCAGTGTATTATGTGAACATATTAGTGGCGGCAAAGCGCAACTACCAAAAGATTGAGAAGCTTGCTTACAGCTTCTTAATCATTTCAAGAAAGCTTCACCACTACTTTCAAGCTCATCTGAGCATGATATACACTGATCATCCACTAGGGCAGGTCCAGCAGCGACCTGAGGCATCTGGAAGATTGCTCAAATATAACATCGAGATAAATTAATTGGATCTTAATTTTCCTTCCAAAGAAGTATATTCGGGGCCAAACATTAGCCGACTTCATTGTTGATTTCACTACTCCCGAAGAGGAAGTGTTATGGAATCGAGTACCTGGAAGCTGTACACAGACGATGCTCGAAATGATCGATGATCTGGCGCTAGAGTCGTGATGATAACTCCTGAAGGTCGGTCAATTTACTATGCCTTGCGACTGGATTTTTTCCGCTACTAACAACGATTCCAAATAAGAGTCCCTAGTTGCCGGGTTAAAACTCGCTAAGAAGTTAGGAGTAGTGGCATCGAACATCTTTTATGACTCTTAAATTGTCGTTTATCAGGTTCGAAAGGAATTTCAGGAAAAGAGACAATGACACGCAACTTACCCAGAACGGGTCAAAGAGCTATTGGACGACTTAGAGCATTACAGCGTATCTCATATTCCGCAAATAGAGAATCGGGAAGCGGACAAGTTGGCCAAGTGAGCGAGCTCCTACAATTCAGAAGGGTTGGTAATGGTGCAAATCGAGACACCGGAAACTCTGAGTGCTGATCAGATAGGAGTTGATCCAGTGTTGAAGACCGAACCCGAGAGAGAGTCATGGATGATCCCCATAAAGAACTTTATGCAGCATAGAACGCTTCTGGCAAGGAAAAGTAAAAGGCGTATCATCATTCACAAAGCCCCAAGACACGACATGCAAGGCAACATTGCTTATTTCCCTTGGAAGGTCATCCCGAGATAAACATCAATGAGTCTCATTGCTGATCTACTACCCTGAATGATTCGACAAAGGCATTACCAGCTTCCCACTAGATGAGAGATCTACACGAATGAAACTTTTGACAAACGACATTTTGGAGTTAGAAAGCGAAGATTCACATTTCCATACTTTTCATTTATTACCTATCAAGTAACTCATGCCTTAAATGCTAGGGGCAACTGGAGATTCGAGCGTGGATTGCTCGTGATTACATCATCTAATTCAAAGCTGATATATCATAAGCTTGCATGATCGACTGCCTCAGTCTTGGCCAAAGGTTGGCAAGTTAAAGGTTTAGAGCACTTAGGCCTGGATGCAGATTGATTGTCTATGCATCAGCTCTTATTCTCGATGTGGGATCGAAGGCATATCCGCGGATAGATGAGATATAACCATCTCCCTGACAGCCATATCCTTTTTCCTAGCATGGAAAGCGCAAAAGTTTCTATAAGCATGGATCCATTGTTCTCTTGCCAATTACCGTCCTAGCGCCAATGCGATGATGCGCTACCATTATCGATACAGACATGACTCCCTGACACTCAATCCTTTCCCTTGGCATCGGGGTTCGCTTATAGTATCTACTTAACTGCTTTTGTCGCTCCAAGACCCCAATCAAGGTCTGTTTATTCTTAGGAATGTTGTCCCACGACGGTTTATAAAGACATTCATCATCAGCTAAAGATTTTGACAGCCATCCCCTGGCAGAGATAGGGCAAGGCAAAATGGACCTGCAAAGAGCATGCAATGCCATTTTCGCATAGAATGATATTCATTCCTTTAACAAGATTATTCTTTAACGATGACTCATATATTTGCATGCTTTACAAGTTATTGATTTAATTAACTTAGATGAATTAATATAGGGATGGTGTAGGTATGTAGGATTTGATATTGATCAGTCTTCTAACACCCGCATATAGAGTTATGGAGCAATAGCTAACGAGCCTGACTGAACTGCTCGTTTACAAAGCCACGCCCTCCGCTTGAGAGAGGTTGTATAACTCAAGGTGGATCCAATATGACAATCCACTCCTTGGCTCACACGTTGCAGACCTCGAGATAATTGTGAATTGACTTTTACATTTCAAAGTTGGAATCTGATTCCAAATGGATGTAGTTCGACCGTTTACATGGCTCGATCCTATGCTTGACGCCACCGGATACATAAATTCAAATAAAGGATGCAACCCTGCCCCTTGATATGCTTATTCTCAATCAGTTCATTTACTTTTACATGCTTCCTGAGTTGTCGACATGACTAACTCATGTGATATGAATGATGCAGGTACCCGAAGTTCGATGCCAATCACTCCTCCCACAAATTGATTGTAGGAACGCAAAGCCTTGGCAAACGTGATCCAAATGTTTGCCCGACTAAATATAATCCTCAGAGCTTGGATAGAAGTATAAACCTAGGATGAGTGTGATGGGCGCGCTAAGATTGAAGACCACTCGATCCACAACTCTAACTCTCATGATATGAGAGGGATTATGAAGGACGAGAAGATGACGTCCACAACTCTAACTCTCATGATTTGAGAGAGAGAGGGTATAAAGAACGGGAAGATGACATCCACCATGCTAACTCTTATGATCAGAGAGAAATAAAGCATAAAGGACAGGAAGATGACATCAACAGGGCGTGATGGTGCGCCATGATCAAAGACCGCCTTGACAACACTCTAACCTGGGCATACGACTAGAGAGTATAAACACTACACCATATATGCTAATTAGGCTGTGTTTTTAGCCGTATCTAAAGAAATTAGGCACGGTAACAAGCCGTATCAAAAATGGCACGTTAAATTATTAGATACGGCTCTAAACCGTATCCCAGTGTAATAACATACGGCTATTGGCCGTATCTAAACAATAAGTAGATACGGCTATAAACCGTATCTTATATATATAAGTAGAAACTACAACACATATTATTTGTAACACAAAGCATATATAACACAATTTATAAACAGGATACACTAATTAAAAATTGTAACAGTAAACGAAAAAATTGTAGGAAATATTTCATTACATTACATTATATAACGATACATGCTATTTGATTACATTACAATAAATAAGATACACGTTGTTTCATTACAATAAAGAAGATACATAATGTTACATTACAATAAAGAAGATACAGACCATTTCACAATTACATTAAAATAAAGAAGGTAAACTTCAGCGATCAACCACTCTCCGCTTTTCAACATCGGCGATCGACCACTTCGATCTGCGGCTAATACATTCACCAAGCTGAAGGTGTAACTTTCTGGTTAAGAATTTACTGGGTGATTCGCTAGGTAGATGCACTTTAGCTCACGCACCAGGGTCGGGTATTTATCCTAACTTATGCATTTAACTAAGCGCCAAGACTAGCAAAGGGGATAATATATAAGTGGCATATGTCGTTTTACTAAACCTTAGGAAAAAGCATTTGACACTTGATATTATCCCCTTTGCCAGTCTTGGCGCTTAGTTAAATGAATATGCTAGGATAAATACCCGAACCAGCATCGTGAGCTAAAGTTCAACCACCTGTTGAATCACCCAGTAACTCTTAACCAGAGAGTTAAAGCCTTCAGCTTGGTGAGGCTTCACTGGTGGATCACCCAGTAAATTCTTAACCAGAATGCATCATCTTCGTCTATACTTGCAACCTAATTTGCATTAGAACAATAATGAGTCAGAACACACATATTTACACATAAAAGAACATATTTCCCCAAGACTAAGTACTGACTTGAATGCACACGATAGGAGAAGAATATACGATTGCAACACACACCCCTACTCTGCACAATAACATCATGGACATACAAGCAAGAAGAACAGAGTCAGGTTATGGATGAATACAACAAACCAGTGCACAAGCACATGCCCATACTTGATGCACATAATGTTATATACATGAGCACAAAAGCAACTTGGTTCAAGGGAGCAAGTCATAAATGGAAAAGCAGTTTAAGTGGAGCCAAGGTAAATGAGCACTAGATTTCTCAGTTCTCTACATATGTAACCAAGGTAAATGAGCAAACTACTAGTCTCATTCTCATTTATAAATTCTGACAGAGACAGTGTAAAATAATGTCAAATTATGTATCCATATATGTATATAGTACATGCAAGTGATATCAAATATATACGTATTTTTTCCTCCTAATTATTATTTCCTTAAGCAATTCTATAAATCTAGATTTCTTAGTTTGCAAGGCATTTAGTTTTACGCCTTTACTCACACGCAGTGTGACACCCATGACACACCAAACGAATTGACCAAATCTCAACCTATAAATGCCATTCTATTTTCATTCATGCATCCATCACCGACATTTCTGCTCAATCATACAAATTTCCCATTATCAATTGCCAAATACATGCAGCTCAATCAACAAAACTAGTATGCTTTAGTTCTCAAATCACACCACATGATTTTTTTGGCACAAGCCAGAAATGACATATGCACTTTAGATCAGTAAGGATCAGTGTGCATGGTGCAATAATACACACAAATGTGTAGGGCAACATAAGTAAAAGTGTCTGAATCCAAGGTAGACAAATACAACACAAGTAATGATAGCAAATACACTGCCGCACTATAAAACTGGGGTTACTACACAATTTAAACACAATAGCAGCATGAATTCTAGGTAGACAAGCACATGCAAATATCTATCAATCATATTTTTGAACAAAGGCATGGAAATTCAAATTTAAACCCAATTCGAATTCAAATTAAACCCAATTTATATTTAAATTTAACCGCGATCTAGTACTCACTTCTAGTGGCGACAAGAAGGATGGACAGCGGTGGACTGAGGCTTCGTCGGTCAGCTGAAGGCAGCGCGAGCTGACGATAACCCATGGACTGCGATGGATGGCTTATTGACAAAGGAAGTCGGTCGAGTACCAAACCCTAATTTGGGTATTCGGTTGTCTCCATTGCAAAATAAAAAGAGGGATAATTTGGCCGAAAGTTTTGATGTGTCAAAACTCGATTGTGCCAGAATGGAAGTAGGGAGGGAAAAATTTGATACGCATTTCATACGATCTAAAGCCGTATCAAATGAACTGATCCGGAGATTCATCGATGGATGGTCAGATTAAGGGTGTTTGGGGTGGTGTGGATCGCAAAATGTAGTTTGATACAAATCTGAGCACTATCAAATTTGATACAGCTTATAGCCGAATTGTATATCTGCATCCTTGTGTGCCAAATTCGCTGATATGATGTAGTAAAAGGTACTGAGACTAAGTGCTGAAGACGGGTTCCTACCCCACTAGAGGATTGAGGGAAAATTGAAAGCTGAGCCCATACTCCCCACTGAAGGATTGGGGGCAACATAATATTGCTATTAATCAATCCCATCTGATCCCTGGCTAGGCACTCTATTCATGATTGATTGGGGGCATACACACATATCACCCCCATTAGATAACTTCTGTATGATTTGTCAGCTATTATTTGATTGCATGGATGCTGGTTTGTAGGGATGTTTAATCCCTACTCAATTGTGATGCATTTCGTTGTCCATTACTTAGTTTAGTAATAGTTTGATTGCGACTACATTTGATTGAAATATGTAATAAACTTGCAAGTTTGTGACATTGCAGGAACATTGCTTTATTTGCAGAATGCAGGTTTGTACTGATATAAAGCATAGATGCAAGGGCCGCATTCGAAGGGTTGACACTGGCTCCTAGTGCTGAACTTCCCATGCGACTCAAGGCGGCGATAGAAATGATGCTTTAAGAGTGATATCTCGAATCAACACACATGCCTATATGTGATTGGCTCTTCCCCAAATGCGTCGACGAGTATCACCCTGCAAGTACATTGAATGGAAAATGCAAAAAAACTTGAGCACTTGGATGGCCTAATCACTTAAGCTTTGAAATAAATGTCTCTTTTTCATGCATGCATGTATAAATTCGAGAGGGATGTAATCCGACCACGTATCCTTTTGTCGTTTCCGCCCGACTGGAGGCGTAGCCATTGAAAATATTTACAAACGGCATGACTTATTTTCTTGTATCTAACTTATATTTTAATCTTGACGGGCTGCATGAGGGCCATGAGACGGATGCAGAACGAACATTCACTGACTGGTCCCAACCTATTTCCGAACTAGAAGGCTTAGATAAAGGTGGACATGAATCAGTTATATATCCCATGCCACAATTGGGTGTAACGCAACCACTTTCTTTCCGTCCATTCCTTTGATGCGGGGGGAAAGCAGGAGCACTTAAGGCGACTACAGTATGACCTTTCCTATCTAACTCAAATCCTCAGAGCCTGGATATGAGACTAGAGATCGGCGTGGGATGGGTACCAACAAATCATTTGCACCTAACTCTGACTCATGGTCTGACGAGGAAGTATGATTCGAAAGAAGATATGGATTCGAAATCTACTACTCAGCAAAACCCCAATGGTTGGGGGCACGAGGTGCAATCTTCGAACGGCATGATTCGACTGCTTGATTACCCTATGCACATTCACTATCCTTAGAGTTCCGCAGGATCCTAGACGACAGCTGAAAGAATAACTCCTGAGGATTAACCCGCATACATCGATGCAATGGATCATCATCCAGAATTGAATGACGGAATCCTGATTGACGGCTATTGCATATGTGGAACTAAGAAGCCAGAGGCCGACTTCCTTCCACTTCAGGACTGCATGCTGGGAGCACCAACGTTGTAGTAGACAACTGGAAACAACTTCTCGAAGATGGAAATCAGATTACCAACGATACTCGATGCTTCACTTGAGGCGGCATGTCTCAAGACAATTTTCTCCAGAAGCAACAGGAAATGATAAACAAGTTCTTCGCTTGGATGGATGAGAGGGCAAGCAACAGCAACCAACCGACTGGAAATGATGTTGTTGGAGCAGAAGTAGCAACCGATGCAGCTTGAACAGAAAGCATCTTCTAGGTCGGGTCGAACCCGATCTAACCATCAGGCCATATTGGATCTGACGGAGTAAGGAGTATCCGCCCTCTTTCAAGAAAGGTGCAGCATACAACCACGGCTCGAAACATTTTGGACAAAAACGTTGACAACCTCGGAATTGCTAAGAACTTGGGCTCGACACAGCCTACATCTGCTCCTATTTGACTGGACGACAGAGCAACAGAGATGGCACGACTCCAGAATGGAGCTCTTCGGTTCAGGCAATCAAGGACAGGTTCGGGTCGAACTATTCGACTCGCGACCCAAAAGTCATTACGACCTAGTATTGGTAACTTGACAAAGACTCCCTCGTGATCTTGTATTTGATGCTAAGGGCACCAGCTCTGATCTTGGTAATTTGCAGCAGCTCTTTGACGACAATTTGCTCGCCAGTTTGATTCGGCGCCTCTTAAGAGGCGGCACTTCACAGGATAATGTGGATAATGATAATCACAGCCCTTTCACATGAGACATCAAGATCTTCTGTTATTCCCATGGAATTCAAAATCTCTCTACAATGAGATTTGCCCAGAGGCTTTGATGAATTCAACTCTGAGGTGGACAGACTTCTATGACAAGGAGATTATAACATTTTGGATGATCTTAATGTTATCAAGACAAAAGATAGAGGACCGTCCAACTCTGAAATGATAAAGACAAAAGAAAAGCCCTGGAAAAGACTGGCAGGAATGTACAATTCCGGAAAGGACTAATTTCATTGATCGAGCCGTGTCAAGGTCAACAGAACCAAGCATGAAAGATAGACCCAACAAGACTGTGATGGCCATTTTGGACTATGCTGGAGCATCAACAGAGGGAATCGATTAACTTTCTAATGACATTCATTACCTTACATTTTTGGTGAGTCTACCCGACTCCGCGACTGATCCTATGAGAGTAACTAAGTTCGCTAACGCTCGATGAGGCAATCCTCACTTTCTGACTAAAGAAATGTGATGACACCAAAGCGATGTGATTCAACCATTCGAATATACAACTCCAACTCTTGTTGCCTCGGGAGAGAGCACATAACGACTTGAATCAATTAAGATTGTTAAACCTGCAAATCTAACTCGATGCGACGACGAAAACTATAAAGGATAGAAGACTGGATGTCTGATTGACTTGGCCTAACCCCCACCGATGCTGGGGGCATAAAACTGACTTCACTTGTCCTCCATTGACGTTGGAATATATGCCTCAATTCACATAGCTTTGAATGTGACCCCGAATTGACAAACAATTAAGAATATACGTGCCATATCTTCGGATTATGACATGACCTACCTTACTTGTCCAAGCGAGCCATCTTATAGACCAAGTGTGACTTCTCGCCACTAATTACAGCTACATTGAATGGAAAGTGAAATAAACTGCTCTAAAGCCTTGTGATTTCGACGATGATACCAGACATTGGCTCACATGATTTCAACAATATCTCGTACTGATTCGTATGTGATCACAGGACTACAAAATGATCCAAAGCGATCGTGGACTTCTTTTAATATGGTATGATACGACCATGGATCTATGATTTTCTATTGACATGATCCGGAGTGATCGTGACTCTCGAATTTCTTATTATTATGATTCGATGCGATTGTGGAGTCCTATATTACCATCCTGATGTCATCATAGTCCAAAGCCGGGCACAAATGACAAGTTTATATGCTAATTCTAATGTGTTCTACCCTAACGATCTAAATGCTAGTTCAGAGTTTGAAGATTCTTATACTACCCTATGACTTGGATGGCTACTTCATACACTGACTGTATGTAAAAGAAAGTCTGACTCGACCATGCTCCTGAATTGCGTAGGAAGACGACGACACTTGGCAATAACCCATGTGTGTGAAATCACACCCGGGAGCCAATGATCCGACATGACTTACGGCAAAAGAATTCGACCTCTTAATTCGACGAGGTCTAAATGATTATTTGATCACCTTGGCTACTCTAACCATAGGATTTGGCCCGAGGAGCACTCATGGAAGCAGTGCTATATATGATAAGCCACCTATACAACGAAGAGTCGAAATATCAGAACTACTCAAGAGGACAAAACTATTTGATAAAGCCTTCTCAAGGACGGATGACGTTGTAGAAAGATTCAACTCGATTTATTCAAAGCACATCTCATCTACGATAAGATGTAATTTGGAGGGTAAAATGTTAGCTTGCTTTGTGACTAGGCAACCCCAAGCCCAAGTGGTCAGCATTGTTCGACAATCGCTTGGATGAAGTAACAAAGCATAAGTAAGATTGGTTTTCATGCACAAGCACTGGGTCGAGTGTAGGCCCTGTGTAACACCCCACCTCCGTTAAGGTCACTCACAAAGGGAATGCCTTAACTTTGATGGAGTGTTTTAGTAGACAGAACAGAATATTACAAGACAGATAAGTAGTACTAGAAAATTATAACTTTATTACAGCAGAAGCAGAAATAAGTTTGGTTATATCTTTCAAAATCACAATACCAAAACCCAAGTACACAATTATCAGTCTTATACAAAATCCTTCAGAATGCACATTTTTTAAAGCTATAATCCCCAACATAAACTGCTATGGAAAGATAGAGTCAAAGCCAAGCAATACTTCAAACACTTCAAGCAGAGAGAATCTGAATCAAGCTTCTATGTTTACACCCATGAGCACCTGGGGGGGAAACGAAAAGAAAAGAGGCGAAGCAAACTAGGTCAGACATAAGTCTAGTGAGTCCAGTGACTTTCAGCATATAAACAGATAATAGTATCATGACATGTAAATAAAACTGGATGAGAGGTAACGTGACAGGAATAGCAAGTTAACAGAAGAAACATAATGATATAGGCTAAGCTAAGCTTCTTACTTAGTTTTCACTTCTCTGCATTAATACTAGTATAACAGGATTAGGTGTTACCCTAATGTCTAAACTGAAACAGAAACGGAAACAGAATAATCTATACAGAAACAGAATGTTAGTAATGGGCCTTTACCACCCCAACAGATAGAAGGTACAGAAACAGAATACTAATAATGGGCCTTTACCACCGCAACAAAGACAGAGGATACAAAAATAGAAGCAGAAACGGAGTCAGAGACGGAAACAGAATAATCCCTATGGAAACAGAATGTTAGAATTAAGTGTACACTAGTAATGGGCCTTTACCACCCCAACAGACGGTACCATGCAGAAACAGACAGGTGTTACCACCCAACAGACCCAACAGAAATAGATGGTACCAAGATAAACAGACAGAACTAAGTGTACCCTAAGTCCTACCCCCCAAGCGATCGGCTCCCTAATACATAAATACCCTGTGTTGGTCCCACAGTAGGGTGTATCACTCTCTAAAGTGGCAACGTATTGGTACAGACCTATTTACAGATGTCACGGTGTCTTACATCCTCAGAGCAGACCGGATCCATGGACGCACATGACCCGATTGGAACGCACCATCAACACCCCTCGCCATTATCAGAATGAACCGCTTATAATTATTTCAGTAAGCGTGCCCGGACCCCTACATAGCGTGGGGTCAAAGTTTTTGATACCAGAAAGGGTTACTGACTAATATGGGTCCTAAACAACAGATGACACAAGTAATTTCCCCTCCTAACCTTGTGTCCCCAGACTAACATATTTCAGATTAACTTGTTTACAGATTTCAGACAGAGTTCAGATTACTAGTTCACAGATCAGATAATCAAGTTAACAAGTTTTCAGATTAACAGATCAGATGTACGGATTTAACAGACTTACAGATTGTCTAACTTTGTATTGGGCCTATAGATTCACGAAACGGGTTTGTTTGATTCATCAGTCCTGTTGGTTTAACCCTATCCACTCAACACGTTTTAGACATCATATTTATCTCAAATTTGCATTAATCAAATATCAATGCACAGACCTCTCACATTAGGTCGGTAGCTTGTGGCCGCTAGATATACCAAGCGGTTCCGGGCAGACTTCTGCCACAAGTCAGACCTAACCTCGTGTCTAAGCATATTTTAGTTATGCCTACGACCTCTCACATTAGACTGACAGTTTTTGGTTGCTGGTTAAGCCGGTTGGTTCTGGGCAGGCTTCTACCGCAAACGGAGTCTAACCTCGTGTCATAGCCAATTTATTCCATAATAGAAAATATTAGCCTAATTTTGTCCATTTAACAGATTTAACTTCTTTACAAGTTACGGCAGATTATCCAAAGTTCTATTAACATGTTTTGCTCAATTTTAGATCGAGCCTACAGATTACAATTATTCAGCTTTCAACAGATTAGGCAATTCAACAGATAACAGATCTAGCAGATTAGGCGATTCAACAGATTTAGCAGATAACAGGTTTAGCAGATTAGTCAATTCAACAGATTTAGCAGATAACAGATTTAGGCTATTCAATAGATTTAGCAGATAACAGATTTAGCAGATTAGACAATTCAACAGATTAAACATTTCTAAAATTCTATTTACATATCTTGTCTAATCATAAATTAAGCCTAAACTTACATGCCTAAATCATGGTCATAATTCATAATACAACATATACCCAAATTTTTTAGTTAAACTTTGCACAGTACAAAATATTCTTTAAAAGCCCCAAATCATGATATACCCTATGAATTATGACAAGTTATAGCCTTTAATGCCAATTATCCAAAAATCCACTTTAAGGCGTATTAACATTGATAGTTATCCTATTATAATATAGGTCTCTACGCCTAAGTCACATATTCCTTTTTCAAATCATGAATCGTTACATAAAATTTACCCAAAAATCTAGATCATTTCAAAATCAGATCTTAATTTTGATATGCATTATGTCCCAAAGTTTCAAGTCACATGTTATCATACAATGATTCCTCTTCTTCCAAATCACAGAGTATGCACAGATCTAGATCTAATTTACAACATATGTCCCTTTTCTCAAATCAGTCAAAGATCAGTTATGTCAAATTATGCACTATCCATTATTTGTCCCAAAATTTAGCGTTCGTGCGTTAATACCTTATGATATTTGATGCAGGCTTGTGGTAGTCTGGCTACAAACAAAAAGGACGAAAAGAGGGAACAGATACAGAACAGTCACAATAATATGAACAAGATAGATCCACAGAAAAGTATGCATAACCTCAGATCCAGATTCACAAAAATGTCAAGATAATTATTAAATTTCATATCTGAAAATAATTGTACTCATGATTGAAAAGGTAAATATTGATTTCTGGGATCTGTATTATGAAACTGAAATGCTCGCCTTTGATGTAGACTAATCGTTTTAGATTTGATTCTCTTTTAATTCTATTCAGATTGGAAGAAGATGCATTAATCCTAGTTTTGATTCCAGCAGAGTTGCAACGCCATTTTTATTTTTAATTAGAATAGAGGCTGTTGGCTAGCTTTTTGACCAAGCCATCCAGGTTCGTTCATAAGAAGAAAGTATGAGACTGCGTTACCTAAGAGCATGAAGGATCGAATCGCCCCTCATTGAATCGCACGATCGAAGCGCCCCTTCTCTGGATCGCACGATCGGATCGCCTTCACCGAATCGTACGATCGGATCGCCCCTCTCTGGATCGCACCGTCGTATCGTTCCCACTTCATCAGCGAAACGACACCTCTATGCGATTCGATCCATGCATGTGTTATTTCCCAGTATTGACCGATCCGATCCCCTGATGCGTGGCGGAGCCTCTGACCCGTTCAAGTACGAGCTAGTCTTCAGCGATCCGAGTCGCACGGATCTAGTGACACGTGTCTCTAACCGTCATTTTGACCAATTCTCCCCATCTGCACGATCCGATTTTCAAGGGGATCGCGACACCTGTCCGCAACGGCTAATTTGACTATTTCTTCAATGATGGCGATGCGATCCGATGTTCTCGGGATTCGTGCCACGTGTTACCACGACCCACCTGACAAAATCAGCTATAAATAGCCCGGAGCTTGGCATTTTTTGGGATCTTTTTGGGCAATATTGAGTACTGAATCCGCCATTATTGTCAGACTACGAGAGTATTAAGAGAAATCATTGATTGTATTATCTTTCAAAGTATAATCAATAATATATAAAGTGGACGTAGGCTCGTTAACGCCGAACCACTATAAATTCTGTGTGTTATTTTCTTTTTCCTCATTCTTCAGTTGAAACTGTATAAGATTCAGAACGATTTGGGTGTTAGGTCCAAATTTTGATCTAACATTTTGGTGCTTTCACTGATAAAACAATCCTAAAGTTTCACTATTCAGTTCGTTGGAGATTCCAGCGATTCGGATATCATGGCTGGAAAAAAATCTAAGGAAGCACGAGCTTCGCAAACCAATGAAACAATTGAAGAAAGTGTGCACGAGCTAGGCAATGAGGAGATTCTGGATCGCGGAGCGCTGGGGGCGAATCGATCCGATGAAGACGCCACGCTCCGAGTCGACGAGAACGAGACGATCCGTACTGCTGAAGGGGTTGTTACTCGATCCCGAGGCAACGTCTTGAATCCCCCATGCACCGCAACCGCGAATCGATCTCAGGGGGACGTTGCGAGCCGCCATCCTCGAACCACAGCGATTCGAATTGATGATCAGACTACAACTCGACCTGGAAAGGAGCCTATGGCTCGCTCCTACCGTCCTGGCCCCTCCGCTCGACCTGGCTCAAGCTCTTTGCGCATAAGAGAAAGTGATGATGATCAATATGATCCTGCTGCTCCCGTTACTGAGGGGGATCTCTCTCGCTTTTCCGAAATGTGGGAGAGGCTGTTTGATGAATTGGCTGCCCAAAGGCAGGAAAGCTCCGTCCTATGACAAAATTTGACTGCTATGGATAGAAGACTTGATGAGCTTGCAAGGCAAAGAACGCCGCCGGTTCGTCCACTCACTCCAGGATATTCTTCTTCGTCTGAGGAATCGCCGAGACCTCCACGATGACCGTATGAGAGAGCCGAAAACCTAGAGCAGCTTCGGTTCGGAACCCTGCCATTACAGGAAGAAGAAGCGCTGGGGGCGGGGCCCTCAAACCGTAATGTGAACGATCAAGCCACAGCTCCCAGGACTCGAGATGTGGACAGCCCTGTGCATAACAGACTACCTCAGCCCCGTCGCCGCGCACATGCTCATGGTAACAGGGGGCAACGGAGCCCTATCCGAGCCCCGGATTTTGTGACTGCTCCCAGAAGAGAGATCAGAGAACCCCGCCGAACCAGAGGCACTGACCCTGAACCTCCGCTGACCAGTGCAAATGTTGCAGCCATGATCCATCAAATTCTGGCAGATAGCCGTGGACAACGGAATGAAGATTGGGGAATTGACCGCAGTCACACCCCTGTCACTGACGATATTTTGGATGCGACCCTCCCGAGGCGTTTCAACATGCCACAGACGAACCGATACGCGGGTAGGTCTGATCCTGTCCAGCATCTGATGAGATATTCTTGGTCAATGACCGCTGCCGCAGCCTCTGACGCTGTCAAGTGCAAAGCGTTTCCCATATTCTTGGAGGATGTAGCTTTGTTATGGTTTACTCGCTTGCCAGCAAGATCGATTTCTAGCTTCAGGTAGTTGAGTGAGAAGTTCGTAGAACAATTCCGTATCTATGCACAAAAAACAAAAAGTGTGATTGACTTGTTCCTTGTCAAGCAGCGACCAGGCGAGAGTTTGAAGGTGTACCTAGACCGTTTCAATTTGGCCGCTACTGAAGTTAAAGATCCCCATGAACCACCGTTGTCGCAGCATTGATTGATGGAGTAGATAAAGACACTGAATTCGGGAGATACTTGGCAAGCAAGCCACCCCATACTAGAGAATTATTCTACGAAAAAGCCAACGTACACTTGCGCCGGGAAGAAGTATATGCTAACCGAAAGGCAAAAACGGCCGATAAAGAGGAAATCCAGAGCAATGTCGCCATTAAGCAGACAGGAGACAGCTCGGGTAAAGTCGAAGTTAATGTCGGAAATCGGAATCAGGGTGGTCGTCAGTCAGGGAACAATGATAATAATGGTAATGGCAACAACCGGAAGAGGAACCGAGGGAACGACTCCCAGAGAAGGACTTGTCCCAGGGCCTTTGAAAGTTATACACCAATAAATGATACTCTGGAAAATATCTTCATGGATGCGTATGAAGTCCTCCAGAATAAGAGGCCACCTCCCAGAGAGTCGACGGAGAAAGAGCGTGAAACAGGGAAGTTTTGTCTCTTTAATCAGATTCATGGCCATTCGACAAATGAATGCCGTCATCTAAGAGATGTAGTCGAGAGGCTTCTTCGAGAAGGAAAATTAGATGAATACAGAGTAACACCCAGAGATAGGGGACAAACAGTACAGGCCCCGAATCAGAACCAGAATCAACTTGCTGCTAGGCCGACTGCCCAACAAAAGGGAAAGAACATTGTTATCAATACCATGATCGGAGGACTTTATCTCGCCGGACATAGTTCCAAGGCATTAGATCAATATGTCAATGCAGCCAAACAACACCTCGAGGTAGGGGAGTGTAGCAACCCTGAGTACAATATCCCGGTAAAGCAACAAAAGATGATGACCGACGATGTAGTTTTCCGAGAACGAGAAAGCATTGGAGTCCATGCTCCGACAGAAGATCCATTTGTAATTATAGTACCTATTGGACCAGCCACTGTTCATAAGGTTTTAGTGGACAACGGGAGTTCTGTCAACATTCTTTTCAAAAGGAAATTTGACCGGATGAACCTCGAAATAAAAGACTTGAAGCCCTGTCAAGGATGGATCCGTGGATTTAACGGAGCATCCACTGCTCCAATGGGATATGTAGAGTTACCGGTTACGCTTGGGGAAGGAGAATGCTAGAGAGTGAGAATCCTTCCCTTCATGATTTTGGACGTTGAATCGCCCTACAATGCCTTTTTGGGCCGACCGGCCCTCGCAAAGTTTAGAGCCTGTATAGCCCCCTGGTGCTTGTTATTGAAATTCCCCACAGAAGCTGGCATTGGTATCGTCAGAGGAGATCAGGTTGCTGCGCGAGCATGTTATGTTGCCGAGCTAAAGTTACTTCGCAATGGAGGGGACATTGAAACTAAAGGCGCTTCTCCCCCTACAGGGGCGGAAACCTTATAGCAACTAAAGAAGATAGCCGTTGGTGAGTCGCCTAGAGAGCTGCCCGAGGATATAGATCCCAGAGAGGATCAAGAACCTGGGGGCAGAATGGCGACTCCCAACGAGACAACTGTGGATGTACCGATCGATGATAATGACCCGGAGAAGGTCCTTAAGATTGGATCCCAATTAAATCCAAATCTCGCTAAAGAATTGACGGATTTCTTAAGAAACAACTTGGATGTATTTGCTTGGACCCACGCAGACATGTGCGGGATATCCCCATCAATCATGAGCCATTCATTAAGCATTAACCCTAAACACCCTCCGGTAAAGCAAAAAAGGCGAATATTGGGCCCAGAGAGGTCCGCTGCCTTGAAAGAAGAGGTTGGAAAGCTGAAGAGTAATGGATTCATCAGAGACTCGACCTACCTAGACTGGATTTCAAATCCAGTCCTGGTAAAGAAGGCCAACGGGAAGTGGCGAACATGTATCGACTTCTCGGATTAGAACAAAGCCTGTCCAAAAGATAGTTTCCCATTGCCCTGGATTGACCAGTTGGTAGACTCAACGGCGGGTCATGAACTTCTCTCGTTCATGGACGCTTACTCAGGATATAACCAGATTCCAATGCATGTTCCAGATCAAGAACACACTAGTTTTATCATGGATCTAGGGTTATATTGTTATGTAGTGATGCCCTTTGGCTTGAAGAATGCGGGCGCTACATATCAACGTTTAGTTAACAGAATGTTTTATAACCAGATCGGGAAAACGATGGAAGTATACGTCGACGATATGTTGGTTAAGTCCAAGCAATCCTCCCATCACACTACGGACTTGGCGGAGATGTTCAGCATCCTTCGAAAGTACGGAATGAAACTCAACCCAACCAAATGTTCATTTGGTGTTGCCTCCGGAAAATTCTTGGGGTTCATCGTCAGTTCCCGCGGGATTGAGATTAATCCAGATCAGATCGCGGCAATCAGAGACATTCAGGAACCCAGGCAAATTAGGGACGTGCAAAGCCTTGTAGGGAAAGTAGCCGCACTAAGCAGATTTATCTCCAGGGCCACTGATAAATGCATACCATTCTTCGAATTAATAAAGTGGGGAAAACGCCACTTCAAATGGACACCCGACTGCGTAGAAGCATTTCAGAACTTACTAAGGCACTTGGAGAAACCTCCGATATTATCTAAGCCAATGGATCACGAGGACTTATTCATGTATCTGGCAGTGTCATCCCATGCGATCAGCTCAGCCTTGGTAAGAGAAGAAGATAAGGTCCAAAGACCTGTGTATTACGTGAGAAAAAAATTGACGGCAGCAGAGCGTAATTATCCAAGGATAGAAAAGTTGGCGTATAGTTTATTGATCGCCTCTAGAAAGCTTCGACATTATTTTCAGGCACATCCTATTACCGTATACACCGATCATCCGCTCAAGCAAGTTTACAGAGACCAGAGGCATCTGGAAGACTACTCAAATGGAATATCGAGTTAAGTCAATTTGATTTGAACTTTCAGCCCAGACGGTCAATTCGAGGGCAAGTGATAGCCGATTTCATAGCAGAGTTCACCGTCCCTGAGGAAGATATAGCAAATGAAGAAGTTGATCCTTCAAAGTTACTTCTCGATCCCAATGCTTGGGGATTGTATACTGATGGCGCTAGGAATGACGAAAGGTCCGACGCTGGAATAGTGCTTGAAAATCCAGAGAAATGCTTGATATCCTATGCTATCCGGATGGAGTTTCACGCCACTAACAACGATTCCGAATATGAAGCCTTGATAGCCGGATTAAGGATCGCAAAGAATTAGAAGTCACAAAGCTGAACATCTTCTGCGACTCCAAGTTAGTTGTAAACCAAGTTACCAGAAAATTCCAAGCTAAAAGTGCAAGATTGATTCTATACTTAAAGAAAGTAAAAGGGTTGTTGAACGATTTTGATCACTACAGCATATCTCATATTCCGCGTTAGGAGAATCAGCAGGCAGATAAGTTGGCAAAGATGGCTAGTTCCGACGATCCTGAAGTGACCGGGCTAGCCCCCGTTGAAGTACTTCGGTCCCCTAGCATAGATCAGATGGAAATTGACCCAGTGCTAGAGACGGAACCAGAAAGGGAGTCCTGGATGACCCCTCTAAAGAATTTTCTGATGAATGGAGCGCTTCCGACCAAGAAAAGCGAGAGGTGCAAAGTGATTCGTAAAGCCGCCCGATACGTTCTGCAAGGCGGAGTTCTTTACAGACAAGGGTTTTCGATGCCCCTCCTCCGGTGCATAGCCCACGATGACATCAAGCGTGTGCTGCAAGAGGTTCACGAAGGCGAATGCGGCGACCACACTGGAGGGCAAACTTTGGCAAAAAAGGTGTTGCGGCATGGTTATTTCTGGCCTACCATAAACAAGGATGCGGCAAGATACGCACGACGGTGTGATGCGTGCCAGAGATTTTCAAAAATACCTAAAGCACCTCCTAATCAGTTAAAAACAATGATGAGCCCATGGCCTTTCGCTATGTGGGGAATTGATATCATTGGGAGTCTCCCCATAGCAAGGGGCGGAGCAAAGTTCGCTATTGTGGCTGTGGATTATTTCACTAAGTGGGTCGAGGCTGAACCACTAACTACAATCACAACCAAAAGGGTGATCAACTTTATCGTGAGAAACATCATCTGTCGATTTGGGATTCCAAAGATTGTAATAACGGATAACGGATAACGGAACTCAGTTCGATAGCGCTGAATTCAGAAATTTCTGCCAAAAATACTACATTGAGAATCAGTATACCTCTGTGGCGCACCCGCAATCGAACGGACAAGTCGAAGCGGCGAATAAAGTGATTAAGTTCATTCTGAAAAGAAGACTGAAGCGGGCTAGAGCCATGTGGGCTGATGAATTGCCCTTGGCACTATGGGCCTACAGGACAACATATAAGTCGGCAACAGGACATACCCCGTTCTCCCTTACTTTTGGAACGGAAGCGGTCATCCCGGTTGAGATAAAGGACCTTCTCACCGGGTGACTTATTATGATCCAATGACCAATAACGAATTACTTCTTGAGTCCCTGGATATGATCGAAGAAAAGAGGGATGAAGCGGACCTGCACGCCTTGAGATGCAAGCAACAGATCGCTCGATATTACAACAAAAAGGTTCGAGCCCGAACCTGGGAACCCGGAGACTTGGTTCTGAAACGTGTCTTTCCACCCCCAACTCATATGGGAGCAAAGTGGGAAGGACCGTACTCCATTCTGAGCAAGCTTGATAATGGAACCTTCAAGCTGGCAACCGTAGATGGAAGGGAAATCCCCAGAGTGTGGAATGCCCAACATTTACGGCCATACTTAGCATAAAAGTTTCAAATCTGTTTTTTGCTTTGTTGAAAACCATGTATAAGGCATGACTAGCCTAGAATAGTTTGATTCCTTGAAGCGAAAAATTATAAAGTGGACGTAGGTCATGATTCGACCGAACCACTATAAAAATGTTGTGTGTCATTTACCTTTATTGCATCCTTATTTATCTGCCTGATTATTTTTATGGAAATTGGCGTGAATAATGCAGGTACCCGAAGTCTGGTGCCAACTGTTCCTTCCATAGACTGCTCGGAGGAACTCAAAGCCTTGGCAAATGCTCCAACTGCTTGTATGGATGCGTGTCTGACATTGAATTTCGTTCCATGTGAATTAAATCGATTTCTGTTAATGTATGTCTGTTTGGTGGTGGAGGATTTATTCTCTGCTTAACACCCGGGTATGTATTAATAGTGATTGATCGCATGGCGTGACTTGTCAATGTGGCATGCCAAGATGCAGTTGATCAAGGCTTTTGTTGAAAAGCAGGGCCTTGTGGGATGATCAAAGTATAGCCTATTACGGCATAGCTTTAATCCTCGGAGCTTGGATTAAAACGTAAACCTAGGACGAGTTTGATGAGCGTGCGTGATTGCAGACTGCTTGATCCGTGACTCTAACTCTCCAGAGTAGAGAGAGAGTATAAAGGACGCGAAGATGACGTCCACAAGGCATGGCGGTGTACCATGATCGGAGCCGCCTGAGCAAAAGTCTAACCTTGGCGACCGCCATGAGAGTATAAAAGCGTCTCTGATTGAGCGCTGAGAAATAGCTCCTTCCCCGCTGAAGGATCGGGGAGCGAATGAATCGCTTAGCTCGAACTCTAACTCTCCAGAGAGAGAGAGTATAAAAGCATCTCCGATTGAGCGCTGAGAAATAGCTCCTTCCCCGCTGAAGGATCGGGGAGCGAATGAATCGCTGAGCTCGAACTCTAACTCTCCGGAGAGAGAGAGAGAGTATAAAAGCGTCTCTGATTGAGCGCTGAGAAAGAACTTCTTCCCTGCTAAAGGAACAGGGGCCGACTGAACTACTGTTATCCCATGAAGTCTTCTAAGTACCCCATATTCAGAAATAGGGGGCAACCTGCCGACAGTACTAACCAATTCTTAGTAAACCCCAGTCAGGCGCTATGATAACAACTGATTGGGGGCACATATACTCGTATACATATACTGAACTTTGATACAGCAATGCAATGCAAAAGTTTTATTTCTGTTGTTTGACTAATTTGTAATTATCATTAGATGGCCTATGACTAAACATGGAAAGTTTATTTGAATACAGGTACACAATGATGCAAAAAGAGATAAACTTTCTTTATATACTGAAAGCCTACAAAGTGGAAAATAACCTAGAAAACAAAAGTGAGGGCCAGTCTCACAATTACACTTCCTGGCCAGTGGAAAACCTAAAGACAAAATATGAAACAAGCAACAATATCCTATTTTCGCTTTGGCCTCTTCTCCTGCTTCTGTCTCTCCATCTTCGCCTTGTCGGCATCAGACTAATCCCCTTTCTTCCTCTTCCTTTTATCTATGAGAGGAACATCTGACTCTTCTGAAGATTCCTCCTCCCCCTCTTTTCTCTTCCTTTTATCAGAAAGGGAAGCCGGGAAGTCATTGGGATTTGCAAAATGAAGCTGTCTACTGATGGATTTGGGCTGGATTTTCACAATCATCCCAGTTTTGGGATCAAATTCTGCAAGAGGGACTACGTCCAAAGCCTCATCCCCCACCTTCTTCGAAGCCATCTCTTTCTCCTGCCTAGCCTTTCGGCTGGCCAAGGTTTCGTCGTCATCATCGTCGGCTTTTTTGGCGCCAACAATGTCTTCCTCATCCTCTACATGGCACCCATCCATGTCTTTCAAGGCCTCGATGGTCTCAACATCCTTGGAAACATCAGTACTAGGTACCGGGATGCTTCTTTCTGCTGTTGTAACCTCAGCCTGCTTTGATGTATCAATATCGGCACCTGGCGAGATAGCCCCCTTCTCCACTTCTTTTTCTTTTTCAGCACCCTTGTCGACGGGCTCGCCACCTGTATCATGAGGAACACATGTTACTAATTCAATTTGTTGTTCCACCACACGACGACAATTCATAATTGCTTTGACGAATTGCGGGGAAAAAAGGGAGGTACCTTCCGCAAATCCTCCTTCTTGAATAGTCGCAGGAGCCCCAACAACCACGGGAGTTAGGCCCAAAGGGATTAGTGGATCATCAGGATGGTACTCCTCAACTTCGGAGATTTTGGGCCCCACGGAAGAACTTGAACCTTCGTCAGCTTTGCCCTTACCCTTAGCCAGGGCCCTCTCCTTTTCCATCTCCGCCAGAATTAGACGACGACCCTCTGCCAGGTCCTCAGGCTCATTATCCCTCAAGATGCTCTTCATCAACTCATCCTCATCAATTTCTTCGACTCCCAACCTCTGCTTTTCACCCTCAACAATCGCATCCCATAAATTGGCTAAAGTAACGTGGTAATCCGGGATCCACGAGATGTTGCGAGTTTTGAGAACTTGGCCAAGGAAGTCGAAATTCATCTCTTCAAACCCCTCAATATCCTTCTCTCTTTCGAGGAGCTTGTTGTTAGAAGCAGTGGCCAATTCGATAGCACTTTCAACATTCTTTTCGGCAAGAGCTGCCTGTCTCTCCGCGTCCGCGACCTGATCATTTAAAATCACTTTTTCTGCTTTAGCCAAAGCCAAACTTTCTTTTAAGTTTGCTTTTTCTGCCTCCCAAGCAGCTCTCTCAGCTTCAAAATGGCCTTGTGCTGTTTTCAACTCGATATTGGCCATTTTGAGATCTTCAACCTCCTTCTTTAAAGCCATTTTCTCTTGGCTATTGGAGTCAAGTTCCGTATGAAAGCGTTTATTAGCATTCTCCAATTCGGTTTTATAATTCTCGACGTCCCTTCGCGCTAGAGCAAGCTGGGATTGAGCATCTTCCAGGTCCTTCTCCATCTTTGTCCTGACCCTTTCGTTGTTTTCAAGTTTCGCCTTTGATCTGTGTGCTTCTATTTCAAGCGATCGGATGACTTCTGAAAGGTTAACGGCATGCTTTTTCATCAGCTCATATTGCCTGGCAACGTGACGGATGTGCCCGACGACTTCATAATCCCAATTCTTAGGGACCGGTTCCAAGGCTGGAACAAAGGTCATCCTGTCAAAGAATATGTCTGGGAATTGTTCCCTCAGCTTTTCCAGCCTAACTTGGATCTCGGGACCATGAATGTAGTCCCGTGACCCGGGGGCAGCCAACTCTGGCTGGCAGGAAGGGACGATGTCACTCTTCTCCTGTTCAGACTCTTTGATCGGATCTTTGCTTCTATCTTTAGATTCATGATGCTTTTTTGACGACCTGCTATGGGAAGGTGCACTCTTTGGAGGAGTTAACTCTTTAGGAAGTTTCTTTCCCCCGGGAACTACTGGATAGCTGGAAGGCTTGGCAGAGGTCGATTTTGGTGGAGACCGGGGTTGCGAGGAAGTCGACCTGTGAGAAGGGCCGCGAGAACGCTCAGTACCCGGATGAAGACTGGGTGTGCCCTCACGCAGGGAACGATAAGAATAGGATCGCCTGTGGGACATATTTCCTGCAAAAAAGAAAAGAGCATATTAAAACCTTGAATACTGACGCTATAAGAGTGCGGGGTCAGACAGTGTGTGTGATTTGTGCATCCCATATAATCCCCCCTAACTGACCCGGGCCTGAAGACAGGCTCATCTGACTAGTTTCTTGTTCTCTTATTGGAGCGATGGCCTCCTCAGAACCAGGGAAGAATGGCTCCCCTTCGAAGTCCCTCTCTGTATATACATCATCGGGGAGAGGAATCTTGCTCAGTTCTTTGAATAGCTGCTCGTCTGTCAAGTCATCGGGAGCAGTGGATTCGATTGGAGTAGAAACTAGAATTTCCTAAGACTTGTCTCCATGGGCTTCATCCCCTTTGTATATATTCAGATCCTCATCATCTTGGATGACTATCGGGGAAGGACTCTTGCGGAACTTAGTTGTTTCTATTGTTTGTGATGTTCCCTCTCCCTCTGTTGGGGGCACGTACTTATAGGGTTTGCCGCCGGCCCCAAGTCCAAATCTTATATCCAGAAGATGATGCTTATGAAGATTCTCATCAGTAATGCATTTTTTTATCCTTAGAAAGTCGGATCTGCTTTGTAGAAGAGTGGACAATCGATTGCTGTATAGCGGACCCTCCGTTTTCGGGAAGATGTGATCTGTTTAAGACAGGGGAAAAGGGGGAAGAATGTTAATACTTCGACTTCTTGAACAAGATATTCAGTTCAAAGCTTGAAGTTTACTTGATTTAAGCCATCTTCTTGAGCATCCGGCTTGTTTCTTTATGTAAAACCAATCAGACTTAGGATCCCCTATATTGCTATATCCATCGTACAGGATCTTCCTATTCGCCACCGATTCAAAAAAGGAGAAATTTGGGGTTGCCGAGGAACGATGCTTGAAAAGAAAGAAGAATGTCAAATCTCTGAATGTGAGTCTGGTGTGTAGGATCTCCGCATATGCTATATATAAGGTGTATAGAGATGCGTATGCATTAGGGTGAAGTTGCATCGGAGCAATACCCAGCCGCTTTAAAGTCTCAATGACGATTGAAGGAAACGGAGGGATAGCTCCTACCAAGCACATAGTCCTACTGATTGCCATATACCCTTCCGGAGCTAAGTGGGGTCTATCTTCGCTACCGGGTGTCAGGACATCATCCCAAGGAATCCCATGTCTCAAGCAGATTCTTTTAAGCTTTATATCATCGAGCTTAGATGCTAAAGAATCAGAAAATTTATCTATTCCAAGCGCGCCAGGAATCTCGTCGGGAGCTCGCCTGTCTATCTCAGATTCTTCACCAGATGAAGTACTTCCAGACGGATCTGACTCCGTTGCCTCGTATTCAGAGCCAGAATCTTCACCTCCTGGGTTAATTGGAGGGACCTTAGGATTGTATTGCTCAGGAACCTCAGACTTTGTTTCTGTAGCGGATCTCGAAGAAGATTGATTATCCGACATTGCTGTTAGGCAAGAAAACATGACAAATGAGATTAAAACTACCCGTCCCCCGTGTGTGCAAGTGCCGGTGTGTGTGCTTGTGCATACATTAAAGATAAAGCATAAAAGCTGTCAAGATCATCAAAGTATTAGCCATCATATGCAATTAAGTTATGCGGTCATTAAGTCCGGAAAGTCCAAATCAAGGCTCTAGCCTAACTGTTCAGAGTTTTATGACGACAAGGCATCGTTTAAAGTTCGAAATTCATTTGGATCGTGAACTACAAGTCGGATCGCAAGGTAGAGGGATCGCCCTCCTTCGGATCGCAGGGCAGAGGGATCGCCCTCCTTCGGATCACGGGGTAGAGGGATCGCCCCCTCACGGATCGTGAAATTAAGTGATCGGGGTCTTTGCCGAATCGTTGCAGCCCCCCACGGTACGTGCGTCTGCCGTCACCACGACCCTCCGTCTCGCCACTCGCCTTCCTCTTCTTCCTCTCCTCTCCTTGCCCCCGATCCGAACTGGCCTTCTCTCTTCTTCTTCCTCCTCGGTTTTTCTCCTCTCCTCCTCATCTTCGAACTCCAACCTCAGAACCCATCAGCCATGGCGCCTCGAGGGTTCCCCCAAAAATCACGGTATTCCCTCGTTTCTTCCCTCAAGCTAGTCGAAAAAATTCATAAACAACAGCGATTACAAATGAGGGTGTTCTCGGTGGAGTTACCTTTCTAAAAATTGGGAAAGTACTCGAATTTTTGAAGGTTTGAAAAACTAGAGTTCTTTCCTCAGCGATGCAGGCGAAACGATACGGAAGACGGAAGAAGGAAGAAAGTGAAGAGAAGGGATGGCTTATATTAGGCAAAAGGGCGACTGTTTGTCTTCCCTTTTTTATTTTATTCGATCCGCGAAAATAGGCGGGCCGCGAACCAAAAGCCCACCACGTCTCGGAGAGAAGCCCATTTCGTTTCGTTTCGCAGAGAAGCCCAAGCGCTCACCAAAGAACGAGATGAATGGCCCGAATGGCTTGATAAAGGACTGTGACTCGAGTATGCGATACGAATCGATAAATCACCAACAGATTCAGTGATGAAGACTCTAAAAAGTCCCAGAAAAGGAATCATTCACTGATTGGCAACTCGTTGTAAAAAGACGATCCTAAAGTATTCGAAGCATGTTCCATCATCAATAAAACATACTTCGAGGGGGCAAAATGTTGGCTAGCTTTTTGACCAAGCCATCCAAGTTCATTCATAAGAAGAAAGTATGAGACTGCGTTACCTAAGAGCATGAAGGATCGAATCACCCCTCATTGAATCGCACGATCAGAGCGCCCCTTCTCTGGATCGCACGATCGGATCGCCTTCACCGAATCGCACGATTGGATCGCCCCTCTCTGGATCGCACCGTCGGATCGTTCCCACTTCATCAGCGAAACGACACCTCTATGCGATTCGATCCATGCATGTGTTATTGCCCAGTATTGACCGATCCGATCCCCTGATGCGTGGCGGAGCCTCTGACCCGTTCAAGTACGAGCTAGTCTTCAGCGATCCGAGTCGCACGGATCTAGCGACACGTGTCTCTAACCGTCATTTTGACCAATTCTCCCCATCTGCACGATCCGATTTTCAAGGGGATCGCGACACCTGTCCGCAACGGCTAATTTGACTATTTTTTCAATGATGGCGATGCGATCCGATGTTCTCGGGATTCGTGCCACGTGTTACCACGACCCACCTGACAAAATCAGTTATAAATAGCCCGGAGCTTGGCATTTTTTGGGATCTTTTTGGGCAATATTGAGTACTGAATCCGCCATTATTGTCAGACTACGAGAGTATTAAGAGAAATCATTGATTGTATTAGCTTTCAAAGTATAATCAATAATATATAAAGTGGACGTAGGCTCGTTAACGCCGAACCACTATAAATTCTGTGTGTTATTTTCTTTTTCCTCATTCTTTAGTTGAAACTCTATCAGATTCAGAACGATTTGGGTGTTAGGTCCAAATTTTGATCTAACAGAGGCAAAGTATAGGCAGAGTGAAATTGTGTGGAGAGAAAGTGAGGTTTTGGGGGTGTTTAAATAGGTTAGAGCTCACGAATCCGGTTAGAAAGGCATCCAGGTGCAGAAAAAAGGATCTGTCTCCAGATCTGGAAAAAGGGGGGAGGTCGACCCTAAGGTCGACCCTAGTGTCGACCTGTTTACCTAGGTCGGCCCCCAGGTGTCTATTTTGAATTTCGAAATCTGAATTTTTGAATTTCGGGCTGGTTTTTATTGAAACTTCTGAAGGTCATATCTTCTTCATACGGAGTCTGATTTACGCAAACTTGGACTCTATTCCTAGCAGAATTACGAGACGAACGCAATGGCATAACCCGTTTCCCTCAATAATTCTGTTACAATTTAATTATTCTCTGATTTGTTACTCTTATGTTCACAGAAAATACAGGGTGTTACATTCTCCCCTCCTTAAAGGATTTCGTCCTCGAAATCTTCAAGTTAAGAAGAATGTGTCCTACCATCCAATCACCCATCCACTCAACTATCATCCACAAGCATCCATTGCCCTTAGAAACTTCTAATGTTGTATGATCATATGCAAAAGTGTGTTTATATGTTTCTTATCTAATGCAAAGATCAGGCGGTCCACTGATTCAGTTGACCTCCTTAATGCGAATTATGTCAGTGCCATGATTCCAACATGTATGCAATTTTCCTATTTGATACATATCATTTCTATATGAGTGACAACCATTCATTCATTTGCAACATTCATGTGCTAACTCAACCATTTTGCATCCATAAAAATTGGAAATGCACACACATCCATATGCAGTATGAGAGTGTTTTTGAGCCGATCTAGCGCCTAGTGTGTGTATATGCATCCACGAGCATCCACTTGCATCCACTTGCAACCATCAAACATAACATGTCTCAACCACATGTTTACACCCTCCACCTAAAGGACGAAGACTCGATCGATAGGATACAACCGAGTGATAGAAGCAAGTATAATTAAAACAAAAGTTCTGTTCCCATTAGACATCGGCTTAAGAGAATAACCCCCTAAGTATCAACCCCGAAGACCGAAATCAACATCAGATTGACACTCAGAGAATTACTCCCATTCAACAAATGTCAAACTGGAAATCTACTTCACGCTTTGAGTAAAAAACCCTATCCTTTTCAGAAATAATCAGATACTTACAGACTACTGGTACAGATCAGATTATCAAATGATTCTTAGGAAAGTAAGCATGATAAAACCCCACCATATCCTACAAAGACCAGAATGTATGCGTCACAATCAACTTAACGCTTAACACAGATACCTTCGAACCCCAACTTATCACAAACAGATGAGTCGTAACCCTCATGGGGTTTGAGACTATAGCGGAATCAGAAACAAGACTAGTATTAAAGCGCAGAGTTTCAATTACAGAATCAAAATACCAGAATCAAAAAGAGTTTTAACTCAATAATCAGATAAGGAAATTAACCCTTCTTTAGAAATTTTCCTATCTCTACCCTATCTACCAGTCACGTGAGCATTCACCTGTCCTCCAGAAGTAGGTTCTGCCCTCTGCCTTTGCCCACGTTTCTTAGGGCAGTCCCTAGTGAAGTGTCTCATTTCTCCACAGTTGAAGCAAGTACCCTTCATCTTTCTGCAATCCTTGTTCAGATGAGTCGAGCTTCCACAAGTAAAGCACTTTTTCTCCTTCTTATCTTTGGACTTTTCATCCTTCTTTTATGTTTCCTTTTTGTGCCCCGCCTTCTTGTTCTGTGGTCCTTCGAGCTTTCCCTCTTTCTTTTTACTTTCGGCTTCCTCTTCATGCATTAAAGCCATGTGCACCAATTTCTTGAAGGTTGCCCCCATAGGAATGTAGGACATCGCCAATCCATGTAGCGGCTCATTCAAACCTTTAGCAAACCTCAGTGCCTTTTTATGCGGTGTATTTACCAAATCTAAGCCGAATCTCGCCAACTAATTAAACTTGTTGACGTACTTTCTCACTGATAAGTCCCCCTGATTCAACGCCAAGAACCTCTCTACGTATAGGCTCTCTTCCGCTTGTGAGAGGAATTTCATCTCGAACCTATGCCTGAAATCCATCTATGTCTCTACCGGATGCTCTCCATTTGTGACCTCCCACCAAAAAGAAGCTTCGTCCTTAAGCAACCATACCGCCAACTGTATCTTCTGCCTATCGTCCACCTCGAAGATAACGAACAAATCCTTAGTTTCTTTGAGACAGTTCCTTGCTTCCACGAATGTTCAGTTCCCTTAAAATCCTTTCCATCCATGGCTTTAAAGTCTCTACATATCTTTGAGAAAGCATTTGCACGAGGAGGAGGAACCGCTGCAGCTCGGGGAGGAAGAATGTCTGCTAGGCCCGCGCCATTAGCCCTAACTTCAAGGTACCTCCTGAACCAGCCAGGTATAGGTACGCCCTCTGGAAGTTTAAGATCCCCAGACATGCTGAAACAAAAGAAAAAGGGATTCAAAACGGAGAAAAGATAGATATCTGGCTTTTGGGGATTATGTTTTTCCAAAATAAACTTTATTTTTGAAAATACTTCCTTTTTAAAACCTTTTTGAAAATAGTTTTCAAAAACTTTTTATCAAATTTGGTAACCTTCAGCTCTGATACCAAGTGTAACACCCCACCTCCGTTAAGGTCACTCACAAAGGGAATGCCTTAACTTTGATGGAGCGTTTTAGTAGACAGAACAGAAAATTACAAGACAGATAAGTAGTACTTGAAAAATTATAACTTTATTATAGTAGAAGCAGAAATAAGTTTGGTTACATCTTTCAAAATCACAATACCAAAATCCAAGTACACAATTATCAGTCTTATACAAAATCCTTCAGAATGCATAGTTTTTAAAGCCATAATCCCCAACATAAACTGCCATGGAAAGATTGAGTCAAAGCCAAGCAATACTTCAAACACTTCAAGCAAAGAGAATCTGAATCAAGCTTCTATGTTTCCACCCATGAGCACCTGGGGGGGAAACGGAAAAAAAAGAGGCGAAGCAAACTAGGTCAGACATAAGTCTGATTAGTCCAGTGACTTTCGGCATATAAACAGATAATAGTATCATGACATGTAAATAAAAGTGGATGAGAGGTAACGTGACAGGAATACCAAGTTAACAAAGAAACAGAATGATATATGCTAAGCTAAGCTTCTTACTTAGTTTTCACTTCTCTGCACTAATACTAGTATAAAAGGATTAGGTGTTACCCTAATGTCTAAACTGAAACAAAAACGGAAACAGAATAATCTATACAGAAACAGAATGCTAGTAATGGGCCTTTACCATCCCAACAGACAGAAGGTACAGAAACAGAATACTAATAATAGGCCTTTACCACCCCAACAGAGACAGAGGATACAGAAATAGAAGCAGAAACGGAGTCAGAGACAAAAACATAATAATCCTTACGGAAACAAAATGTTAGAATTAGGTGTACACTAGTAATGGGCCTTTACCACCCCCAACAGACGGTACCACGCAGGAACAGACAGGTGTTACCACCCAACAGAAACAGATGGTACCAAAAGAAACAGACAGAACTAAGTGTACCCTAAGTCCTACCCCCCAAGCGATCGGCTCCCTAATACATAAATACCCTGTGTCGGTCCCACAGTAGGGTGTATCACTCCCTAAAGTGGCAACCTATTGGCACAGACCTATTTACAGATGTCACGGTGTCTTACATCCTCAGAGCAGATCGGAACCATGCACGCACATGACCCGATTGGAACGCACCATCAACAGCCCTCACCATTATCAGAATGAACCGCTTATAATAAGTTCAGTATGTGTGCACGGACCCCTACATAGCGTGGGGTCAAATTTTTTGATACCAGAAAGGGTTACTGACTAATATGGGTCCCAAACAACAGATGACACAAGTATTTTTCCCTCCTAACCTTGTGTCCCCAGACTGACATATTTCAGATTAACTTGTTTACAGATTTCAGACAGAGTTCAGATTACTAGTTCACAGATCAGACAATCAAGTTAACAAGTTTTCAGATTAACAGATCAGATGTACGGATTTAATAGACTTGCAGATTGTCTAACTTTGTATTGGGCCTACAGATTCACGAAACGGGTTTGTTAGATTCATCAGTCCTGTTGGTTTAACCCTACCCACCCAACACATTTTAGACATCATATTTATCTCAGATTTGCATTAATTAAATATTAATGCACAGACCTCTCACATTAGGTCGGTAGCTTGTGGCCGCTGGATATACCGTGCGGTTCCGGGCAGACTTCTGCCACAAGCCAGACCTAACCTCGTGTCTAAGCATATTTTAGTTATGCCTACGATCTCTCACATTAGACTGACAGTTTTCGGTTGCCGGTTAAGCCGGTTGGTTCTGGGCAGGCTTCTACCGCAAACAGAGTCTAACCTCGTGTCATAGCCAATTTATTCCATTATAGAAAATATCAGCCTAATTTTGTCCATTTAACAGATTTAACTTCTTTACAAGTTACGGCAGATTATCCAAAGTTCTATTAACATGTTTTTCTCAATTTTAGATCGAGCCTACAAATTACAATTATTCTGCTTTCAACAAATTTGGCAATTCAACAGATAACAGATCTAGCAGATTAGGCGATTCAACAGATTTAGCAGATAACAGGTTTAGCAGATTAGTCAATTCAACAGATTTAGCAGATAACAGATTTAGGCTATTCAACAGATTTAGCAGATAACAGATTTAGCAGATTAGACAATTCAACAGATTAAACATTTCTAAAATTCTATTTACATATCTTGCCTAATCATAAATTAAGCCTAAACTTACACGCCTAAATCATGGTCATAATTCATAATACAACATATGCCCAAAAAATTTAGTTAAACTTTGCACAGTACAGAATATTCTTTAAAAGCCCCAAATCATGATATACCCTATGAATTATGCCAAGTTATAGCCTTTAATGCCAATTATCCAAAAATCCACTTTTAGGCGTATTCACATTGATAGTTATCCTACTATAATATAGGTCTCTACGCCTAAGTCACATATTCCTTTTTCAAATCATGAATCGTTACATAAAATTTACCCAAAAATCTATATCATTTCAAAATCAGATCTTAATTTTAATATGCATTATGTCCCCAAGTTTCAAGTCACATGTTATCATACAATGATTCCTCTTCTTCCAAATCACAGAGTATGCACAGATCTAGATCTAATTTACAACATATGTCCCTTTTCTCAAATCAGTCAAAGATCTGTTATGTCAATTATGCATAATCCATTATTTGTCCCAAAATTTAGCGTTCGTGCATTAATCCCTTATGAGATTTGGCGCAGGCTCGTGGTAGCCTGGCTATAAACAAAAAGGACGAAAAGAGGGAACAGATACATAACAGTCACAATAATATTAATAAGATAGATCCACAGAAAAGTATGCATAACCTCATATCCAGATTCACAAAAATGTCAAGATAATTATTAAATTTCATATCTGAAAATAGCTGTACTCAAGATTGAAAAGGTAAATCTTGATTTCTGGGATCTGTATTCTGAAACTGAAATTCTCGCCTTTGATGATCGTTTTAGATTTGATTCTCTTTCATCTCTATTCATATTGGAAGAAGATGCATTAATCCTAGTTTTGATTCCAACAGTGTAGCTACGCCATTTTTATTTTTAATTAGAATAGAGGCAGAGTATAGGCAGAATGAAATTGTGTGGAGAGAAAGTGAGGTTTTGGGGGGTGTTTAAATAGGTTAGAGCTCACGAATTCGGTCAGAAAGGCGTCCAGGTGTAGAAAAATGGATCTGTCTCCGGATCTTGAAAAAGGGGGGGAGGTCGACCCTAAGGTTGATCCTAGTGTCGACCTGTTTACCCAGGTCGACCCTAGTGTCGACTTGGGTCCTGGGCGGGAATTTTCCCGCCCAGCCCGGGTGTCGGTTTTGAATTTCGAAATCTGAATTTTTGACTTTCGGGCTGGATTTTATTAAAACTTCTGAAGGCCATATCTTCTTCATACGGAGTTCGATTTACACAAACTTGGACTCTTTTCCAAGAAGAATTTCAAGATGAACGCAATGGCGTAACCCATTTCCCTCAATTATCCTGTTACAATTTAATTATTCTCTAATTTGTTACTCTTACGTTCACAGAAAATACAGGGTGTTACACCTTGAGTCCGGTCGAGTATAAACAACAGAATCACTCAGGTCGAATGTTGTCCTAGCAAGCATCAACTATTTGAAGCTATAGCAACTGCCAATCTTGGTTCGGGTCGGATGTGGATGGACCCGATCCCACATCAAAGAGCTTGGCACATTGGTTTGGTAGCATCACCGGATCGGGTCAGATAACATAGACCCGACACATTCACCTAAAACGGTTACAAACACATTGGAAATGGATCTATTCTATCGGCATGAGACTCAGATCATTGTACACGTGCCATTCCATGAAAGAAAGTGACCCTCTCCACTCTCTCAACTCCAATCCGAGATTCACTTAGTGGCCTCCACGTGGCATCTGATCCGCTCAGTGAAAATGTCTATAAATACACAACTCGAGCGCATTTTGGGGAGTTTTTTGGCATCTCTACTGCTAGCATATGCCATGGCTTCCGCTCTTTTAAAAACAATCATCCTCTTATGTAACCAAATCAATGAATTCAGAGAGAGAAATTCATTGTAATTAAGTGCTTGAGTGTCTATATTTATTGTAATTGTAATTTCTGAATGAATTGAGAAACTATGAAGTGGATGTAGGCTCGTTATCGCTGAACCACTATAAATCTCGTGTCTTTGCTTAATTTTCCATGTTTTAGAATATTATTCTCTATAATCTATTCAATTGGGTGTTAGTGCAACTTTTTGGTCTAACAGATCCATTAAACTATATACATATAATATAATACACTTTATACAAAAGTGTCTATCAGTAAAGTAAATATCAAAATAGCGTAAGCTGGATTACCATTATTATGCTTACAACGTTTATATATTCCCATAGTCTATACAGTACTATAAGCCCTTCCAAACCAGCGGGATACTCAAGGAGCATTCCATAGGTATAGTACAAAACAAAATACTAGCGGGCTCGTAAATGGCATGTGACAAGGCACACAAGGAATGCCAGGGTGGACACACCATTTGTAGAGCCGGACTGGTGGTAACACATAGCTACAACTACCATCCACCTCTAGACACACTCCAATAATCAAATCGAAGGGTGGCCACCAAACACATCACAAAAGTAATAGAATGGTATCAAATAAGTGCGCTAGATAGGAGGAATGGTCTCACTTGGTCTCAGCGTAGCTCCTGTTTTAGTCACAGCAAGCTGACTCATAGGAGTTAGGATCACGTAATTAATATGAAATAGAATTGTTCGCCAAGCTATCCTACCTCATTCTGGATCTCCACCACGTACATAGTTGTTAAAGTGGTTTTCGGTATTGTAAAGAGTATGACAATAGCCGATCCCGGTCTCTTTAACAACCAATCGTTTACATTTTTCACATCGTGGTCATTATTTTATAGACCACTTTATAAAATCGATTGACAAAATCTCAGGTTGGAAATTGAAATCAAAATTAAATATCTAACTTCAATTGTATTTAATTTTGAAAACAATTCATTTAAATCGACCGATATAAATCGCTTTATTCAATCTATTTATAAAATCATATCGTAAAGATCCCAAATATAGTATAAACTAATACTACAATATTTAGCTTCAATTTTATTTAAATTTCGAAAATGTTCACATAACTATTTCAATTCAAATCTAAAATTGACTTATATTCGAATCATACTTAAAGATTTCGAATGCCATTTAAACCAAAACTAAAATATTTAACTTTGAGGATATTTAGTTTGATTATATTCGTAAAAATCCAAGTTTCAAACTATTCAAATAGCAAATTTCATCCTTTATAAAAACTCGTTTAAGTCAATTCATAAAAATCCAACATTTAGGTTTAAATTCCATTTATATAATTCAAATCATATCATATTTTAAAACTCAAGTCATACAATTCAAATACATTACTTATAAAGTAGAATCGAAACCTTATATTTCAATCAAACAATTCACTCAATTTAAAGCCATCCTTATAAATTCGATTTTCAATTTCTTAATTCAAACCAAACGATTTATAAACCGATTCCATACAAAATCAGTTATATATTCAAATTCACATTCAGTCGAATTTTTATTAACATTAATTACAAATTCAGTTTATTTCCTTCAAATTTGGAAATTCAAATTCAAAATTAATTTCACAATTCAAATTTACCCATCATAAGTTCATATCAATTCGAATTCGAATTCATATCTTATATGGGTTCATTAGTTAAATCAATATCGTTGTATAAATTTAAATCTTTGAACTTCGAATTTAAATCGTGAAAATATTAACTTATCCACCTTTAAGTTTATTATTAAAGTTTATAAAATATATATAAAATAATTAACTTTGAAAATAAATATATACAAATATATATATAAGTTTATAAAATTCTAAAATAAATTCTAAATATATATAAGTTTAAAATAATATAAAAATATGTAGTAACCCGCATTTTAGCTGTTGAACAATTTATTTATTCAATTATTAAATATCGATTTATCGATATCGAGAACGTGAATTAAATAATATTGAATATTTAATTAATAATTATAATATAATAAAATATATTATAATGTCGAAATAGTCGGAAATAGTGAAATTCACAATATCGTGTGAATTAAATAGCATACGAGATTTGGTGGAGTTTCGATTCGAAATATAATAACAATTATATTGAATCAACGACAGTTGAACGTATAATTTTATTATAATTAAAATCGAGCTCGAAATGGCGCTGCAGTTCGTAAATTGGCGATTCGAACTTCAATTGAATGTACAGGATTTGTTTTAAGCCGGATTTCTGTGAAACAAGAAACGTGTGGAGCTGGTGGAGTATATCTTTCAAGTGGAAGAGAAAAATCGGGATTTCGTCGTGTAGATTTTGATGTACATCCAAATCAAATTTCAGAAAAGTCGCTGTAGAATTCCTTTATAATTTGCAACGCTTTATATACGTTATAAAAGGATTTTCGATATAAACTGAATACCGAGATAATCTGAAATCTGAAATATCAAACTGTATATTTTGATATGATATTCTGGAACTGTACAATATCATATGTGAAGATATACGATAATATAAATTTATTTATATTTAATTTAATAATATTTAAATATATTTATATATTTAATTGGGTCATCCAAAGCTTTAAAAATAGCCGGTTTTGCAAACGAAGTCGGAATTCGGCGAAACCAGTTTTGTTGGATCCGCAATGTCGAGTAGTTGCTAGATGTCAGTTTCCGTGATTTTTGAAGTCACTGTGTAGTCGTACGGATTTTTAGAGTGGAAAACAGTCAGTATTTTATCAGTAAAAAAATACACTGTGTGAGCATACGAAGTCGGAATTCGACGAAACCAGTTCCGTTGGAACCGTAATGTCGAACTCTAGCTACGTGTCCTGTTTCGTGATTTTTGGGTACTGTGTGCGATCACAGAAATTTTTAAAGACAAATTCAAATAGAAAATGTATTAAAAATGAATAAAATAATCAAAGAAAATATAATATAATATGTTGAACTGCCTATATATACTCCTACCTACTTCCTTATAACCTAACTTCTCTTTTCTTCTGGTCAAACAAAAAAAAAAGCGCCGTCAGTTTTCTACCTCCAACACAAATCGAAGCAAATAAAATCCATAGGAAACCAATGAAAATCCTAAAATCCTAAAACCTACTTATAGGAGCTCATATTGGGATTAGCTTGCTCCTGGTATCCATTTCGTGTAGTGCGGTTCTTGTTTAGGGACGTACAGTTCCAGGCGTGAGTCTATGGTTCCACTTCTTGCGACGATGGGGTATCGAGGGGCGAAACTGGGTTGATATAGTATTCGGGGTTCGATTTAGCTTTCATTTATGGTAATTTGGGAGTATACGGTGGTTGTTGGTTTCGCACCCTTACTGTTCCTATCTGAGCGAAGCGACGAGTTGCGAGGGAAGCTCGTGATCGAGCATGACAAGATGATGACGGGGTGATTGAGTTTTGGCCAGAGAGTTGAACGGTGGTAGGGGTATCGGTTTTCGGTGTGTGTGGAAGGAGCGGTTGCCATCTGAAATGGCCATGGGGTGAGGAGCAGTAAACTGGAGCATCTCGATTTGGGGAGGAAGGATAAAAATCGGGTCTGGGTATGAGGGAGTGGTAGTGGGCCTTAACAAATTTGTAAGCCCATGAAGAAATAGATTTAGTTTATTTTAAAATTCAAATTTGTATACTAACTTATAAATGTGATATCTCATCCATACGAGGTCAGAATTGAGCACCGTAAGTTGCGTCGGGATCGTGAGGACGGACACTACACGATGACACTGAGTGGAAGTCCATCAGAGCTTGTTACAATTTATGGCAAAATAAATTGTCCGATTCAAATCATCGAACGTAAACCGATATTTTTTCGGTTAACGCGCAACTGTGAGTAAAAACTCACTAACTCTCCTTAATTTATATTTTTAATATAAATTGTATTTTTATTTCTGTATTTGACTGCTAGTATGTACTGTTAATTTGGACTGTTAAGTTGTATTGTTAAATTGGACTGTAGATTGGACTGTTAAATAATTGATTGAAAACAGTATAGATATATATATATATATCTACATATATATATATATATATCGTTATTAAACGGTGATTTTGTTATCAGTGTATTTCATTAGAAATGCAAGTGATGTTATATACGTTGTCTAACATCTGTGATGCAGGGAAACAGGTTGGAGGAATCCGACTGGATTCCTCAACATTTATTTTACTGTTATTTGTATATTGTGATATACTGTGATATATAATCTGTTGTTGATTGTATATGTTTGGATGATATTGATCATTGACAGTTGGTTGTTTAAAAACAATAGAAAACACTGAAAATGTAGAAAAGGGGATTTTCAATATTTATATTGAAAAATGAATCTATTTATAAAATCGAAGGATTTTATAAAAGGATATTTTTTTAGAAATAAATAAATAAAATAAAGGAATGTTTATTTAGATTAAATAAATAGAATAAAAGATATTTAATTAGGGATTAAATAATTAGAGTTATAAAGGAAAATCTATTTAGGAAAATAAATAGATTATACAAAAGGAAATCTATTTAGGAAATAAATAGAAGTTAAAATAAATAGAAATAAAAGAAAAGTTAGTTAGTCGGATATAAATATTCGAATCAAGTTAGTTAAGTGGTCAAACCAGGCTAGTCGAACCAAACTAGTCAAGCTAGTCGAACCCAACCGAGTCGAAATGGTCGAGTCAAACCAACCGAGTCGAGCTGGTCGAGTCGAACCAATCGAGTCAAGCTGGTCAAGTTAGTCGAACCTGGTCAGTACAACCAAGCTGGTCAAGTTAGTCGAACCTGGTCAGTCGAGTCGAGTAAATCAAACTTAGTTAATCGAAAGGAGTTTATCGATTTAGTTAATCGATAGGAGTTAATTGATTTAGTCAATCGAGATGAGTTAATCGGTTTTAATGAATCGAGAGGAGTTAGTCGAATATGGTATTCGAACCAAATGGTCAAAACCAAGTGATCGAACCAAGTAGTCAAGCCCAGTGGTCAAACCAAATGGGTCAGGTTAGCCAAACATGGTCAGTCAAACCAAATGGGTTAGGTTAGCCAAACATGGTCAGTCAAACCAAATGGGTCAGGTTAGTCAAACCTGGTCGGTCGAACCAAGTAAGTCGAGTTAAGTTAGTCAAGTTAGTCGAGCCTAGTTAATCGAATCGAATTGGTCGAACCAAGTAAGTCGAGTTAAGTTAGTCAAGTTAGTCGAGCCTAGTTAATCGAATCGAATCGGTCGAACCAAGTATGTCGAGTTAAGTTAGTCAAGTTAGTCGAGCCTAGTTATCGAATCGAATTGGTCGAACCAAGTAAGTCGAGTTAAGTTAGTCAAGTTAGTCGAGCCTAGTTAATCGAATCGAATTGGTCGAACCAAGTAAGTCGAGTTAAGTTAGTCGAGCCTAGTTAGTCGAATCAAATTGGTCCAACCAAGTAAGTCGAGTTAGTCGAGTCAAGTTAAGTTAGTCGAGTTAAAGTTATCGATGTTAGTTTCATCGAAAGGAGTTATCGATGTTAGTTTCATCGAAGGGAGTTATCGATTATAGTTTAATCGAAGTGAGATTTTCAAATATGAGATATTTGAAAAGGAAGAGTTATCGAATATTAGTTGATCGAAGTGAGATTTATCGAACAAGAGTTATTCGAAAAGAGATTTTCGAATATAGTTTATTCGAAAGTAAGATTTTCAAATATGAGATATTTGAAAAGAAAGAAGTTAATCAAATATAGCTTATTCGAAGAAGAATTAATCAAATAGAGATTTCTCGAAGAGAGTTAATCGGCAAATTCGATTTTATCGAATTCGGGAAAGTACTTATACTTTCCAGTGTCTAAATAGAGATTTATTTATTTATAAATAAATAAGTGTTAGGTTAATTATTCACTAATAAGAATAGAAGTTATAATTAAAGCTAGATAATTCGAAAGTAGGGATTATAACGTTATCGTTATAACCAATGTTTTAAATATAGAAGTAGATTAGTAAAATTGGATCCGAGAAAGGCGTAAAGAAGTTGTTAAAGATTAAAAGATAAACTTTGACCATTTCGAAGTAATAACGTTGTTCAGTTAAGGTCTGAGAGGTAATTATACCCCAACTTGAGTGACTTCCTTCTTAACTAAGAAATGGTAAGGTTTGATCGTAAAGGAGTTTTGGAAATGTTTTCCAAACGAGAATCAGAAATGTTTTCTGATAAAAGAAAAATAAGAATTTAGAATATAGGGAAAACAGGAGATAAGTAAATAAATGAACTAAAGAGATTTATGTTAAATGATGTTTGTTCGATATAATTTCCATTTGGAAATAATATCGTTGTTTGCACACTTGTTTTTCTTTGGTAGTTAACTCACAGACTATCGAAGTTTTGACCATTTTAACGTTGTTAATATGGAGAGACCGGTTGGATTATTATCCGAAGAACCACTCTGTATTGGCATAAGCGTTGCGAATCATATAAGCCAAAGATAATTGAAGACGGTGTAAAATGCAAGGGCTATCCTGTTTACAGAATAGTGCATTCGGTTTGTCCAGTCCCAGGACAACTTGTATGGACGAAGGTCTGACAGAGTATATCCAATGGATCGCGTAAGTTGATCTGTTCAAACGCATTCACGTTTGGTGGCGGAGGAATTCGTTTCTCTTAACTGTATACCCGTGTTATTTTTGGATAAGTCAATTTATGATTTGGCGGGTATGACGATGTGACATTCTAAGTGAATGAAGATGGATGTCTGACAGAGTATTTCCAGACGATCACGTACATTGATTTCTCCAACCGTACCAAGAGTGGAAGCGGAGAAGGAAACTTCTTTTAGCTAAAACATAATGTATTGTTGAGGACGTCAAATCGGTGATTGGATGGATTTGATGATGTGGCATTTAAAGTGAATCTGATGTGAAGATAAGCGTAGCTTCTAGCCTCACATCCGGTAAATGACAGAAATCGGGCAGGCAGCATGGCTAATTCGGTCGCACCGAAGTAGGGTGTATAATCACCTATCTAGTGAATATTCATTTGTTTCTTAAATCTATCAATGCTGTCCCATATATATACGGGAACGGTTGCTGATCCCAACCGTTGGTGATGTACATTCGATACACTCAAGCGAAATGAGTGGTCGGTCATGTGTGGCTGAGTTACAAGATGTTCTTGTTGAACTCCAGTGTATCGTTCCTATAGTACACTGATCGAAAGGTGGTTCCATACCTTGTCATAGTTGGAAATCCAATCATCAAATACGTGCTTGCGATTTTGATTGTATACTATATATGTAGTAACGTGAGATGCAAGCGTTTCTGCTAGATTGATATTTATTTGTACTTAGACATTATTATAATATCAGAATGATATTGCTTTGAAAAGTTATTTGGATTCTCATAAGGGTAAAACCCGTTCCGTATTCACGGCGTGGTCTTATGAGATATCATATACCTGTTTAAATGATTTGATTTTATTCACACCAGTCCCATGACTGACCCGGAGTTTATTTTGTTGTTTTCCCTAAACTCTTGGGTGCCTAAATTTGTACGGGCAGTCAAGTAGTCGGGATTTTTCAGATACACTTGGAGAGCTTGGAGCAGGAGGCTTCAGGATTCTATAGCTATTATTATTTCCACTGTTGTTGTAAGTGTTGTACTCTGATAAGTGTTATTGTATACATATACTGATGTTATTTCAAAGATATGTTTTGTTATATTTTATTCGTTCCGCTGTGAGATTCGTGTTTACTCTGATGATGATGTTCTTCTTCTTCTATTCTATAAGTTCTATCTTATCTATTCTCACCTTCTAATTTCTTTCATTAATTACCGGGATTTTTCGATGTTTTGGTTATCGACGTCGGGCTTACGTCGATAACCAAAGCCGCCGAAAATCCGGGTCACTACAAAATAGGTTTAAAGAAATATTTATTGTAATGTAAAAAGTTTAAAATTCTTATATGACTAAATTGTATGGTTACAAATAAATAAAATTATAAGTAAAATCTTAAATAAGTATTTAAATCCATATTTACTGGTAAAATCATTTTAAACATATAATTTAAAATTTACAAAAATTAATTTTTAAATTTTTTAATATATGAAAATATAAAATCTTAAGTTATTATTTAAAATTCAAATTTCCAAATCACTATACTTCGAAAACATAACTAACGGTGTCCGTATATAATTTTCTACCATATGGTCAAGTGATACAGATATTTATCATTTCAATCTGCAATTTATAATTTTACGGGTATATATTATTTCAACTCGTAATCACAAGTTTAGCAAAAATCGTTCAGATCAATCATTTCAACCCATAATGATTTTTCCTTAATCTAATGTTCGTTCGGGTATGTATCATTTCAACCCATAGTGACTTTCCTAAAACTATGGAAAATCAGCAACATAAATTAATCATTACGTAGCACCAATCACATCACAAGTCATATATTATCGGTGCACCTACATGTCATATATATCGTTGAGTCATATATGAAAGTGTACATATTAAACAAACAATTTCTACTAGTAGTCATATATATATATATATATATTTCAAAACAGTTCATTTATGTTGAATTTAACATTCATGAACAATATAGGTCAAATGTGAGATAAACTCACCTTTCGTAGCACAAAATGGATGGATATAGAATGAACCGATGATATTCAGGCATGACTCGGAATAGATTCAATCACGGTAACCACTCGATATATATTTTAGTTTATAAGAGGAGGTAAGGGAATGTCTCGACGGATCGGTACGGCTATTGGATTTTTTTAGACGATTTTCGAACACAACACCAAATTCGACTCAAAAATAAACACAACAAATTTTACAAAAATAATATATATATACACACATACTAAATTATAATATATATGTATATATATAATTCGACGCATACCACACTATACTTCAAAACCATATATATATTATAATATATATATTTATATATATTATAATATATATATACATATAATACACAACACATAAATAGTAAACAACACACACGCACTATATATACACACTAACTCGATCAATGGTTCAAAAAACTCACCAATCAAAAAACTCACCAAAGATAAACTCCCAGTATACATACTAACTCACGCACCCTCCACATATACAACACATACACACACACGAGCACCAAAATCACGCACACACCTACTCATACACACACATGCTCGGTAAAGAAGACAAGCGCGCACACACACACACACAAGGGAAGGTCAGGTCGGACTGGAGTCGGCGGTCTCTGGGTAAAGGGGGTCAACGCGGGTTCTAGGCGGGCTCGATATTCGGTCAGCAAGGGGAAAGGAAGAGCGATGCGGGTTTGGGTCAGCAGAGGAGAACGAAAGCAAGAAGGGAGAGTGGAGCTCGGCGCGGGTCAGTGGCGACTAGGGTCGGTTTTGGCTACAGGGGTTATTGGGTTTGGTCTGAGGGAGGTCGGCCGGCTAACGTGGCCGATCATGGGTTCACGATGGACAGGGCTTGGTCGGAGGCTGCGGCTACTATTGGAGGACGGGGTGGGTCAACGGGAGTGGAAGCGGGAGGCTTGGTGGTGGGTCTTGGCAGAGCTGGAGGGCGAAGTTAGGTGGGTGACGGTCTGTAGTCGGAGGCAGAGTTGGCATCCGGTGGGTTCGGTTGGGGCGGAATATGGGAGGTGATGGTTTTGGAAAAAGGAACAGGAGGCGAAGGAAAAAATGTGAAATGGGGAAGGAAATAGCGTGGGGGTGTGGAGCAATTGTAGAAATAAATAAAAGAATGAAGCAGGTTTTTAAAATCAGGAGGACACATGTTTAATTAAATATGCCTACCGACTTGTCAAACACACGTTTATTTGAATAAGTCCGCCGACTTTAAAGCTGATAGCGTGGTTTCAAATTTCAAAAACAAACTGTCGTTTATATGAAACATAAGTAAATGAAAAAAATCAACGCTTTCAAAACGAATGGACAGTTAAAAGACCCAACGTTTTAAGTCTTGAGAATGGACAGACTGTTTTCAAAAATAAAATAAATAAATAAATTGGGGAACATATTGGTTTGCAACTTAAAGGGAACAAACGATTTGAATAATAAAAAGTGAACAAATGGTTTTGAAAAATAATAATATAACGAATGGTTTTAAAATAAAAAGTGAATAGACATTTGCAAATAAAAATGAATGGTTTTACAAATTAAAAATGTGAACGATGTCAAACGAGATTTCACTTTGATTTGGGAACAATGAACGGATAATCGACGGAAGAGAACAAGTTTGAAATATCAAAATGAAACGAATCCAAAAAATGATAATTGAACGATGTTTGCATTAACATAATCAATACAAATGACAGATATACAAGAGAAATAATTTGAAGTTTTATCGAAGATATAATTTTATTAATATAGAAAACAAACCATATAGTAACACAAGTTTACTTATTTAAATTAAAATCTTAAGAAATAATTTTCAAATCCAAATAAATAAACTCGATAAATTAAATAAAATAAATAAGATCTGAAATACCAAATATTGATTTGCATAATAAAAAAAATATTCATACAAAAAACAAATTCATTCGTTTAATAAAACCAAAATAAAATTAGTTTTAAATCAAAAATCAAAATAGTTATTTAAAAAATATCAAACAAATTGTGTTTTAAACAAATAGACATCAAAATTTTAAATTAAATAATTGAAGAAAAATACACTTAAAATTCAGGTTGTTATAAATATGGTTATTGGTTGAAGTTGTGCTTGTTTGTAACGATAGTTGAGATTAGCTATAAACTTTTTTTTTTGTGAATCAATAAAGTGGGTGGTTAGGTGGAATATCGTGTGTGTTCATATTTTCGATATTATTTGTTTTTTTTTTTCATCTCCAAGTGATTGGGTGAAAAAGATCATGTTTTTCTGGTGTTTTGTCAAACTTTCGCTGTGCACAAAATCCCAACATTTCATAGCTAAAATGTCGCATCAAACTGTCATTTTAAATATCTTAAACTTGTTGTTGGACTTTAACTAAAATATTACATTACACTATCATTTTACATAATTTAAACATGGTAATGTACTCCATAGCTGAAATGTCATATCAAATTATTGTTTTAGATAACATAAACATGCTACTTGATTTTATAAGTAAAATGTTATTTTAACTATCACTTTGTATATTTTAAACATGCTAGTAGACTTCATAGTTAAAATGTCAAATCAAACTATCATTTTAGGTATCATAAACATACTACTTGACTTTGTAACTAAAACATTACATTAAACTATCATTTTGTATACTTAAACATGCCAGTGAACTTCAAAATAAACGCCACATCAAGCCATTATTTCATACTATAAGCTTACTACTTACTTTGCAACCACAATGCTACATTCAAATATCTTTTTGCATATCTTAAGCATGCTAGTGGACTTTATATCTAAAATGTCACATCAACTACCATTTTAGATTTCATAATCATGCTATTACACTTTGTAATGCCACATTAAGCTATCATTTGCATATTTTAAATATGATTGTAACGACCCGGAAAAAGTCGACCTTGGTTATCCGATATACAACACCTATCGAACATCCAAGGATCAAAAATAACCGGAAAGTTAATGAAAGAAATTAGAGGGTCAGAATAGATAAGATAGAAACTTAGAATAGAAGAAGAAGAAGAAGAAGAAGATACAACATCAGAGTAACACGAATCTCATAGCGGAACGAACAACATATAATAGATAACATATCTTTGAAATAGAATAAGTACATGTACACAGTAACATTATCAGAGTACACAACTTACAACACAGCGGAAATAACTATAGTTATACAATCCTGCAGCCTCCTGCTCCAAGCTCTCCAAGTATATTTGTAAAATCCTGACTACTTGACTACCCGAATAAAATTGGACACCCAAGAGTTTAGGGAAAACAAAACAAAATAAACTCCGGGTCAGTCATGGGACTGGTATGAGTAAAACAATTTAAAACAGTTTGAGCCATTAAACGATATCTCATAAGACCACGCCATATAACGGAACATGTTTACCCTTATGAGAATCCAAAATAATCTTTATATCAAAACTCATTGATATTATAATAGTGTCTATCAACCACAATATAATAATCATCTAGCGGAAACGCTTTCATCTCACGTTGTACATATATAGTATACAATCAAAACCGCAAGCACGTATTGGGTAATGGATTTCCAACTATGACAAGGTATGGAACCACCTTTCGCTAGTGTACCTCTAGAGAGAAATACACTGGGTTCAACAAGAACATCTTGCAACCCGGCCACATATGACCGACCACTCATTTCGCTTGAGTGTATCGAATGTATATCACCAATGGTTGGGATCAGCAACCGTTTCCCAAATGGGACAGCATCAACAATAGATTTTTAGAAGTAAATGAAACTATAGATCAGGTAATTATACACCTTAACAGGTGCGACCTACAAAGCCATGCTACCTGCCCGACTTTTGTCATTTACCGGATGTAAGGCTAGAAGCTACGCTTATCTTTTACATGCCACATCTTCATTCACTTTGAATGTCACATCGTCATTCCCGCCAAATCACAAATTGATTTCCCCAAAAATACCACGGGTATACAGCTCAGAGAAACGAATTCCTCTGCCACCAAACATAAATATGTTTGAAGAGATCAACTTACGCGATCTATTAAATATACTCTGTCAGACATTCTTCCATACAGGTTGTCCTGGGACTGGACAAACCGAAGGCACTATTCAATACAACCATCTTAGGCAATCTTTACCTAAGATTTATACAACAGCCCTTGCACTTGATTCCGTCTTCAATTATTTTGGCATATATGATTCCCAACGCTTATGCCAATACAGAGTGGTTCTTCGGATAATAATCCAACCGGTCTCTCCATATTAACAACGTTAAAATGGTCAAAACTTTGATTGTCTGTGAGTTAACTATCAAATGAAAAATGTCCATGTACACACAATGATCTTATTTCTAAATGGAATTATCGATCAAATCATCAACCATATATATATATATATATATTCATTCTTATTTCCTTATTTTCTATGTTTAGAAATTATACGTTATTAACACTGGAAAACATTTCCATGGCTTAATTACGTATCACTATTCTTCCACATCTACCAGACTCTTAACTATAAACTAACAAGAGAACAACTTCCTAAGTATAAACCTCAAAGGCCGAAACCAACATCAGATCGATACTTAGGAAACCATTCAACTTATTAATCTCTAGTCAGTTTCTACTTTTTGTTTAACTCCGTTTGGATTAACTATGTTCGATTAACTCCTTTCGATTAACCCGACTAGACTAACCATATTCGATTAACTAACTTCCGAATAACTAATTAGATTAACCAACATTCGAATAACTCTAATTTGATTAACTCAAATTCGATTTGCTAATTTGATTAACCCTTATTATATCTAATCAATTTCCTTTTTATACTTCTATTTAATTTCTAAGTAAATATCCTTTTCGTTTTATAAATATTTCCCTTTTTATATTATCCTGTTTATTTTCCCAATAAATATTCTTGTATGATATTCTATTTATTTTCTAAATAAATGTTCCCCTTTATAAAATCCTATGATTTTATAAATACTATATTTTCAAAATATTTCCTTTTATAAAATCGGTTGAATTTATAAAATTACTTTATTTCAGTATACATTAAAATATTTCTTTTTACATCCCAGGGTTTCTTACGATATTAAAAATATCGAATAACAATGATCAACATCATTCTAACACATATAATCCATAACAGATTATATATCACATCATATATCACAATATATGAATACAGTAAAACAAATGTTGAGGAATCTAGTTGGATTCCTCCAACCTGTCTCTCTGCATCACAGATGTTAAGCAATATAATTAACATCGATAATATTTCAATATGAAATATTCTGCTAAACAGAATCAATATTTGATTAACAGTTTACATATATATATCGTTATCTATAATTTCAACCAATACACAAGCAATTCAACCAAATAGTTCACACACATCAATCAACAGATAATTATCAGTTCTAAGAATACGTTATAAAAACATAACTGTTCATAGTTGGTGAGTTTTATTCACATTGGACGATCATCGTTAATGACGATAACCATTGCTTGATTCAGACGGACAATTTGTTTTGCTATGAATTGTAACGAGCTTCGATTCACTCCTAGTCAGTTTCATTGTGTAGTGTCCGTCCATGCGATCCTATCGGATCTTGTTTAACTGAATTTCGACCACATATGAGATAGTTATGATATTTTGAAGTTGGACAGAAATAAAATAGTTTAAATTCAAACATATATGGTTATTGGGCCTCAACCTTAATTTCCTTCATCCCATCTACTGAATCCACCGCACCCTTAAAACCCAAACCATCCTCTTCTTCACTGATTACAAAAGCACGGTTTCAGGAAAACACTTACAGCCGACAAATACTTCAATCCATCTTCACACAACCGAATTCGAATCTGACTACATCATCTCATTCTTCTTCGGAAACCACACCTCCTTCACTCCACAGAACAAAGTTCGATCCTCTCATAGCTTCTGCGTCGACAGCCACTTCCCACCTTCCAAGTAGCACGTGAGCAAAAACTCAACCAACATCCCCCAAAAACTCATACGACTTATCAATTTCACACATGAATGCTAATCTAACATCGAAAAACTGAATCCCTGCTTCAATCCCTCACATTTCCGAGCCCTAGTTTTACTGTCGCAAAACCCCCTAGGAAAAACTGACATCGAGTTCTTCATTGTATATATTGGGATGAAGAAAATCTCCTTAGAAATTTAGAAATATTGGTTTAAGGATTTATAAAATTTCATATGAATTGTTTGGATTTTTACAAGTTGTGTTTTGCTGAAAAAGAAATGAAGAAAGTGGTGGCGGATTTCTTTGTGTTTATAAAGGGGAGGGTGTGGTTGAGAAGAATAGACGTGGCCATTGTTGAGTTCACATATTTAGTTTTTTCTTCTTCTTTCTTGCTGAAGAGAATAAGTGGAATTGGAATGAAGAACGTGGCTTAGGGAGGAGTCATAACCATTTTATATATTTTGTTTTAAAAAGTTATGAACTTCGATTTACTCCATTCCGCTTACGTACGAGCAGCTACGAACAGAAATGAAAACACCATTGTGATGAGTAAGGTACCACGATTTCAAAAATATAAAAATATCGGTAGATTAACTCATATTCTGAAACCCCAAAATTGCTGATTAAGGGTGCAAAATAGTCCAAATAAAAAGTTGCTTATTTAATTAATTAAAAATTACAGTAAAATTCTAAAAATTAAATTATCACTATGTCTCAAAAGAACCTTGTATAAATTTGAAACCGGTATATAGAACTTATATCGAATAAACCGTTACGGTCGATAAACGATTCTATAGCGACTATTTTAAAATTTGATTTGGACACAACTCACAATCTACACGACGAAATCCTGATTTTTCCCTTCCATTAGAAAAAAATACTTCACCAGCTCCTAACGTTTCTTGTTTCACAGAAATCCGACTTAAAACGACTTTTGTATATTCATTTAAAGTTCAAATCATCAAATCACGAACTACCGCGCCATTTCGAGCTCGATTATATTTATAATATAATTTATACGCTCAACCATCGTTAATTAAGTATATTCGTTATCGTAATAAAACTTTAAACTGAATTATATATTTTGAATTTCCCAATTCACACCATATCGCCATTTCAGCCAATTCTGATTATTTCAAAATTTAATATATTATTTAAATTAAATATTCACTCTTATTTAATTCAACGACTATTAAATCCTCTTAATCACCTTTTAAATAATTAGATAAATTAATTATTATATTGCTGAAAATGCGGGTCATTACATTCTTCCCCACTTAAAATAATTTCGTCCTCGAAATTGCTAAGGTAGAAAACAAACTCTATTGATTGGTTAGAACTTATTTGTTCACTTCTTAACTTCAGTGTCAACTGATCCAATTTAATTTCAATTAAATATTAATTTATTCTTATCAACAAAAATTTTCAAAAATACTGAAAATTTTCCAACACTTTAACTTTTTTGAAAAATTTCGCCAGCACCTCCTTTGTACTGGTCAATAGGTCAAACTCCAACTCGCCTCTCTAGGCCATCTCCAACCCAAAAGAAAATCAAACAGCCAAGCTGCTTGCCAATTCGGCTCATAAATCTTATATCCAATAGAAATATAAACTTGTACCTTTTTGTCGGCATATCATTATATCCCTTTCCATGTGCTGCCAATTCAGCGTATACCAATATCAATCCAATCAAACTCTGATCAATTTATCCTCAACACATCTATTCGCTTATATCCAAAGCAAATCCCATTTCAACTCAAGTTCAATTCTTGATTCCAAACTCTTAACTTGATTATCTAATGACATTTCAAATTCAAATCTCACAAATCCAATTTGTCTCGATATCATTCTAACTCAATTTCAGTTACCACTTAACTGATTTTCAATTCAATTTCTATTTACTTCTACAAATTCCTATTTAAATTTGTTTTAAATTACACAATCTATTTCTGGGAGTTTTAAACAACTTTGTTTTTCTCAAAAATCAAACTTCCTTTTTAGGATTCAAACCAACTTGTTTTTCTCAAAACAATTCAAAAACAAAATCTTTGGCAGTAATCCGTCACTTACAACTCGAAAATGAACACTGATGATGTGGCCATCATCATCAGAGTTATTTCCCAGCTATCAAAATGAGTTCAATACTATATCACTTTTTAAAACTCATATTTAAACCTTTCCATTTTGAAATCAATTCAAAATATCATTCTTAAAACAATTTAAAATCTCCCAGGATTTTAAAAATTCTCATATATTCAATCCAAATTCATTTACAAACACTTATTCAAATTCCCAGAGTTTAAATTTCAACTCTGATTTTAATTTCAGATTTAATTCAATTCATTATGCTTATCTGAATTCTGATCGGTTATTTACATAACCATTTCAGTTTATAATCTTACTCGATTTTAATAACAACCAACATATCCAATATATTTTCGCTATATCAAAATATACTTTGGGTAAAAATTATTTCAATACCCTCTTTTCAAAGTATATCGTGTTGACCCATTGTATTCGAGTGTTTAGAAAATCCTACCGATATAATGGATCAAACTGATCGATCAGAACCCATAAACAACTCAACCAATAAATCCCCATAATATAAAACACTTTTTATATTGAATAACAAATACGCGCTCATATATATACACACTCAAACTCAATCTAGGGTACTACTAACCCAATCTCTACTGAGTCACGCCACAGAGCCAAGGTAATACTTAACCTTAAGCTCTGATACCAACTGTAACGATCCGGAAAATGTTGACCTTGGTTATCCGATATACAACACCTATTGAAATACCTCACCTCCGTTAAGGTCACTCACAAAGGGAATGCCTTAACTTTGGTGGAGGTTTATAAGTAAAAGCCACAAATAAACTCAAGATAGATATAAATACATATATTTTAAACAGTAGAAACCAAACATACTTTTATTTCATCAAAACGTGTTCAAACACAACATTCCATAATTGTCTCAAAATACTTCCAACATTACAACCTCATTACTGTCTTGATTATTAAAGAAGCATAAAACATAAATAAAGTGACAAAAATCCCCATAGTGATATCCAAAGCCATAATCCGAGCAAAAGAGATCCAAATCATACATCTACGGTCTTGGAGCTGGTAAAGAATCTGACTGAGCTGAGATGTTTCCTCCCTGTGGACCTGGGGGGGGGGGGAACAAAAGAAATGAAGACGAAAAGAAAATAGAGTCAGACATAAAGCCTGAGTAAATCTAGTAACTCTTCAGTACATGAATAAGAAAAGGGCATGATAGATATATACTGAAAATATGAAAGTGTCACAAGCTAAGGAAGTGTCAAATGTACTATCGCACCCATACTATAACTCTGCACTTACTTGAGTTTATTCCAACTGGCACCCCATGTTGAGGGTGAAGTGATCCCCATTTTCTAAAGACCGGCTCCTACTCGCGTTAACATGTGTCATACGGCCTCCAAGAATTGTAGATACCTATGCTGGTCCCACCATGGGGTTAATCAAGACCCATGGTGGCGGCCCCGGCACAAATTCTAGAAGGCATAGGTTATACTACTGGTGTCCCCAGTGCCCTGGTTGTCTACTACGGAGTGTGTGCACGGCCGCACCCCGTTAGACCTACAATGTGCACCCACCGTCGTCGTTTGACCGCTTACAATCAGCCCAGTAATCGTGCCCCACCCTGCCTAGTTTTAGGGTACCGTTGATACCTAACTTGGGTTACTTCTGAAACGGGTCCCTCGTTACCAGGATTTTCTAGTCAAACATGTTAAGTGGTTAAGTGTCTGTATTTACCTAACCTCACCCATTAATTCTTGTTAACATGTTGAATTTGGTTAAGTGGTATAGTTGACTTAACCCTACCATCTGTCTTTAGCCTCTTAGGAGCACCAGACCACTCACATTAGACAGGTATTGCTACGGTTACTGGATATGCCGGTCGGTTCCGGGCAGGTTTACACCGTAGCTCAGTCTAACCTCGGGTCCTTATTGGGCTCAATGCTTAACCACCCACATTGGATAGGTATTGTTGTGACTACTGGGCAGCCGGGCGGGTCCGGGCAGGTTTACATCACAACTCAATCCAACCTCGGGTTAAGCATATCGTGTTTTCTAAATTTACATATTTTATTACTTCTCAATTATATATGTAAATGTCATATCTTTTATTCTTGGGTATATCAATTCATAACGCTAAAATGTCATTGTCATTGGCATGTGCCAAACATGCCAACATATATTTTCATGTTTTACACCCAACGTTATTACCCCCGTTTATACGTTCGCAACGTTATAACAAATGTTGGGCTCGACACAATTCAGCCCAACTTTATAAGCGCAAGAAAAGGGGAAATCAAGAACATGTAATATTTTACAACATATAAGGGTGTGTGGCGTATGAACTTGCAATTTAGTGATACTAACATAAATGATGGGTCATGTGAACTTGCATTAGAATCAAAGTATAACTAAGTAGGTGACATATGAAATGACATAGTTTAGGCTAATACAAACTTGTGTTTAAACATGTTTAACTTGGCATAATGTCAACCACAAAACTAGCATGTTGTATATTCACCATAATGTCCAATTATAACATCTAATCACATAGCCTATTTCAACATGAACTTGCATAGTTTATGAAACCCAAACGATACTTAATATGGACCCAATTATACTTGCAAATAAACATGAACCTGCATAGTTTATGAAATCCAAACGATACTTAACATAGATCCAATTATACTTGCAAATAAACATGAACTTGGATAGTTTATGAAATCCAAACGATACTTAACATAGATCCAATTATACTTGCAAATAAACATAAAATGATATCATAGGTTTTGGGTCATGTAGGCATAAAAGGTTTCAAATCTAGAACATGTTTACATAAGCCTTAATTTAGACTTAGTGAATATATATAATCCATGCCATAGGCATAAACATAAAGGGATCAAATTCTAGTTTTTGCCACAAACTTGCAAGTGCCATTGTTTTCATATACAATTATTCAATAGGCTTGCACCAATCAATTTATGCCACAAACATCAATACACAAGTCATGATAGAACCATTACAATACACAAAATTTATACAATAACACAATTCTATTTTCATTTACATCGAATCACATCACAGTTTTTATTCATATTCTAAAAGGCCACTATACTTACAACGAATGCAGAATCTTGAATTCTGGATTCTGAATTCTGAAACTGAGATGCACTCCTTTGGGTAGACTAACGTTGCGTCGATTAATTTGATTTAAATTTTATCTTCTTCTTAATTTGATTCGTCTCTTAGGCTTTTCTCTCTTGACGGTTATGTTCAATTCCTCCCTGGTAGCATGACGACTCCTTTCTTATTTTTCATGTGAATTTTCAGTTGAGACTTAGGGTGTATTTATAGATTTTTAAATTGTTTTGAGCCGTCAGATGAAGACAAGAGGAATCTAGACCATACAAAGTTCAAAGAGCCAATCAAGGGGTGACACGTCAGCCCTAGTGACATAGAGGGCCATATAAATTCGAGCCAGAGCCAGAGCCAGACCTAGCCAGCCAAGTCGACCAGGCAGGTCGACACCCAGGTCGACACCATGGTCGACCTGGGGTGACCAGGTCGACACCATGGTCGACCGTATGGTCGACCTGGTCTCTGGACGGGAATTTTCCCGCCCAGCCCAGTTTGAACCTGAAATTCGAATTTTGAATTTTAAACTGAGCTGTTTGAATTTTAAATTTTATTATGAAACTTCCGAAGGCCATAACTCCTTCGTACGGAGCCTGATTCATGCAAACTCGGACTCTATCTCAAGCAGAATTCCGAGACGAATGCAATGGCGTAACCCATTTCCCTTAATTCTTTCATTTAGAATTAATTATACTTTAATTTGTGAAGCTTAACGTTATAGAATTCACGGGGTGTTACATTCTCCCCCCTTAAAAGGATTTCGTCCTCGAAATCTTCAAGTTAGGAAGAATGTATATCCTACCATCCAACAGTCCATCTACTCAACCAACAAACACAGGCATCCATTGTCCGTAAAAGACTTCTAATGCTTCATGGTCATATGCATAGTGTGTGTACATGTCCTTATCTAATGTAGAAATCAGGCGGTCTACTGATTCAGTTGACCTCCTTAATGCGAATCATGTAAGTGTCATGAATCCATTATGTATGCAAATTTTTCCTACTTATAATTCTACATGAGTGCACAACTATTCATACAAATGCAACGACCATATGACAGCATATCAAGTTTCAACCATATACAAATGAGAATACATATATATGCATATGCAATATGAAGTGACTGAGTCGATCTATAACCTAGGGTGTGTGGGTATATGCATCCACGAGCAACCACTAGCAATCACTAGCAACCATTTGCAACCATCATCCATAACATGTTTTCAAATACATGTTTGCATCCATTTGTTTTCTACCTAAGGATTTAGGAAAAGGACCGAGGAGATATACCTAAAAAGATAGATAAAGCATAACTTAAGGAAAAAGAGAGATCGAAGATGTACTCCCAAAAAGAAGAGGGTAGGCAGCGCGTATTCTGTCCTCAGTTTCCCAAGTCGCGTCTTCCTCGGCATCGCTCCATTGAACTTTAACGAGTTTGACTTCGCGGTTGCGTAGCTTTTTCACTTCAGTTCCTAAGATGCGGGTTGGAATTCTCCTCACAGTTGCTTCACGTTCCACTTCGGCTTCTTCTAGAATGTTAGGTTCCACCACTTCCGCAGACTCATTCAAACACTTCCGGAGGTGAGAAACATGAAAGACGTTGTGAACTCCGGCCAGTCTCTCGGTTAGCTCTAATCTATAGGCCATCTTCCCAACCTTCTCGATGATAGGAAACGGTCCTACAAATCTTGGTGCTAGCTTTCCTGCGGATCCAAAGCGAACGACGTTCCTCAAAGGAGATACCTTAAGGAAAACCCTGTCCCCAACCTCAAACTCAAGGTCGGTCCTTCTTTTGTCGGCGTAGGATTTTTGTCTGTCTTGGGCAGTCTTCATCCTCCTACGTATCAAGTCCACTTTCTCCGAAGTCTCTCGAATCATGTCTGGCCCAAGTATAAGCTTATCCGTAGACTCCCACCAACAAGTTGGTGATTTGCATGGTCTTCCATACAAGGCTTTGAAGGGTGCCATACCGATGGTAGCTTGGTAGCTGTTGTTGTAGGCAAATTCCACTAAAGGAAGGTGATCCTCCCACATCCCTCCAAAGTCAAGAACGCAAAGTCTCAAAAGATCCTCTAAAACTCTATTCACCCTTTCCGTCTGGCCATCGGTTTGGGGGTGATAGCCCGTGCTCAAACATAACTGTGTGCCTACAGCTTCTTGTAGACTCCGCCAAAACTCACTTGTGAAGATAGGGTCTCGGTCACTAACAATGCTGGAGGGTATCCCATGGAGTCGAACTATTTCCTTGAGATAAAGAGATGCTAGAGATGAGGCAGTCCTTCTACTCTTGATAGGTATAAAGTGGGTGCTTTTAGTAAGCATATCCACTATCACCCAAATGCTAGTATTGCCTCTTCTCGACCTAGGTAGTCCATCAATGAAGTCAATTGAAATGTTATCCCATTTCCACTATGGGACCTCTAAAGGGTGAAGTAGTCCTCCAGGTTTCTTCTGTTCCGCCTTGACCCGTTGGCAGGTCATGCACTTAGAGACGAAATCTGCTACGTCTTGCTTCATGCCGCTCCAAAAGAAAGTCCTTTTTATATCCTTGTACATCTTATCACCGCTAGGGTGTATAGTCATCTTGGAATGATGCGCTTCCTCGAGAACTTTCTTTGTCAACTCCCTTGCTTGTGGGATGCATAATCTTCCATCTTGCCTCAGCCAACCCTTATCATCGATGGCGTACCTACTGAGGTGACTAGAAGTCTCACCCCTAATAAGTTTATCAATCACATCAACAAGCTGAGGGTCTTCACGTTGTGCAGCCCCTATTGAGTCTAAGAGAGTAGGGCGTACTTCGAGAGATGCTAACAAACCCGGTACAAAATCCGAGGAAGGCCTAAAGTTAAAACTGGCTATATACTCCAAGCTTTGCCTCTCTACGAAGAGTGGGCTTAAGGTCAGTTTCTTTCGGCTCAACGCGTCTGCTACTACGTTGCCTTTGCCGAGAGTATAGGAAATTTCAAAGTCATACGAGGCAAGAAACTCCATCCATCTTTGCTGCCTCAAGTTAAGATCTTTCTACAAGAAGAGATATTTCAACGATTTATGGTCAGTGTATAATTCGAACCTCTCACCTAGGAGATAATGGCGCCAAGACTTAAGCGCAAAGATGATGGCGGCTAACTCAAGATCGTGGGTTGGGTAGTTCTTTTCATGAATTTTCAATTGTCTTCCGCCATAAGCTACTACCCTTCCTTCTTGCATTATAACAACGTCTAGTCCCGTTCCACATGCATCCGTGTATACTGTGAACATTTTTGCTTCCATCTGGCAAAGTCAGAACTAGGGCTGTTGTGAGAGCCCTTTTTAATCGTTGGAAAGCAAACTTGCAGTCCAAATCCCAAGTGAACGCCAGATTCTTCTTTGTTAGCCTTGTGAGTGGGGCTGAGATTTTCGCGAAATCCCTAATAAACTTTCGGTAAAAACCGGCTAGCCCAAGAAAGCTTCGAACTTCGGTTGCATTTCCTAGTGTCTTCCTGTAACACCCCACCTCCGTTAAGGACACTCACAAAGGGAATGCCTTAATTTTGGTGGAGTGTTACACTTGGTATCAGAGCTGAAGGTTACCAGATTTTATAAAAAAGTTTTGAAAACTATTTTCAAAAAGGTTTTGAAAGGAAGTATTTTCAAAAATAAAGCTTATTTTGAAAAACATAATCCCCAAGAGCCATATATCTTTCTTTCAGTCCTTTTTGTATTAAACCTTTCCTTTTTCGTTTCAGCATGTCTGAAGCATCTGAGATACCAGAGGGTGTTCATGTACCCGGTTGGTTTCGTCAATATCTTAAGGCTAGGACCGCCGCTGCAGGTCCAGCAAATGATCCCCCTCCCCCACCCCCTCCTCGTGCAATTGCTTTCTCAAAGATCTGTAGAGATTTTAGGGCCATGGGTGGAAAGGATTTCAAAGGAACTGAATCATTCGTAGAAGCGAGGAATTGGCTCAAAGAAACTGAGGATCTATTCGTTATCTTCGAGGTGGACGATAGGCAGAAGGTACAGTTGGCGGTATGGTTGCTCAAAGACGAAGCTTCCTACTGGTGGGAAGTCACTAACGCCGAGAGGTCGGTCGAGACATGGATGGATTTCAGTACAAGGTTTGAGACAAAATTCCTCTCGCAAGCTGAACGAAGTTTACAACTGGAAAAGTTCTTATCTCTTAAGCAAGGAAGTATGACGGTCAAGGAATACGTCAACCAGTTCAACCAACTGGCTAGGTTCGGATTAGATTTAGTCAACACCCAGCCACTGCACAGCCTAGCCATGACCCATGTACCTATGGGAGCAACTTACGAGAAATTGGTGGACATGGCACTACTGCACGAGGAAGACAGGGGCCCGAAAGAGACAAAGAAGGAAGAACCACAGAATAAGAAAGCGGGGCCCAAAAAGGAAACACAAAGGAAGGATGAGAAGACTGAAGATAAGAAGGGGAAAAAGTGCTTTACTTGTGGAAGCTCGACTCATCTGAACAAGGATTGCAGAAAAAGGAAGGGCGCTTGCTTCAACTGTGGGGAGATGGGACACTTCACTAGGGACTGCTCGAAGAGATGAGGACAAAGAGGGCAGGCGAATAATCTTGAGGCTAGTGGCTAGGATAGAAATAGGAAAATTTCTATAGTAGGTTTAATTTCTTTATCTGATTATGGAGTTAAAACTTTTTCTGATTCTGGTATTTTGATTTTGTAATCGATACTCTGCACTTTAATACTAGTATTATTTCTGAATTCTGCTGTAGGCTCAGACCCATAAGGGTTATGGCTCATCTGTTTGAGATTAAGGTTTGAGGGATATCTGTGTTAGGCGTCAAATATGACGCATATATTCTGAGTTTTTGTGGGATATGATTTTATCATGCTTAGCTTCCTAAGAATCATTAGGGAACCTGATCTGTATCAGTAGTCTGTAAATATCTGAATAATTCTGATTTCCAGTTTTGACATTGTCTAAAGAAGGTAATCCTCTGAGTGTCAATCTGATATTGATTTCGTTCTTTGGGGTTGATACTTAGGGGAATTATTTTCTCAACCAATGTCAAATGGGAACCAAGTCTTCGTTCTATCTGTACTCGCTTCCATCACTAGACTCTATCCTATCGATCGAGTGTTCAACTTATAGATAGGAATCCTAATGGGTGTAAACATGTGTTTGAGACATGTTATGTTTGATGGTTGCAAGTAGATGCAAGTGGTTGCTAGTGGTTGCTCGTGGACGCATATACACACACTAGGCACTAGATCGGCTCGAAAACACTCTCATACTGCATATGGATGTGTGAGCATTTTCAATTTTTGTGGATGCAAATTGATTGACTCAGCACATGGATGTTGCATATGACTGAATGGTTGTGCACTCATATAGAAATGATATGTATCGAGTAGGAAAATTGCATACATGTTGGACTCATGGCACTGGCATAATTCGCATTAAGGAGGTCAACTGAATCAGTGGACCGCCTGATCTTTGCGTTAGACTAGGAACATATACACACACTTCTTGCATATGTTCATACAGCATTAGAAATCTCTTAAGGACAATGAATGCTTGTGATTGGTGATTGAGTAGATGGATGATTGGATGGTAGGACACATTCTTCTTAACTTGAAGATTTCGGGGACGAAAACCTTTAAGGAGGGGAGAATGTAACACCCCGCATTTTTAGGTATAATTAAAAATGAAATAAAACATATGAGAATATGCTTAGGATACGTAAATAATGGTGATGCATAAGGAGAATTAATTAATACATGGAAGAGAAGAAAAATTAGTTCGATAATGGCGTATGTTACGGAAAAGATAGTAAAATAAGGATAACTAATTCAAGAAATAGGAATTAGGTAAAATGGACATCACCATTGCGTTCCTCTCGAAAAAATACGCGAAATAGAGTCCGAGTTTTCGAAAATCGGAGTCCGTATGACTAAGATATGGCCAAAACAAGATTCAGAAGGTTTCGGTCAGCCCAGAACTGGGCAGGTCGACCCGGGGGTCGACCTGGGGCCCAGGTCGACCAGGGGGTCGACCTGGGAGTTGACCTTCCTCCCCAGGTCGACTGGGGAGTCGACCTGGGTGTCGACCTGGGGATCGACCCCCCCTGGTCGAGCCAGGTCGGCCTGGGTGCACCTGGATGGGTTTTTGGGCTGTTTTGGTGAGTCTGTGACGAATTCTGACGGTTATGATCTGTTTAAGGGTTTATCTAAAGGCCTAAAACAACTAACTACACCTATAAATACATCCTAAGACCCAGCCTCCTCTACACACAATTCTATTCTGCTTCTTCTCTACCTCTGTTCTAATAAAAATAAAAATGGCGTCGCTACTCTGCTGGAATCAAAACTAGAAGCTAATCAACATCAACCTAAGTAATTCAATTCAAATTTGAGATAAAAGCTTCTACAACAATTCTGCAACAACTAAAGTTCTTTCTTTAATCCAATCAAGGCAAGTACAGTTATTTTCCGCTATAAACGTTAATTCTGATTTTGACATGAATTGTGAATCTAAATCTGAGATTGTATATCTGTCAGATCTGTTTTTCTGTGACTGTTCTGTATCCCTTTCTGCTTCCTTTCTGTTTCTATAGCCAGGCTACCATGAGCCTGTGCCTAATCTCATAAGAGATTAACGTATGAACGCAAATTTTGGGACAAATAATGAATGATGCGAAATTTGACAAGACTGAATTGAACGTATGACTTTAGATCTGAGGCATAAAATATATTGACATATGACTTGGGATTAGATGCATGGATTTGACTGTAAACATGTAATTTATATATGTTGTATGCATAGTGTACGTTGTTATCTAGATCTGTAACTAATTAGAGAAATGAACATATGTTATTTAGATCTGAATTTAATTAGAAAAGTAAGCATATGTTGTAAACTAGTTTTAAATCTATGCATATTCTGTGATAAAAGAAGAGAGGAACCATTGTAAGATTACATATGATTTGAGACTTTGGACAAAATGCATATAAAAGTCAAGGTCCGATTTTTAGATATAATTTAAAGATTTAGATTATTGGGTATATTTTGCATAATGATTCATGAGTTGAAAAGAAGAAGGATAGGGAAACTTAGGTGTAAAGATTTACATTAATTAGGATATCTATTATTGTGATCACACCTAAACAGGGATTTATGGCATGCATTGAAATTAATGGTTATATTTGGTATAATTTATATGTGAATCTGCTGTAAAATGCTAGTCTAACAAAAATTGGAACATATGTTATATGGCAAATTATGTCCACATTCTGTGCTATGTAACTTTATGCAAACATGGAGTATATGTTCATATTGGGAATCATGAAAATTATGTAGGCATATGAATTTAGGCCTAATTTATGACTAGGCAAGGCATGTAAATAGAACCTTTAGAAATATTAAATTTGCTAAATCTGCTAATTTGCCAAGTTGCCTAAACTGCTAGTTTTGGTTATATTGCCTAGACTGCTAATTAGATTGAAATGCCTCATCTGTTGGGATGCCTAACCTGTTATATGCCAAGTTGCTAAATCTGTTAAATCCGTTAAGTCATATAATCTGGAAAATCTGTTATCTGCTAAAATCGGTTATCTGCTGTGTTGATATAATCATCCTGTTATTGATATAATCTGAATTGGCATATATATATATATATATATTGGGCGTGCGCAAAAACGGTAAATTATTAATTAATTGGCCGCAAAGATAAATATGGCTAACTCGAGGTTAGAATGAGTTTGCAGCGTAATTCTGCCCGGAACCGCCCGGCACATCCAGTGGCCGCAAACAATAGGTTCTAATGTGAGAAGTTAGTCATAACCTGCTTAAGACACGAGGTTAGGTCTGGCTTGTGGCAAAAGTCTACCCGGAACCGCCCGGCCCATCCAGCGGCCACAAGCTAGCGACCTAATGTGAGAGGTCTGGGCATTAATAATTAATTAATGCAAATCTAAGATAAGAATGACGTCTAAAACGTATTGGGGGAAATAGGGTTAAACCAACTGGATTAATAGGTGTAGTAAACCCGTCCATGAATCTGTAGGCCCAATACAAAGTTAGACAAATCTAAAAAATCCGTACATCTGATCTGTTAGTCTGAAAACCTGTTAACTTAATCTGTGAACTAGTAAATCTGAATTCTGTATGTCTGAACTTGTAAACAAGTTAATCTGAAATATGTTAGTCTGGGGACACAAGGTTAGGAGGGGAATTACTTGTGTCATCTGTTGTTTGGGACCCATATTAGTCAGTAACCCTTTCTGGTATCAAAACTTTGACCCAACAGTAGGTAGGGTCCGGGCACGCTTACTGAACTAATTATAAGTGGTTCATTCTGATAATGGCGAGGGGTGTTGATGGTGCGTTCCAACCGGGTCATGTGCGTGCATGGATCCCGGTCTGCCTCTGAGGATATAAGACGCCGTGACATCTGTAAATAGGTCTGTGCCAATTGGTTGTCACTTTAGAGAGTGATACACCCTACTGTGGGGCCGACACAGGATATTTATGTATTAGGGAGCCGATCGCTTGGGGAAGGGTTTTAGGGTACACTTAGTTCTGTCTGTTTCTGTTGGTATCGTCTGTTTCTGTTGGGTGGTAACACCTGTCTGTTTCTGCGTGGTACCGTCTGTTCGGGTGGTAAAGGCCCATTACTAGTGTACACCTAATTCTACATTCTGTTTCCATAGGGATTAATCTGTTTCTGCTTCTGTCTGTTTCTGATCGGGTAGTAAAGGCCCATTATTAGTATTCTGTTTCTGTTAAATTATTCTGTACCCGTTCCTGTTTCAGTTTAGACATTAGGGCGACACCTAATTCTGTTATACTAGTATTAGTGAAGAGAAGTGTAAAGCAATAGTTTATGTCATTCTGTTCTTCTGTTATATCTGCTACACCTGTTACAGTTATCTCTCATCCAGTTTTATGTTCATGTCATATTATTATTATCTGTTCATATGTTGAAAGTCACTGGACTTGCCAGACTTTATATCTGACCCTTGTTGTTTCGCCTCTTTTCTTCCGTTTCCCCCCCCCCCCAAGGTTTTCTAAGGAGGGAATACTCTAGCTAGATCCGGATTTCTTCTGCTTGAAGTGCTTAAAGTATGGCTGGTCTTCTTCTGTGGGGATTATGATTTTAAAACCATGCATTTTGAAGGCTTTTGTACAAGACTGATATCTTGTACTTGAATTCTGAGATTTGAAAGGATGTAACCATATTGACTTCTGTTTCCGTTGTAATAAAGTTAAAAAATTTCAAGTACTGTTTTATCTGTCTTGTAAGTTTTTATTCTGTTTACTAAAATGCTCCACCAAAGTTAAGGCATTCCCTTTGTGAGTGACCTTAACGGAGGTGGAGTGTTACACTTCCAATCTTGCACTGCCACCACTTTCGCGGGGTCCACGGCCAACCCCTCTTTGGATACTATATGCCCCAGAAATCTTACTTCTTTTCTCCAGAAGTGACACTTGGAGAATTTGGCTTTTAGTTGATGAGCTCGAAGAGTTTCCATGATTTCTTTCAGATGCTGAGCATGCTCTTCCTCATTCTTTGAAAATATCAAGATATCATCTACGAAGACAACCACAAATTTGTTGAGGAATTCTCTAAACACCCTGCTCATTAGGTCTACGAAATAAGCGGGTGCGTTTGTCAAGCCGAAAGGCATGACAAGCCACTCGAAGAAACCATCTAGGGTTCTGAACGCCGTTTTATCAATACTATCTTCAGCTACTCTTAGCTGATGGAACCCAGTTGCCAGATCAAGTTGGGAGAAGACCGTCGCACCAACAAGCTGATCAAACAAATCGTCGATTCAGGGAAGAGGGTGCCTATTTTTCTTGGTCAATTTGTTTAACTCCCTATAGTCGACGCAAAGGCGAAGCGAACCGTCCGCTTTGGTTGCGAACACCACTGGAGCACCCCATTTCGAAATGCTCCGTCTAATGAACCCCTTTTCGAGAAGTTCTTTAATCTGCTTACTGAGCTCCTTTCTCTCCCTTGGAGCCATGTGTCTGATAGGTAAAGCTACAGGCTTTGCGTTATCCACAAGATATATGCGGAAGTCTATTTCCCGCCTTGGAGGTAAGCCTTTCACCTCCTCAAAGACATCCGGATATTCCCGGACTACTCTTACTGATTGCAAATTCTCATCAGAAGGATCAAGCAACTCTAGATAACTAAGCATAACAGCATTCAAGGGATTACAAGAAATTTCTAGAGTGTTACCAAGCCGAGTTAAGAGTCTAACTACTCTTTTCTCACAATCAAGAATGGCACTATTACTGGATAACCTGTCCATGCCTAAGATCAAACCATATCCCGAGAAGCCCAAGACAAAGGCATTACAACTAAACTCAACGCTGAAATGGAGATTTTCAAACCCAAACAAACCATTGACAAGTAAGCGGAGCCCCCAATTGGATTTGAAACTACTAAGGGATCTTCTACCATACTAGTGTCTAGATGCAGAGATTATACTAAGGCAAATGAAATAAAAGAGTGTGATGCGCCAGAGTCAAAAAGTGTGCGAACTGGATGATCATAAAGATAGACTACACTTTCTACAGAAATATTACTACCTCGTTCCTGTTGAGGTGCCACTAGCGCATGAACCTGACCCCCTGAAGTGGATCCGGCTTTCTGTCCCTGCCCTTTCTTCTTTGGGAAGTCCTTAGCTTGGTGCCCAGTCTCTCCGCAATGGAAGCAACCACCCATCTTCGCCTTTCTTTTCCGGCAGTCTTTTGATATATGGCCCACAATGCCACAGAAATTGCACCTTCTCTTCTCACGGGGCTTATTGTTCTTCCCTCCTTTCTTGAAGTCTGTTTTCTTTGCTTGTAGACCCTCTTTCTTCTCTTCCCCCTTAGTTTCTTTCTTGTCGTGGTCCTCCTTGTGTAGCAACACCATGTCCACCAAGCTTTCATAAGTCGCTCACGTGGATACATGGGTCATGGCAAGGCTGTGTAGAGGCTCATTCAAACCCTTGACGAAGCGAAGTGCATTCTTGTGTTGGGTGTTTACTAAGTCTAGCCCAAATCCGGCCAGCTGATTAAACAGATTAACATACTCCCTGATTGTCATACTTCCCTATTTCAGAGTTAGAAACTTCTCCATTTGCAGGCTTCTTTCAGCTTGGGAGAGGAATTTGATCTCAAACCTTGTCCTGAAGTTTTCCCATGTTTCCACCGCCCTTTGAGCATTAGTAACTTCCCACCAATAGGAAGCTTCATCCTTAAGCAACCATACCGCTAGTTGTATCTTTTGCCTGTCATCAACTCCGAAGATGACAAACAGATCCTCAGTCTCCTTTAGACAGTTTCTTGCCCCTACAAAGGATTCTGTCCCATAAAAGTCTTTTCCACCCATAGCCTTGAAGTCTCTACATGTTTTTGCGAAGGCATTTCCACGAGGAGGAGGAGGAGGAGGAACCGCGACCACTGGAGGAGGGATGTCTACTGGGCCTGCGCCATTAGCCCTTGCTTCTAAGTACCTCCTAAACCAGCTGGGAATCGGCACTCCTTCCGGGAGGTTAAGGTCTCCAGACATGCTGAAACAGAAAGGAAAAATTCATAATGAAGGATAGAGAGAGATAGATAGGGCACATGGCTTTGGGGGATTTTGTCTTTTTATAAATATAACACTTTTTCTTGAAAAAAAATGCTTCTTTAAATTTTCTTTTTTGAAAACAATTTCAAAAACTTTTATCTTATCTGGTAAACCTATGCTCTGATACCAAGTGAAACACCCCACCTCCGTTAAGGTCATTCACAAAGGGAATGCCTTAACTTTGGTGGAGATTTATAAGTAAAAGCCACAGATAAACTCAAGACATATATAAATACACATATTTTAAACCGTGGAAACCAAACTGACTTTTATTTCATCAAAACTTGTTCAAACACAACATTCCATAATTGTCTCAAAATACTTCCAACATTACAACCTCATTACTGTCTTGATTATTAAAGAAGCATAAAACATAAATAAAGTGACAAAAATCCCCATAGTGATATCCAAAGCCATAATCCGAGCAAAAGAGATCCAAATCATACATCTACGGTCTTGGAGCTGGTAAAGAATCTGACTGAGCTAAGCTGTTTCCTCCCTGTGGGCCTGGGGGTGGGGGGGGGGGGGGGGAGGGAACAAAAGTAAAGAAGACGAAAAGAAAATAGAGTCAGACATAAAGCCTGAGAAAATCTAGTAACTCTTCAGTATATGAATAAGAAAAGGGCATGATAGATATATACTGAAAATGGGAAAGTGTCACAAGCTAAGGAAGTGTCGAATGTACTATCGCACCCATACTATATCTCTGCACCTACTTGAGTTTATTCCAGCTGGCACCCCATGTTGAGGGTGAAGTGATCCCCATTTTCTAAAGATCGGCTCCTACTCGCGTTAATATGTGTCATACGGCCTCCAAGAATTGTAGATACCTATGTTGGTCCCACCATGGGGTGTATCAAGACCCATGGTGGCGGCCCCGACACAAATTCTAGAAGGCATAGGTTATACCACTGGTGTCCCCGGTGCCCTGGTTGTCTGCTCCGGGGTGTGTGCACGCCCGCACCCCGTTAGACCTACACTGTGCACCCACCGCCGTCATTTGACCGCTTACAATCAGCCCAGTAATCGTGCCCCACCCTGCCTAGTTTCAGGGTACCATTGATACCTAACTTGGGTTACTGCTGAAACGGGTCCCTCATTACCAGGATTTTCTAGTCAAAATGTTAAGTGATTAAGTGTCTGTATTTACCTAACCCCACCCATCAATTCTTGTTAACATGTTGAATTTGGTTAAGTGTTATAGTTGACTTAACCCTACCATCTGTCCTTAGCCTCTTAGGAGCACCAGACCACTCACATTAGACAGGTATTGCTAGGGTTACTGGATATGCCGGTCGGTTCCAGACAGGTTTACACCGTAGCTCAGTCTAACCTCGGGTCCTTATTGGGCTCAATGCTTAACCACCCACATTGGATAGGTATTGTTGTGACTACTGGACAGCCGGGCGGGTCCGGGCAGGTTTACATCACAACTCAATCCAACCTCGGATTAAGCATATCGTGTTTTCTAAATTTTCATATTTTATTACTTCTCAATTATATATGTAAATGTCATATCTTTTATTCTTGGGTATATCAATTCATACCGCTAAAATGTCATTGTCATTGGCATGTGCCAAACATGCCAACATATATTTTCATGTTTTACACCCAACGTTATTACCCCCGTTTATATGTTCGCAACGTTATAACAAATGTTGGGCTCGACACAATTCAGCTCAACTTTATAAGCGCAAGAAAAGGGGAAATTAAGAACATGTAATATTTTACAACATATAAGGGTGTGTGGCGCATGAACTTGCAATTTAGCGATACTAACATAAATGATGGGTCATGTGAACTTGCATTAGAATCAAAGTATAACTAAGTAGGTGACATATAAAATGGCATAGTTTAGGCTAATACAAACTTGTGTTTAAACATGTTGAACTTGGCATAATGTCAACCACAAAACTAGCATGTTGTATATTCACCATAATGTCCAATTATAACATCTAATCACCTAGCCTATTTCAACATGAACTTGCATAGTTTATGAAACCCAAATGATACTTAATATGGATCCAATTATACTTGCAAATAAACATGAACTTGCATAGTTTATGAAATCCAAACGATACTTAACATAGATCCAATTATACTTGCAAATAAACATGAACTTGCATAGTTTATGAAATCCAAACGATACTTAACATAGATCCAATTATACTTGCAAATAAACATGAAAATGATATCATAGGTTTTGGGTCATGTAGGCATAAAAGGTTTCAAATCTAGAACATGTTTACATAAGCCTTAATTTAGACTTAGTGAATATATATAATCCATGCCATAGGCATAAACATAAAGGGATCAAATTCTAGTGTTTGCCACAAACTTGCAAGTGCCATTGTTTTCATATACAATTATTCAATAGGCTTGCACCAATCAATTTATGCCACAAACATCAATACACAAGTCATGATAGAACCATTACACTACACAGAATTTATACGATAACACAATTCTATTTTCATTTACATCGAATCACATCACAGTTTTTATTCATATTTTGAAAGGTCACTATACTTACAACGAATGCAGAATCTTGAATTCTGAATTCTGAATTCTGAAACTGAGATGCGCTCCTTTGGGTAGACTAACGTTGCGTCGATTAATTTGATTTAACTTTTATCTTCTTCTTAATTTGATTCGTATCTTAGGCTTTTCTCTCTTGACAGCTATGTTCAATTCCTCCCTGGTAGCATGACGACTCCTTTCTTATTTTTTCGTGTGAATTTTCAGTTGAGACTTAGGGTGTATTTATAGATTTTTAAATTGTTTTGAGCCGTCAGATGAAGAAAGGAGGAATCTAGACCATACAAAGTTCAAAGAGCCAATCAAGGGGTGACACGTCAGCCCTAATGACACAGAGGGCCATATAAATTCGAGCCAGAGCCAGACCTAGCCAGCCAGGTCGACCAGGCAGGTCGACACCCTGGTCGACACTATGGTCGACCTGGGGTGACCAGGTCGACACCATGGTCGACCCTATGGTCGACCTGGTCTCTGGGCGGGAATTTTCCCGCCCAGCCCAGTTTGAACCTGAAATTCGAATTTTGAATTTTAAACAGAGCCGTTTGAATTTTAAATTTTATTCTGAAACTTCCGAAGGCCATAACTCCTTCATACGGAGTCCGATTCACGCAAACTCGGACTCTATCTCAAGCAGAATTCCGAGACTAATGCATTGGCGTAACCCATTTCCGTTAATTCTTTCATTTAGATTTAATTATACTTTAATTTGTGAAGCTTAACGTTATAGAATTCACGAGGTGTTACACCTATCGAACATCCAAGGATCGAAAATAACCGGAAAGTTAATGAAAGAAATTAGAGGGTGAGAATAGATAAGATAAAAACTTAGAATAGAAGAAGAAGAAGATACAAGATCAGAGTAACACGAATCTCACAGCGGAACGAACAACATATAATAGATAACATATCTTTGAAATAGAATTAGTATATGTACACAGTAACATTATCAGAGTACACAACTTACAACACATCGGAAATAACTATAGCTATACAATCCTGAAGCCTCCTGCTCCAAGCTCTCCAAGTATATCTGTAAAATCCTGACTACTTGACTGCCCGTATAAAATTGGGCACCCAAGAGTTTAGGGAAAACAAAACAAAATAAACTCTGGATCAGTCATGGGACTGGTATGAGTAAAACAATTTAAAACAGTTTGAGCCATTAAACAATATCTCATAAGACCACGCCGTATAATGGAACGGGTTTTCCCCTTATGAGAATCCAAAATAATCTTTATATCAAAACTCATTGATATTATAATAGTGTCTATCAACCACAATATAATAATCATCTAGCAGAAACGCTTTCATCTCACGTTCTACATATATAGTATACAATCAAAACCGCAAGCACGTATTGGGTAATGGATTTCCAACTATGACAAGGTATGGAACCACCTTTCGCTAGTGTACCTCTAGAGAGGAATACACTAGGTTCAACAAGAACATCTTGCAACCCGGCCACACCAACCATTTCGCTTGAGTGTATCGAATGTATATCACCAATGGTTGGGATCAGCAACCGTTTCTCGAATGGGACAACATCAATAATAGATTTTTAGAAGTAAATAAAACTCTAGATCAGGTGATTATACACCCTAACAGGTGCGACATACATAGCCATGCTGCCTACCCGACTTTTGTCATTTACCGGATGTGAGGCTAGAAGCTACGCTTATCTTTTACATGCCACATCTTCATTCACTTTGAATGTCACATCGTCATTCCCGCCAAATCACAAATTGATTTCCCAAAAAATACCACGGGTATACAGCTAAGAGAAACGAATTCCTCCGCCACCAAACATAAATACGTTTGAAGAGATCAACTTACACGATCTATTAAATATACTCTGTCAGACATTCTTCCATACAGGTTGTCCTGGGACTGTACAAACCGAAGGCACTATTCAGTACAACTGTCTTAGACAATCTTCACCTAAGATTTATACAACAGCCCTTGCACTTGACTCCGTCTTCAATTATCTTTGGCATATATGGTTCGCAACGCTTATGCCAATACAGAGTGGTTCTTCGGATAATAATCCAACCGGTCTCTCCATATTAACAACGTTAAAATGGTCAAAACTTTGATAGTCTGTGAGTTAACTATCAAATGAAAAATGTCCATGCACACACAACGATCTTATTTCCAAATGGAATTATCGATCAAATCATCAACCATATATATATTCATTCATGTTTCCTTATTTTCTATGTTTAGAAAATATATGTTATTAACACTGGAAAACATTTCCATGGCTTAATTACGTATCACTATTCTTCCACATCTATCAAACTCTAACTATAAACTAACAAGAAAACAACTTCCTAAGTATAAACCCCGAAGGCCGAAACCAACATCAGAACGATACTTAGGAAACCATTCAACTTATTAATCTCTAGTCAGTTTCTAACTTTTGTTTAACTCCATTTTGATTAACTATGTTCGATTAACTCCTTTCGATTAACCCGACTAGACTAACCATATTCGATTAACTAACTTCCGAATAACTAATTGGATTAACCAACATTCGACTAACTCTAATTTGATTAACTCAAATTCGATTTGCTAATTTGATTAACCCTTATTATATCTCATCAATTTCCTTTTTATACTTCTATTTACTTTCTAAGTAAATATCCTTTTCGTTTTATAAATATTTCCCTTTTTATATTATCCTGTTTATTTTCCCAATAAATATTCCTTTATGATATTCTATTTATTTTCTAAATAAATGTTCCCCTTTATAAAATCCTATGATTTTATAAATACTATATTTTCAAAATGTTTCCTTTTATAAAATCGGTTGATTTTATAAAATTCCTTTATTTCAATATACATCGAAATATTTCTTTTTACATCCCAGGGTTTCTTACGATATTAAAAATATCGAATAACAATGATCAACATCATTCTAACACACATAATCCGTAACAGATTATATATCACATCATATATCACAATATATGAATATAGTAAAATAAATGTTGAGTTGGATTCCTCCAACCTGTCTCTCTGCATCACAGATGTTAAGCAATATAATTAACATCGATAATATTTCAATATGAAATATTCTGCTAAACAGAATCAATATTTGATTAACAGTTTACATATATATATATATATCGTTATCTATAATTTCAACCAATACACAAGCAATTCAACCAAATAGTTCACACACATCAATCAACATATAATTATCAGTTCTAAGAATACGTTATAAAAATATAACTGTTCAGAGTTGGTGAGTTTTATTCACATTGGACGATCATCGTTAACGACGATAACCATCGCTTGATTCAGACGGACAATTTATTTTGCTATAAATTGTAACGAGCTTCGATTCACTTCCAGTCAGTTTCATTGTGTAGTGTCCGTCCATGCGATCCTATCGGATCTTGTTTCACCGAGTTTCGACCACATATGAGATAGTTATGATATTTTGAAGTTGGACAGAAATAAAATAGTTTAAATTCAAACATATATGGTTATTGGGCCTCAACCTTAATTTCCTTCATCCCATCTACTGAATCCACCGCACCCTTAAAACCCAAACCATCCTCTTCTTCACTGATTACAAAAGCACGGTTTCACGAAAACACTTACAGCCGACAAATACTTCAATCCATCTTCACACAACCGAATTCGAATCCGACTACATCACCTCATTCTTCTTCGGAAACCACACCTCCTTCACTCCATAGAACAAAGTTCGATCCTCTCATAGCTGCTGCATCGACAGCCACTTCGCACCTTCCAGGTAGCGCGCGAGCAAAAACTCAACCAACATCCCCCAAAAACTCACACGACTTATTAATTTCACACATGAATGCTAATCTAACATCGAAAAACTGAATACCTGCTTCAATCCCTCACATTTCCGAGCCCTAGTTTTACTGTCGCAAAACCCCTTGGGAAAAACCGACGTCGAGTTCTTCATTGTATATAGTGGGATGAAGAAAACCTCCTTAGAAATTCAGAAATATTGGTTTAAGGATTTATATAATTTCATATGAATTGTTTGGATTTTTACAACTTACGTTTTGCTGAAAAAGAAATGAAGAAAGCGGCGTCGGATTTCTTTGTGTTTATAAAGGGGAGGGTGTGGTTGAGAAGAATAGACGTGGCCATTGTTGAGTTCACATATTTAGTTTTTTTTCTTCTTTCTTGCTGAAGAGAATAAGTGGAAGTGGAATGAAGAACGTGGCTTAGGGAGGAGTCATAACCATTTTATATATTTTGTTTTAAAAAGTTATGAACTTCGATTTACTCCATTCCGCTTACGTACGGGCAGCTACGAACAGAAATGAAAACATCATTGTGATGAGTAAGGTACCACGATTTCAAAAATATAAAAATATCGGTAGATTAACTCATATTCTGAAACCCCAAAATCGCTGATTAAGGGTGCAAAATACTCCAAATAAAATGTTGCTTATTTAATTAATTAAAAATTACAGTAAAATGCTAAAAATTAAATTATCACTACGTCTCAAAAGAACCTTGTCTAAATTTGAAACCGGTATCTAGTTATATCGAATAAACCGTTACGGTCGCTAAACGATTCTATAACAACTATTTTAAAATTTGATTTGGACACAACTCACAATCTACACGACGAAATCCCGAATTTTCTCTTCCATTAGAAAAATATACTTCACCAGCTCCTAACGTTTCTTGTTTCACAGAAATCCGACTTAAAACGGCTTCTATATATTCGTTTAAAGTTCAAATCGTCAAATCGCGAACTGCCGCGCCATTTCGAGCTCGATTATATTTATAATATAATTTATACGCTCAACCATCGTTAATTAAATATATTCGTTATCGTAATAAAACTTTAAACTAAATTATATATTTTGAATTTCCCAATTCACACCATATCGCCATTTCAGCCAATTCTGATTATTTCAGAATTTAATATATTATTTAAATTAAATATTCACTCTTATTTAATTCAACGACCATTAAATTCTCTTAATCACCTTTTAAATAATTAAATAAATAAATTATTATATTGCTGAAAATGCGGGTCATTACAATGATAGTGTACATACCTCAGGAAACTATGATTTTAGGTACAATAAATTTGTAATGGACTTTATAATAGAATTTTTATTGTCATATTAAACTATCGCATTGCATATTTTCTACATGTTAGCGTATATCATAGTTAAAACGTCATATCAAACTATCATTTTAATGTATCGTATACAATAAACTATCTTTTATATATTTTAAATATAGTCGATTAAATCTTTCCGGTGACCCTAGTTGACTGAAAATTTGATGTTCTCTGAGCAATAGCTAAAGGATAACCTAAATGTCAATGAATTAACAAAAAGTGGACGACAATGACTTCTAAAGCAATTACTGACAATTAGAGCAACTATATGCAAACTTGAGTGAGCGATACATGAACAAGAGGAAGAATAAATAACGACAAAACTTACTTGCATTTAAAGAGGAAAAAACTAGAAGAAAGAAGCAATTAAAAAATATACATTTATATGATATGGTTTTGCTAAAAATATCACTCGGAAGAGGACAATGCATGAGAATAAGAACTTTCCATAAATATTTGACTATAGATCCAAATAATAGAAAAATATGAAAAAAAAAAAAAATCTAGTTGTTCATTAATTCAATCGTTCATACTAAAATTTAAAGTAATATATCAACCATCGAAAATCGTTGTTCTTCCTCGAGAAGCATTTCAACAAACTCATATTCTAAACTTTTAATTTTTAATTATAATACCATTAAGCTACTGGCATTTATAAAAAAATGGAGAGATGGTTGTCCTTGATTGGTGGGTTGGTTTATTCGGCTGCCTTACCAGCCTAGCCTTGGAACGTGCTCTAATTTAAACTTACCAATGGACTTTGTAGCTAGAATACTACATCAAACTATCATTCCGGATACCATACATGGTAGTAAACTTTGTAAATATTATGTTACATTAATTGTCATCTTGTACATTTTGAACTTATTGTACTATATAACTAAAATGCCACATAAAACTATTATTTTAGATAGCACAAACTTTTTACGGAACTTTATAACTAAAATGTTAAACATTTCAGTGGACTTTAATTAAAATATCACATAAACTTTCATTTCAAATATCATATACATTAAACTATCATTTTGCATAGTTTAAAATATGTTAATAGATTTCATAACTAAAATATCACATTAAGCTATCACTTTGGGTATCATAAGTATGCCAATGGACTTTATAAGTAAAATGTTTAATTGAACTATTACTTTGCATATTTTTAGCATGTTTATGGATTTAGTAGCAAAAAAGCTAAATTAAAATTTCATTGCAGATATCATAAACATGCCACTACACTTTTAGTAGTTTCACTTTATTTGTATTTTAAAAAGGGCAAATTCTATTCATACACCAAAAATTACCTAATGTACACCACTATTTTACTAAAAAAAATATTACTAAATTACCCTTCTTCTTTGTTGCATTCTTACTTTTTCAATCATAACCCATCAAACTAAAACATTGCAATTAACAATATTGACCAAATCTATGTAAAAAAAAATAAAAAAAAAAATGAAGAACTTAATGTGTTTTTAAACATGAAACCTAAAATTCAAATTACGGAACTTCTGCAAGAAAATGCTCAAATTTAAAATCATTTAAGTAGGGTTTTTGCTGAAATTAAGATTTTTTTTTTTGTAGCTTAATAAAGTGGTTACCGTATATTAAAAAAAATTAAAATTCATTTTACTAAACTTAAACTTTTTTTAGTGCTATGAATTTCTTATTTTCTGTAAGTAAGTCTAAAGCTTTAAAGAAGGAAAATGTTGAAGAATAAAACAAGGCTAATATTGTAAAAGAGACGGTGTATGTAAAGTAAGTTTTAATGTATGATAGTTTATTTTATTTTATTTTATGTTGTATGTTAAGAGATTGTTGGTGTATGAATAGAAGTAGTCTTTAAAAATATGAATACCTATATATCATTTCACATATAATATATCGCTGTTGTTTTTGAATATAAGATTCAATCATTAACCGCCACTTTAACATTTAATAACTTAAATTCAATTGTACGGTTTAAAAATACCTTTAAAGCAAGGTTTGCATATATTGTTTTCTCTGATCTTGTTCTCTCTCATTTTGCTTATAGCTTATGTTTTTCTCATTTCATAGCTCTACGTGCTAAGCTTTCGATTTACTTCGAGTCATTTGTAATATTCTTTTAAATTAAATCTTCGACCTTTGATTTTTCGACTTCCACGTAGTTTGGTTTTAAAGTCCATGCCATACAACTGTTGGTCTTCTAAACCAATATTTAATTTCGCCGTTGTTGAAGTTGTCAGCTTCGGGTTTCCGTTGATTTATTAATTTTTTTGATTAAACAAGTCATAATTCGACGGAATTGCGAAGGGCACAAGAATAAAATGGTTTAGTTATTGGATCAAAATAACGAGCATGCCGTAATAAAAGCGATTCTCTACTCCCGGTAGGAATACGTTTTTAAGTGAATAGATTACATGAATGAATATCGTCAGTCGGAGGTAGTATATTTGGAGGGTTGTAGAAACGCTTTGCAAATTAATTATGACGCTTAGCCGTGCCCTATTTATCTGTTTTACCTTTGGACAGTAGGGGTGTATTTTTGCCCTCGAATTCCGAGTTCGATTCTCTTTGAAGATCAAGGTGCGGTTCTTTCCTAAATTTTTCATTCCGATCCAAATCGTGTCCTAAAATCATGAAGGTTTCGTAATACTGCCGAAAATCCTGTCCTCACTTTACATTCTAAAACCCTAATCCTAGATCAGTTTCATTCCTGCGTGCAGTTTTATGTATTTTTGAGGTGCTTCGGTGTATATATATACACACACGCACGCGCGTACATATGTGTGTGTGCATAACTTTTTATTTATTTATAATGTTTACTGAAGTTATTTGCATTATTTAATAATCTGTAATGGTTGTTGTTGCTGTTGCTCATCAAAGATACGAGTCTTTTACAGATTTGCTTATTCTTTAGCTGGTTATATGTTATGTCAGATTATGAATGCTTTAATCTAAAATCATTTTTTCTATTGGTTGAATAAATGCTGATCACATGTCATACGCGCTACCATATGCAAGTTGTATCATGATTCTAGTTTACGAGGCCGAGGGTTACGGCATGCGCTTCGCACATGATTTTTTTCTCTAAATTTAGCTATTTAAGAGAAATGATTAGCATTAATATTTTTTTTCTTGTAGTATAGTTAGTTTTTATTTTTATTTTTTGGGTTGCGGCATTCGTTTATCTATTAGTTTAAAATTTCTTTTCTATTATTTATCTTTATTAATAATTGTCTTGGAAACACATATTTTTGGTCCAACCACAAAGCACCAAAAATGCCCTTTATGTAATCTTTTTCAAAAATTGTGACCCTAAAAAGGTGCAGACTCCGAATATTTTGATCTATAAAATTAGGTCAAAGCTACTTCAGTGGATTGAGTCAATTTAGCATGAATATCTAAAAATAATTACACATATGCAGCAATTATTAATAAAGATTTTTCATATGTTTTCCTTTGATTCTAAGTCCATCTGGTACAATATTTCATTGGATTTTGTGATTGGCACGATGTCTAAAACTGACCATAAACCTCGACTACTGTCATTAAATGCACTTAATTTTTTATTACAAAGTCAAATTCTCTTTCCAGTTAATAGAGTTATTGCTGGTGTACTTAAGTGATCAGAAGGTATAACATTGAGGAAGTTCAACCAATAACCGATGGACTTAAATGTATCGCCGTCACCTGAAGATGACGATCAATATGGACAGTACTCAGATCAGTATGCAAATTGTGCACCACTACAGTCGGAATCAGTGGTCACTATGAACAGGGTAAGTTCCAAGAAATTTATTTTCTCTGATTGATAGATATAATGCATTAAACTTGATTTTCTCTAACGATAACTCACATATGATGCATCAAAATTCATTAATGTTTCTGCTGTGCATGCAAATGACATCCAATGATAATTTGATGTTGCCTAAAGGCCAATTGCCATGCTTAAAGTAGGGTTGGTTGAAAAGAATATTACGCCCCCTGTTTTTCCGATATGATCTAAGGTGCATTGGATTGAAGTTATATGGGCGTATGCCTTTTTTCTTGAATCACGATAAACATTAATACTGGTAAAAGATTTTATGTTCTGAAATGTAATATATCAATAATTTACTACTGATACTTGCCGATTCCTCCCATATTTACAACCCCATCGTAAATTACGTAGAACGTTGTATATTCATGTTATGCGCCATGTATTACTTAACCATTTTTGTTCCATGCATAAAGCATTTCCATTTTAGGATGCTCAGTTTAGAATAGTAAAAATAAAACATATCATCTTTTAGCTTAATAAGAAACCTCTAGTTGTAAGGTTGCCATCTTGTTCAGTGCTAAATTGCTGACTTGGTCTACCCATTTTTGACAACATATTATATGCACGCGCGCACACACAGACACACACACACACAGTTTTATGATTTGTGTGATTATACTTTACATGGATGTAAAAATTGGCTTATACTCTTTTTTTGGTAAAATTACGGAGAAATATGTTGGCAAAGAGATTGTCGTTATAATTGATAGAAACTGTAAGTGCTAAAATTTAAAATCTTTTTAATGCAAATAATACATACCTTCATATACATACATATATCTTTGTGTGTGTGTGTGTGTGTGTGTGTGTGTAAATAATCGAACAAACGAACATGGAAATGGTTTGACAAATGTGTGTGCGCACTGTAAAGTAGGATTTTGTGGCAACCTGAACACCCTTTGACATCATTATCAGTAATTATTAATGACCGTTCTTTATATCTTGTGCTTTGTGCCTGTTAGCATCCAAATTAAATTTGTTGTATGGAGAAATCTCTAGTTGTAATATGATCTAATATATGACTGAAGGTTAAGTACGAACTTAATAATTATCAGTTACACAATGAGAAAGAGCTAATTAAACTGATAACTAAATTAATTATCAATTAATTATGAAATAAGTTCACTACCATACCAAAGGTAATTAATCAGTACTTAGGAATACAATAAGAATCACCATTACTTTGGAACTTAAGATAGAAACTAAAAGTACTACATGAACTATGGTGAAACCACAGATCAGAACGATATTTCATAACACTACTGCAATGCACTTATTTTTTAACGGTGAAATTATTGTGTAGTACACATTTACATATAAAAAATTGTTGGAGACGAATATCATAAAAACTGAATCGTATCTCTATAGAGCAGTAACAAATTATGAAAATCAACTTAATTATAGCCGTGTATTCAATGTCCCATAGTCGATTGAGGAATTAGAAATGATTTGCTATTTGGTTTGTTTACATAAAATTGATGCTGATTGAGGAGTTAAACTGATTTGCTATTTCTTTAGTTTCTTTACGTAAAATTGATGTTGAAAGGGTAGTTTGAATCATGGTATGAGGTTCCAGCCGGAACCTCGATATTCTGGCCAATCTGGTTCGGTTCCGGTCGGAGGTGAGACAGAATCACAACAAAAATCCGTGTCATTGTTGCAGACCAAGAAAAATAAAAAAGATTGAAAAAGAAGAATAAGTTGCATTTGCTGTAGAAGGTGGAAAAGAAGCAAATTTTATGTATGAAAGCAGTATTACCAATTATAGTTACCTCATAACCAATTCGACCTTCAAAATCTTAATCGATTTCCATTAACTTGTTTCTGCTGTCATTGTCTTCTTTCGAATATAAATTTGTAGATTTTGTTTCCTTGGTTTTCATCTTTCTCGTTTTCACCATGAAAGTTAGGTATTTTCCCTTTTTCCTTTTCTTTTGTCGAGAAACTTTTCCCTGGATTAGGGTTAGGCTATTTAGATATTTGGGTATAACTATTGGGTGGTTGGAATATTAATGGGCTGGGCTTGTCATATTATTTACCTAGATTAGATATATACAGTGTTTTATGTGTGGTGTTTAACATATGACTGAATTACGTGTTTGTAATTTAGATTATTTAGGTTAGGATTAAATACGTATTTCGAACGTATTCTTTTATTTTATTTACAACATTTATTATTACATTTTCACTACTAGGTATGAATGTGCTACTGGACTGAAACCGAAACCTCCGAAATTGGTCGAACCTATGAAAAATTTCAAATGAGCGAAACCGAAACCGAGTTCTCGAACCTTGGTTTGAAATTGAATAAATAGTTAAATGATATATGTAAAAGCTTAAATGAAATTAAATTGCTAAAAATATAGTAGATAATCAATGCTTACATTATTTATTCCATATTAATTTCATCCCAACATTCTACTCAAAATCATTCAAAGTTGCATTTTGGAAACTGTAACCAATTTTTTGTAAGCTATCGCACAAAGAACCTGTATCATCCTTTAAGAATTGGAAATCGCTGAACTCATTAATTTAATATGCATAAAAAGATTAAATTGAAAAGACTATTAAACATTTTGATTTGACATTGATCTAAACAAATCATTCAACATAATCTAAATTGGAAAAAAGATAATTTGGCTTGAATATAAGATCAGTGGTGGAGATCGATAGTCTATTACTGCCGGTAAACCGTTTTAAATACAAACCTTGTTCTCGACCACAATCATAAACTATACGGGAAGATTTCCAAAAGAAAAGAAGATAAGAACGTAAAATTTAATTATTGTAATCATGTAAATTAAGGAAAATACATAGGAAGATATTCAAGGTTTCGGTGGGAAAAAGAAAACGAACAGGTCTCGGAAGAAGTAGTGGCATGCACAATTAAGTAGAATGAATCCCGAAATAGTTATTGGATTTGATGGGAAGAAAGAAGAGAAGACGCGGGAAGTGGGATTCATTACAGTTTGCTGATGGATCTTTTTTCCAAACATGGATTTTACCATACATCTTACTAACGTATCAAACTAAATAACCATTAGATCCTAGCCATTCTTTTTTTATCTTTCTAAACTTTGTCCTAGTCGGCACACATGCTTTTATTATATAGATAGTTTAAAAAATAATTGTTTGTTTTGCACCTTTAACATACATTTTGCAAAACAAACCTTTATTCCTAGCAAAGTTCATGTTGAGCACTTAATTTTGCTTTTGCTATGGTAAGGATATCATTAACATATTGTTTTCTTGTTGAGCTCCTAATTTTGCTTTGCCATAAGGACATCATTGACATCCTTTTTTGGGGAAAAGGGGGGGGGGGGGGGGGGGTCTGTACGCGGTTCAATAATATAATGTACGCCTGCTTGTACTGCTCAAGCTAATTTTCAGTCTCCCCATTGGTCGGTCTTCGCACATAATTTCATATTTTTAAATAACAAAAGTGATTAGGGCACTTAGTAAAATGCTTCACGGACTCGAACCCATGATCTCTAAAACCTTTTTCTAAAGTGTCGATTTGTGATAACTTAGGCTAGAGGTCTTTGACTATAATTTTATGGATAATATATAATTTGCAACTAACAAATGGAGGAAGATCTTTGGTGTTATTATGTCAAAGGCAATAAAAGCAAAAATAGTAGGGAGTAAAGTACGATTTTGTGCCAATCCATTAGGCGATACTTTGAAATATAATTATAATAAAATAAAAAACATATCAACTAAACCATCATTATTTTTTGGGAAATTTGTAGCATTTACTTTTTAATAATTTTTGTCACATGTTTAGGTGAATTAATTTCCCAAAGTGTGTAAAAAGTTATATGTTTCAAGCGACCCGACTTTTATTTGTTGATTGTAATGTATTAACTTCTATACAACGCTTTTTTGTTTCTTAATAATTCAAAATATAATAAGATCAAAAGCATATAAACTAAATCATCATACCTTTTTGGGAAATTTGTAGCATCTATTTTATTAATAATTTTTGCCACATGTTTTGATTATTTAGTTTCCCTAAGTGTGTAAAAAGAGATTTGGTCTGAGTTGGCCAGAGTTTTGCTTGTTGATAACTTATGTACAACACTTTTCTGTTAATAATTATTCATCAGGAGCTTTTTGTGCACATCAAATTCATTTTTTGCTTCCGTCATATTTTTCTATCTTTTACTACTTCGAAATGTGAAATATATCCACTTGAGCTATTTACATTTTTTTAAAAAATATTTACCATGAAGAAAAAATAGTGTAAGGGCCAGAGACTTTTGATAGAATTATCTAGGGATTGAACTTTACAGGCGTAATTAAATGACATACGCTTGGATTGTACAAGCTGTTTGCGTTGTGAAGTATCCTTTTGTTTCTAACATTAATGTGCAGACCATATATTTCTTCACACTAGGATTGTACAAGAGGTTTCCTTAGTTTCAGAAATAGGAAATTAACATATGCTAAGACCGAAGAATTCTTGGTATTGGTTGGGATATTCGCACGTCTGCTTTATTCCTAATATTGGTCTTGTACATATTGCTTATTCTAATAATGTGCTATTTTTGGTCTATTCTGCATGCTCATATTTTCAGCTCTCATTTTTAATCTTCCGGCTCATTTAACATACCGAAGCATCCTAAATTTTACCTTTGTCCATCCAATAGGAACGAGAAGAAAGGCGCCAACGTTTAAAAAGGGTAAACCGAGATGAAAACTCAAATCACATTTCACAACCGTCTAAGAAAGATTATATACAGCAAACTAGAAGCTCTGGTGGTTATGGAAGGGGTAGAAATCTTCCAGAAGGTTTGCATTTCATTCTTTTTATCTTGATTTTTATATCTTCATTTGTTTTCATTAAGTTCAAAACGATATGAGACATCAATAATCATGTGAAAGTGGAACTCTGTCTAGGACTAAGACTGGAAAGCCGGTCAGAAGCTGCGTTATGAAAAACATGTTCAAACGACATTTAACTGCTAATTTGTGCATCATCTTAATGCTAAGTAAATTTCCACTTGGGTTGACTTGTGCTTTGTGGTGCAAAAGATATAAAACAAAGGGGCTTTGTTATAAATTAGCCTGCTGCTGCTTAGAAGAGATATTTCTGCATAATAAAATTCTTGCTGCCCTAGAATAATGATGGCTCTTTTATCTGCTCTTTAGTTGACTTTGATTATTCTTCAATCCTACCTTCACCTCAATGATTTGTCACGAAAAGAACGTTTTCAGAAAAAATAAGCTGGCTCATAAGCGTGTCATTAAGCGAGTTTTACATGCATAATTTAGCACATGATAAATGCAAAACATTACATCAGACATGAATTATTTTACATTACAGCGATAACCATACCGAACTGGAAATGTGAATAGTTTTACATGCATTATTAGCAAAGTGAGCTGAACTAATGTGTTTTGGTAGGTGTTGTTTAATTGAACATTTGTAAGCAAACTCGGTACCGGTTTACAGACATGCTTGCATGAACATTAGCAGCTGGACTTCCAGATGTTGCGGCTTTGCCGCTAATTGTTCAATGCAGAGTCCCATATTTTTTTATATAGCGACTTGTGTCATGTGCACACACACCTTTCAACCCTTTCCATCTTTTACTGTAGTACTAAGAGGAGGAGGAAAGGAAGGAAAAAAAGAGGGGGTGGGGGGAGGGGTTAACTTTAATGACATCTGATAAATACATAAAATGCTAATCCCATTCATAAACTGAAAGCCACCACCGCATATTTGTCAGAATACAATACCTCTTTTCTTTTTTAACTGTCCTCTTTGCGGAATATGTTGTACCCTTGCTATGATTTTTCATTACTCAAATTGATGGTGGAAGAGTGCCCGTGGGTAGCACACAAAATTGGAACCAAATTACTTGTGAGGTTGATAATTTCTGAGTAAGCTTATTCGCTTTCTCAAGATTTGATACTGTCCATTCATCCAATACTCAGTTCTATTTGTTTCTTCTTCTGATATTTTAGGTTGGTTGAACTGCCCTAATTTTGGACAGCCCATTGAATTTATGATTCCATCTAAGGTTCCTCTGGATGAGTCATACAGTGATTTGGTGCCTCCTGGGAAGCGATATTCTTCAAAGCAAGTAATAAATTCTTTGAGAGTAAAAAAGATGGAAGTAAGTATTTATCCTTTTGAACTATTTTCTATTACATTTACCAATTATTAATAGAGTAGAGTCCCGTCTCACGTTAATTAATTCATGCATCTCACTGGAGATTTTCAGTGATATTTTTATAGCTGTATCGTACATACGAGCATACATATAACATTGAATGGTTAAAACACATTGAAATATTTTGTGGCAAGACAGGTAAAATCAGATCCATGATCTATTGGTTCATGAACTTGCACTTCGAGCACACTTAGACATCTGACCTTGAACTTGTTAGGCGTGCAGGCAAATTGTTGATATACAAAGAAAACATAATGAAAGAAACAATGCACCTTATATTGCAAAGCTAGTTGTTATTCTTAGTAACAACATGAAAAATGAAAGTTAGTATATTGATTAAAATTGAATTCTATCATTAAACATTAAAATAAAATCTGAACATCTTTCTTTTAAATGAATATGTGAGTTCAGTTTTCAGTGAATATATTCAATAGGTGACAAGAAAGGAACTTAAGAAGCTGAAATAGGATCTAGGTTTAAAAATAATAATCAAACATGTATTTTATTTTCATAAAATCACGCAAGAAGATAGCTTCACCAACAACCAAGTAGCCAGATGTTTTTTTAATACAATACAGATTTTCATATAAGTCGAGTTGATAGAACATGACCATAACAAATGTTTCATATTCAGTCTTTCCTTTGGCATTCCAATATTCTAAATTACTCCCAACAATCTAATAGTTAAGTCCTAATGGATATTGATATGTTTAGCACGTAATGAATTATTCACTCTTCGTCATCGTTTTTTTCCCTCTTAATATTTCACTTATATGTCAAGATTTTGCTTCCTTCCTAAATATGCATCTTTTTTCCAAATTGATTTTTCCCAGCTAGGTTTGGTTATAGATTTGACCAATTCGACTCGTTACTATTCACCTTCTAGTTGGCTAACCCAAGGTATCAAGCATCGCAAGGTAATTTCTCTTTTGATACACAAATGCAAACGATAATTCTGTAGTCCTATATCAAAGCAGGCTATTCATATTATATTTCTATAGATTGCATGTGTAGGTCGTGATGCTGTTCCTGATCCCGCTTCTGTGAATGAGTTTGTTTATGAGGTATTTTTTTATTCCAGTAAGAATCCTAATAGGAGGGTTAAACACATGTTGGTACCTTCTTTATTTTTTGTTTCAAAATTATCCTTACATGAACAACGGTGATGTTTAACAAATAATTTTGTATCTTTCAGTATTTAATACCAACGATGTCCTTTTGCAGTAATAAATGCGAGAAAGTAGTCACGATGTACTTGAACTCTGAAAGTGATAACTTACACGATTAAGTCAGACTGGGAATCAAATTTTGCCATTTAAAATACGTATCATGCTATTTCTAATAAATCAACCTAAACATGGTGTAGAATCCACATCATGTTATTTCAAACTCCAGCTGTGTCATCTCCGTTCCAATCAGATCCAGACAAATTCTGACAGGAATGCTGTTCTGGTGGTTAACAAGCATTTTTTTTTTATATAAAAATAATTGGAGCAAAAAAGAAAAAAACATGGAAAACAATGTAAAAGACCACCAAAACAGATAAAATTCAAATGTTAAGCCAGTCTGAACTGAAAGATGAAAGTAAACACTTATTCGACGTCATGACATACGGATCAATTTGAAATTCAAAACCTAAGTTCGACAATAGCATAATCCTTATTTTATCTTTGTGCCTTAGTTTCTTTTTTCAAAATGGGAAGATGACTGATCCTTCTAGGCTTTGTTGTATGATATTAGGTTTGGTTGCAATATTATATTGTTGGGTAGGTTTTAACACGTGCAGTAGTTTTAAAATGGAGTGCAAAAGAAGCAGAGAGGTTAATGTTTAGTTTCGACTTGAGTGTGACTACACTAGGTTGGGCTTAACTTTGATGTTTAATGCAGTTGGTTTGTTTAAATAATCAAAACAAGTTGCAGTTAATTTCTATGATAGTTCGGTTCTGTTATTATTAATGTTAATTATGCAGCTTCATCATAAAAATTAACCAAATTTAGATCTGAAATCAAAACGCAACAAAAAAAAAAAAAAAAAAAAAAAAAAAAATCCAAAATTTTTGAAGTTGACCAAAACGACAGAAACTTTTCAATTACTGAGACTGGAACTGAAATCTCAAACCTTGATGCAGATCCTTCCGTCAACATATGAGAAGTCAAATAGTTTATATTTTTATTATTAGATGTGCAAACTAGTCATTCTATGGCGTAATTGTTGTTCCGGTTGGGCAGTTGGTCTGTATCAATACAGGTAAATATATGAGTATCTAATTTCACTTAAAAACAACTAACCCATATTGTATTGACATCTTCTTTTTGGCGGTAAATGCTACTCACATTTGTTGCCACTTTTTCCACTAAAAAATATGGCTTCCATGAGGAGATACATAGCAGCTAGAACTACCGTTAACATTTGTGCTTATTGGCTGATTTGGGCAGTTTATTGCGTCCATCGTGTTATTTACAACCTTTATTTATATATTCTGATTTAATCCGCTAATACGCGGGATTGTTGCAAAAATTAACGGTTTTCCTTAAATATGTCAGTTTTCACCTACAGTAAAAATGGTATGATTTTTTTTTTTTTTTCTTTCTTTTTTTTTTTTTTTTTTGATGAAGTTTGTGTACATAATGTCAGGTAGTATGGAATTGAGCAAACTGGTTCATTCATGTCTATCTAGAGTAGTTTCATGTTGGAAGTATCATCCATGCATAATCTACTGTTAACTACATACATGCTTACTGTGTTTCATTGAGAATCAATAATTACAGGTTGATCAATTTATATCTCGTCAGAAGAATTCAAAGAAATATATCCTTGTCCATTGTACTCATGGCCACAACCGCACTGGCTTTATGATTATCAATTATCTCATGCGTTATAAGCCATCCATGAATGTCTCTAAGGTAGAAATTCTTTTGAATACCTTGACTTGCGTTACATAATACAGTTTCCCTTGACATTGCTGATGATGCAAAATAATTCAGGCAATAACTATATTTGCTCAAAGTCGATATCCTGGAATTTACAAGAAAGATTATATTGATGCGCTTTACAAAATTTATCATGAGATTCCTGAATCACTGACCTGTCCTTCTACACCTGACTGGAAAAGATCTTCAGATCTAGACTTGAATGGTGAAGCTATGCCTGAAGAGGATGACGATGGAAATGCTGAAGTTATACTAAATGTATGTGTACGCTTATTACTCACTATATGGTTACTCAAATGAGTTTTAGTGCATACTAACCCGTGTTATCAAGTATACATCAGTGCTGGTTTTGTTGAAATTAGTATTAGCTCTTGAAACTAGGTGCATTTTCACCCAATATCTGGCTTAGGACATGGATATGTTAAGAACTGTGTTATAATTATTGGTTAATTTTGGACAGCAACAGCAGTGGAAATATTTCAGATAACTTGGTAGGTCAAGTTTTTAATTGGGTTTAATATCATAAATAGGTTAATTTTAAGTAAATACCACAAATGCTCTATACACTTAATCAGTTCATCAAAATAGTATGGCAATATATAGTTATTTATGCTTCGGATGCAAACTTGACTATAATCTAATATATTATATATACTTGTAAGATCACAGAGTTTTGATCTATGTAATATTCCTGCGTCATTTACTCCCTAGTGCACAAGGTTCATGCTTGGGAAGGGTCCAGGAGGGCAATATGAATGCAATCTTACTCCATTATTGAGGGATTGTTACCCAAACTTGGTCATTTCATCTAATGTATTCTGTGAGAACGCTTTAGTTGTTTCGTCTGCATAGGAGTGTTAATTGTGCTTGATGTTTCTAACTTTCTAAATTTGACATCATATCATTTTAAGGATCTATTGCTTTCAACCAGATTGTCTCGGTGCACGTAGGGAAAATTATCAGCTTGGAAAAATTTCTGCTACAATTCTGCCTTGGTCCCTGTCAAACTCTTGCGTGGAATGTTCACCTTCAATTTTGATGCCCAATTAGTTTTGTATAGTTTGATTCCTTCATTATAATTGCCGCGAATCTTCTTCTTCTTTTGTTGTTGTTGTTGTGGTTCCTTAGGACTTTGGTCTAGTTTTAAGGAAAAATTTAAAATCACAAAACAACTCTTTAATAACAACTGTTTCGGTGGAAACAAATATTGTCTACCTTTTGTGATTCCAATGTAGTTATATCTTATTTTTACAGTATCAATCAGTGTAGTCAAGGTGCATACCTAGGCGCAAAAAGGTGCCTTGCACAACTGGTGTGCTTTATTAGAACTCAAGGCACGAATGTTGGTGAAGCACAAAAAAGTCCCCAGCGCTAACAGCAACAACACAATAAAAAAGCCACTTTTCATTGTTTTTAATGAAAACGAAATGTTGAGTTTTCAGCCCAGCTAAAATTCGAATCCAACAAGAAACTCTCTGCTTAATCGGCATCGAAGTTGAACCAGGAAAATGGTCAACAAAATCCCAAAACGAACATGAAGTCGCAAAAAAGAACATGAAGTCGCAAAAAAGCTGTTGTTTTTATAGTTCAGCAGCGACAACAAAAAAACGCAACTAAGGCAGCGCACCAAAATGCGCAAGATGCCAAAAAGGGAAAAAAAAAAAAAACAAGGCACATGCCTAGGGTTTTTGCGCCTTTTCATCTTGACTATACAGAGTATCAACTTTTTATTGCATACATTTTATAATACCAATGTACCTAATACATATGTTTTACAGTACTATTTTCAAAGCAAGCAACAACTGTTTAAGCATGAAATATTTGCTCTTGTTAACGTGGCACATGATGCATGTTGACTAGACGTGTCAAAAGGGTGAGGTAAGGTCATATGAGGGTCAAGTAAAATTTGACCCGACCCTTTAGCCACATACAATAGCTTGACCCTTTTTGACTTTCTTGATTAAAGGGTTAACCCATTACAACCCTAATAGTAAATGAAAGTTTTTAAATTTGATTTATTTAATAAAAATAAATGTTATTTTTTTTTCAAAATATTCCATAAAATTTTGAACTTTCAAAATTTGAAATTCAAGTGTCGAATTATTCGAAAATAATAATTTTTAAAATTAAAAAGGTCAAAATTACGAAAATACCCTTTATGTTGAAAAAAGTGGAAAAAAAACAAAATAAATTTAAAAAATCCAAAAAATTACGAAATGAAAAGTAAAAAAGAATTATTTTAAAATAACGATTTTCAAAGCTAAAATTACGAAAATACCCTTCATTTTGAAAAAAGTGAAAAAAACAAATAAATTTCAAAAAAATCCAGAAAATTACAAAATGAAAAGTTAAAAAAGAATTATTTTACAATAATGATTTTTAAAGCTAAAAATGCTGAAATTAGGAATATACCCTTCTTTTGAAAAAAGTGAAAAAAACAAATAAATTTCAAAAAATCCAGAAAATTACGAAATGAAAAGTTAAACAAGAATTATTTTACAATAACAATTTTTAAAGCTAAAAATGCTAAAATTACGAAAATACCCTTCATTTTGAAAAAAGTGAAAAAAATAAATAAATTTCAAAAAATTACTAAATGAAAAGTAAAAAAAGAATTATTTTAAAATAACGATTTTTAAAACTAAAAATGCCAAAATTACGAAAATACCCTTCATTTTTGAAAAAAATAAATAAATTTCAAAAATTCCAGAAAATTACGAAATGAAAAGTAAAAAAAGAATTATTTGAAAATTATGATTTTTAAAGCTAAATATGCAAAATTACAAAAATAAAAGATATTTCATTTAGTAATTTTAGCCAAACTTGTAATAAATTTCACTTTTTCCAAAATAAAGGGTATTTTCGTAATTTTAGCAATTTTAGCTTTAAAAATCGTTATTTTAAAATATTTTTTTTACTTTTTATTTCATAATTTTCTGGAATTTTTAAAATTTATTTTGTTATTTTCACTTTTTTCAACGTGAAGGGCATTTTTGTAATTTTGACCTTTTTACTTTAAAAATTATTGTTTTCGAATAATTCTTTTATTACTTTTCATTTCATACTTTTCTGTATTTTCTGATTTTTTTCACTTTTTCCAGTATGAAGGGTATTTTGTAATTTTTACATTTTTAGCTTTAAAAATCGTAATTTCGAATAATTCTTTTTTTTCTTTTCATTTCATAATTTTCTGGATTTTTTGAAATTTATTTATTTTTTTCACTTTTTTCAAAATGAAGGGTATCTTCGTAATTTTAGCATTTTTAGCTTTAAATTATTTTAAAATAATTCTTTTTTTACTTTCTATTCCTTAATTTTCTGGATTTTCTGAAATTTTTTCATTTTTTTCACTTTTTCCAATATGAAGGGCATTTTCGTAATTTTGGTCCTTTTAACTTTAAAAATAATTATTTTCGAATACTTCATTTTTTAATTTTCATTTCATACTTTTTTGGATTTTTTGAATTTTTTTTCTCTTTTTCCAAAATAAAGGGTATTTTCGTAATTTTGACATTTTTACATTTAAAAATCATTAATTTAAAGTACTACTTTTTTACTATTTGAGTAAGAGGGTTACCCATTTGTAACCCTTTTAAAAAGGGTCAACCCTTTTATGATTCATTTAATAAAAGATTATAAAAGGGTTGACCCTACAGGGTTGTAATTATGGTAAAATGAGTTGGTTAAAAGGGTAGGGTCATATTTTGACAGGTCTAATTGTTGACAGTGTGCTATGAAATATAATTTTGTGATACCCGAAGTGTTTAGGGGTGTATGTGTGTGTGCGTGCGCGCGCATGCATAGCACATGCGTGTTTGCTAGGGCTGGTGTGTTTGTACATGCATGCACACATGCATAAGCTGCAAGCGTACATATGTAAACTTTCAAATCTTGATAATCTATCGGGTTGCTCGGGGAGAAGTTCAGGGGAAACCAAAAACAAAATTGAGATCAAATTTCAATATATCAACTGATCTTAATTTTTCTATGGCAACTTGAATTTTATGGAAGTCAGAATTGTGTGATAAATATAAAGAATTATGTGATAAATAATAAAGTATAAACAAATACACACACACACATGTGTGTGTGTGTTTGACCAATTGAATTAGGAGTATTAACATCAGTAACACCAATGGTGCAAGCCAAATCACATACGGATGCACATTACTCAAGATTTGACCAATAGCCCGGTACAAGAGGGCCACTAGAAATATTTTGAGTCAAATTGGTTTTTGTTTCAATAGGATTCAAAAAATTAACTTTGAAGCCAAACATTTGTGAGTCGTGAATACCGGATTCTGTGTTGTTTTTGTTTGACAATAGAACCATATACTAGGGTGAGAAACTATATAAAGAGAAAAACATTCAGATCTAATATTAATCAAGGGAGATAGATGAGTGATATGCCCTATTGTCCATGATTAGGTGTTAATTTCCTATCATATTTTAATTAGATAGATATTTAGTGTCATTGATTTTGAAACTAAAAGATGACAAGATTTGATTATGATTTATGTTGGTTTGATCACAGAGTGTTAGGAAAGGAAAACTTTACTATATACATTTGAATAGTAAGAGGTTTAATTTTGTGAAATTTCTCAATTTTTGTGCTTGGTTTAGTTTAGGATCACAAGACAGTTTGAATCGATTTCAAGTGAAATTACTACGATATGCAGTAGAAATAATGGAAAAGCAAATCAAGTAAAAGTTATTATTTTTAGGGTAGTATTTACAAACGTTATTGTGCATGCAACTCAATTTTAGGGATAACATATGCTTTGTAATGAATTTTATGATCCGAGATGGACATTGGAGATACCCTCGTCTCATCTGTAACGACCTTCCTCTATCTTCGGTATCCAATATACGAGTATCCAATACCATAGTAATTCTGAAGGGAAGTCGTCAAGAATTTGCTGATACAATCAATGAATGATCATGTAGTATATATGTCACAACGCAGACGAAATATGATAACAAGTAAATATTAAACAGGCGAGACAATAGCATAATCAAATGAATCAGGAATAACATCATATCAGAGTTCAACTTATGTTTATCAGATTATACAAAATAGAGTAATAAGTTTTATACATCCTCAAGCTTCTCTCGATGACCGTCTCACATACGATAATATTGATAAACAGCTACATAACACCACACATCAAAAATAAGTAGTGGTGACCTTAATAAATATAAAGAAGGTCAGCCTTCTGCTAATTCTTCGCACAACTGTATGCTCTATCTCATCTTGTCTCTCAATCTAGTGAAAGAATACCTAAGGTTCTGCTTATTTTTTGCACAATTCCATGCGTTATCTCATCTCTCAATCTATTGAAAGAGTACCTAAGGTGATTAAAAAAACAATGTAAATAACATGAATCTGGCAAAAGATTGTATTGAGCAATCTAAAATTGCAAAAATAAATAAAGAAAGATTAACATATGGAATGGAAAATCATATTTGACACGTTGCATCCAACAAATCAGCACATAAACTCTATATATGTTAAGCTATCGCCATATAGTGTACTGCCATTCTCATTGCAGTCTAGGGTGTTTGGGTATATAACTCAATGATACCTACATCGTATGACATATATAGCATACATAACAATCATCACATAATCTCTGTTTTAAAAATCAAAATGCCGTTGGATACATGATAATTCATTTGATCACCTCATACGATTAGCGTTACTTAACAATGTGGTCTTATTAATGGTCGAATCCTTGCAATTTCATACGCTCAAGTAACTAGATCATCTTCGTAAAGCTTAAGGTAATGGAACATCGTAAAATTTAATTGAGCATCCTTATATATTCTTCTTTTACGAGCATGCATCAAAACCTTTGAGTTATCAACTATCCCTTGATGTTTGCACCGACAGTAGAACCGTCATTTGTTTCAGTTTATAAGTTCTCATCGTATCGAACTTGCCTGTTCGGAGGATCAGCAGATGTTGCTACAACTTCTTCCTGCAAATCCTTAATAAAGTTCTCCTTCATCGGTTGGGTCAGTACCGATCCGATTTGGGCCAGTGAAACCCCAACATAATCACTTTGGTTGCCTCCACTCAGCCCTAAAGTTGAAGTGTCGAAATTGCAGATATGGGTCGGAAAATTGAGTTTTAAATTTCCTTCATCCAGTCTGTGATCTCATTTGAGATCCATATTTTGCATTTGGAGAAGACATCTCGAAGTCGAGGTCCGTTTAGATTCGTTATTATCTTGAGGGAGTGCTAAAATCATGTTTTTTTTCTTTATACGGGCACACACACACACACACACACATATATATATGTGTGTGTGTGTGTGTGCGCGCGCGCGTATGATATGGATACCCGAGCGTTAAAATCATGCTTGAAATGCAAATCCATTTACTCGTTTTCAAAATCAAGTTCGTTTTAAAATTATATTTTGAGTTGGAAAGTGGATCCATAACATGCAAAAATTTGTTTAAAAAGTTGTTAGCTGATAAATCACTTACAAATCAATATAAAGAACTAATGTAAATCACACAAACTAGTTAAAGTCCGGTCCACCAACTCCAGATTTGAAATTTTCCTCACCAAAAAATGTCATTTTGCTAATCTCTAGGTGATATTATTGCCAGTCTAGCCTTAATCCATAGATTTTGCTATATTTGAAATGAATTAATGATGGTTTGGTTGCAGATGAACTGGACTGGATTAGAGACTTGTTTTAGTAAGAAAGGAAAGTGATTTGTGTATGTCCCGTTTCTACATGAATGAGCCTGATTATTGGCTTAGGCTATTTAAACTAAAATCTGCCTAAGAAGTGTCTAATTTAAAACAGTGACATCTTCCAAATCATTTGACCAAATTAATATTATGACCATGCTACGGAAAAACAAACCATTGTATCATTACAGCCATTACAATATCTGAGATCTCCGCTAATACGAGATCAAGCCTCAAGAATTTCCAAAATGGGATGTGATTGAAATTTGAGATTTAAAATCTTGCATACACACATATTTATACACACACACACACACGTGTGTATATGTATATAAACATTATCCTTTTTTGGTACCCTGCACATGGACCAACGTCAAGATGTTATGTTTCTTCGCAGCAGCCCTTGATATTGATAGTAGATAGTGATAATCACATGTTATTTCTATTCATTTTCCACACAGGACCGTTTCAATTAATAAAGTGTTACAAGTTATAACCACTACTCTTAGAGAGTATACCCTTGTTTTGTTTAGATATGAACATGGTTCTACACGAAGGCGTTCAAAGTGGTATTTGGACTGTAAATTGTATAATTCAAACTTTAAATCAAAACAGGATCTAAATGATAAATGTAGATTCAAAAGATGCATGTTCTAAGTTTTGTACACATTTTAATCGTGTTGTTTGAACTCTACAGTTAGAATTGAAACTTAATTTTGTTTCTTGTTCCATTTTTTTTTTCATTATAAAAACATAAGAATTGGAATTTTAAAACCAGATAAATATATTTAAATATGTTAGTATGAATTGAATGTTTTTTAAAAATTGCGATTTAAACTAAGTTTGAATTGGAGTAAATCGAGTTGTAATGTGGAGATTGGATCAAAAGCAAGATTTGAATTATGAGATTTTTGACAACAATGTTACACAATATCTTTTCGTGCTTGTTAATGGAAAATATTCTCTTATTAAATTGTCAGGGCAGCAGACTTCTATTTTTGTTTCTAATTAAATCCATTCCAAGTGATTTTATGAATTCATATTTGACTGTAAGGTAATATATCAGTATACATATTTTTTTTCTTCATATTAAGACCTGCATTTTGTCATCAGTTGGTTTATCATGAATACCTAGCTAAGTATCAATTTTCTTTAATTTGTTATTTTCCATTGGCTGGGTCTTTGTTGATATATTATTGTTATTGTTACTTGCAGGAAGAAGTGGAAAACAAAATTATAACCAATGACGATGTCTTGGGGGATGCTACTCCTTATGAACAACAGCAAGATCTGATGCACCATGTTTGTTTCAAACTATTTGAGCTGGGACACACTGTATGTCACCATGACTCTATATGTATTTAACTTGAAATATTTGTGTACGTCCGATATAGTCGACGTCCATCACCTACAGTCTTCTTCTTCATCTCTCTTTTTTTTTTTTTTTTTTTTTGTGGGGGGGGGGGGGGGTGGGTGGGTGGATTAGCCGGTGATTTAAATGTATAGTTAATGTTACCTTCATAAAATGACAACTGTGCAATTTCTTCTTCATTTTTTTTCTGAGTTTCTCCTTGGTTACATTACTCGTGTGAGTTTCTCGTTGGTTACATGACCCATGTGAGTTTCTCCTTGGTTACATGACCTTGTCAGTGTTTGCCTGAAATTCACGTGCAACGTTCGAGGATAGAGACAAGTTTACATTTTCTCCAATGGTATTATTGAAATGGTTGCAGTTCTTTTACTGAAATATAGGTCTTACATTGATCATTCCCTTTACACGATCAAAATTTCCATTTTCAACAAGGTGCGGATATGGATTGATGGCTTTTATGCACTGTCCTCAGCTTCAGATATTTAAAATGAATTCAATCGTTATAATCTTATTTTGGCTAAAGTATGAATTACATTTTTGTTGCTTTATATTTTCCGACATTCCGTTTACATCCCCCCCCCCCCCCCCCAAGCTCACTTTGAATTCACTTCCCACAACTAAATTTGAATTTATTTAGCATATGTTAGGCAAAAATATGTTTGTTTTTCTTTTCAAATTGTTTACCCTTTTCTACTGTTCTTACTCACCCCACGTTTGTCATGTTTACCAGGGAAGAGGAACTGTACAATTTCCTGGTTCACATCCTGTTTCTCTTAACAGGTTTGGTATTCTTAGACTGTTCATCCTTATATTTTGAAACAAAAGAGCCATGCATATGGTACAATTACTGGAATAAACATGTTGATGTTTGAACAAATTATAGCTTTATGCGTATTTGTAAATGGGGGGAAAACACGCTGAAGTTCAGAAAATTGGTCACGACCTGTTGGCTTGATGCAAAAATGATACCATAAGTATCTGTAGATGATTGAAAATGGTTTTAGATACATTTCCAATGTTTATTTGAATACCAAAATGTATATTGTTCATGTTTCCTTGTATGTTTTATGTGTGGATTATTTCCATATAAGCACTGTTATTTTTTTCCCATCGCAATCAGAAATTGAACTACCAACCTTAGAAGAATTTTGCTTGCTTGCGTCTGAGCAACAAAAAGACGAAAAAAGCCGTGTTTCAGTTCCCTTTACTCAGGCAAAAATTTGTAATAGATATCACACCTGGATCTTGTGAATGCTAGATTTAATATGAATTATTTATATATGATTCACTCAGCCATTCTGGTCTCTTAGGTAGCCGAACAGGATTCACGATTTTGTAAACTTTTTAGTTTATGCATGAATTAATTCAGAAATATAGATGTAATTTCAGTTTACTTCTTGGATTACACTCTATAAACTATTACAGGAAAGTATCCATTCACATTTCTATATGTTATTGATATAACCCCTTTGAAAATTTTGTGTGCAGGGAAAACCTACAATTACTAAGGCAGCGCTATTACTATGCTACATGGAAAGCTGATGGAACCCGATATATGATGCTCCTTACTTTGTATGGATGTTTTTTGATTGACCGAAATTTTTGTTTTCGAAGAATTCAGATGCGTTTCCCGATGAGTAATTTTAAGGTTGGTATGTACTGTTATTGGTTCATACTTTTGTATCAATGTTCATTTGATGCATAACCACAAATATTCTAGATATATCTTATGCGAACTTTTCATGCAATTTTTCTAGGGTTTACATCATATGACACTGCTTGACGGAGAAATGATCATCGATAAGTTACCTGATTCTGGATTAAAACGAAGATACCTGATATATGATTTAGTGGCACTTAACAATCGTTCTGTTATAAAGGTTAGCTTCTGCTTATCACTCATTTTTATGTTCTATCAATGCACAAACCCAGTTGGTACACAGCCTGTCAATGGATACCTAAACAAATCCATTATCCATCCGCATTCTTATCCGAAAAGTGGATAAATTTCAAAAATCCTGGAAAGCAGATACAGATCTAGATATGAAGGCATTTGTATTCAAAAGTTATCTGTTCGATTTTGGTTAAGATTATAATTTATATTTTGTGTGTTTTAATACAGTGAAAGGTATGTATTTGTTGTTTTATTGTTGGTAGTTTGTATTATATGCATTTAATGCATATTAACTGCTCAAAATACTTATTATCATAGTATTTGTTTTTTCACTTATACTCCTATAATCAATGAGATTGAAAAAAGGTTATTTAACCTAAATATTCTATTTTTTTTCTTATTTATCGATTGGCTGATATGACAATTATCCAAAATCTGTCCACATACATGAATGCAAGTATCGAACATATCCAAAAACAATTTCGGATGCCGATGCGGATATGACGCTATCCACATCTGAAAGTTTCGTTGAGGGGCCTGCTTGTATGGAAAAACGTATTTATAAATGCTGAATCATGGCAAGCGGAGATCTCAGATAGATTTATGGTTGCTCTGGTTGCTAGGTTTAACCATGTCTTTTTAGTTCAAGTATAACATAAAGCCTGCTCGCTTAGGACTGAGTATGGTGGCCAAAGGAAAGAAAAGGACATAAGGATATCATCGTTGTTCTAATGATCAACTGTCTCAACTGCTGGGAAGGAATAAAATTCAAGAATTTTCTATGGTTATTGGCGGGCTTCTGTTTATCTTTTTAAGGATACATCCATCATTTGTAGTACTATTATTAGGATCGAATGAATCATTTTAGATATTGATGAGCTTTTGTATCATAGAATTATAATTTCTTTCACATTTAGATAAACGTTATTTGGGATAAAAGTAAGTATGCTTTAATGAAAAGATTTTTTGTTTGTGGCAAAAGGTTAGATCATGATAGCTTAGGTTTTACTATCCATATATTGCATAATGTCACCTCATTATTATCCAATTATTTTCATTTTTGCAGCTACCTTTTTCGGAAAGGTGGAAACTACTTGAAGATGAAGTTTTTAGACCCAGAAATTATGAAAGGCAACTGTTTGAGGCTGGTAAAATCAACATGTTTTATAGATATGACATGGAACCATTTTCAGTAAGTAAACTAGAATACTTCGCTTGAGTGCTTAAAATTGGATTCACCATTATATCCACATCAATAAATCAATGTAGTTCTATAGGTTAGGCAGAAGGGCTTTTGGTTGCTATCTACTGTTACTAAGCTTTTAAAGGAGTTTATTCCAAACCTTTGCCATGAAGCTGATGGACTTATTTTTCAGGTATTGGTGTATATTTTCCTGTAATCAAACTGACTAGATCCTAAATATTCAACAAGCTTTTGATGAAACACAGAATACAATTGCACTAGAAAATTACAACTGACCAGATGAAGAAAAAGCCAAATTGTGTTTTTTTTTTTTTAATATTCTTTTAAGAACAAATAGGATTTAAGAATAAGAAGCTAAGATAAAAAGAGTGACTTTTGCAAAAGTCAGTCCTTATCTTTATCTCCACCATTAATAACTGGAACACCCATCAACCGTGACATGGCACCATCAATTCCGTCTGTAAAAATAATTACATTGTGCCTTCACTGTCTCTATTCAATAAAAAATATGTGCATTCATGTCTATTGGCGGCAAAAAACAATAGGGAAATGTGCAGCACAAAATACTATGAGGAAGCAACAAAAGAAAGAAGGTAATTCAAGGTGAAGCAGGTGTGAGTGAACCATTACGCTTGAATGTATCGGGTGAGAAAATAAAACTAACATCAAAATTTGCTAACAAACCGAAAGTTTCACCAAAATAAAAATCTCTGTTAGTAGGTACATTGTTCTAGAGAATGAATGTACTTCTGCTCTACGCGTGTCCTTGGGCGTCTATCAAAGTCCATTTATTTTTACACTTCACAAAGAACTAAAACTACTTTCCCGATAACTTCAAAGATATGGAGTATGGTCATTGCAAATGAAATGGTGTTCTATTAATGCTCTTGCTTCAGCATTTCCACAGTGATATCAGTTTGTAGAATGCTCTGTGAAGTTAATGCTTGTATATAATATTACGATATTAGGAAAACCTTAGGAAGGTAAAACGTTTGTTTGATTAAGACGGTACGCATGACATGTGCAGGTAAATGATATTTGCTTAGAAGTAGTATTTGTATGCACGCACGCACACACACACTATAAAATTGGATGAAGTCAACAATGACTTGATAAAATTCCGTAATATCTTCTTGCCGATGGGACTATCTCTGTTTGTGCCATCTCCGAGTGACTCTTTTGCGCTGCACATGTTGGTGCAATCGGAATTTTTTTTTATGCTACATCCATCATTGCTGTGAATAAAGAGAGTTCATTGCATAAAATCAATCGTCTTCCTCTCTAGTCTCTACTGCACATGGAGTTGCACAGTTACCCTCATAAAGTTGCTTGAATGAGTAAAATGAAGAATATAAAGACAAATTGAAGATGAAAAAAGAGAATGGATGAATGTCACTTCTCAAAGAATAAGATCACATTTCAAGCCACAAACATTTGATTTGTATGCATCTGCACAGCGTCGTCAATAAACTAGTCATATATACTGGAATATAAATAAAAAATGGCAAGTAGGGTAGTGTCGTTTGGAACTTCTTAATCGCACTCTTTACTAGAAAACCCTGGGCCACTCTTGGCTGAGGATTTGCTTTGATAATATATGTATGGGAATATGATTTAGAACATTCATCTGTCCAATGCCTTTAGCCAAATGGTTGAGAAGAAAGGAACTAGAATGCATTTATAGGCAATAATGTGATAATAATACTTAAGAGTGATTAATTTTGTCACTGCATAGTAGATCAATTGGAATGCATTTAATTTTGTCACATTGCCAAAGAGTTTGAAGGGTAGCCTTTTAGATCGCTAGCCCTTCTATGCACTGTATTTTGTCTTTTATTCTTACTCACCGCATAGCTCATTTTGGTTTCTGGTTCTTGACCTGCATGCAGATATAACATTTATTGTTTTATGCATGGTTTAAGGTTTCGGCCGGAACCCTGAAATTCTGACCATCTCAGTTTGGTTCCCGGCCAGTAGCGAGACGACATTAGGGTAAAATCTCGTCCCGCTTGCCAATGGTAAAAAAAGAAGAAGAATAAACGGCGAAGACGAAGAACAGTAAACAATGAAGTAGATGAAATTTCAGCGAAGAAGAAGGAAAAAGTAAATTGCTAACCAGATTTGAAATTCGAGATTCACTATTTGTGGATTTCAAGCATGTCGTCGATTTCAAGTAGTAATTGAGATTGGTGATCGGGATGCAAATCCACTCGATTTTCTTCTCATCGTTGATCTTACCGTTTCTCGTTTAATTGTACAGTATGCCCTAATTTCCATTCAGGAATAGAGTGCGCGTGTGCGGATGCGATTTTCGTAAGCAAGAGCTTAAAGGCTATGTTGCTAGTTAAAATAGATCTTGAGCTGGGCTGGGCTTTGAAATAAAACTATTAGCATTTTTTATATTAAATTAAGACTGAGCGTAACGAGAAAAACAGGGCTGGGCTCGTCTGTTTAATTTGATGCGGTATTAGTTCTAAATCTATATTAAATTTGCTTAATTTGATAGAAAAATATTGAATTAGACTATATTTTATATTTTAGCTAGATGAGTCACTGTTACATTTTCGTTAACAAACCATTAAAAACAACAAACATGATCGAAACTGAAACTAAAACCAAAACCTGAGAAATTTCCAAAACCGACCGAATTTATGTTATTTTCAAATGAACGAAACCGAAACCAAGTTTTCAAAACCTAGGTTTTATGACATGCTATATGCTTCCCTTAGGCTTTTGGTAAGCTCTGCCTAAGCTCTATTTTTCAGCTCCAGTGCCTAGTGGTGTTACAATATCGTGTCTCTTCTTTTATAGTATTTTCTGATGGGGGTTGGAATCTTAAAAAAATTAGCGTTTAGATGTCCGCGCCATGCACTAAGGGTGATTGCGCTCGTCAAGCAATCACTAAAATAGGTGTCGGTTTAAAATGCAATTGATAAAGCACTGCAAGATAAATAATACAAGAGGTGTATCTTATGAATCAACCGATCAATTTATCAATGGAGTTGTCTAAAACAATAGTAAGGCTGGATTTATAAAAGAAGTAAAACAGATGTTTAACAGTCTCATCCACCTCAGTACAACTATGACATTGCTATTAACATTTACACATTGCTGCGTCAATCGGTAATATATTTTGGCTATCACATAGGGCTGGGATGATCCATATGTTCCTAGAACTCATGAAGGTCTTTTGAAGTGGAAATACCCTGAAATGAATTCGGTTGACTTCCTCTTTGAGGTATTTACTATCAAGCTTAGTTTTATTTATTTATTTATTGCTGATTTGCTAATCTGTTTTCCTGCATCAAATTTGGTAACTATATACATGTCACATGCACAGATTGGAAGTGAGAATCGCCATTTACTTTTTCTATTTGAGAGGGGGAAGAAGAAACTGATGGATGGGGCTGAAGTTGTGTTTCCTGGTAAGAGAATTTTACAATACCCATTTGCAGATCCAAACATATTTCCAACAAGCAAAGCATCCAAGCGTGTGATACCTTTTAAGATTTCCAAATCAATTTTTTTTGGGGACCACTGCAGACAACATGCACAAGTTATTGTCTGCCACCTGCTAGGCATATGATGGAAACATTTTTCTTTCTTTCTGTCTTGCATTACTGTAAATGAATGGCCAGACGTGTCCTTGGTGAAAGCATTTGCATAACACAAGCACAATCTTGTTAATAATAATGGCATGTGGAAACTTATGTACATATACATATAAACAATAATGGCATCGTTGATTAACATATGCGTACCACAGACTAATATTTTGATCGTTAAGAGCATAACTTATGGATTGAAATAGTTTGCAAATGAACTATGTGTTTGTCACGTGGTGACCTATCACAAATATTATACCAGTGGCAACCAAAAATGGAAGCTTGTAAGGGCTACTTGTCCGGCTTAAAATTAATAATGATATAGATGCTATTGCTTGTGTTTATAAAAGAATATAAAATAGATGCTATTATTCATATTTCAATTGACTTTTTGTTATTTATGTGCGTATAAGTAATATATTTCATGGTGACAACTATAAAGTGTGCTTGATCAGGTTTATCTGTTATCAAAATTTAATTTTTGGTTTTAGTTATGATCAGTACATTCTCACACATTATTAATTTATTATTTTTGCAACTAATTATGATTTTACTTTATAGATACTTCGTGGAAACAAATTGCATATGCGTGCACTAAACGGAGATAGGAATCTTTGTTTCTAAATACAAGTTAAATAGTATCCCTATTCAATGACATCCCCAGCTTCAGCCTAGTCGACTCGTCTGCTCCCACTCAAGTTTTGTTCATTTTTTTTAAGAAAAAAAAAACCACTTTCGTAGTCTTTCTCAAAAGTGGTACAACAAAAATCATTCAATCGATGGATCGATATAAAAAGTTCAACTAATATATGTTTAATCATTTACATTAATATATACAGGTATTATTATTTAATCTGAATCTTTTTTGTTGGGTTTAATTGCAAGATACATGCAAGGTTGAACTTTTTATATAATATTATATAAAACTAAGTAGATGTGCTGATTAGCTGTATATGTTGCTGTCAAAATATGAAGACGGAAAGTAGTAATTGAGTTAAATGAGCAATTTTAAAAGATAACGTAATATAGAAAAACATTTTTCAAAAATATTTGTATTGATCCACAATTTTAAGTTGATTGTTTGAGTATCATTTGTTTCAGGTGGAGGTAAATTATTTTAGCATAGTTAATAATTGAGAAATCATCTACTCTGCTTCAGCCTAGTCGACTCGTCTGCTCCCACTTAAGTTTTGTTCGTTTTTTTTTTTTAAAGAAAAAAAAAACCACTTTTGTAGTCTTTCTCAAAAGTGGTACAACGAAAATCATTCAATCGATGGATCGATATAAAAAGTTCAATTTATATATGTTTAATCATTTACATTAATATATACAGGTATTATTATTTAATCTGAATTTATTTTGTTGGGTTTAATTGCAAGTTACATGCAAGGTTGAACTTTTTATATACTATTATATAAAACTGAGTAGATGTGCTGATTAGCTGTAAATGTTGCTGTCAAAATATGAAGACGGAAAGTAGTAATTGAGTTAAATGAGCAATTTTAAAAGATAACGTAATATAGAAAAACATTTTTCAAAGATATTTGTATTGATCCACAATTTTAAGTTGATTGTTTGAGTTTCATTTGTTTCAGGTGGAGATAAATTATTTTAGCATAGTTAGTAATTGAGATATTTAACAAAATTAAAAGAAACATTGGTACTATTGCTTTTGAAGTCAGCATTATTCAAAACTCCGTGACATAATAGATTATAAGATGAATGGTTGTCTGATAATTCTTGAACGATTTGCTTGTACATAATTATGTGAAGTGGTGATATTTGGTTCAAATAATGTTATTCATTAACATGTAGTCGAAAATTCATTGTGTCCTAAATGTTTGATTTTCTCGTACTATACATTTATGAGAACATGATTTTTAGAAGAACAGTGAAAAATAACTTGCATGGATTGACGTATTATTATGTTGTTTGATGCAACCAATTTTTTTGTATCACACTAAATTCACATGGTTACAAAATTATTGTAGAATCTGTTTAAAGGTTTGAGATCTCGGTTTTGGTTTATTGTAATTTTAGTAACTTCGATCTAATTCGTAAATTTCAGGAATTTTGGTTTTAGTTTCCATTTCAGTGTATTACATATATAAAAGTATAATTTATTTTAAAAAGACATCTAATTTATCTTTCATTGAAAAATAAGATATAAACGAACAATATTGATTAGTTAATACTATTTATAACACTTAAAAAGTGTTTATTTATTACATCATTTTCAACTGTTTTTACCCAAGCCATTTTTTATATTTTGTGATTTTATATGTTTGCTAAGCTAAAAATTTCAAATTTTGAATACATATATTTGAAGCTTCAATTAATATTTTTAATTGAGTTTCTTATGTAAAATTGAATTTTTGATAATTTCTTTTAGTAAATTGGAGCTTCGATTTAGTTTTATCAGTCTCCATTGAAATCAAAACAAAAACGGTTGGAATTTCGGTGTTTCAACCACGATCTTAAGTTTACATGGTAGAGCAGTACACACACACACACACACACACACACACACACACACACACACATACACATATGTGTACAAACACATGTACATTCACATATGCATATACGTATATGTCTGTGTGTATATGTGTGTTAAAGCCAACAATCTTCTCAAAATGAGATTTAAAATGTAGATCATTAAATCAAAACGGCATTTAAATTTAGATCGTAGATTCAAAAGATCCATATCAAATCTAAGTCAATTTGAAACAGGATGCAAAGTGTAAGATTTTTGACAGTATTCATTGCCAACTCTCAACACTTCACAAGGCTACATATTTCTTGTGGAATGTGTTTATATAACTTAGTAATGAGGAAACCAAACTTTTAACCTTAGAGATGTTGAGTCATTTTCACATCAATCCCCCCCCCCCCCCCCCCCCCCCCAACACACACACACACACACACACAAAAAAAAAAAAAAAAAAAAAACCACAAACCTCCCAGAAAAGTTATGCACGCCTACCGTTTCAGCGGTACAATACTCAAAATAACATGCGGACGTTCAATCTATACAATAACATTTTAACATCCATATAAAATGAGACCATTTTGATATATATATATATATTTTAATGTCGATTTGATATGTTATTTGGAATATTTTAGTCTTATTCAATTGTAACTATAATTTTGTGGGTCCAAGAATATTTATTGACGTAAGTAAGAATATATTTTATTCCAAATTGTGTGGATTGAAACACATAGGTGTTATCAATAAATATTTGTAATAATTAGGTAAACATCATTATTTGTTACTTTGTATCAGTCCACTGAATCTTAGTAATGTGAACTGTAGTTATCTGCAAATACAGTTGTAGATTTAAGGGTTCCATTACAAACTACACTGGGAGCCCCTTTAAAGCAACTATTGAGAAAATATTATAAATCCTAAACATGAGTTTACGTCGTGACCCTGCTATTGTAACCTTCATTTGAAATTAGGAAAAGAAGTCGTAAGTTAGATTGACTTGGGTGATGACAAAAATAATTGAGCTGGATGCAAAATTTGTGCTGGTTGAAGTGTATGTTATTATCGTAGGAAGAGATCATATGTAGTGAGGAAGGGTTTGTTCCGTCTGTCTATTAGCTGTCTTTGATGCAATTGTTGCAGTGCATATTGTTATCGTACTGGAGCTCGTATGTAGGGTTGACAATTAGAACTGAAAACCACAAAGCTGAACCGAATCGACTCCAGAAGAACCCAACCCGATGAGTATTGGGTTATGTCTGGTTGATGAAAAATACCTTAAAGACTCGATCAAACCCGATACAAAAGACATGACCAAAAAAGCATCCAAATATATGCATTTTTAGTGTTATTATCCAGCCGGACCTGAATCGAACATAGAGTCGAATACGTCTAGGTTATAAAAAGTATAGTTTGGATCCGACAAAACCCAACCCATCTAGATCCGAGACCTGTTGGGTTTGGTCTTGGTCTATCGGGTCAGTTCTAGTTGCCACCTCTAAATCTAGCAGATACGAACCCCTCTTTTTTTTTTTTTTTTCCTTTTTTTTCCCCTTCTTCTCTTAGTACATTGGATTGTCCATCTGTGTGTGTTCTAGCTACTGAGGACATTAAGACTCATTGACTGTGGTACTTGATTACACCTTGAGGATTTTAGTTCGTCTTCACATAGTAAAATTGAGCACGGATTTGCATAATTCTATGGATTTGTATTACGGTAGCTAGAAATGGTGATGATGACAATACCTACAATGACTAAATTTTTTTGCACATGTAAGTCATACACGACATGTTATACTTTTTGGGAACTAAATCATATACGATGTGATTTTTAAGCTTGTCTTTCATAATATAGCCTATTTCAAAAGTATTTGTTTGGAGTCAAACATATGGTCCTTCGTAGGTGGAGAAGATGTTTCTACCCTTTCTGGGAAGATAGTGGAGTGCTCATGGGATGCAGCTGCTGGATGTTGGACTTGCATGCGTATCAGAACTGATAAATCCACACCAAACGATATCAACACTTACCGAAAGGTATTCCTTTTTGGGGAAATTAACAATGCTTTCACACTTGTCATGTATACGGAGAAAAGAACAAGATAGCAGTCATTAATTGTTTTTGCCTTTGCAATACAAATCCATCTTGCAAGGGTTTATTCGTTATACACTATTCATGCATTGACTTTCCGAATGTCTAAACACTTGGTGGCGATTGTGTTGTGTTGTAAAATTCACCAGTCAGCTATTAATGGTTTCAGGTCATGAGGAGCATCAAGGACAATATTACAGAGGAGTTATTGCTCGATGAGATATCGGAGATAATTACCCTACCTATGTATGAGGATAGGATAAAAGAAGCAGAAGCAAAGAGACATCAACGTCGTAGACCAAAAGCTTAGCTTAGCTGATAAAAGGGGGTTTTACAACTTGAGTTTCTAGCATATTGTAATTACCAGCTCTAGTAGCAATCCAGTGTGTAAATTATTTTATTAGCCTTGCTTTAGAGTCCTAGATCAATAAATACATTGCTTGTCTATGGTGTTTTTTAGATCATTATGTTAAGCGAAGATGGTTGATAGATATGTAGATTTCACCAAATAAGTGTTAGTAAAAGAAGGCATGGAATGTTTATATATTAGGTCAATCTCTTTACATGTCTCTGGGAAGTTTTGCTGAGAACAAATTCCGGTTATTTCATGATGATGATTAATTATTAGGTCGTTTATTGTTAATATATAAGCAGATTATTATTGAATCGTCAGAATGTGTTCCTTTTGTCAAATTGATTTCGGCGCCTGGCTTTGTAAATTAATTCTAGTTATGCCTAGTTTGTACTTAATTTTCGTTAAGTTCATGCCGTTTTTGTCATATCTGTTTGTATTGTTGTGAATCTCAGAGCTGGATTTTTATTTATTTTTGAAAATTTGGATTTTGTATTGTCTTTTACGAAAGTATAATGTTGGAAGAATTGGGTTTCCCATACGGAAAAAAGGGGTAGTTTGCACTAATTTGGTTTGAAATGTATTTCCTTCTCGGATTTCGTCAGTCCACTTAATTGGGTCAAACTTATTTAAAAAGAAATAATGAAATCCCTTTGCTTGCTGAAGTCATCCACTAAAATACCTGAACTCAATTGTTCAGGTAACAGCGGTAGCCTATTTATAATTAAAGCATCGTAGCGCGTCATAGAACTCTAAGTGCAAGTGCATGAATTGTGTTCGTACAAATTATATACGATCATTAGCAGGTTAAAAAAAAAACTTTATTTTCAAGATTGTTTGATAATATTTTTTATATTGAATTCATTTGTAGTTTGGATTTTAATTTAACCGTTTCAAAAATTAGTATTTGTTTAATTTTTAATTTTTATTATTGATCATCAATTTTTTTGTAAACAATTATGCTATTTTTGAGTAATAAGGTTTGTTAGTAAATAATAGGTTGTTACTTAATATTTGTTGGTAAATAATAAAGTTTATTTCTACATGAGTGTTTTGAGGTTGTAAAAAAAGTTTGTTACATACTATTTTAAAGTGAATAATATTTGTGAAATGAGGTTTCAAAATTTTCAATGGAAGTTTAATCGATAGAACTTAATTTGCAATATCAAATTTTGGCAACGTTAATAGATGACCAAGTTTGATGATCCATGTTGATTAGACGAGACAACGAAATTATTCTCTGACAAAATACAGGCATATATATAAACAAAAATTGAAGAAAAACAGTTTTTCTTCGATGGCAGAGCCACATTGCAATAGAACAACTGATTCTATGAGACAAATAAACCTCACAAATGAAATAGCCTAGATTGCAAATAAACACCAACAAGCACAACTCCAAAACAGAATGAAGGCGACGAGAAAAGTCTAACAAAAGCTGAGAAATTAATGGCAGACAACCAAGAACCCAATTCGAAATCCTACCAGACTAATTGACAAAGTCTCTGCCTCCAGCGTCCTCCTAGATATGCAGCCTAAGCATGCTCTTGCTTGGTACCCAAGCATCGAAACCAATGCTATGAATCATCCATCCAGCCGTAATCCAGAAACCATGCAAATGGCTGGTAGACTCCAGGACCCACCAAGCAAACAAGATACCAAGCTACAACCAAAGCCTAAAAAAGAAAAAGAAAAATCACTCCACACCTGTTTTGGAACGAGAGTCTCGGATAATCAAAAAAACACACGTCAAAGAGATTGAGAGAGGACAGAGGTTGCCTACAAATGATTTACCTCTGAAAACAAAATAGACATTGTTCGAAGTTTTATGAATGATGAAAGGCGAAATCATAGGCGTTCCGTTGAAAATCTCCTTGATCTGAAAACACGAAAGATGTCAGTAGATGAGACAAAGTAGTCTAAAAAGGATCGATTTAAGATCCTTCCCAAGCCCCATTGCCTACCAAGCACGAAACAAGTCTAACAGAGAAAGGAGACCCTTCGGAGGCCAACCAAGTTCTCAAAGAAAGACCACACCTAAGAAGCACACTCACCGTCAAAGAATAAGTGTGCATTCGATTCCACGGAGCCGGACCAGCAACGCCAACAACGAAACACAAGTGGAACGTCAATCCTCATAGGTTACCATCCAGTGGAACCTCCTTATGAATGATTTCTCACATCAGAATCGAATCCTTGGGAGGAATGCGTCTGTTACAAATGAATGAGAAAACAAGAATTATAGGAACCGTAGTTCTAGCAGGATTCAAGGCCGCACGAAGGGAGAGGACCCCCACTCCAGCCAAAACCCATACTGCTGGAATCGGAGAAGACCTTCACAGACTACATCTATTTCCATGTCTCACTAGCACATGACGAGGACCCAATGAAGTGCAAAGGCAAAGGACGTTGGTATTTAGCATGCATGAGTGATGCCCACAGGGAGTCGTTAGATCAGAATCTAACTCAAAGCTCATAGGCGTAAGCCTTGCAGCCATCCTTAGGATTTCGCAAGCCTAAACCATCCTCACGCCTGAGACGACAAATGATATCCTAAGATATCCAGTGATGCTGCCCAGCATCATCTTGTTTTCTTAACATAAAAAAAAAGACCAGAAAGAGATGAGAACGACGAGTAGGCGTTATGGCTGTAAAGACATGAAAACCTAAGAGAATTGAGCACCGTCTTTTATTAAAGACACTGGAAGTATTATACTAGTATCAAAGATTATTTTTAATTCTTTTTTAGCTCTTGCAAATCACCTAACTCTGTATGTGCACACATTTTCCAGCTTGTCGCCGCTCTTTCAGTTGATTGACTAGCTCAATTTTTATTTTTATTTTTTAGATTTATTTTCTGTTTGAGATTCCTTGAAATAAGTGTTTCATATGGTGTTAATTTTAATATGGGTTTAGATGTCAGGAGCATTATATGGATTTAGGATTGGCATTTTTCTTCTTTGTTGGTCTAATGGTGAACACGTTAATAATAGTTATTTTGTTTAATTTATTGGTATATAGTAACCATATTTACGTTTAAACTGTAAACATTTCGTCCTGTAAAATATATATTTATAAAAATTTAACATGTAATCATTCTGACTGTATGAAACTAAAAAACAAAAGCAAAAAAATCATGCAATAGTCATACGTTGGCTTGGCTTCATCCTGAGCTTTGGTTTTCACACGCAGCACGTATTTGCTTAGTCTTTTGCATCGTGGTAATTGGAAGATCACAAGCTGAAAGTCCTCTTTTATATCTGATATTCTAACATTGGAGGATTCGATCATTTGTCAGTTCAACGTAAAAGTACTATTTGTCACTTAGCTAGATTTCATCCACCCTTCTCTTTTTAATTATTAATCTTTTTTTTGGGCTGAAGATGGGTCATTTCTAGAAAATAGTAACTAAGGTGTGTTCAGTTTATACTTCTTAATTTTGAGTTTTCGTACATATAAAAGTACGAACGACGTACACACATCGTCATTTTATAAAATGAAGTTAACACACAAAATAAAAAGCAACTTTTTATTATTTTCCGTATTTTAAGAAACAACGGAGGAATAATAACAAATTCGTCCATCCACCCTCCTTTTGTCCCATCTGACTTTGATCTATCACCTCCGCTATACTTCAAATCTTCACAACTTTCGTAATTAATTTTGAAAACTCAAAACACAAAATAAACCAAATACCATCTAAGTTTATGTTAGTTTCACACGTAATTATAAGAAAAACCCTTTTTGACTGTTGACCCTTTTTTGGCAAAGCAGTCACACGTCAAGATTATGGTTAGCGACATGCTCGAGTCTCGAGAACGACGTCGGAAAACATAAAGCGGTTGGTCAAATTCGCGAAGTGTTCGGAAAATGTTGGAAATATAGTCGATTTTGGGATCGTCATTATCGGATTGGAAAAGTCGTTAAAACCTTGGTTTATCTAGCATGGCAAAAATACGCGATCGACTCGATCCGATCAGCTCAAAATCCTTGAACACCTTAGTTTGATCATGTGGCAAAACTCGTCGAGGCAAAATATTTTGGTTTTGGTAAATTCTGGTTTCAATCACTCAAAAACTGTTGCGCGACATGACACGATCAAACTAAACTGCTTGCGCAAACTCAAAACTCGAAGACCGTCCACTTTGGCAAAGCACCAGATTTGGCTCTCAAAGCAGGCTGATCAGCACGGTCAGATCGCCCTTTTTCAATGGTTTTACACGGGGATTCGGCGCTTGGCATTTAGCAAGGCGGGAGTCGAAATCCAGGACGTGAAATTTGTACTTCGAAAATGGCTTGATCAACACTGGAGGAGATGCGATTTTCGTGGGTGCGCATCAGGGATTCAGTGCGAAAATTTTGGGATCGAGCCGGGGAGGCAAAATTTGGCAAGTGGTAATGCATGTTTTGGCAAAGGGAAATCCACGTGTGGATCCTCGCTTTTTGCTTGCACGACTCGGGCCGATCATCATTTTCGAGATGCGAAATCATGGTTTTTCACTAGGGCTGTCAACGGATGCTTTCGGTTATGGATAGTGCCATATCCATATCCGTACCCGAAATTATTTTTGGATATCCGTATCCGTTTAATTTTCGAATATCGGATATCCGTATCCGCTGGATTTTCGGATACGGACGGATATCTGATATTTATCTGCTCCGCCTGTTATTAATAAAGTGAAAATTAGTGTTAGGTCCCTAAAACTTATCAAAATAGAAGCCACATCACTCCCCAAGTTTACATCCATTTCTGCCCCTGTTTTCAGTACTTCAATGTTTGTTGTTTTTTTGCCAAATTTTTTGGCGCTCCCAAGTAAAAAAAAAAAAAAAAAAACCCTGTAGATTCTAGATACGTCCACTGAAATGTACACAAATTTAAAAAAAAGTTGCATACATGTGTGCAACTTTTACCAATAGTTGCACATATGTATGCAACTATTGCATACGCTGTTTGTGTTAAAAAATCTGGACGGAAAGTTGCATACGTGTGTGCAATTATTCTGAAATACTTGCACACTTGTATGCAAGTATTTCATGAAAAAAAGTTAACTGGATTTTTGCTTGTGGTTTGTTGCATGCATGCGTGCTACTTTTATGTTTAATCTGCATACCTTAATGCAAATAAATTCAAACTGATTTGCAAGTGTGTGAATCATTGCATATTTTCATGCAAGAATTATTTTGTACTTGCACAAATGTATGCAAGTATTTTCAACACAGATGCATAACTAAAATTCTTGCAGAGATGTATGCATGAAAACTCAAATATGTGCATACTAGTATGCATTTACTGCTGTTTTCGTTGTTTTTCTGTTTTTTTGGTTTTGACATGGTTTTTGATATTTTTTTGGTCTGAATTTTTTTGTGTTTACCTATTTTAATTAAATACGAATTTATGTGATTTTTTAAAAAAAAATTATTTTTTTTTTACTGAATTTTCGAAAAATAGGGACTAAATTTACAATTACTTTATGACCAGACCTGAGCCTAATTTAAAACCTTAACAGGGACCTATGCCAAACACACCCATTAATAAATTTAAGAGTATAAATAAAAAAGTTTGGATCAACATAAGATATTTTTGTATTAATGTTTATAAAAAATAAGGAAATAAAGAAGTATAACGAGGAAACATTGTTTTATACTAATATCCATAACCATATCAAAAAATATTCCAAAATGAAACACTAAAACTACCATTTTTCACTAGAAATGGGCAAAGAATTATATCATAGTAACATCCAACAGTTACAAAATAATTATTAACTCTATTTTTCTATTTAGAGTTATATATAATATAACATCAATCAGTCGGACAGATATTTTTTAGGTACGCATATCACTATAACCATATCCGTATCCGAATAGCTTTGCAGATATCGGATATCCATATTCGCTTTTTGGATAATGCCGGATAACAGATATTTCATATATAGATTCGGACGGATATCGGATTTTTCAGGTATTCATTGACAACCCTATTTTTCACATCATTCAGGAAAGTGGAAGATCACCTCAGATACGTGTTGATCGCTGTTTTTCAGGTGATCGACATGTGTCAGTCACTGTTTTTTCAGAATTTTTGCAGGATTCGAATTTTTGGACCACGACTCTATTTTCTGCCCAAGTATTGGGGATACAAATTTCGCATTCCCTCCCCTTCGGCTACAAAATTTCGGCTGATGCTTGGAAACTTCACCTATAAATCCCTTCACTATTGGCATTCAAAGGGGTTGGTTGGACTTGATATTTTTGGCCCTTTGACATGCGGGAAAGCTTTCTTTGGAGCTCATTAATGGCTTCTATGGTCATTCCCATGGCTTTGGACTTCATCTTGGACTTGTAAACTTCATATAAAAATTTGTCTACAACTTTTTGGCATTCACTTGGACTTTTGGCTTGCTATTAGACATTCTTGGACATTCATGGACATTGAAGCTTTTCATTGAACATTAGCTTTCACTCTAACACACTTTGGCATAACGAAGAAGAAGGACGACATTTTGGTCAAAGTGTGAAATTAACAAGATATTTGTTATTATATTATACAAATTTGTAATTTCAAATTTTTTGAACTTGGATAAATATTGTAATCGAAAAAACCATGATGAATGATTAATATAGAGTGGACGTAGGCGTTTGTGTTGAACCACTATAAAAGTTGTGCGTCCCTTTACATTTCTCGTACTTTGGTTGTTTGGAAATCGGGTTTACTTCTAAACTCACTCTTGGGGGGTTGACGTGCACAAATAACCAATTTCCCACGTCAGCACTTTGATGTGCCAGGTAGGATGAGCAACAACTTCAACTTTGACTTTGGTTTTGGATTTCGACTTTGATCTTCGGATTTGGTTTTGGTTTTTGACTTTGGTTTCGGATTTGGCTTTTGTTCATAAACATATGTTGCTCGCCTTTCATCATGATTAAACGGAGAAGGCTCGACGCCACTTTTGAGGCATAAAGTACTACCAGTGAAGGAAATCAAGAGCGTACTTCGACTGAAGATCTCTCGGACTTGGTAACTCGAGATGTAACGGACCGACAAATTCCCGATCCTGATTATCGACACTAATACCATGTCAACTAATCAAGCACTAGAAATTTACCGAATCATTGATAGGAAGAAGTTAGTGGGTGAGAAGTATAAGGAAAGAAAGTTAGAATAGAAGAAGAAAAAGAACGTAAACACAACAACATCAGAGTAAACACGAATCTCACAACGGAACAAATAAAATATATTATATTACATAACTTGTGAAATACAAATCACTAACTGTATTTACATATCATCATCTGAGTACGATACATACAACACAATGGAAATAAATTGTAGATATCTGATGCTGAAGCCTCCCACTCCAAGCTTCTTCAAGTGTATTTGACTAATTGGTTGCCGTACAAATTTGGATACCCAAGAGTTTAGGATAGAACAACACAAAATAAACTTTGGGTTAGTCATGGGACTGGTGTAAGTAAACTCCAACCACTTGGTTCAACTTTTGAAAATCCTTTTAAAAGAAGGATAATCATAATACCAATCCACACATAAACACAGATGGTTTTTACCTTACGATAACCCAAAATATATTTATATCAACACAATTATGATATTATAATAGTGTCTTATCAATCAACAACAATCTAGCAGAACGCTTGCATCTCACGCTCCATATACATAGTATACAATCAAAACAACGGGCGCTTATTGGAGAATGGATTTCCAACTATGACATGATATGGAACCACCTTCCGATAATATATCTCTAGAGAGGAATACACAGGGTTCAACAAGAACATCTTGCAACCCAAGCCACACATGACCGGCCACTCATTTCCTTTGAGTGTACCGAATCTATTATCACGAACAGTTGGGATAAGCAACCATTACCGAAGCATACAACAGCGATATAATAATGAAGCAAATGAATCTTTCTCTAGATCAGGTGACAATACACCCTAATGGGAGCGACTCACTTAGCCATGCTACCTACCCGATTTTTTTCATTTCCCGGTTGTGAGGCTTGAGGCCATATTTACCTTTTTAACATGTCACATCTTCATTCACTTTGAATACTACATTGTCAAACCCGCCAAATATTTATTGATTTCTGCAAAAATATCACAGGCATAAAGCTAAGAGAAACGAATTCCTCCGCCACCAACGTAAATACGTTTGAAGAAATAAGTGTACATGATCTGTTAGGCATACTCTGTCAGACATTCGTCCATACAAGTTGTCCTGAGACTAGACAAACCGAAAGTACCATCCCATCAGTCCATCTTAGGCAATTTCTACCTAGGATTAACAGAACAACTCTTGCGCTTTACTCCTTCTTCAATTATATTCAACATAATTTGATTCACAACGCTTATCCTCATACGAAGTGGTTTTAGATAATAAAAACTGATCCCGGTCTCTTCGTATTAACAATGGAAATATAAAATAGGCCAAAACTTTGATAGTCGATTATTTAACTATCAAAGGAAACATCCATACAACCAATGATCCTATTTCCTTCCTCTCATGATTCTTGAAAAAACGTTTCCATATCTCATAAATTATTTATTTTCTATATTTAGAAAATATTTCTAATCACAACTAGGAAACATTTCCATATATATTCACGTTTCTTATTTCAGAAAATATATTTTATTAGTATCAAAAAATATTTCCATATATTCGTATTTCTTATTTCCATATATTCGTGTTTCTTATTTCTCATCATCCACAACATTCCATTTTCTTATCTTAGAAAACATCTTTGATTATATTCGAAAAGCATTTCCAAAACTTATTTATATGGATTTAAGCGAATGTTGTTTAAAACATCGTTATGATAATTCAACCTATTATTCACTCATTGACTAACTATATTTCGAACCAATCTTTGCTACCGAACCTTAACCATTCCTTAGTCAATAACGAAGTCAATCAAGTTGGAGTATAATTACCTCGCAGACCTTAACTGGACAACATTCTTAACTTCGAAATAGACAAAGCTTACGACTTCAATTATGAAAAAAATATCGCTTATGCGACTCTCAGGTTTAATTTACGAATCCACTTCTTTAATAGAAATCATTGTTTATAACAATAGTGTTATAATCCATACTCCAAGATTTTAAACCTTAAAATATAACTTCTATTCATTTATTCGAGTAAGTAAAATAATAACTAAATAGTTAAATAAGTAATTAAATCTTGATTAAAACAGAAAGTAATTAGTACTTTCCTGAATTTGATATAATCGAATTTCAATGTATAACCCTCTTGCAAATAATATCTATTCAATAACTCACTTTCGAATAATCTCTTATTCGATAATTCTCTTTCAAATTATCTCTATTCGATTAACGTTTTGAACTTCGGAATAAATTTACCATTTCAGATCAACTCCATTTCCATTTTTATTCCAAAATTCAAAAGACTCCATTTCCATTTTTATTCCAAAATTCACTTTTGAATTTATCACTTCTAGTTTCTTACGAATTTCCTTTTATAACCATTTCAATCTGCAAATCATTTGTTTTTAAATCATTATCCACTTTAAAATATGAATAATATTCCTTCACAGAAATTTGTACTCATTTTATCAAATCAAATCTTGATTTCAATTGTAAATGCTATCATAGGTTCAAATTATATTTATCGAGTCATTTTATAACTTCTCATTCCCATTAATTCATTATCAAATCTCGTTTACACATCAACCTTCTGGTCTATTTTATTTAATAAGTTTATAATTCTATATTGATTTTACATTCAGTTATAAAATATCGGTTTCAAACCGAATATTAATTATCTTGTCAGGTTCTGAATTATATAATATATAAATTTTGAAAACAAATTATTTTTATAACGTTCGACATAGTCGAATACCAATTATAAATCCTTATGCGTTTAATTTAATTCGATTCACATTCCGAATACCGAAATTAATTTCATCGTTTCCTTTTTAAAATGATTTCCAGTTTCCCTTTAAATTCATTCTTGAATTAATATTTCCAAATTATCTAATGATAATTATTCACTTCAATTATAAACATTGTTTATAAATTAAACCACTTGTTTTTATTATTAAAAACAAGTTATTATATTTTAGCCCATTCAAAATTAAATTTCTTTACCGAAAAAATAGGTTTTCCTTTTAAAACACAAATTCATTTTCTTTTAATTTAAAGTATATTTTTATGGTATTTAAATACCGATTATTTTAGGGCTAGTGCTATTCAAGCATTTAACACAAAATGATATATCATAGAACAGTTAACGCATCGTATATCACAATATATGAAAACAAACAGTAATAATTTCGAGGAACCCAATTGGATCCCTCCAACCTGTTTCCCTACATTCATAGATGTTAATCAAGGTAAATAACATCAATTTCATTTCAATATGAGATATCATAATAAATAGAATCAATATTTTAACTAATTATATATATATAAATAAAACTATATCTATAATTTCAACCAATTTATTAGAAATTCATCCAAACAACCATCACACAACATTCAATCATCATTTGTCAATTCTGAAATATTTTTATAAAATTATAAAGCCAGACAAAATTGGTGAGCTTACTCACATTGGTCATTAATTGTTTAATAATGATTAATGGCTGAGAGATCCAATCAGGCGTTTTAATCTACCATAATTTCTAGCGAGCTCCAAATGGCTCCAAACAAGTTTCATCGTGTAGCCTGTGTCCATACAATCCCAATGTCATATACGGTTTGTCAATCTGACACAGTATAAACAATATATTACATTTACTGCTGGATCTAGATTAACCTTAGAGGGGGTGAATAGGTTTATTGGAGTTTTTCAAGATATTAAAAATATCACAGCACAGATTACAGCAGAAAAAATAAATGTAAAAAATAAATAACACGGATTTTACCCAGCTTTGGAAAACCCTGCCTACTGCTGCATCCTTAAGATTTCTACTAGGTATTATACCAGATTCCCAGTTACAAAACCTTGTAAACTCGCAAGTCCTGCTGCTTCTCTAATCCTACGCTTAAAACCCTGGGTTGATCTTTATCCCCAAGGTCGGATTTTCCTCGAATTACAATCCTGTAACTCGTAAAAGCTAGATATAAATCTTATAACTAGAAACCCCTAGTTTTACAAAAAAATAGAGATACTGTACAATGTATACTAAAAAATAAAAGCAACAAGAAAAACTTCTTTGTAAAATAAGAATGGCTGGACCCTTTAATACTTAAACCATTAGCTTCCTCCTTTATATAAATCAATGGTGACTGAGACCCAATTGAAGTTAGGGTTTTCCTAATTTCCTCCAAATTGTGACTTCGAAGATCGATTGTTCTTGGATTAATCTATGAAACTCTGATTCTCTCAATGCACTTGGTCGAACGATTTGGGCTTGCGATTGAAAACCATGAGTACTCTGATATTAATTTGATTTTTGCACTCAAATTTATCTCTTGGTTTTCCATACTTCGAGTGATGAAATTGGTGTAGATTATATAGAATATAGAGACCCTAAACCTTCTCTGATTTCATTGAATTTCTTGGTCTGATTTGTTGCATGATTCGCGTGATTGATACTTGATTTATTCGGCCTTGAATCCTCTGTTGATTGTTCAAATTTTTGAAAACAATTAAAATTGTTTTTGCCGAGTTTGAATCGTTGATTTCAGGAAACAGTCGAATTATTTCTTGCCTAAAATTGTCTTCGATTTTCCTTGATTAATGAAGATAAATTCTTGCTATATTTTCCTGTATTATTTCCTTGCCATATATGCTGAAATGTGAAATATTCTTTCCAAAAAAACTTGTGAATTTCTGGGAGGATTTTAAACTCGTGAATGCTTTGTTGCCAAGAATTAACTCTTCAATCAAGTTGATAAATCCATGCTTGACTTTCTGGAAACATTGTGAATTGCGTGAATCATTTGAATGATACTTGCCATGATTTTGCACCCAATGTAAATCGTATTTGTCTTAGCATATATGCATATATATCTGTGCAGAGTATATATGTATATATACACACACACACCCAGTTGTGTGTATATATGTATATCATTTGAGATTTTTTGTTGTGCCAATCTTGTTGAGTTCTTGAAACTGATGTCACGCTGTAGACACCTTGTTGCCGTAGATATACAATTTTAGAAATAAAAACTTGGTGATTTCTAAACTTTTGCATCTTTATGTTGCACTCGTTCATGCATAATGAATTGATATTACACTTGAACATATTTTTCATCTTGTACTCACCCATGTATTTGTGCACTATCATGATAGTGCGCCCATGTGCATTTGCACTGTATATTTGTCCATTCATGCAGTTGTTGTTTACTTGGGTTATCCCCTGTGATTTGTTGATCTGTCTTGACTTAGTTTTTGTTGGTGTATCATTAGCTTGTCATCATGGTACTCTCTGGACATTTTTTTAATTTGCACATCTATTTTCCATGCACTAATTCTTGAGTTTCTCAGCCATGTTGTAGTTTTCTTTGTCTGCTATGTATATTCGTGTTGCCTTTTTTCTCTTCACCGATTTGAGCTATGCATTTGTATGCCATACATTTGGTACACAAAAACTTGCTTGAGGCATTGCAACATATATACATGTGTGTATATATATATGTTTGTTGCTTCATAAGTTCTATGAGCACTTGCCTGATCTTCTGTTGAGTTTGTTGAACCATTTCTTGACCTTGCCTTTTCTTGTGAATTGCCTCGACCATACTCTTAAGACTGAGTTTGCTTGAACTTGTAAGTTTGGCATTTGTGTCGTGTTTCACCATTAGTTTGAGTCACATGAAATTTGTTCTGAAATGCTTGATGCTGCACTAAAGTTTAAACTGTTTTGAGAATTCTAATGTCATGTACCCCTGTTGCTGAGTCACATTTGTGTTGATTTGGCTTTGTTTGTGTACTCATGTTGACCTGTGCATGCTTGTTCACCCTGATTTGTTAACCTCTGTCTTTTGCCATGATTTGTGAATCATGTTGTTCACTTGTATTGTTGTTCTAGCTTCATACTATATTCTTGAAATGGCTGCTGGACCATGACTTGGTCTTACTTATTTTGTGCCTTGCATGCTTTGGCCAGTTTTGTATTTGAGTTGCTACATCCAATTTTGTGTTTTTGCTACCATGCTTCTGGGCTGATTTGTATTGCCATATGCATGCTCGCATATACATACATATGTATATATACATGTATATGTGTGTATGTGTATGTATATATGTTTGTATTTTTTGTGTTGCCATTCCTGTTTTGTTGCACTTGTGTGTTCATGGATACTTGCAGCATGCATGTGTTGTCAAGCTTCACATGAATATATCATATTGCCCCTGCATAAAATATACATGTATATACATACACATGTATGTGTATACATGTATTGTGTATGTGCAGAATATATATATATATATATATATATATATATATATATATATATATATATAAGCACCAGAGACAATGTCTACCTTGTGGTATTTACAGTGAATCACTGTGAATATCACAAGTGGTCTAGACACATATGGATGTATATAAATATAAGACCAAGTCAAGAAATACGATGAGAAACACACCAAAATTATGAGACAAATAAATTTTAAAATAAAATTATATCTGCTAGAATTTAAATTTATTTTTGTTCTAGTTTCTTGTGTGTGTTTCTATGATAGGTGTGCAGGTGATTGGACTGCTTGTGAAGCAGACATAAGACAAGTAAGTGATAGTGAGTGAAACTGTATCTCTATGAGAGAGTGTGTAACTGAGTGTGTCAATGTATGTACATGAGTGACCGAGTGTTGTAGTGAGGAGCCAATGTAATACAATTGAATGTATTGTATTACAGTGAGATGTACAAATAGTGGGCACCCAAAAATACTAGCATGTGCGCAATGTACTCCAAAACCCCATGGTGACGACCTCGCCCTCTGTCACCCTGTCCCTTGCCGGTTAACGACAGCCCTAGCTGCTGCCTTTGGATTTTGGGCAACATAAAATAACATCGAACTCTACACAAATGGTACCAGTGTGTAAATGTGAACAAGAGGAGATTTATGAATTTTGTTTTAGGATTTTTAGTGGAAGAATGGATTAGTTTTAAATTTTCAATTGAATTAAAATAACTGGTTTTATTTGTTTTGTGTTTGAAGGGAAGAAACGAATGCTTGGCTAGGTATTTATAGGGTGCAGAAGCTTGACACCCATATATTTAGGCATATAGGGTGGTTGCTAAACAATTTTAGGTATGCACTTAAGCATGTGTTTTTTTTCTCAGTTTTTGGGTAGGTTATAGAGAGAATAGGGTGGCCCAAAAATCTTACAAAAATGTGCATATTTATGTTTGGGTTGGCACAAGTACATCAAAGGATTTTATAATATACAAATGATTTGATTTTTATTTTATTAATTTAAGTTGTGAAACTTAAGGCTGAAGTAGCACGAATAAACTACCACATACGAGATCTGTTTGAGGTAAAACTTGTAATCTTACAATAATTAAATATTTTGGACATGATGAAACTGGTTTCGTCGAATTCCGAGTCCATTTGTAAAACTTCCTTTATAATCTCAAGCGGTAAAATAATACAAGTTTCAACGGCGCATAGTCGCAAAATAAATCTAATCGATCCCGACCTGAAAATCTTACAATATTTACTCATTACAGATTTAATAAAATTCGTTTCCTCGAAAACTGAGGTCGTTTGAAAATTGGTTATTCTTAAATTCCATATTTGATCGATATAATATAAATCGAATTTAAAATAATTTAATTTAGTAATAATAAATTAATACTATCGTGTATATCCAGATAGAATATCATATAGCTCCAAAATAGACAAGTTGGATTTTAAATTCGATATTATAAAATTTCACCGTTAAATCGATATTCAATTTATATTAAAATCGATTTCTTTTATTATATAAATCGTTATGGTTCATAAACGATTCCGTAGCAACTTTCTAAAAATTTAATTTGGATACAACTCACAATCTGTAAGACAAAATCTCCAATTTTCACTTCCATTAGAAAAATATAGTTCAATAGACTTGAACGTTTATTGTTTCAAAGAAACCCGACTTATAGTGAATCCTGTACATTCGTTTGAAGTTCAAAAAGTAATATTATGAACTACCGCGATGTTACGAGCTAGCTTTAAATTATATTACAATTAATACGTTCAGTCGTCGTTCAATCGTCATTTAATAAATAAATTCGTTATTATAATTCGAATCCCAACTCAATTAAATATCTTAAATTACCCAATTCACACAATATTTCCAAATCAACTTAAGTCCGACTATTTCATAATTAATTTTTTTATTCCACTATTTATATTACTTAAATATTCAGAATTATTGAACTTAAGCCAGTAAAGTTACCAAACCACTATTTAAATAGTTAAATAAATTATTAAATCACTAAAATCCGAGACGTTACATTCCTTCCCCCATAAAAGAATTTCGTCCCTGAAATTACTAAGCAGTAAAGATGCTACACACTTCCAACTTCTCTCAACCCAGTTGGTTGAAATCTTACACCTCATATCTCTTCGACTCAGTTCTTTACCGAACTTTTATTCCTCATATCCATACCCGACCTTTCATTATTCATTCTAAATGATCTGTCCATCATTTTTGAACAATCCTTCATCATTTTCTTATCTTTACTCCATATGCGCTCCTTCATGTTTCCACATCTATTCCAGTTGATTTTTAAATCAATTTATCAACTTCATTATTTACTCTAAATTTTATTGACCACATTTGGTTTTCTAATCACTTCTACAATCAACAAGTAGATTTCTAATTATCAAATTTTCTTGGAAATTTTCTAACTCTTTAATTATTCAAAAGAATTCACCAGCTTCTCCTTTGTATGAATCAATTGGTACAACTACAACTCGCCTCTGTAGGCCTTTTCCAATCCAAAAAAATCAAAATGCCAAGTGGCTTGCCAAATAGGCTCATAAATCTCAAACTCATATATAATATAAACTTGTACTTTTTTATCGGGCATCCAACTCTATATCTCACAAAGTCAGCATAAATCCATGCATTCTCAATTGATATCCAACCAATTTATCCTTAAATCCAATCATTCACTTATACCTAAGCCGAATTCTAATTCAAATTCATGTTCCATTCCCAATTCGAAACTCTTAACTTATCAATCCAATATACTTAACTAAGTTAAGTTTTGTTCATTATCTCATTCACTAATTTATTTCTCAAATTAGTTATCTTGATCCCAAAATTCCAAATACAATTTTTATTTCAAAAATTAATTCATTTACTCAGTTGAGAATTTACACACGGATTCGATGCTTGGAATTTGGAAAGGCAGGTGTCAAAATCCAAGATGCGAAATTTGCACTTTGAAAATGGCTTGATCAACACGAGAGGCGATGCGATTTTCGTGGGTATGCATCAGGGATTCAATGCGAAATTTTTTGGGATCGAGTTGGGGAGGCGAATTTGGCAAGTGGCAAGGTAGGGTTTGACAAAGGGAAATCCACATGCGGATCCTCGTTTTTTGCTTGCACGACTCAGGTCAATCATCATTTTCGGGATGCGAAATCACGGTTTGGCACATGGTTCAGGAAAGTGAAAGATCACCTCAGTTACGTGTAGATCACTATTTTTCAAGTGATCAACAAGTGCCGGTCACTGTTTTTTTTAGAATTTATCTAGGATTCGAATTTTTGGACCGCGACTCGATTTTTTGGCTAAGTATCTGGGATACGAATTTCGCATCCCCCCTCCCCGATACGAAATTTTAGTTGATGCATGGAAACTTCACCTATAAATACCCCCTCCCTTGGCATTCAAAGAGGTTGGCTGGGCTTGGTATTTTTGTACCTTGGGCATACAGAAGAGTTTTTTTGGAGCTCATTAATGGCTTCCATTGAAACGATCCAAACTTCCCCTAACCGGAAAGCCCGAATTGAGTTGAGAACATGACGTATCAGAACACAAACAATAGAACATTCAATTGCTATTACAACAATTACATCAGAGTACAAGATATCAGAGATCAAATAAATAATATACAGTGGAAACATATCAGAGATTTAATAAATTACAGAGCAGCGGAAGATGTAATACATGAATAAAATGTGCAGCAGAAATACATCAACTAATACAACTGAATGAAATATACGGATACAAAGCTTTCCGAATATAGCTCCAGCTGTAATCCACGATCCTGGGAAAATAGTAATATCTGCGAAAACCAAAACTACTAGCTGCCTATGTGGAAAATATGGGCACCCAGAGATTAGGTAGAAAAAATAAACTCCGAGTCAATCATGGGACTGGTGTGAGAACTAAAACAGTTATTAACTTTTATTTTAAAATAAGATAAATCATAGGACCATGTCGTATAACATGGAACAGGTTTACTCCCATGAATACTCTAAAATAAAACAGTTTATAAACAACACAATGCTTTTTGAAAAATGAAGCTATTATAAGACTCAGGCCCCATCACACAATGCAACGCAAGCCGGAGGTTAGAGTTTTACCTTATAATAGCCAAACATGCTTGGTACGTTTAAAACATATCATTTTGATATTACTATAAGTGTATAGTGTCAAAACAATTTCAAATATAAATGTATCAATCATAGACGACATGAGCGTCCCATGCCACTATGTCTCCATATAGGTTTACAACTAAAACTGAAAAGTCGCATATTGAAAATTGGATTTCCATCTATGAGTCGAGGCAAGAGATGGCTCCTCCCGATTCAAGACAGTCTAGCAAATGCCTCAGGATCACACACCGTGGGGCTATCCTTGGATCTTTAGGACCGGTCCACACTTACTTTAGTGGATTAGTTATTCCTGAACACATGTTTCCCAGTCCTATCAAACCTATCTCTGAGCCACTAGGGACTCAATAACCGAGGCGCCTCATTCCATCATCCACATAAGTAAAAATGTCTGGGATCCATACCGTGACACCACTCCTAGCTAGAAAGAAACGTCGTGCACTCCCTGCAGTCACGATCCCGTTTTTGACTCATACCGGGTGTAAGGCTCGCGAATTAACGCTATACAAAAAGGTATACTATTTAAAGTCGTGCTTTGATCATCAGTCACAAGACTCTGCTTTTCAACAAAAGACTTGATCATTTGCATCTTAGCATGCTGCACTGATAATTCACGCCATACAACTGATGTCTATCAATATATAACCTCTAAGCTCGTACGTCTCAGAGAAGGATGTTAAACAAGAGAATAAATTCTCCGCCACCAAACATATTTATATTTAATAGAAATCAATCAACACAGAATGAAATCCAATGTAAGACACACATCCATTTACAAGTACGTTCTAGGTCTGAACGAAACCAGATGCACCTTATTCCTCGTCCCATCCTTCCAATACAGGAGAGAGGTCCTCGCATATCCAATCCATCTCCAAGTACGTCTGGATGATTACCACTTATTACCTTGTCTTGGGTGTATGGCCCAATCAAGACATCAGTCATCATCCAAATGATGTGAAGATCCCCGGTCTTTAACCACCGTCTTCATCGTTGACTTTTAGTCGTCGTATTAGTTACTCAGAATGGGATAAACCCGGTCTTTCCAAATAACTTGCATATTTTATAATCAATAATCAAGTGTTATCAAAAACACATCATACGCCTCATTCCAATTCAGAATATTCTTTTATTCAAATATTCACATCTTAGGGAAAGGTTCACATTAATTTTATCAAAGATAAATTCTTTTAAATTTATTCTTTAATCTTCCTTTGGATATCAATTTCCAAAAGATTTATTATCTTTTCTCCACTTAAACCAAATTAAGGTTTATAAAACTAGTCGGGATTATCGAGCCATACCGAACTAATCATTTATTACTACCAATCCCAACCTATTCATACCATGGAGCAAAATTGGTAGTACTCCATATCTAACACCCACGGTGCTATCGGTAAATTTAATTACCATTTCACATTCAAATCTAATTAAAGGTTTAACTATTGCCTGAAGTAAAACCGGTGATACTCCATTCTCAATCATTTCATGAATTCGATAAATTTAATTATCTCATTCTCATTTCAATCTAATTAAAGATTCTTTAAAACTCTAATTCAGTTTTAATCTAAAAATATTACTTAATGAATATTCAAATTTAAGAAATTAATCTTATCTTTAACAGGGTTAAAGAACCAATGTCATTTAGAACACAGTTCGCAATGAACCCAAAATCATATTCCATCAAAATGGAATCTACACAGAAATCATAACAGTGTATAATCGATATAAATTCCCATATCAGACTAATAATATAAATGGACTAGTGGCAAGCCCTTTTAAATTCCATATATAGTAAAGGTCTTCATTCACAGAAGCTCATCCTGATTATTACCAAATCGAATTCCATCCAATTCCAATTTAATACATTAATTTGGAAATCTTTACTTTGGAAATTTTCCATTAAATCTAAATAAAAAGATTTATAATTTCCAAATC